>OX638312.1:129617742-130217742 GCA_951812415.1 Beris morrisii
AGAGCTGCAGTAAAAAAAATATTTGTGAAAAGGAGTTTTTCCAACATTTTCATGAATTTCGTTATTTAAACCTAAAGAATAACCAGGAGGCTATTTGGAACGTTATTTTTTAAGTTATCAGTCGCATAGGGAACTTCACCGCATCTCAGTATTAAACACGTTTCGGACTTCTACCTAAAAAATAATAAAGTTGCGCCCAGACTGTTGGCAGATTTTTTTTACATAAACATAAAAATTTTCAGCGGTTTCTGTATGTTGTTAAAAAATTTCATGATTAACAATTAAGTGCTCAACGTGGCTTTTTCATTTCACAACGTATTTTTTCGTCTTTTTCACCCATACATGTTACACTGCGATCCAAAGTTGGAAATGAAAGAACACTTTTGTGTTGTTGAAATTATTGGTACCTATGAGGCAGTCATTTCATGTGCATGCGTGAATGTATCTCTATTATAATAAAAGTTTTTTTTTATGGGGAGAGTTATACCAAAATACCAAATGAACGTTAAATAAGATTTTTAGTAAGCTCATGCTCAACCTATCGTGAAGGCTTCATATTTGAAAATTTTCTTTCCAATACGTTCACTATTGAAAGACTGCCAAATGAAATTCGGACAAAAAATTTGACAAATGTAAAATCTCTTCGGTGCATCATCTCTGTGATGTCCCTTTTCCTGCTAAGCAGGTGCTTATACAGGTTAATTCAGGGCTGTTTGTAGGTCACATCGACGCTATCGGCTTTTTATTCTTCCGTGCAGAGAAATCAAGACAATGCAAATGCCACCCGTCTGGAGAAGACGCTACTCGACCAGCAGTGAGATGTTTCTATTCCATTGACCCTAATAAGTATTATTCAAATTATTTATTAATGGTATCGTTATTACTTCTTTTATGCTGTAATGTTCATATAACAAGCAGCATCTTGACTACTTCATAACTGAATTGAATTATATTAATAATGAATCGCAAAATGGATAAGTACAAGCTTTCCAATTTTTGTTGTTTTCTTGTCTTTCGCTTCAAAATCCTGATTATATTCCTAGTAATAACATAAGAAAAAAAAACTGAAAATTTTCTCGCATTTTTAGTAAAGTCAAGAAATACTTGGACTTATACCATTGGGATATAAATTTCAAGTTTCTAGTCTAGCCTTTGTTCAAGTTATATTGGACAGAATGTCGCCGATTATTTTTCTAGACAAAATAAAAATATTACAAAGTTGAAAAGAATGAATTTAATTTTCCTCATACTTCTGGTTAACGGAAGCAAAATGTAATTTCGAATGGGAACTAAAATAAGGAAATGCTAAGGAAAAAAGATTTAAGATGATTACCTTGCCTTTCGAATAGAAGGTACTCGAATATACGATTTAGAGCTATTTTATGAGTACTTATCTTTTAACGATGTTAATTTACGAATTCTGAGAATATTTTTCATCTATTTATGTATTTACGAAGTTCAGCTTCTTCTTAAAGAGATTTTCTTCTAAAGGTAAATGTAGAAAATTAGATTAACCAAGGATGAATTTTTTGGAAATAAAAGCCTACACTGTGCACCAAATTCAATTATTGTTTTGTAGTCAGGCCAACTGGGAAATGAAACGAGATATTTTATTATTGCAGTAATAAAGTGATATGTTGCAGAGATACGAATTGAGCAAAGTACTTGTGTTAATTTGACTTCCGATTTGTGAATTCAAGAAAATTTTATCTTTATACCAGAAATCCATTATAAAATGATTAGTGGGTTGAGAATTTGTAAGATTAGGAGCTTCCGATTTTGCATATTTGTTTATAGATTGGAGATATTCAAGTTATTTCTTCGAATTGTTGCCGTACAAGTGAGTGGTCGAGATGGAAAACTGGGAATCTCATTAGGAAATCCACCATTTGCTCCTACATCCTTGAAATATCCTAGGGAAAATATGTTTCAATCATTCAATGGATCATGAGCGTTCCTGACGAACATTTATTTTGTCTATATGATAGGACCAATGAAAAGTCTTCAAAATACACAGTGACGATAAATTCGCATCCCTAGAATTTTTGCAAGTATATAAATTAAGCTGTTCAAGCAGGTATCTCCCATACACATGTCTTGAATAACACGCATTCATTCGACCATGGAACAACGAAGAGAACAATTCACATGCGATCATTCCTGAACAAAATCTGTCCACATTTCGGAATCATATCAACATGTTTTTTAAAAATATGGAAATATGGTCTCATATTTACCGAGGAATACGTTAGTTTCCTAACTTAAATTGGAAATTTGAGTCATTGCCTAACTTCTTCGATTTTTTAAATCGCTGCTTGAAGCTTTTCGAAGTGACTAGCAGAGTTTAAGTTTACTAATGAGTAAAAAAAATTACTGCATCAGGATGTTTCCGTACAAATGTCATTAAATTTTCCAATCGATTGAATGCACGATAACTTGAGAAAATGGTAAGTTAAGAAAGTACGATGGAGAACATACGAGTGGAATGCCAGATCATACGATCAACACAAAATTTGAAATGGTGCAGATGAGCCACTAGAGCAAACTCAAGAATGGGAATGGTGCAAGCAATCATTGTTGAACCAGGTAAACTCCGTAATCGAGATAGAAGACCTATCCACGCGTGAAGCAAAAACAATAACTTGAATGGATTTACCATCGAATGCCAGTACTTCACCTGGACTGTAATTTAGTAGGTACTGCGTAGAAGAAATTTTGCAATTTTTGCACAGTACTGATTTTCACACTCATGAATTAGTAAAATATTTTTTTAATAATGGAATTTTTTCATGGTGAGAAGCTACCATAGAAGCAAATTTTACGTGGGAAAACAACAAAAACTTCTTAAAATTTGCTTCTATGGTATAAAAAAATTCCATTCTTATAAAAATTGGCAGAAAAAAATAAAATTGCTGTTGGCGTGATTCGATCGGGCGCTCTTAGCGTTGAGCTTTATATATCCTAGCCAACAACCAAAAATTCCACCAAATTGGTTGAAATATTGGATGATCTTCAGTGCCACCTACCTTTAGTATAAGGATGCGATGTCAATAATTTCGCTCCAATACAATTCGCAGATTATAAAATAGGGTTCGATATCGCTATATAGAATAATCCTGAGTCTATGCCATCCGATGACGAAACAGCTCCTTCGGACCCAGTCCAACACAGTCTTATAAAAAAAACTGGCCTATCCAATGAAAGTTTTCCAACTGTCATGCCCTCAAGGACAGCGATTAATCAACAGTCGGGGATTTCGTGTTGGGGTTTCACACCAGAAACTCCACTGACGCCGGAAAACTTCTTAAATATTTTTTTCTCAATTACTGTTTCTTTATATTTGGGTCACATTTATGAACAACTATTGGTTGTTTCTATATTATTTTTTCAATTTTAAGTCTCTTAAATCGTACTCGGCTAAATATTCTGTGATTTCGAGCATTTAAAATTAGGACCATATAAATGTACCATATATAATCTAAAGACACATAGTTGCTGATCTTTTCCAGTTTCAATCCTAACTAGTAATAATCAGTACTGCCTTTCAGAACTTGCATACCTCAAGTAATAAACGATCCTTTTTATTTGTGTAGGGGCAAACAGAGTGTGAGATATCTTTTTCGAGTACTTAATAGTAGTTAATATATCTTCAAATTGAAGTCTAAGTTTTATTAGTTCCTGCATTGTGTTTTTTTGGAGATATTTATCTTTACAATTCGTTTTCGGTACTGAAATACAGAATTGCTTCAGAACGAACTTGTAAGTATTGATACAGTATTGATAAATAATAAATTCGATATTCGAGTTTCTATCCGACGGTATTCAGTACTGAAAATAGACATTGTTTTCCCAACGTTCGCATTCAGTTTTACGAGTATTGATTTTGGTGCGATTTTCAGAACTTAAGTCAGTATTGGGTCATCATAAAAAGAAAGAGGAATGTCGTAAACTCTTGGTTGGTCGATATAAGTGCCAAGGCTACCCTTTATGCTCGCCTCATTCTTTAATAATCCTACGCTACAAATTAAATAGGAGTTCAACATTTGAAATACGAAATGATTAGTTGTGGCTGAAGCAGTTCATGATTTTCTCTTAAGACAAGCCCATAAATCAAGTCATGATTCGAAATATGAAAAGTTTCTCGAAAAGACGTTCATGTCGGAAAATTGCTTTCAGTTTTGGCTACAGAAAATTAGGAATGCGGTTTCCATACGCGTACGGTCATCATGTAGTCTAGTGTGTTAGCCAGCCAAAGGATGCCATTCAGTTATTTAGTGAATAGCTTCTTCGCACTCAACGTCAGCAGGTGGTTAAGTCCATATTTACACTTAGTGAACATGTTATCCAGAAAGTAGCATCTATTCGACCGGCGGCCCGTAATAATTTTCAATTGACTTCAAGGCACCCCCTACGACGAAGAAGAAGTAACCTAGCATCACTACCCTAAGGAAGAAAAAACGATGAAAAGAAAAAAAAACACATAGCATAAATGTTGAGAAACCAAAGACCCATAACGAAAGTCCCAGAGAAATGGTCGTAAGATAGAATCTCATCGTGTCCAGAATCGATAAATTTTATATAATACTTATACCGCCCGTAGACATTTTGCAATTTTCGGGGGTTATAATTTGAAGAAACTTTTATGGGGTGGAGACTATATCTGAACGCTGTCCAAGTTTTCAAATTTATTTAAGTGTCCTTTCCGGTTTTGCGTGTGTCGGGGATGCAGGGGGATGTTGCACTGGTGTGTATAAATATTAAAAAAATTATATGAAACAAAAAATTTAAATTACTCTTCAAGAAAATGCCTTTGATGTTGTTATTTAGATTTCAAGCCAAACCAATTACGGAAGATTCACGAAATTTACGCATCGTTAGCTAACGACATTTAATTGGCTCGTGAGTATTCCAAGCGAAATTAAGAAGAGATAATTAAATATTGATATCTGCTAATTATTCATTATTAAAAATTATACCTGACCTTGGCTTTAGAAGCGCTTTTGCTTCCAATCACTGGTCGAAAATATCCTCTACGTGCTACGTTATACTTTGATATTGTGGAATCATATTCCTCTCAAAGACCCGTGACGAGAACCTTAATAAATGTGGAGTAATCTATGGCATAACATTCGGTTGAAGCCTCTCATATACTTTTTTTATCAGTTTCTCCTTTTGAATGTTTTTACAGTCCCAAAGCTGACTGAACTTATTGTGTTGAAGGTTAATAGCAGTTTTTTTTCGATCTGCTATAAAATTTCAGAAGTTACGCAAAAGGCTACTTTCAGTGAAAGAATATTCCAGCAATACTTTGGTAGGTTGCCCGTGAGAACATAGATACACTTAGGTCTAAAAACGTCCATTGTGTTACCACGGGATCATTGAAACCAGTCCTACTTGCTAAACCAGTTAGAGCTTATGATGAAGCCTTGGATTCTTGCAACCTCCATAGCCGCAAGGTTACTGAGACTGACTCCTCGTCCTCATCCAGGCAGCTTCTACAGAAGTCATTTGAAAAAAGGCCAAATCTTTTAGCTTGCCGGCCTAGAACGGTGTCCGGTCAGGACACCGACTGTGGTACTTATACCAGCCGTTTAGAGTAGAATCAGACTTTTAGAGGGTTTCGGATACAGCTTCGGCCAGATCTGTCTCGCAATGTGTCGTTCAACTAAGTCCAGCTTTGTGTTTACAACCCTGGATGTCAGCATCAGATTGATCAGCGCGCCAAGCGAGGACTCACCTTCCTCGAAATCGAGAAAGGCAACCGTGATGTATTCTTTAATACTAAAATATTTTTCAATGGTGCGCACAAGTGAGTGTAAAGCCGTTTCGACCGACTTCTCCTTCCAGTACGCGTGTTGGGATGTTGACAGTAGACGCTTATCAATATTGTCCCGGATATATACATCCATTGGTCTTTCCAATGTTTTCAGAGGAAATGGTGATAGACTGATAGGTATGAGATCCTGAGGACAGACATAAGAGCTTTTGCCTACCTTAGGTATGAAGACAGTATCCATGTTTCAGGGATGTAGGTTAGATCCAGGCAGCCTTTCACGATAACCTTTAACCATGGAATAATTATATCTGTGGTCTGCTAAATTTCAGCAGGAATTATTCCATCCGGTACAGCAGACTTAAATAGTAAAGCCTTTTATCGCCCAAAGGAGTTTGTTCCCTGTTAGAAGAGCGTTGGAGTTGCGCGGTGCGTGGTTTTCTGAGATTTTTACCCGCTCCGTATCAACGTGCGAGCTACCAGGGAAGTTTGTGTCCAGAATAGATCATTGGGTGCCTCACTTAAAGTGGTCTAAGATCCGTTCGGTTGCCTCAGGTAGCATGGTGTGGTTGGAATGGTAGAGAGAAGTTTGTGGAGTCTGGATGCCTCAGATGATTCTTATATTTTCAATATAAAAGAGTCCCCAGGATTTACGCTGCTCTTTTTTTTAAGGATACCGAACTGGACAGGTGGTTAGCCTTTAATACACATTAGTGTTCAGTCCAGTCAGCTTAGGGATAATAATCAATGGCACAACAGCCCAAATTGGGCCTAGGTCTTGAAGCAATGCTAGAGTTACTTCATTACTAGACCAACGGAACACTAGGAGGCGAAGTGGTCAGCCACACGCTCGTCCGTGATTATTACCCCGATTTTAACTCAGGTACTCATTTACAGCTGAGTGAACTAGTAGTCCGGCACCCAATCCCATTCTCGAAAATTACTTGTCGCCAAGCTGATTCGAACCTGGTACCAGGTGCACCAAAGGCAAGTGCTCTAGCCACTAAGCCATCCATACTACTTAGACTAGCTTAGGGATGGGAGATCGGAAATTGGGCTGGGTATGGCAGTGTTCTAGTAGGTGTTAATAATTTTTAGTGCTGTTTGGCTGTGATTTGATCTACCAGAACAGCAGTGTTGCCTAAAACAAATCAACTAATGTTTGATAGCTCTGATGGTGTTTGTGAATCTGATATGAATGGAAACAGAACTCATCTACTTTCTCAATTCATATTTGTATTTGCGAAGTGGCGCTTTATAGGAGCCTCAGCAATACTTAAGAGCATCTCAATTCAGCTTACATAAATAGTGGATATAGTACACAGAGACATCTATTCACCGATCAATAAGATCCCAGTAGAAAAAAACAGGCCTCTAGAAGCAATGCTCGAAGTACTTGTAACGCATTAGAAGGGCCTTACCGTCTCCATTGTTTCGTTGCTTCTTTTTAACCCAAAACGGGATTAGAGGCAATGCCTTCTCTTCTCGCTCCCTTGGAAGGAGTGTTAGAAGTACTTATTCAACAGGTCTGAGAAGCAGTGATAGAAATGGTTTTTTAATAGCTCTAACAAGTAGTAATAGAAGCACATCTGAAGCAAGGCGAACCACTTGCCGTTTTCATTCTATATTTTCTTGTTTTTAACATTAAACGGGATTTCTCTAGCAGAGAAAAAAATTTTGAGTATGCTAGTGTAGTGATGGTGGGAGGGGGTGTTAAGGACAAAATTCTGATTTTGAAAACTGCAAAGGATAGAAAGCTAAAAATTGACGACTAGATAGAGCTATTATTGTGATACCCAGGTAGCAAGGTAGCAAGGTACGGAAGTAGGGGAGGTGGATTTTCATATGTCAGAAACGGATTTTTCTAGAAGTTAAAACTTTGTACATGTATGTTAGATGTGGTACTATGGTAATAAAATAAAAAAAAGTTCAAATTTTTACTCCACCTCTGGGGTAACAAAATGTTAGTGAAAATGTTTTTTTTTTCATAATTTTCACGAATTTCGTCAAATCTTTTAGACATGTCGAGTTATCAAATTAGTTTTGGTTCTACAGATCTTCTAAATGAAAAAAATTCATTTAAACATTTTTCGATATTAAACCCCCTGGGGTTGTAGGGTATTGTTAAAGTTTTCACGAATTCCGATAATCTTTTAGGTTTATTGAAATTAAATTCGCAGTTTATGCTAGTGAACCTTTTATTGAAAAAAAATAAGTAAATAAATAAAAACAATATCTGCCAAAAGTCTGAGCATAGCTTTATTGTTTTTGAATAGAAGTCCGAAACGCATATAATGCTAAAATGCGGTATAGGTTACTATTTGGAACGTTATTTTTTAGGTTGTCAGTCGCATAGTAATCTACACCGCATCTCAGCATTAAACGGGTTCCGGACTTGTACTTAAAAAATAATGAAGTTTTTTACTTACATTTGATATTGTTGCGAGCTAGGGGTTTGTCGGGATTTCAAGAAAACATAATTCGTTTAAAATCAAAATAAGTGGTAATTTATTAATCGCACTTTAATTCTTTTCGCACAATAATTCGCACTGTATGGCAATACCGCCCGCTTATATATCGCTTGACTCGATCACTTTCGCTTTCTACCAACACGGTCGCGTATACACGCTGGCTGTCACAGTCGACGTAATAAAAATTACTATGTCCCTCGCTGAAAGCTTCATCTGCTTTTATATTAGTCGGCGGTAGTCTAGACTGTTCTTGAATCTTCGCTTGGTAGTGTGTGTGGACGGTACTCGAAAGCTTGAGAGCATTCGATTTGATCTACATTGGATTCTAGTACATTGGAGAACATTCGATTAGAAGGGAGATACAATCGTGTTGCTCCGCCTTATGTACTTCAACTAGGTTTCTGATTGGGTTACTTTGTAGCTAGGTATTCGGTTGTTGCTGTTCCCTTATTCGTAATCGATCGAGTTGCGCGGTTGCCGGGCTTGAACGTAACAATATTTTAATTGCCACTTGACACTGCACGTTTACGTTGGAAAAACAAAAACTGATTGACTAATTGCAAGAACGTATACGCATGGGATGAACACCACATGTTCGCTTCAACGTACAGTGTCTTGCTTCTTTCGAGGCTAAACTAAATAATGAACTCGTTCTTCTCCCGATTCCCGGGAAGTAGTTATAGTAGGGCTCTCTTTGCAAGCACTGGTATCAGGCCTTCTTATGAGAAGTACTTCATATATATTCTGCTGGGATAGTTAGGACAGCAGTTCGGTCAGCACACATATTTGGCTATAGAGCAGCGCAGAGTAGATGTTATGTTGGATTAAATTCTCAAAGACTTTCGATAAAACATCGAAAACTTTAGGTGATTTCTTTTACACAAGTATAGTTAAGGTATTTTTGAAGATTCATTTCGACCTTCACGTTCACTACCTCACCGACATCACTTCGAATTCTTCGTCAGATGAAATAAACAAGGTTTTCTTTCCATACTGGGAGCTTACCTCCACTGTTAAGAACACAGACCGATTAATCACCTACCTAATCCACAAAAGTTGCGAAATTAGCCAGTCAAAAAGATACTGGAATCCGTAGCGAATCCTCTGCGTAGTCCGGGAACGTATAGCATTCAAATCTTGCACGTATTCATCTTCATTTATTCCTTTCTATTAGTCATTCTGGAGCGTATTCCACGCTTAGCTTCACTGTACCATAAGCAATTTCGCCGGAATGCTAAAGTCACATCTCTATTCATCCATCTTTCAAGTTATGCAAATTTTACGTAACTCTCATCAATTAATAGGCAGTCCTTGGTACTCGGGGTCCTTTGTCTATACATGCGAGGGTAGTGCGACGCTTCTCGACGAACGTCCCTTCCGAAAGTCGGAACAATTCGAGCGCTGTCTGATGCTGTGTTCATTTTTGGGGGTAGTACAAAACATGAAGGCAGTCATGTTTTGTCCCGGATAAAAGCCAGCGATATGCTAGCGATAACACATCCCGACCCGGCTAACGCGATCCTTCCCTTATAATAATGTGAATAATGCTTATGTGCTGTAAGTACAGAAAGGTTTTGTCGACGTCCTTCGTCGTCTTATGTGGGAGCAAGGGCGTGTGGGTGAGTGCACCAACAACAACAACGAGTGAAAACAGAAGGAACATCACATCAGGATGACATGGCAACCAACGAACGAACCAACCCCTTGGATGTCTTTCATGTAACGGAGACATTCCAAAGTAAATGGATGTTGGAGCATATGTACGTAGAATAACTCTTCCTTACGAGATAAAGTCATGTCAGGCTGTCCAGGCTACGAGGAACATCCCTGCCTTTTTTTTCCCCGGACGTCCTCGTTCGTCTACTTTTCTCTCGTTTTCAACCCGGTTTTTACAATTCCATGGAGAGCTACCCTTAAGAATTTAACATTTGAAATATTTGTTCACGGTCTGATTTATTACATGATTCAGTTTGCTAGATATTCTCTACTCCTTGCGCTCGACAATTTTCTTTTCTAGTTGGCGGGTGAAGGCTGATTTAAAGCCAGTTGTCGTTTGTGGACCAAATTTAGAATGAAGGATACGATTGCTTTGAAGTGAAGATTCCTTCGTATTTCATCCGGAAATAATATGTAAAGGGCCAATTAAAAACGCCTGCACTCCATTATTTCAAATAGCTTCTGAGTTTTCGTCCATAACTGAAAGTTCGAGTCTTTCGTTCTGTGATCAGACTGTTTTGGCTTCAGGTATTTTCACAGGTTTTGTTGGCAATTTAACAGGGAAAGTGTGAATGAATTTTTGTGCAGTAAGTTGTATGCCACATTGGTTACCGGCGATCTAGCACGTAGCTTCCATTCAAAAGTTCTTAAAACTTGTGTTCACGAATATTTTCTGATACCTTCGGGACGCATCAAACTAGATAAAAGAGTGAATGAAAATCGAGCTAGTATGTAATCGCTATACAAAAGTCGTTCAATCATCTGTGCCATCAATTACCGGAACCATTCATAACTCCAGAAAAGAAAGTAGTCAGCAAAGAAGTTATTTTTAGCTCAGAAAACCTTCGAGAGAGAAAGAAAACTCGAATTTAAGGAGTAGAGCTACAAAAGTAACCTTACCAATACCGAAATTTTTTAAAAGTTTTTGCAGCTATGAATATATCTAAATTACATACATACCCTTTGCATATATATTCTGCAATGAATCAAAATTATTGTTATTTACTATTAACTGAAAACCGACCTTATCCTCTTCACGAAGCAAAAAGACGGAGAATTCACACTTCCACGTTTGAATGTAACGCCATTCATTCCGCTCTCCATTGATCCCAAACATCAACAGCTGGATAAGCCGCAAACACGGAGAAGTGGACTTTTATGTGACTTAACGGCTCAGCGGACACGGCTGTTTTAAGCAGCACGAGGAAGACCTGTCCCAACTGCCCCCACGAGATTGAGGACGCGCGACATATCTTACTGCACTGCCCGCGCTTCGACGTCGACCGAGCCGAGGTTGCGGAGGCCTTCGGCGAAGCTCCGACCATAGAAAACTCCGTTAGACACATTTGTGACACAGCCCTCAAGTGGCAAGCTTTCCTGACTGCAGAAGCACGGATTATGTCGACACTTCGCCGCTTCGAGCGAATAAGAAACATCCAACGCGACGCACCACAGGAGACGACTGACTAGACTAGACAGACAATAACTGGCGGTTTTAGCAATATTGCTATGACGGCCTCGCAATACCTAACGGTGGTTCCGGGAGAATCCATCCGTACGACTGAGGAGATGTTTAGCGGCTTAAAGTCCCGCACTAACTTAGGCTTTCGATGTTTTTACTCCTCGTTAAAAAAAAACACCAGCACCAAATGCATCCCAAGAAAGCCACTGTTTGGTGCGGATTTTGGTCTGGTGAAATCATCAGTCCGTACTTCTTCCAAAACAAAACTGGCATTGCCATAACCGTCAAACGATCGATGATAAGCAACTTCTTGTGGCCTAAACTGGATGATATGGATACAGACGACATGTGGTTCAAACAGGACGGCGCTACGTGCCACACAGCGCATGTCACGACGGACATTCTGCACGAGCGTTTTGCGATTTGAACTGGCCACCGTGATCGTGCGATTTAACGCCTTTAGATTTATTCCTTTGGGGCTATCTTAAATCTCAGGTCGATGCGTATAATCCGCAAACAATTGATGACCTTTAAGTCAACAGAACGACCTGCATCCAGCAAATTCAGCCAGATTTCTGCGACAAAGTTGTCGAAAATTGGACCTCTCCAATACGTGCCATCAATCAAAGCCGGGCGAACATTTGAACGATGTTATTTTCCATACTTAATGCCATAAAGTATTCTTTCAAATAAAAGAAGAACTAGGTGGATACCTCATACACAACTTGTTTTATTTATATTTAAAAACTGAACATCCTTCCTTGTTGAAAGACCCTATATTTAATGCTTCCGGAGTACCTCAGAGAAGCCATTTGGGGCAGTTGTTTTGTTCATTATGGACGTTAGTTCGGTTCTCTTCCACTCTAAAATTTTAATATATGCTGACGATGCAAAGATTTTTCGAAATGTAACTAATGCGACTGATTGTGCTTTCCTTCAGAGTGACTTACAACGTTTCTATGACTGGTGTACACTAAATTGTATGCCTTTGAATATTAGTAAGTGTATCATTGTATCATCCTGTAGGAAGAAAGTTCCTGTAAAATTTGGTTATAGTTTAGAAGGAAACCTATTACACGGAACTGACAAAGTAAACTATTTACGTGTATATTTTAATTCCGAAAACACTTTTAGTTACCGTTTTGATTATATTGTTGGAAAGTCTAACTCCGTCTGGGGCTTTGTGCTAAGATGGTGCAAGGATTTCAATGATCCGCATCTACTGCACTTTTGCCGCTATATGTTGGAATATGCCTGCCGGTATGGGCTCTATACTATGAAGTTGATAAAAACAGAATCGAATCGGTTCATAGAAGATTCTTGTGATTCGCACTTAAAGGTCTTCCTTGGCAAGATCCAGTGAATCTGTCTGCTTACCGCAAGCATCTTAAGCTCCTACCTATATAGTCACTTGCGGATAGACGAGATGCTCTTAGAGCTGTAGTTACTTTTAAGGTATTTTCTGGCCTCTAAGTTTTTTTTTTGCTACCCTGAAATTTCGTATTTTCACGTTTTAAGACTAGTAAACCCCAAAAAAGCAAAAAAAAAAAAAAATGTCCGTCTGTCCGCCGTACGCAAAATCGTTTCAAGGCGCGTAGCTCCCAAACTGGTTGAGATAATAATTAATGGCACAACAGCCCAAATTGGGCCTAGGCCTTGAAGTAATGCTAGAGTTACTTCATTACTAGACCAACGGAACACTAGGAGGTGAAGTGGTCAGCCGATTTTAACTCAAGTGTTCTAGCCACTAAGCCACCCAGACTACTAACCCGTTGAGATATTAACATGAAATTTTTATGGTGAGTTGATTGAGTGAATCCCTACGACTGGTATCTTTTGCAGGGGTGGTGGTATGAGGGGGGAGGAGAGTGGAGCGTTTTAGACGAACAATTTTGGTTTCTAGATCTCAGGAACCACTTATGCTACGAGGCTGAAACTTGGAACTTATGTAGTACTATGATAGTGGACTCATTTGCAAAAAAATGGTTCATAAGGGTTGAGGGTGTGGAAGTCTGAAACCCATGAAAGCCGGGATTGAAACATTCTAAAATCGATATCTCCTGAACAATTGATGACAAAAGATTGAAACTTTGTTGTTGTCCTTAGGGATACTTCAATATTAAACAAGGGCTAACATTTTTAAGGGGGGTGGTGGAGTGTGAGGGGTGAAAAACTTTGGATTACAATATCTTCCGAACCAATTACACCAGGAAGATACCATTTAGTTTCTGAATATGGGATCACAAGAGGAGTCTACTGAAAGTAAATTTTTTGAGGGGGGAAATGGAGCACGAAAGTGGGGGGGACAGTAATTTCTCAAAAAATTTTATTTTTATATCTCAGGAACCGTATCAGATATGATCTTCAACATTTTACAGGAGTTGGGGTGGGTGGACCTCTTGTAGGGAAAAATATTTGGGGGGTGTCGGTGTTGGGGGTGATGGTGAAAGAGGTTAGAAAGGAAAACATTCTGATTTTTATTTCTCGAAAACCGTAATGAATAGAAAGCTAAAATTTAGGATTATATAGAGCCACTATAGAGACATTCTAGAAAAATAAAATGTTTGATAGGGGTAGCAGTGTACGATGGTGAGGGGTGGTTTTTTATATCTTGGAAACGGTTTATGCTAGAGAGTTGAAACTTAGTACGTATATGTAGAGGAGATGTGCTATTAGAGTAATTAAAGCAAAAAAAAGTTTAGATTTTTATCGGCGTTCAGAGGTTGAGTAAAAAAAATGTCCGTGAATCCACATTTTTACGAATTTTGCTAAAACTTTCAGACATGTCGAGCTATCAAAGCAATTTTACTTCTGCGGACTATTTATATAAGCGCCTAGAAACGTTCTTAAAAATTTTTCGATATCCAACCCCTAAGGGGGTGTAAAGTGGTTGTGTACATATTAACGAATTCTGATATATTTCTTAGGTATATTGAAATTTGAAGTTCACTTTTACTTCTAACGGGTGTTTTTTTAGGTGCATGAGAACTATCGATATCGATAACTGTGGTTTGACAGCTGAGAATGACAAACTGTGTTAACATTTCTGCTCAGTAAGGTTTGGCAAGTCATCATGAATCGTTTAACGCTAGAACAACGCTTCCAAATTATGGAAATTTACTTTGAAAAAAATAAATCTGCTCGCGAAGTTCATAGAGCACTTCGCCCATTTTACGGCCAACATAATCGGCCTAGTGAGCAAGCAATTCGTGCAGTTATTTATCGTTTTCGCACTAATTTTACTCTTCTCTTAACGAATCACCATTACATCCATTAAAATTGACTGTTTGGTGCGGTTTACACGCTGGCGGCATCATCGGTCCTTATTTCTTTCGAAATGAGGAAGAAGCTAGCGTTACGGTGAATGGCCAGCGCTATCGAGCCATGCTGACTGAATTTTTGTTTCCAAAAATTAATCAGCTAAATATCGCCGACATTTGGTTTCAACAAGACGGCGCAACTTGCCATACAGCGCGCTTAGCAATCGATTTATTGCGAAATCAATTTGGTGACAACTTGATTTCCAGAAGTGGTTCTGTTAACTGGCCCCCTCGTTCGTGCGATTTAACGCCTCTGGATTACTTTTTATGGGGCTATATTAAGTCATGCATTTATACCGACAAACCAGCAACTCTTGAAGCATTGGAAGCCAATATTCAAGCCACAATTGACGCCATACGGCCAGATTTATTGGAAAAAGTAGTCAAAAATTGGACTGATCGAATGGACCATGTAACTCGTAGCCGCAGCGGACATATGACGGAAATCATATTTAAAAAACAAATGCCATGAAATTATCTACCAGAATATAATAAAAAAATTTCATTCCAACAATATTTCTGTCTTGTATTATAATTTTAAGTTCTTACGCACCTAAAAAAACACCCTTTATAAGCATTAAACATAGTCGAGGAAAAAACCGATATAAGTACTTTTCCCTATTAAACGTCCTGGGGGAAAGTTTGAAATACCCTCCTGGTTATTCCTTAGGTTGTCAGTCTCATATTAACCTACATCGCATCTCCCCATTAAACACGTTTCGGACTTCTACCCATAAAATAATAAAGTTGCGCCCAGACTGTTGGCAGATTTTTTTTTAATTATTTTTTATTGATTATTTTTTTATATTTTGTATTTTTGTTATAATTAGGTAATCAGTACTTGATGAATTTGAATAATAAATAAATAAAAAAAAACTCACTGGGGCGATCCATGTTTAAATAGTGCTCTTAAATTGCCTACTTTTTTGGGTGGAAAATGCTTAAAAAATAACAAAAATGTTTTATAGGGAAATTTTCTACCCTAGCTCTAAGGATGAATGTCGCAAAAGAACACACCTACTATTAAAAAATCATGAAGTAAAGTGTATATCAGAAGACGATACGGACGGAAGAGTCCGCCACATATATGCGGACGGCTCCAAAACTGAAGGCGGGGTAGGTAGAGGTGTTTTCTCTGACATGCTTAACATTAGCAGCTCCTTCCGCCTTCCGGACCACTGTAGTGGCTTTCAGGCGGAGCTTATGGCGATCAAGGAGGCCTTGTCCTGGCTGAGGTGTAATGTAATATCTACTAGATATATTAGCATTTTCACAGACAGCCAATCGGTAATAAAATCCTTAGAATTAGCCTCAACAACATCAAAGCTCGCTGCAGAATGTCAATCATCTCTTAAGGAGATGGCAGAACAGTTCAATATTCTTCTGTGCTGGGTGCCAGGACACAGGGATATTCCAGGGAACTGCATGGCTGATGAACTTGCTCGACGCGGTACCACCCTTCAGATTATGCGGGAACACCGGATCCTGGGTGTGCCCCTTTCTACATGTAAACTACTACTGGGATTGGACTCAATTGAGAAAATCAACTCAAGATGGGCAGACGGTATTACATGTCAAACTGCGAGACACATCTGGCCGAAGCTGTATTTAAAACGCTCTAAAAGTCTGACTTTGCTCAAAAGGGCGAATATCAGCACAACAGTCGGTGTCCTGACCGGATACTGTCTTATAGGTCAGCATCGGCATGCTAAAAGTCTCGGCCTCTTCTCAAATGACTTCTGTAGAAGCTGCCTGGATGAGGAGGAGGAGGAGACAGTCCTTCACCTTCTCTGTAACTGTCCAGCTCTACACAACACAACGGACCTTTTAGGTCTAAATGTGTCCGTGTTCTCACGGGCAGCCACGCGTACCTGCCTACCTTCCTATGTCAGAAGAAGCTTTCGTCGTGATATTTGCAACATTTCACTTTTTACGTGTGATACCATTGCTGCAGCGTAATGAAAGATACTAAATTGAATATGAGGATAATTAATGTTTTCCCTTCGAGTATTCACCTCGCAATAACCCCTTACTTTCATAAAAGGATGCACTATGCGCGAGCTGCTTCTTTTTGTTTTATGTTTCCAACTACAATTGAAATCGGAGTTCTGTACTCCATCTAGTTTTCAAGTTTGAAAGCAAAACCTGTGTCATAACTATTCAAATGTTTACAAAATAACAGAAGAATGGTTCCCAAACTGGTGACTAAATTCTGAAATACCGTGAATTTTTCGCTTGATTCCGATGCAACAGCAGTCTGCGGATAACGTTGTTCACAAATTAGACCATAAACCCTTTACATTATTTTTTTTCTCTTTTGTATGCCACTCCCTTGATTCCTATAAAGAAAAGTGCAATTAATTAAGATGGACTTAGATATCTGGCACACCTTAAACTTTTACGATTTGATTCATCACTGGCGAGAATCAGTTGAAGGTAAATCCAATACTTTCACTTCACAAAACTTTGTTTATTAACTAAAAGGTTTTCGCATAAAATCTGTTATCGTGAAAGACACACACGTGCACCGAACACACACCCTTCATCCAACAAGAGGTAAAACAGACTTTCGATGAGATTTTTATAGGTTCAAACATGATGAAGTTGTTATTTTGATATCATCTTATCGCATCCCAGTCCCGAACAAGGGATTGACTTTTGCATACACTTAACCCGATCCGATCTGATTTTCGAAACAGAAATGCTCGGAAGCAAACAAACGGGTATAACCTGATGCCATCCCCCGCCCCACTACCTAAAATACCGCTACATTACATACGTGCAACCTGACAGTATACAAGAAAAAAAAAATAAAATGAAATCCACGCCCTCTCTTAAAAAAAAAAAATGATGGTTTACGGCTTGATCCAAAGGGAGCATATAAATTTTCAAACTGATTTATATCCATTTATTTTTTTTCCTCTCTTCTTCTTTTCGTATACGAGGGATACGATTACCGGGCGAATGTAAAACAAGTTGCGTTCGCGGAATATAGAACCCTTCCGTTTCGCGCTAATACCAGCTGGGCGGAAAAGGTCAGGTGAACAAGTTAATCCCTAGTTCTTGGATTTATGGCTCACTTACTGCAGATTACTTTGTCTTTCGTAGGTGAAAGAGTTTCATAGGGAAAAAGTTACTGGATTTCGAAACCGCACCGCACCGCACTCCCGCTGATTTTCGGCTTTCCGTATTAAGAGTCTTCTTATTTCGTTAAGATGTTGGCACAAGTTTATCACTGGTCTCGAGCTATTTATGTCGGTAAAATTAGTAAATCAAATTGAAAATTGTGCCAATTATGTAGATTATCGTTTTGGGTATGTTTTGTTACTTTTCAACTACCACGAAGGCCATACTATCCATTTTCATTTGCGGAATTATTTTACTTCTGAAATTTTGGAACAGTGTCGGCGTGACAACAAGTTCTCGGACCAGTAATCGCTCTTTGCAGGTGAAAAAGAGCAGTTTGCAGAAGTAACTGTGTAACGACTCGTTTTCCAGTGTAGGCTCAACGGATGCCGGGACCCGTTACAAAACACTTATTTCTCTCTAGACTTCACTTTATTACTCCTAGTTCATGACATATATTTCAACTTGATTTCATTTGGGTTTAATATTTGCTCGCCTCCGCGTGTCTGCTCTACCCGCCTTGAATTGCTCCTGATCGCCGTCTCTGCTCAACATGATTCTGTGGGTACGACTCCGCTCGCCTTGCCTTGACCCTCTCTGCTCTGCTCTCTCCCTGTCTTCGTCTCTCTGTGTGGCCTTTGCTCTCCTTGTCTTCGTCTTTCCCTATCTTCGTCTCCGCGTGTGGCCTCTGCTTTGTTCTCCCTGTCTTCGTCCTTTCCTGTCTTCGTCTCCGCGTGTGCCTCTGCTTTGTTCCTTTTGGCTCTACTGTGTCTGCTTGTAGTGGTTTTGGCGTAGTTCGTCGTGGTTTCTCGTAGCTGGTTTTAGCTCAATTCATGGCAAGACTCTGTTCGCCTCGATTTGACCCTGTCGCTAATGGTCATCTTGTCTTTACTCTGCTAGTCATGGTTTGCTCTGTGCATGTCGCTGCTTTGGCTCTGCTCATCGTGGCTCGCTATGCACGTCGTGGCTCGCTGTGTTTGTCGTTGATTTGCTCTGCGCGTCGTGGCTGCCTTGCTCTGCCCGTCGTGGCTCGCTATGCACGTCTTGGCTCGGTCTAGTCGTCGTTGCTTTACCCTACGCATCATCGCTGCTCTGCGCTCGCTCTGCTCGTTTTGGCTTGCTCTGCTCGTTGCGGCTCGATTCTACTCTGCTTGGCTCTGCTCTGCTTGGCTCAGCTCTGCTCTGCTTGTCTCTGCTCTGCTGGGCTAGTCTCTGCTCTGCTTGACTCAGTTCTACTCTGCTTGGCTCAGCCGGAGCCGCGTAATATACAGACCAGACACATGAAACGGTGACGTCACACAAAGCAGTCAACCGATCAACCGAGAGAAGAAGAATTGCGGTATGGCATGATGTTACTTTCTGAAAAAAACATTATAAACGCGACTATTTTATTGCGGATTTTAACTATCAAATTTTTTAGAAAGTGAAGCGTTTTCTATAATTTAAAATTGGGGTAATCGCAGATCGCTTTCCACCGGCGGGTTTCAGAATAAGGGTGACTATATAATAAATCATGCATCATTCAATTGATAGAAATGCCAGGCTCTAACAATAGTAATAGAAATTTACGATAAATATTCTATGATGGAAAAAAAAAAACAAATATTAAGGTGCTGTAAACAATTACACAAGACCAAACGAATTTTCCAATACGAACTTTCGATTTTCGGCTTATTGTGAAATCTATAGTTATTGAAAAACTAGCTATAATCGTTAATCGTTTAATAACATTTTTAAGGATAAAATAAAAGAAAATCTCAAGAGATTTGTAGTTTTACTTGATAATAATAAGAAAATTGTACATCCGTCGTACGAATATTTTTTGTCGTACGATGCATTCATTTTTCTTATTGTTATCAAATCCGTAGATATTTTTGATTATGATATTCTTGATAATGTTATAATTAACAATCATAACTAATTTTTCAATCAAGAACTAAGATTTCACAAAAACCTGGTAACGATAAGTCATATCGGAAGATACGTTCGGTCGTGTGCAATGTATACAGTTCCTAAGACCGGGAACATGCACCGGTTGCAATTTCTTTTGTAGGTTAAAACCGTCAAAAACCCGCGAAAACCCGATTAAATGAGCTTACATGTTAAACAAATTTTTCTTAAACTCTTAAGTACACACTTTATTCACTTTTACATCACTTCAACTTACCGAAAAACCACTATTTAAACACTAAAACTACAAAATATTGCCGCGAAAACGGAACCGACGATATAAGTGCGAAGAGTTGACAGAAACCTATTGGCTGCTTAATGTGACGTCATAAAAATTTTTCTCGCCATCAATATATGGCCTGAGTATTACGACGGCTCCGACTCAGCTCTGCTGGCTAGTCTCTGCTCTGCTTGGCTCAGCCAATCGTAGGCTGAATTGGTCAAGCTCAGTTATCAATGTTGCTAAAAGAGGAAGTTAAACTCCACATACCTTTTTCGCAGACTGATCCCTGCTGACTGACCTCTCTTCTGGCTATTCACTGGTCTTTATATATTTCCGAGAACATTTACCATCTGCGAATCATTTCGTTAGTGCTCGGTATGGAAGAATTTTTCCTTCGTTTCATAATTACTTTTGTCGGTGGGTTTATCCAGCCGCATATTGTCGCCTGAGATGCTGTTGTGGCCACGCCGATATTTTTCAGGCCTTTTGAAGAACTGTATCATTTTTCAGCTTCCTTCTGTGTTGTTAAGTCATTTCCATTTTCTGTGTTAATTCATGTTGTTATATGTTTCATTTGTCCTTAGTTCTTGACTTTTGAAAATCCAATTCACTGTTACATGTCTTAATTCAATGTTTATGTGTGGAAATTTCTCGTGAAAATTTCCGTCCTCACAACTGTTACTTCCTACCGTCCCAAAAAAAAAAGTTATTCCCTATTTTAGATACTCTAAAACAGGAATAATTTTTAAAATCGCGGTTGCCATAGCTATAAGTCTTTCTAGATTCGACTCATAACATTTCCACAAAATCAATAACATGTCACTAAAAAAAACCTAAATCCAGAAGAAAATATACTGAAAATCTTGTACTGACTTTGAACTTTTATTTTCCTCCATTACAAAATTAAAGGACAGCAAAGTTCCGAAAAGAGTCGTTCACTCCTGAACCTTATTCACACGACTCAAATAGGTTTTATATGGCTCATTGTATCTTATATTCGTTTAAGCCCTTTGGCCGTACAATACCCCGTACGTAACCGCTGAAGTGAGTATAGATACCCACTACACACATGGTATCTGTGGATGGATAGCAACGACTAAACCTCGAATCCAGACAGTACAGTGCGAGTATATTGCACATTGTAGTTGTTATTATAAAGTCTATTGCATTGCATCTATTCGTGTCCAGAGAATTCGGGTTAGAAAGGTTTTTGTTGAAGAAAAGAAGAAACTTTTTACATCCGCCTCCAACCACTTCTGCAGTTTTCAGTTTGTACGGTGTTTCTTTTATTTTCAATCGCCCGAAGACTCTGTTGCCGCTTCTTCCTGTTTTGTTGTGTGTGATGTTTTGCTTTCTTTGATTTTCATTTTTGCGATGGAAAACTTCAAGACTCCTTTAAGGATCTGGGTCACTACAGTTTTTTTCTTCTTTCATCACAGTTTTTTTTGTCTTGTAGAGAACTGGTTAGAAAATGTAGAACCATTCTTTTAGCGAAGTTATAAACAAGTTATCATGATTATAACTGGTAATGTAAATAGAAACGTTACATTTATTCAAATGAAAATGTCCTTGATGATTTTCTTTAGTTTATTAAATTTCAACGTTAGGAGTAACTAGCTCACTATCTCAAATTCGGTCATACTTACAATCGTTGTTCGATTCTCACATTTATTATGTCGTTGTTAAAATTTATAACGAGTAAGTGCACATTTCTTTCATCATTGCAGATGGTGTAGAATCTTTGCCTGAAAACGTTAGCATCAATAATGCCAAAATTAAGATTTTGCAATTATTGAAGGTTGAACGTCTTCTCTATGCAACTACCATCAGAATCCCATGTCTAACTGGCGCCCAACGTGGTTTTCTATAATTTTTTACCATCAAAGTGGATTATTTTCTTCCCCCTCTCCCCAACCATTAGAATCCCATGACTAACTGGCGCCCAACGTGAGTTATTTTCTTTTTTTCCCCCCATCAGAATCCTATGTCTAATTGGCGCCCAACGTGGGTTATTTTCTTTTTTCCTCCCATCAGAATTCCATGTCTAACTAGCGCCCAATGTGGGTTTTTTTATGGGTTGTATGTTTGTTTTGCAAAATGAATACGGTATTTGTTTTCTACTCGTGTGAGCCTTCAGGAAGTACATTCTAAGCGTATAAGATTGAATAATTTGATCTCAGATGTATCGTGTTGTTTTTTTTATAACAAGAACGGCTTAGCCTACAAAGTTGAAATTCCGTTCATATATTTGATTTGTGCAGCATACGTATTGAGTAATTTTGAAAAGCAAAGAACTTGCAGTTTCAATTGCCCATCCAGAAAATGGTAACAGAGGAAAAAAATTCTCCACCGGCAGAAGAAAGGCCAACTAATATTTTTACTAAATAGTAAATTGGGGATAATAACGAAAAAAAAAAATCGCCAAAGGGGAAAAAACTCAGGAAGTGTAGAATTAAATTATCTTAATTTCCGCCATTATAGAGGGCATAGGAATCTGACGAATGGAAGAAAAAAAATTGGGATAAGAAAAGTAACGATGAGTATTTATCTGGAATCGCTAAAATTATATCCTTAGCATAGATGGACGAAACAGTTCATTTGAGCGAAGTACTTCACAACAAGTCATTTACTTTAAGGATTTAGTTTGGTGAAGTACTTCAATTGAACTGTACATTTCATCTTTTTTCTTCTCCAACCAGTCATTCAGTAGTCACTAGTCACTTCTCCTTCAATTGAACTGCTCACTTGCTCTATTATCTTCTCTAACCAACAGTTCAATAGTTGAACAACTGACTCTCAGTCAATTGTGCTCGTGTGTGTGGGTTGGTTTCACATAATTTCAACTCCTTAGGTCAACGTGTTCTTGAGTTATCGTACAATCGGACGGACGATACATTCTAGGTAAATATATCGATTAAAAAAAACTACGGTTGGCTCTGGTCTTAGTCATAGAATAAAATAGTTGCTAGGAAACATTTCACTCCGATATAATTCGCGGATACGAGTTCACTAATCAGTTAGTGCAAGAGGAAGACCCTAAGGTTTCGCAATTTGCAAAAAAAAGTTATAAAACTAACATTTTCCGAGAAGAATTTTTCATCTGTAAAGCCTTCATATTAACAGCCAATGAAGCGCTGTGTCAAGATCGGGAGGTTCGTATGATGGTGTCTACAGACTCCCTTGATACCGAAGTATATAAAAAAAATTTAGATCAGCTTCAAGGCACTACTAATAAAATAATAAATAAAATCAGAATTATATTTTTCCGGTTATAATTAGAAAACTCTGTAGCGTCACCGGTTTGCGGTGAGCCACACCAGTGCATGAATGGTGCTAGGGACGTCGGTCGCCTGCGTCCGGGGGCGAATGTTGTAGGGCCGGCTTGTCAGACCACGTCGAGTCGCTGATGCCAGCGTCCGGGGGCGAGTGCCGGTAGAGCAGCGGAAGTGCGTCCGGGTCGCCAGTGTCCAGGTGCGAGTCTTGTAGAGCAGCAATGGGTCTGCTAGGTCGCCAGCGTCCGGGGGCGTTTATTAAGTTAGTTCTAACAAGAACTGTTACTCAGCTCTGAGAAGAGTAGGTAGGTGATGGGCTTCACGCTTACTTTCACACCCCAGCTCTGAGAAGAGCTTTGCAAGGGTTTGCGTTTGCTTTTGGAAAAGCGATTTACCTCCAAAGAAAAGGCGACTTGTTCGTCCGATGGTAAATTCACTAATAATTTTATTTTCCATAAAACTTAACTATTTATACAAATTGAAACAACAACTGGCTAATCCCTTCTCATAAATTTCAAATTCAAATAATACGTGACCTAACGGCCGGTTTTACTTTATTATTTTAATAATACAGTATTGTTTTCGATTTTTTAAAAAAAAAAATTTGCTACCCTCAAAATTTTTTTTTTCACGTTTCATGACGAGTACACACGAAAAAAGCAAAAAAAAATTTCAGTCCGTCTGTCCGCCGTACGCCGTACGCCGTACGCCGTACGTCGACCGCTGTACGCAAAATCGTTTGAAAGCTCGTAGCTCCCAAACCCTTTGAGCTATTAAATTGAATAGACTGGGTAGTCCCCTTGAAGTGGCCAAATTTGGAGGGGTGGGGGTGTGAGGGGGAAGGAGGGGGAAGTGTTTTAGACGGAAAATTTTGGTTTCTAGATCTCAGCAACCGCTTATACTAGGAGGCTGAAATTTGGAATTTATATAAAGCTTCAGTAGTGGACCCATTTGCAAAAAAATTGCCGATATAGGTGAAGGGGTTTGGGAGTGGGGGGAAAAATAATGCGTCCGAAACGCAAAATAGGTGAGATCGACACATTCTAAAATCCATATCTCCTAAACGGTTAATGTCACAAAATTGAAACTTAATGAGTATCTGTAGGTATACTAGGAAAATAGATCGGAAACAAAAATTTGAGTGGCGGCAGTGGCGTACGGGGGTGGGGGCTAAAAAACTTTAGATTACGATATCTCACGAACCAATTGCACTAGACAAATAAAATTTGGTTTCCTTATAAAGGTTGATAAATAAAGTTTGCTGAAAGTAAAATTTTTTACGGGGGCGGTGGAGCATGAAAGTGGAGGGGATAAGAATTTTACTAAAAAATCACGTCTCATATCTCAAGAACGGTATAAGATAGATACTTAAAATTTTTACCAGAAGTAGGCCTAATAAACCACTAGCTGAAAACAAAATTTTGGAAGTGTGGGTGTAGAGGGTGAGGGTGGGGGAGGGTGAAAAGGAAAAAGTTCAGATTTTTCTATCTCGAGAACCTATAATGATATAAAGCTGAAACTTGGTATTTAGATATAACTATATTAGTAGCATGCTGGAAAAATATAATTTTTTATAAGGGTGGTATGGTACGGGGGTGGGGGGTGTTTTTCCTATCTATAGAACGGCTTATGATACAAAGTTGAAACTCGGTACGTTTATGTAAATCAACTAGAAAACTAATTTAGATAAAAAAAAATTTCAAATATCCATTGGCGTTCGGAGGGGGGGGCAAAAAAAATTATCAGTGTAAATAGAATGCACATATTTTCACGGTTTTCGTCATATCTATTAGGTCTTCCCAAATATTGAATTCATTTTTATTCTACGGATTCTTCATATAAATACCTACAAAGCGTTTTCAGGATTTTTTAAAATTCGACCCCTAAGGCGGTGCAAAGAGGGTTGTAAACTTTTTCACGAATTCTACTATATCCCCACGTCTTATCAGATATCGAATATCTTTTCACTTTCACGTGCTAACAATCACCTAAAACTTGTTTTTAAATTTTTTTCAGCCCCTAAGAGGGTATAAACGGGTTGAACACGTTTTCACGAGTTCCGTCATTTCTTTTAGAAGTGATAAGAAATTGAATTGGTTCCTACCTTCTCGTGCTGTTTTCATATTTATTTATTAACTTTTTTCAGGATTTGTGGATATTCAACCCCCAAGTGGGTGTAAGGAGGTTGCATATCTGATGATATATCGAATTCATTTTTACTTCCTATGGTTTCCTATATAAAAAAGCCAAAAAGTTATTTTCAGTATTTTAGATATTCAGTCCTAATGGGTGTAAGGGGGTTGTATGCTTTTCAAAGTTTCGACATATTTCTTAGGTTAGATGAGATATTAGATCGCTTTTCATTTCCACAGACTTTTTATATATTCGCCTACAAACCCATTTCTTAATTTTTAGATAATCAACCCCCAAGGGTTTGTATATGTTTTCACAATTTGTGCCATTCCTTAGTTCTGATGAGATATAAAATTGATTATTAGGGCCAACCAATTCACGATTTTTCGAATTTCCAGAACCAAGGATGTGTGAAGGGTTTGCTTACGTTTTTTTCGAAATTCAAACCCCAAGTGGAAGTAATGGGTTTGTATACGTTTTAACAATT
This sequence comes from Beris morrisii, assembly GCA_951812415.1. Lineage (NCBI taxonomy): Eukaryota > Metazoa > Arthropoda > Insecta > Diptera > Stratiomyidae > Beris > Beris morrisii. The sequence goes on from OX638312.1 coordinate 129,643,676, forward strand.
CGCCATATCTCTTAATTCTGATAAGGCAACAAATTCGTTTTTGCTTCTATGGGCTTTTAGTGTACATAATATACTGAAATTCGAATAGTCTACACGGACTTTTTTAATGTTTTATCGGTTAAAAATCTCTATTTTAAATATTTTTATATTAAGAACAAAAATAATTTTCCAAGAAATCTAATAATCTCGAAGCAACTCATGATACACTCCGACTTTAACCGCTCCCGAACTTTGACCCAAAAAATAATAAAGTTTCGCCCAGACCATTGGCAGATTTTTATACTCTAGATGAAATCATATAGAGTATTATAAGTTTAATCCAGCCGAAAAGTTTGTAACGCATAAAACCAAGCCTCGGACGAAAAAAAGTTATATATTATTTTTTGTTTATTTGTGGCCAAAAACCTCAAATCCGCCTGACGTCCGTCCGTCCGTCCGTCCGTCCGTCCGTCCGTCCGTCCGTCCGTCTGTCCGTGAACACGATAACTCAAGAACGCCTTCACCTAGGATCTTGAAATTTTGAATCTGGATGTTTGGTTGAATTTGTAAGGCTAAGTTCGTTAACGGGCAAAATCGTCCTACTCCTTCTGGTAGCTGCCATACAAAATGTCCTTAAAACACGTGTTCAAGAATATTGGTCGATAACTTCAGAAGGGTTTAAGCTACGTCTTTGAAATTTTGTATGTGTTATTTTTCCAATAGTTGGAGCTAAATATATGATTATGAAGAAAATCCTTTTAGTCCTTCGTGTAGCTGCCATACAAATATCCTGTCAAAATGTATTCACTTAATTTACAAAACTCACAATAACTCAAGTAATCTTTTAGCGACGAATTCGGAATTTTGTACAGGTTAGTTTTGAGTGAAAAGGAAGTCGGAGTTTACTAATCAGCGAAATCCTTTTACTCCTTCTGGTAGCTGCCATACAAAATGTCCTTAAAACACGTGTTCAAGAATATTGGTCGATAACTTTAGAAGGGTTTAAGCTACGACATTGAAATTTTGTATGTGTTATTTTTCAAATAGTTGGAGCTAAATGTATGATTATGAAGAAAATCCTATTAGTCCTTCATTTAGCTGCCATACAAATATCCTGTCAAATAGCCTTCACTTAATTTACGGAACTTACTATAACTCAAGTATTATTTTAGCTATGAACTCGAAATTTTGTACAAATTAGTTTTGAGTGAAAACAAAGTTCGAGTTTACTAATCAGCAAAATCCTTTTACTCCTTCTGGTACCTGCCATACAAAATGTCCTTAAGACACGTGTTCAACAATATTTTTCGATAACTTTTGAACGCTTCAAGCTACGAATTTGAAATTTTGTACACGTTCATTTTTAAATGGTTCCAAGGAAAAGGATAAACATGTAAGGAATTGAGTGAGTCCTTCCTGCACCCCCCATGCGAAAAGGACATTTTTGTTCGATGACTTACCCAGTTTAAGATATGAAATTAAACACTCAATATTGTCTTTTAGTTTTGAGTAGCAATCTAATGGCAGTCCTTAATAAAGGACATACAACATACACACGCGTAATTCTACTTTATCCCCAACTACAATATAAATCGGAGTTAAGTATTCACCTAGAGTATTATACGATTGGCTTGCAGCCGATCGTGACTGCAGTATGTTTAATGCTAATTTAGTTATCGAATACAAAAGATGACCTAAGGGTCAATTCACAGTGCTAAGTGCATTCGAACCATTTTCGTATATGGGTAGTGTGAGCCATTTAGTTGGACACAGTGAAGTCCGTCGAAATGGCCCACAACTCTTTCGTAATTAAATCAATTTTTTTTTTAACTCGGGTGACAAATGCTCATACGACCGAGATTCCTTATTTCAATTATGTACTTGCACTGAAATCCAGTGTATAATATATGATTTTATCTTCATTAACATGACCAGGTATGCCCGAAAAAAGAACACTAGGACACTCATGCAAGGTTGTTATCCTTCAAACGTGTAACGCCGTGACATGTCTACTTATCCACTGCAGGACTCAACGTTGTTCGCAGTACTTGTAATCGCCTGTTATTAACACAACACTATTTACAGAATGTCATTACAGCATTCTTTCACATCAAAGGAAATAGTTTTCGAACCCTCAGTCCGCTTTTCCATCTGGAGCAAACTTCAAGCGCTAACAAACCTTTTGCAATCATATAAGATATTGCTTTAATCATTCTAAACACACGTATCATATATCGTGCATTGCAAAATTTTCGCAGACATTGCTGCGAGCTATTGAAGTTACACAAAAGGAGATTGCCTTACAGAATATAATGCCGAAAGAACTTGAAGAAGCATTTCAGATGTTCATGTTGTTTCCTTCACCAAATTGGGTATTTCGTATAAGGAAACGTGATGCTCCAAAGGATTTTATACAAGCGCAATCATTTTTGCTTTTAGAAGTTTCAACGAAGTATCGCACTCGACTTACAATAGAGTGAACGAATTCGGGAAAATTGAAATCAATGAGTGCTTTGAGAGCCCACGTTGGGCGCCAAGTATTACACGCATTTAAATTTCAAATTTCATTTTACTTTATTATTTTCTAGTAATACAGTATTGTGATCGAATTTTAAAAAAAAAAAATTTCCTACCCTGAAAATTTTTTTTCACGTTTCATGACTAGTAGACTCGAAAAAAGCAAAAAAAAATTTCAGTCCGTCTGTCCGCCGTACGCAAAATCGTTTAAAGGCTCGTAGCTCCCAAACGGTTTGAGATATTAAATTGAATTTTTTTTATGAATAGACTGGGTAGGCCCAATGTAGTGACCAAATTCGGAAGGGGTGGGGGTGTGAAGGGGGAGGAGGGAGAAGCGTTTTAGACGGAAAATTTTGCTTTTTAGATCTCAGCAACCTAGCTTATGCTAGGAGGCTAAAACTTGGAATTTATATAGAGCTTCGATAGTGGACCCATTTGCATAAAAATTGTCAATATGGGTGAAGGAGTGTGGGAGTGGGGGAAAAATAAAAAAAGCCGAGAACGACACATTCTAAAATTCATATCTCCTAAACGGTTAACGTCATATAATTGAAACTTAATGGATATCTGTAGGTTTAAAAACAAATTTTGGAGTGTGGTCAGTGGCGTACGGGGGGGGGGGGGGTAAGTAATTTTAGATTACGATATCTCACGAACCAATTGCATTAGAGAAATAAAATTCGGTTTGTGTATAAAGGTTGACAAATAAAGTTTGATGACAGCAAAATTTTTTAAGTGGGAGGTGGATCATGGAAGTGGAGGGGACACGAATTTATCTGAAAAATCACGTCTCATATCTCGAGAACAGAGTAAGCTAGATGCTTAAAATTTTTAACAGAAGTAGGCCTAATAGAGAATTTTGGTGGTGAGGGTGTAGAGGGGGAGGGTGAAAAGGAAAACGTTTCGATTTTTATATCTCGAGAACCTATAATGATATAAAACTGAAACTTGGTATTTGGATAGACGTGTAGTAGTAGCTTGTTGGCAAAATATAATTTTTTATAGTGGTATTATGGTACGGGGTGGGGGTGTTTTTGCTATCTACATAGAACGGCTTATGCTAGAAAGTTGAAACTCGGTATGTTTATTTAAATCAACTAGGTAAATAATTTAGATAAAACAAATTTTGAATATCAATTGGTGTTCGGAGGGGGGGGGGGCGAAAAAAATTATTAGTGAAAATGGAATGTATATATTTTCACGATTTTCGTTATATCGATTAGGTCTTCCCAAATATTTTATTCATTTTTATTCTACGGCTTCTTTATATAAATACCTAAAAAGTGTTTTCAGGATTTTTTTAAATTCTACCCCGAAGAGGGTGTAAAGGGATTGTATACTTTTTCACGAATTCTGCCTTATATCCCAGGTCTGATCGATATCGAATACCTTTTTACTTTCATAGGGTTGCGTAATAATCGCCTAAAACTTGTTTTTAAGTTTTTTCCTTTTCAATTCCTAAGAGGGTGTTAAAGGGTTGAACACGTTTTTACGAATTTCGTCATATCTTTTAGAAGTGATAAGAAATTGAATTGTTTTTTACTTTCTCATGCTGTCTTCATATTTATTTATTAACTCCTTTCAGGATTTTTGGATATTCAACCCCGAAGTGGGTGTAAGGAGGCTGTACATGTTTTCACAGATTCTTACATATTGCTTAGATCTGATGATATATCGAATTCATTTTTACTTCCTAAGATTTCCTAAATAACCGCAAAATGTCAATTTCAATATTTTTAGATATTCAATCCTAAGAGGTGTAAGGGGGTTGTATGCTTTTCAATGCTTCGACATATTTCTTAGGTTTGATGAGATTTTAGATCGCTTTTCACTTCCCCAGGCTTTTTATATAGTCGCCTACAAACCCATTTCTCAATTTTTGGAAATTCAACCACCCAGGGTTTGCATATATTTTCATAATTTTTGCCATCCGTTAGTTCTGATGAGATATAAAATTGGTTATTACGGTATTTGATGCAATGACCCAAAAACCAATTTCACTATTTTTCGAATTTCAAAAGCCAAGAAGGTGTGAATGGTTTGCTTACGTTTTCACAATTTTTTCAAAATCCCTCGTGTCTCATGAGATATCAAGTTGCTTCTTATGAAATCGTCTAAAAACCTGTTTCAAATTTTTTTCGAAATTCAAACCCCAAGCGAAAATAACGGGTTTGTATATATCCGTTTTAACAATTCGTCATATTTCTTAAGTCGGATAAGGCAACAAATTCGTTTTCACTTCTATAGGCTTTTAGTGTACATAATATACTGAAATTCAAATAGTCTAAACGGGTTCTTCCAATGTTTAATCGGCTAAAAATCTCCATTTTAAATATTTTTATTTTAAGAACAAAATCAATTTTCCAAGAAATCTAATAATCTCGAAACAACTCATGATATACTCCGACTTTGACCGCTCCCGAACTTTGACCCCAAAAATAATAAAGTTTCGCCCAGACCATTGGCCGATTTTTTTTTTGTTTCAGCTTGTGTTTTCATATTAATAACTGCGATATTCATATCGACAACCGCGGTTTTCATATTGACGACTGCAAATATCATACATCTTTGGTTTTCATATCGCCGTGTCGGAAGAACAGTGACTCAACTGCAAAAAATTCTAATTTTTTTCGGAGAAACAAAATCATTTTTGACAATTGCCCACAAGCCATACGAGCTTATTAATAGTTACTATAGACAGCTTAGATCAAGAGCACGTTCGTTTAAAACAACGGGGAACGATTTTATGCAAGAATAGCAAAACCACAACATATTGAAATGTGAAAACAAAAAAATTTCAAAATTGCAGTTGCGTCACTGTTCTTCCGACACGGCGATATTATCAACTGTAGTTTTCATATTGACTACGAAAAAATTGAAAAACAGGTATTCGTCATATTGACAACTTGGTTGTAAAACGTCGTTACAATATGGTGAAAACCGTTGTCATATTAAAAATTTTGTTTGTCAATATGATGATTTCAGGTTAACAACTACCGATTCTCAATATGACAACCAACATTTTGTTCAGTGTATCTGATATAAGCAAGCAACGAGATTTAGCAATGGCACTGCTAGCAGTAAAATCCACAGTATACTACATAGTTAGTTAAAATGATTGAATTTGTATACCATGAAACGGCTTCAATACTAGATAAATATCAGTTCGTTCCCAGTAGGAAAAGCGATCATCCTAAGATTAATCGTGGAGCGCTCTTTTAGAATGAATGCAGTGCTCCTATTCTGCTCCATTTGCCCTCCTTTTAACATAGGCATGTCATTGCAAGGGAGTACTCCCTTGTTGTTCAAAAAGAACACTAATGGATGTTTCATATTAGCTCCTTTATGGCTCAAAAAAGAGCATCAATGGAGCAATCCTTCAGGTCTTTTGTAGCTCGGAATGGAGCTCAAAGTGGGAGGTCATTTTTAGCTCCGTTGTAGGTGGAAAAGGGGCACAAATAGAGTTGTGCTGCAGTGCCGGATTAAGTCCAACTGATACCCTAAACACTGTCTAGACTTGGTGCCAATTAGAAAAACATCACGCAGTCCCGAGCTTGTGCGAATGTAATCGCAAAGTTTTTAAGGACTGCTGTGTTGTAGTTACTCGATTGATCTTACCCGTTTTGTTTACTGTACTTTCAAATAGTACAATAGTACAAAAATATTTTTAGAGGAATTTAGAATGTTAATATACTAATCAACTTTAAGTAATAAAAAATGAATTACATTATATGTATCAACTCATTTTTATTTCTATTCTCGTAAATACATAATTGTAAAGAAATGAAACATAAATAAAATAAAATAATAATTTACATTCAAGTATTAGTATATTAACTGTAATATAATAAATTTCCTTTATTTTGTTTGTTTATTAAGTTTGTAGGTTTCCCTGTAGTATATTGCTGCTTCACTTTCCTAAAAGCTCCTTTCATCTCGTTTTCGTACTGATTGTAGCCAAAATCTACACTCTTAACTGCTTCTGCAAAGCCAAAAAAATAGTAAATTTAAGTTTTCATGCTTACAAATATATCTTACCGAAGAGGTATGTGTTAAATAACTTCATGTTCTTAATAGCAATCTTTTCCTTGCTACCGTCCCAATTTATTTTTAAAATGATTTCGTTACCAAAAAAGAGTCTGAATGCTTTAAAAATTAGTGATCGACCCACAATTTGTTTTATACATATACTCGTATAATATCTGTACAGCATGTACGAAATAATTTGAGCATTTCAATATTCACTGTGAGGATTAACAAACTTACGACATCATCTTCGGGTGTACCTTCTATGAATTCATCAACCCTGTGTAGTTCGTCCAATGTTTTAATTGGGAATATGTTGAGATGGTTTTTTGTTGGAGACATTTTTTGTACAATTTTCTCTAGAAGCACAGAATGCTTGCACAAAATGTCTTTGATGGCATGAATAGATTCTCAGAAAGTTGCTTCGTGTTGTATAAAATATCGTTACGATGTCACAACAAATTTTTATTTTGAAAAAGTGACTTATTTCAAATTTTAGATTTCATTAAATTACTAGGTACTGCAAAAAAAATTACTTACATTTTAGGAATTTTAATTTTTTAACCAAATATCACTCCACGAACTGATATCTTGACTTCACAATGGAAACAATTGAACACAATGCGTCCACATCGTTGCAGTAACGAGAAATAGAATAACACGCAATTCTGAGAAAATAATTCGTGAATTTCGCATAATCTTGAGCTCCGCGATTGCTCCTCTTGGAGCTGTCATGGAGCAAACGAGTAAAAATTTCGGCGAATGGTCTTGAGCTCCGCAGTTACTCCTTTTGGAACTGTTATGGAGCAGTAGAGTACAAAATTCTGTGCTCGCTTATTCCTCCTTTTTGGATTACTCCTCAATATTCCTACTGGGTTTATATGCTTAGTATTGGGTGATACACACACATGGTGTTGACGATATTACGATATGAATACCCAGCAAAAAATCGCGTTAGGTATATCAGGCTAAGTTATAAGTAAGGGATACCGCGTTATAAGAAAAGTCGACAAATTTATTGAATAACCGTACTAATGCTTAAATAAGTCTTATTCTTAGGTATACCGTTTAAATATCAAGAATAACGAGAACATGCGCTATTTTGTTTTGTCATTCCAGTGCGAAGTGTTGAGTGATTGTGCAGTGAAGTGGAATAAAGTGTGTAGTTAAAAAATTAAATAAAGTAAGTATAATGACTTCTTCTACGTTGGGCTACTCTAAATGCCATTATAAAAGACTAATAAAACAAGATAAAGAGAAAATGCTGTCAAAAGGCAGCAACAGCGGAGATAATAGTAAATTTTAGCTGGCTACAAAAAATTTTTTAACAAACAATCGTAAAATCTTTTTCATCAGAAAATATTGATTACAACAAAGATAAAAGGTAAAATTTCACAAAATTTAAGCCTTTTGATAGCTGACGCTCTGTTAAGTGAAATTAACTGGAACGGTCGGAAAAAAATGAAGGCCTTAAATAAATATAAATTTTTTAATTCCACATTATACGGTAAGGGTAAGTTTAAAATATTCTTAGCATAATTATAAAATTTCATTCATCGTTAAATGTATTTTCCAAATTAGGCTGCCTACATCAAATTTATTCTTCTTTTGGAGAGTATGAAAAGGATGTGAAAGAAGCCATGAAAAAAAGAAAAAACCGTATGGATCAGCGGCGGCATTAACTACGTCTGCAGTCCGAAAAAGAAACGTAGTTCTATAAGCAACGATTTTTTCTACTTTCATATCTCTATGTATATTATTTTTAAGAATGAAAATATTACTTTTTTTTTAAATGTATAACAAGAATAAATTTAATTTCAAATGGCATACTCTGTTTTTATAAAAGTGCGCAATAAATTGAAGTTTTTTATTGAACTTCGTATTGTTTTTTTATTATTACTCCCCTTACAGCAACACAATATAAGTGTTTTTAATAACGTGCTTACATAATTCATTGTACGATAACTTCGAGAAAAATCTTCAAGAAGCGGGAAAAAAAATCATTTGGATCAAAGTTCTCATAAGCTTAAGGTGGTTACTACAAAGCGCTTCTTACAAAATCTTTAACCTAATAGTATTACTAAGCCTGAGCATTGACAAAAGTAAAGGTTATTATAACTGGGGTATAAGGCTTAAACTAATCCTTGTATTAAGCCTGATCAGTAACAAAAGTAAAGCTTAGTATAAGCTTTAACCTAATCTTTACATAAGCATTATCATTAACAAAAGTCAAGTTTAGTATAAGGCTTAACCTAATTCTTACATAAGTATGATCATAAGGTATATGTTATAGTATCCGCTTTATACCTGATTGCCAATGACATGGCCCATGTTAGATTCAGGGATAAAACAAGGTAATTCGTTTGCGTTCAAGTTTCCCTTACAATTCATAGGCCTTTTTCACTAAGGAATAGATTGCACGTAATTAAGGCTTATATAATGATTACGGTGTTTGCTGGGTAGTGTATCCAAGGTATTACGCACGACGAGCAAACGGACAAACCCCTAAAACAAGAAAACAACAAAATTTCAGGGTAGCTAACTTTGTTTTCTAATTTCGTTTTGATCACAATTTTGTATTATTGCAATATGTAATAAAGAAAAACATAATACTTTGTTATTAAAAAATAATAAAGTAATTAAGGCTAATCAAGTTTTCTGGACACTAAATTGAAAACTTAAAAAATCTTATCGATCGACATCATTTTCTGAACTTATTCCAAACTTAAATTATTCAAAACACCGAATGGTTTTCATGGAAATCGACAAAATTATCGTCGACTGAGAAAAGCGTTCCAGTTTCAACTATCGCGTCGAAATACACGACCAACATTTGCAATTCGATAAATAGAATATTGGCCGAAGGAAGAATTTTCCCATTATTGCGGATTATTCACTCGCGAAATTAACTGCCGTCTATTGATTTAAATTGCGAAGGAGCTCGTGGTCCCCCGTGAACGACAGATGGGGAGTTAATTGGGTACAAGCTATAGGCGATCAGACAGACACTGGCACAGCTTCTGTCTTTTAAAATGCAAATTGCTCGGGGACAATACACTGATTTCGAGATTTTCCACAACGGAGACTTTTCTTTCAGTTTTTCTTTTTTTTGAATATGAATCAATTTATGGGAATTTATTCAGGATTTTGGTTTATATTTCATCGATAATTTTCACGATTGTCTCTGTGGCGCTGAAAGCATATTCAAGTTCTATGGTGTATAAGGAACACATTCGGAAATTTTGAATACCAACCATTTATGAATAAAACTTGAGTGTAGTGAACACATGATGCGACGGTATTCCAATGCTCGGCTAAACAAAGTTGTTTTCCCATTCTCACCAACATTGTTTGCTCCATGTACCGCATGGAAAACGAAAAAATACTTCACTAGAAGAAAACTAGTTTCAACAAAATATGTTGATATGTAATATGTAGATATGATTATGTTGGCTCGCCAACACCGTCCCAAAATTTCCTGGAACGATATTCTTCAACTGAACAGGAACATTCAGTACCGAAGAAATACATAGAACGAATGTTGCCAAAAAACCTCATTCAAGCCTTCTGTAACTTTTCATTAAAAACGCAATAATATTTTCTTTAGTTCTTGTGATCGAATAAATTTATCCTGGAAAAAAAATTGAAAGAACATTTCAATTGATAAAAAATGAATGAACATTTAAATTTTTTTTCGCTTACTTGCTCCCTATAGCTGACGAAGCTTTTAAATTTATAACGAAATGCACTTTATCTGCGGATAAATCCGTCCTGCTTAAGTTTTTTAGAGCACGGTGGAACTGAGACGGCTCAAAAGGATCAAAGTATCGGATGAATTAAATTATGAAAGGGTTGTGTACTTCGTATACCTTTAGTATACATCTGTATTAAGGTCATACGAGTGGTAAAGGTTCTTTTGACTTTATGTTCGAAGTCACAATTTTACTAACTTATGCCAGTACATTCGGAACGTGCGACTATAGTTTTGCTCCAATTTATTTTTTGTTTTGAAATTAATTAATTAGATGTATATTTAGAGTGATGAATATCGTATGTCGCTATAAGTAGAAAAATTATGAACTGGGCAATTGTAAAGGAACTGCCTTATTTTTAAACGGGAGTATGTCATGAGGCGGTCATGCGATGTTTGACGAACTACTGAAAACTTCTTGATTTTTCTTAAGAAAGAGATCAGGGAATGAAGCTTGAAGAAATCACTAAAGAAATAGGTACCCATGTTACATTTCTATTTTCATGAAAACTTGGACGTACCCTAAATGGATTGCCTGGTTGCGTTCCAAATTTAAGTACACACTCCACATGTTGAGGCCTCACTTGGTAGCATGTCGCTAATGCTCATCCTATTTTCTATTTATTGTATTTTATTTTATTTTACTTTGGTTAATTTTATTTCCTATCATTTTCTATTATTTTATTTTTTTTTTATAATATTTTTTACTTATAAAAAATTATTGTGTTCGACCTGAAATTTAAAGAAAATTTATAAATTTTGCGTTTTAGGATTTTAGGACTAGTAAACCTTAAAAAAATATCCGTCTGTCCGCCGTGTACGCCGTACACAAAAGCCTTTCAAGGTGCGTATCTCGCAAACCCGTAGAGATATTAAGTTGAAATTTTTTTGGTGGATAGATTGGGTGAACCTTTGCGAGTGGTATCTTCTAGAGGAATTGGGGTGTGAGGGGGCGAGGGGGGAGCGTTTTAGACTGAAAATTTTGGGTTTTAGATCTTAGGAACCGTTTATGCAGAGGCTGAAACTTTGAATTTATATAGAACTTTGATAGTGGACCCATTTGCGAAAGAATGGTCACCCCTAAGAGGTGTAACGTGGTTGTGTACATTTTCATGAATTCCGATATATTTCTTAGGTCTAATGAGATAGCGAATTCACTTTCACTTCAAAGGCCTTTAAGTATAATCTGGGGGATAAAACCGATTTAAGCATTTTTCGATATTAAACCATCTGGGGTGTTAGGTATTGTTCAAATTTTCTTCTATGGGCTTTATACATAATGATTTAAAACTTACTTTCATGATTTTGAGATATTCAACACTTAAGAGTTTTTACGAATTCCAACATATCACTTAGGTCTGATGAATAGTAACTAGTTATACTCGTATAATCGCCTAAAAATCGGTTTCAGAATATTTTTATAAACAACCCCTGAAGGTCTGCGTCGATATTCCATCCCCTATGCTTTTTTGAAATTGAAAAAAAAATATGTAAATAAATAGAAAAAATCTGCCAACATTCTGGGCGCAACTTTATAATTTTTGGATAGAAGTTCGGAACGCATTTAATAAGGGAGTCGTACTATGAAATCTTTTTTTTAAATAAATTACTTCTAAGTCATCCCTAGAATATGTACATAAAAGGATTTCTCCGAATTCGAAGTCGTTATAAAGTAATAGCCGTATAATGGAGCAGCTTTCGGAGCTCGCCCGGGCCACCACCGATATTTAATTGCGTTTTTCTCAAAACTGCATTTTTCAAATTGGCTGCCACGATTCAGAAAAAACTGCTGAACCGATTGCGCTGAAATTTTAATAACATGTTCAGCAGATCCCTAGTTACAACTGATAGCAGAATCTTAGCGATATCTGTCTTAGTTTTTTTTAGCTGAAGCTAAATTCATCGAAAAAAACGCAAAAATTTAAAAAAAATTTCAAATTTAGGCCAATTTTTGAATTTTCAAAATTTTGACTTAATTCTGGTATCAGTTATAGCCACTGGGCTATAAATTAAGTATGAATTTAATTTTTTGATTTCAGATGAGTAGGACAGCCGGAATTATGGCAGCCATTTGACAACTTTTTTTTACAGCGGTCACTTTCAAGAGCTCTGCACGCAAAAAAAAACAATATTTCTCAATAAAAAAAATTCTAATGTTTGTTGAAATATGAACAAATATGTGGTAACACTTTCAAGAATGGGTAATTCATAATCTGCAAAAAAAAATTACCGATAAAAGCCCTCCTTAATGCTGAGACGTGGTGTAGGTTACTATGCGACTGACAATCTAAAGAATGACCAGGATGCTATTTAGAACTCTTAGAAATCTTTTAGGATGTCAGTCGCATAGCAACCTGCAGCGTATCTTACTTCTACCAAAGAAATAATAAAGTTGCGTCTAGACTGTTGGCAAATTTTTTATTTTAGTATCTCACAAACTATAATCACAGTACCACGCCTTGGCGTGCATTGAGTTGTGCTTAGTAATATCCTTAGTCATTTCGAGCAGTTCACACGAATGTACTTCCTTCCGAAATTCTATTCAACGCTTAATCGCTAATAGTTTTTAATTATTTTTACTATCTTTTTGCTGATGATTCCCGAATATCTATCGAGGGTAAACGGGGCCACAACAATGGCCAAGGACTTTAGACCCATTAGGTTAACCTCTTTTCTGATGAAAACCCTGGAAGGTTGCTTGAGATCTCCATTAGATGCAATCTGGACGTGAATACTCTCTCTACAGCACAACATGCGTACACGGTAAATCGGTAGAAACCGCTCTACATGAGGTAGTAAGGACCATAGAGAGTACGCCGCATAATAAAGAATACACAATGGGAGTCTTTATAGCTGTTAAAGGATCCTTTAACAACCTTGAGAGAGATGCCATTCGGAAAGCCCTGTTGAATGCAGGCGCTGAACTGGGCATTACCAACTAGATCGACAGCATGCTCGAAAGTAGAATGATACATTCATCCATTGGTGTGAATGAAATATCTGGAATTGTGTCCAGAGGTACCCCGCAGGGGGGAGTTCTATCACCTTTACTTTGGGTACTAGTTGTAGATCCTATTTTATCCCAGCTCGAGAGGGACGGGATCAAAGTGGTTGCGTACGCGGATGACCTAGTTATACTGGTATCTGGCACATTTCAACCCACGATAGCTGAACCAGAGCAGGGAGCACTACGGAAATAGCACAAATGTGCGGTAAGTTGTGGTTTGGGGGTGAACCCCACAAAAACTGAGCTGATTATTTTCACTCGAAAGAGAGCAATACTCCCATTTACAATTCCAAAAATAGGTAATACCATTCTGGAGCTTAAAACTGAAGCTAAGTACCTAGAAATTATTCTCGACGCAAAGCTTAACTGGAAGAGAAACCTTGATGAGCGCGTCAAGAAATCAACAATCGCCTTCTATACTTGCTAGAAGGCCTTTGGCAAGAAATGGGGAATAAGGCCCGCAATGGTTCACCGGATGTACACCTCTATCGTAAGGCCCATCCTTCTTTATCGTAGCCTGGTATGGTGGACAGCCCTGGACAAAACGAAAGTTCAGAGCGCGGCTTGCTTAGGCATCACAGGCGCTTTGCAATCAACGCCAACAGCTGCAATGGAGATTAAGCTGCATCTGCTACCAATAGATATTCGAATTACGAATGCTGCTGCCAAGAGCGCCCTGAGACTAAAAGAGTCTGGTGGCTGCTGGAAATCTGCGGATTATGGATATAGCAGAATTCTCTCATTATTTCCAGATTGTGGGCTTACCGAATTCACCGACTATATAATTCCGTGTCTAAGCTTCGATATAGGATTCAATACCCTTCCCACTACGAGGGGAGACTGAGATAATCATTAAAGGATAAGGGAATCTGAAGTTGCTGTATTCACGGATGGGTCAAAAATGGATACTGGAACAGGGTCAGGGATTTTCTCAACCGACATGAATATTTAAGTATCCTTTCGTCTACCGGACTACTTTTTCAAGCCGAGGTTTTTGCCGTAAGCAATGCAGTGGATATACTAAATGCCGCGACAAATCTTCCCAAAGAACTGTGTATAAATATTTATAGAGACAGCCAAGCAGCAATGAAAGCTCTACGCTTCAATCTAGTCAAATCTAAGCTAGTGACAAAGGGATACTAGGAAGTGAGGCAGCCGATGAGCTGGCCAAAACTGGATTTGAAATGGCTGCTATACATGCCGGGCCGAGTGTAGTCCAGTGGTAGTGTACTAGGTCTTGAAAACATTGCTTCTGCGATGTCGTGGGTTCAATTTCCACTCAACGCATAAATTATTTATAAGAATTTTTCAGTTGCTATTGGCTTCGAAATATTAAAATAAATAGTGAACGGTGCGGGTCACTACTAAAGAATTTAACACTGAGCAGATGAGTTCTGTTTACATTCTTATCAGATTCACAAACACCATCAGAGCTACCAGACAGTAGTTGATTTGTTATAGGCAACATCGCTGTTTTGGTAGATCATATCACAGCCAATCAGCACTAAAAATATTAACACCTATTAGTGCACTGCCATACCCGGCCCGATTTCTGACCTCCTATCCCTAAGCTGACTGAACTGTACACTACAGTGTATTAAAGGCTAACCTCCTAAGTCCAGTTCGGTATCCTTAAAAAAAACCCTCAAGCGGTAAAAATACCCCTCACTTACGTCAAGAGTAATCCTGACAGAAAGGCAATGGAGCTGCTTAATGGTAGATGGTTCAACATAACTACGTGTGAAACCTCCGTTAGGGATGTGAGTGTCCCCAGCCAGCCAACTGTAGGTTCAGAGCCACGGGCAGCAACTTCTTCTCCAGTTTCGGGGACATGGATGGAACACGAATTGATGAACTAGGCAGGTCTATGCCCACCAGTGGCTGGTTCGACTAGCTTTTCCCTGTAGTAAAACGATAACTCCCTATATGGGACTTCATTAAGGTGTCACGGGTGTGGTATCACAATTCGGTTGGTCCATTGTGAGACCAACCGAATGGTCTAAGTGAGTCGATCCATAGTTTGGATGGCTGCCACCATAATCAAACCTAACCTATCTATCGGGGCCGATTTTCGATTCAAAATATTAATTTGCGGTAAAATACTTCAATTCTTTTCTTACTCAACGGTTATTTTATAACATTTTACAAACCAGGGCACAATGAATAAGTGTGTAATTCGTAAAAGAAGGTTTTTTTGAGACCTGCAATTTTCCCTAAATATATTTACCGAACGTATTTTAGCGTAACAAAAAGCCCCCGCATAATATTTGCCATATACTCGCTCTGTAAAAATGCTAAACTTCTTCCGAAAATATAAGATTTTCACGATAAGATGAAGAAATAAAATAGGATATACGTCGGATTCGATTTTATCGATACGAAAAAAGACCATATGAGTCCTGGATATCGGAAGTATCCTTTCGTTTCTTAAGAAATACGGGAAAGAAGAAGATGGTGTCGCAGTTGAGCTTTGTCTCCTAGGAGATGTTGTACTCTAGCAAATTGCGGTTATAGTTTCCACGAAAACAGGACGAAAGACCATATGAACATCAGTACTTGAAAAAAAAACGAGCATGTGGACTGCACATATTCATAAATATTTATGCTACAAGTTGTTTTTTACTTTATACTCCAATACTTTTGGAGTCGTATCTTTCGCATAAAATGCTCTACGAAATGCGATAGTAGTGCTCATATTCTATCTGCAATTTATGTTCGAAATCGAAGACTTCCAGGAGTAAGACCATAAAGAAATGATTATGACTGGAGACAAATCTTCAGAACCTTCTTTCCAGCACGAATATCCTATACTTACCTTTGCTATAAAAAATTTTCCACTTGAGATCCTTGCTGCTGGGAAGGGACCCATCCGAGCAATCCACTACGTTTGGCCATCCCAAAATAATGCACTACAATGTGTAGTAAGATGACAGTAAGAGGAAATAGACCTAGCGTCCTTTCGGCTGTGATTTCCGAATCGACTTGTTCAAAAACTTTTACCTCTTCAGGATTTCCATGCAATTTAGTTAGTACCTACCGGGAACGGTTTGGCCTTCTTTCCTACCGTACCATCGTCCCATCAATGAAGTTTTCGTTTTTGGTTTCACCCGCCAGGACGATTAGGATGCCGGGCCGGATTCGGGTCCTTTGAATGTAAAGCTAAGATTCTGGCTGTAATTTTGCCATATAACTTTTGACAGTTTTAATAAAATGACCCTCGAGTGGAAGCATTAACCGGAGCAGAAAATTGGATGAAATTCAGAGAAATATTGTTTTTGATTTATTCCCGTGGATTACCTAAGGGTAGGCTGGCTGAAGCTGGAGAGCGTTCATACCTTAATGTCTACAGGTCAGATTACGTTCTAGAAAGTTTTAAGATTTAGCAACGGCAAGACGTAGAAGGTATTAAAAAACTGTCGTTTCACGCTCAGTTCCCAGGACCTACCTTCCAATTAGCTGCTATTTGTCATTGTGCTTTTCTAAACTAAAAAAAATCCCATTGTTGTTGCAGGACGAAGTATTTGTGCCATCATCCGAATTGAAGGAATTTCTTTAAGGTAATTATCGTCGCATGTTTCCTTTTGAAGCTATTTTCAATCACTTGAAAGACTACAAGACTACGTAGAATGCCATCTATCCTTCACCACCGTAAACTTCCAATTTGGTGTAGCAAAAGAACGCAAAAGGAACAAAACGCAAAAAAAATGAATCGAAGGTGTGAGTATTTCTTAAGTTGTCTCGTCGCGAACCTTGCCATGTGTTTATTTATGTGTGGATTTTCGAGGACAACGCTTTTATCGTAATTTCCCATGGCCCAGATTGCCAGCAAAATCCTCGGCTTTATATGGCCCGAGATTCCCCAAAAAAAAAACAATCCATTCTCAGGACCTTGCCATCGCTTACTTCTAAGCCCAAAACTGAAGAAACTAGCTAGAAGAAATCCTTGACAAATGTACCGCCAGTTATCCGAGGTAGTAGGGTAGTCGGGATACTTACGAGCGGTATATGAACGTCAAATTTTCGGGCAATATGTTGGAGCAACTTTGAAAGTCAAGAGCAAATAGGAGCTCGGTAGCTCAAGCTACAAAAACAATTTACCGAGCAATTTTGCGAGCCTAAGGCAAGAAGTAAATTGTCCTGAAAGCTGGCATAAGGCGCAAGTAGAATAGTTGATTGCCGCCAATTTATCTACTGTTCTTGTTTGTTTTTCCTAATGAAAGAGATTTTTCAAATGCCATTAGGCATACATCCAACGAGTTTTCACAATTTCCTTTTTTAAGTCCTTGGCTTTTTCGTACGTTTTTCTACCATGTCGTGATACGGTGGTGGAAACAAAATTGTGAAAAACTTGAGATATGTGTTCGGGTATGTGAATGCGGAGAGGTATTAAGGTAGTTGGGGATAGCCTACAAGCTTCGGTATAATAGAAATTGAGTCTTTTCTAAATTCTGATTGCAAGATCTTAGTGCTAAGTTCAGCTACTTATCATTTGTTCGCGTTCGCCTTTACTGTGACTCATATCTTAGTTAAAGCTCGAATGAAGTCGCTTTGCGTTTTCTGGAAATGTATGAAGTGAGAAGCCTAAATACGGAAGCAAACGTAGATGTTTATCAAAAATCAATAATAACTATTATACTTCATTCAAAATTTAGCAGTCCACTCATCTAATTCTTTGATATTGTCATTTATTATTTATACAAATTACAATAATTGCAGTATTTTGAGTTAATGATTTTGTTGTACAATAAACTTGGCTCGAAAAAGTTCACTTATTGCTTTGCGAAAATTGAAGCTGCATTTTTACGTAGCAGCATATTATATATTCTGGTCCGTCGAGCCGGATTTTTTTTGTACAGGCGCGTTAAACTTCGAAGGGCTAGTGTAACAACAATATAATTAATTTCAAAAAAAATGAGATTTTGATTGTTAAGTCCCAGGACGTAATAAAAAAAAATCTGCCAATGGTCTGGGCGAAACTTTATTATTTTTCGGGTCAAAGTTCGGAAGCGGTCAAAGTCGGAGTATATCGTCAGTTGTTTCGAGATTATGACGTTTCTTGGAAAGTTCATTTTGTTCTTAAAATAAAAATATTTAAAAAGCCCGTGTAGACTATTCGAATTTCGGTATATTATGTACACTAAAAGCCCATAGAAGTAAAAACGAAATTGTTGCCTTATCAGACTTAAAAGATATGACGAATTGTTAAAACGCATACAAACCCATTACTTCCTTCCACTTGGGGTTTGAATTTCGAAAGAATTGTTAAACAGGTTCTTAGACGATTTCATAAGAAGTAACTTGATATCTCATGAGACACGAGGGATTTTGAAAAATTTGTGAAAACGTAAGCAAACCCTTGGTCCCTTGCAAACCCTTAGGGGTTGAATATCCAAAAATTGAGAAATGGGTTTGTAGGCGATTTTATAAAAAGTCTGCGGAAATGAAAACCAATCTAATATCTCATCAAACCTAAAAAATATGTCGAAGCTGTGAAAAGTATACAATCCCCTTACACCCCCTTATGGTTGAGTATCTAAAAATCCTGAAATTGACTTTACGGCGATTATATAGGGAGCTTAAGGAAGTACAAGTAAATTTGATATCTCATCAGATCTAAGAAATATGTGGGATATGTTTCACAAAACATATGCGACCTGTAAGAAGGAGTGGGGGTTGAATAACCTGAAAACACTTTCTAGGTATTTATATGAAGAAGCTGTAGAATAAAAATGAATTCAATATTTCGGAAGACCTAATAGATATTACGAAAATCATGCAAATATATGCATTTCATTGTCACTAATCATTATTTTCATCCCCCTTCTAAACGCCAATAGATATTTGAAAATTTTTTTTATCGAAATTACTTTTCTAGTTAATTTACATATATATACCAAATTTTAACTTTGTAGCATAAGCCGTTCTATAGATAGGAAAAAACCCCCCCAACCCCCGTACCATACTACCCCTGTAAAAAATTATATTTTTCCAATATGCCTATACTATCTCTCTATCTAAATACCAAGTTTCAGATTTCTATCGTAATAGGTTCTTGAGATATAAAAATCGGAACCTTTTTTTTCGCCTACTACACTCTCACCCCCAAAAACTTTTTTTTCTGCTAGGGTTTTATTAGGCCTACTTCTGGTAAAAATTTTAAGTATCTTTCTTACACTGTTCTTGAGAAATGAGACGTGATTTTTTAGAAAAATTCTTATCCTCTCCACTTTCATGCCCCACCGCCCCCTTAAAAAATTTTACTTCCAGCGAACTTAGTTTATTAACCTTTATACGTAAACCGAATTTTATTTGTCTAGTACAATTGGTTCGTGAGATATCGTAATCTAAAGTTGTTCACCGCCCACCTCTGTACGCCACTGCCACCACTAAAAAATGTATTCCCGATCTATTCTCCTATTATATCTAAAGATGTTTCTTAAGTTTTAACTTCGTGATATTAACAGTTTAGGAGATATGGATTTTAGAATGTCTCAATCTCGGCTTTTTTGCGTTTCGGATGCATTATTTCCCCCCCCCCCCCCACTCCTTCACCCTTTCACCAATATCGGTAATTTTTTGCAAATGGGTCTACTATTAAAGCTCTATATAAATTCCAAGTTTCAGCTTCCTAGCATAAGCGGTTGCTGAGATCTAGAAACCAAAATTTTCCGTCTAAAACTCTTACCCACCTCCCCCTTAATACCCCGCCCCCTCAAAAGGTGTCTACTTAAAGGGGTATACCCAGTCTAACCACGAAAAACAATTCAACTAAATAGCTCAAAGGCTTTGGGTGCTACGAGCCTTCAAACAATTTTGCGTACATTGGTAGACGTACAGCGTACGGCGGACAGACGGACTGACATTTTTTTTTGCCTTTTTCGGGTCTACTAGTCATGAAACGTTAAAAAAAAATTTTTAGGGTAGCAATTTTTTTTTTTAAAAATCGATCACAATACTCTATTATTGAAATAATGAAGTAAAACCGTGAAATTGTATAATATTATTGGTGCGTTAGCTCTATACAGATTCACTCTACTCTTCTGTTTCTAACGTATAATTTAAACTTTAATACAAACAATCAATAAAAGTTTGTTTGGACGTATATTCGAAAGATAATTATATTTTAAGAAGTACTATTTTGGTTTTTACTACCGACACGAAAGGATGTGCTCATTTTTCACTAGAATGACTGGAACATAGTTTGCATCTATTTACAAGGACGCAGCATTTTTAGATTAGGTTTCACAGCATCTTCTTCGGTATTTAAGTATTCTTCTCACATCAAAAATTTTATTTTCTTTCCACCAAGTTTCATCTTTTTAGCATTAACCGTTCCTGCGGTAGATTACCACATCCGTACCACTGCTCTAATAAATTTATATTAAGAAGATGTCAGTGTCACTATGTATGGAGGTAAGATATAAGAACCAAATTATAAAATTGTACAAAATTTTTTTCTTTACTGTTTTCCATTTCGCTTCATTGCAAGCTCTAAATGGTTTGACGAGTAGGACCGGATTCGATGATCCTGTGGTAACACAATGGACCATCTTAGGTCTAAGTGTGTCCTTGTTCTCACGGGCAGCTACGCGTACCTACCTACCTATTTCCCATTTTGAGACTGACTATTGGAAGTGGTCTATCATACTTAAACTGCTACTCGCCGAGAAAATTTAACAACATACATCTTTCGATCTTAAATTCTCTAGCTTAAGTAATTTTTACGTTATAAATCGGGGTAAACGATCAAAATTTGTTAAGCTCAATCACTTTCTTGCAAACTAATACTAGTACATGCTACTTTGGCAACCCTTGTAACTCGATCACTTTCCAGTAAAAAAGCCACGCCTCCCAATATTCAATATTATACACATCCGTACCATCCAATAAGAAATATCCACTCCTCCCAATATCCAATATCTACGTCTCCCAATATCTAGATACTTCTCGAATACTCTTCATCTGGCTCTTTCTTGAGCTCTCTTGAACACTCCACACACACCACCGAATATTCGCGAAAGCTTTCGACTGTACGCAAGCAGTATATAACCACATAGAGAAGCGTCAGTCTGTAATACGTTGCAAAGCTAGGCGACGATCGTCGAGTTCGAAAATACCAAAAACGGTTTCAAGGCGCTTCTGTGAAAAGACCAATAGAAGTGAAATTAATTCAATATCTTATCGTGAGTCTGCTGTACAAAATTACAAATTTCAAGATTCTATCTCACATATGTAGTTCTTGAGATATGTAAGATAATTTTCATACAGAATTGCTAAACTCTCACTCCACCGCTCCCAAAAAATAAAATCTATGGTCGTCACATAAAAGTAAAAAAGAAAAACCCAAAAAACTTTAAACTTATTTTAAATAATTTCTAAGACTTTGTAGCGGCTAGCACAATTTCATTTGTAATTTCAATATTTCAATTTATTAATTTTGTTGTAAAATCTAAATTATTAAATATGTTATCAAATTCAAATTATCAATAACGTTGTCAAATTCAAAAAGAGTTATGTGTTATGTTATGTTGTGGTGGACCTGAAAACCATGACTTCCGAAATTGTCAGTCGAGTGACACGTATAAAAAACTGAAATAAAAAATCTGCCAACAGTCTGGGCGCAACTTTATTATTTTATGGGTAGAAGTCCGAAACGTGTTTAATGATGAGATGCTGTGTAGGTTACTATGCGACTGACAACCTAAAAAATAACATTCCAAATAGCCTCCTGGTTATTTCTTAGGTTGTCAGTCTGATAGTAACCTACACAGCATCTCATCATTAAACACGTTTCGGACTTCTAGCCATAAAATAATAAAGTTGTGCCCAGACTGTTAGCAGATTTTTTTTATTTATTTACGTATTTTTTTTATCAATAGAATAATTCATATTAGTAAAAGCGAATTCGATCACATTAAACCTAAGAGATTTTCGGAATCAGTGAAATCTTGAACAATACCCCCAGCGGGTTTAATAGAGAAAAATAATTAAATCGGGTTTTTCCCCGACTACGTTTAAAGCTTATAGAAGTAAAAGTGAATTCCAAATCTTAATATACCTTAGGAATATATCAGAATTCGTGAATATGTACACAACCACTTTACACCCCCTTAGAGGTTGGATATCAAAAAAATTTTAAGAACGTTACTAGGCGCTTATATAAGTAGCCCGCAGAAGTAAAATTGTCGTCTACATAGACGTACTAACTTTCAACTTTCTAGCATAAGCCGTTTCCGAGATATAAGAAACCACCCCTCACCACCGTACCTTGCTACCCCTATAAAAATTTTTATTTTTCTAGGGTGTCTCTATAGTGGATCTATATAATTCTAAATTTTTAGCTTTCCACTCATTACGGTTTTCGAGAAATAAAAATCAGAATTTTTTTCCTTTCTACCCCTACACCCCCACCGCAATTTTCAAGATCATATCTGATACGGTTTCTGAGATATAAAAATTACATTTTTTGAGAAATTGCTATCCCCCCACATTCGTTCTCCACCTCCCCCCTCAAAAAATGTACGTTCATTAGACTCCTCTTGTGATGCCATATACAGAAACAAAATTTTATCTTCCTGGTGTAATTGGTTCGGAAGATATTGTAATCCAAAGTTTTTTACCCCCCAACCCCACACCCTACCACCCCCCTTAAAAATTTTAGCCCTTGTCTAATCTTCAAGTATCCCTAAGGGCAACCACAAAGTTTCAATCTTTTGACATAAATCGTTCAGGAGATATCGATCTTAGAATGTTTCAATCCCGGCTTTCCAGCGTTTTGGACTCATTGTTTCCCCCCCCCCCCAACTTCCATACCCCTCAACCCTTATCGATCATTTTTTTGCAAATAAGTCCATTATAGTACTACATAAGTTCCAAGTTTCAGCTTCCTAGCATAAGCGGTTCCTGAGATGTGGAAACCAAAATTTTTCGTCTAAGACGCTCCACCCTCATCCCCCCTTACACCCCACCCCCTTAAAAGATACCATCCGTAGGGGTTCACCCAATCTACCGACCATAAAAATTTCAACTTAATACCTCAACGAGTTTGGGAGCTACGCGCCTTCAAACGACGTACGGCGTATACGGCGGACAGACGGACATTTTTTGTTTTGCTTTTTTGGTGCTTTCTAGTCCTAAAACGTGTAAATACAAAATTTCAGGGTAGCAAATTTTTTTGAAATTTCAGGTCGATCACAATACTTTATTATTAAAAAATAATAAAGTAAAAATAATAATTGTTATAAAAATTGTGAGGAATAATAAAACTAAGTGTTTCCGTAATAATAACCTTACAACTTCAAAAGAGCAAGAACATTTTTTGTTCACTACCTCTAAAAGCAGAGCCGCCACAGCGATTTTCTATATATTTAAATTGTATAAAACCATCATCGAAATTTCATCCCTATAAAGTTTGTAACCAGATCCGCGCGTCATGGAGGGGGGGGGGGGGGTTGAATATGTGGCAATAACTGCTGATATTCACAGCTTGAAATTCATCAATGCTCAAACATTTTTTAAGAGTTTTGAATCTGATGAATGTGACGGTCAATCCAATTCGTCATAGTCCCTGCAAGAACGCGGTAATTAAATTAACTATCCTACACCCTACACTTGCCAACCAGCTTCGAAAAAGTCTTATTTGGTATTCAGCGTCATAAGATTTCTTACTTCAATGATTTGAATCGTTGGATCATTGGATCGTCATCTTGTAGTATCAAATTTTAATTTCTCCTTATAAATATTCTTTGGACAGATGTTATTAAGCCTACTGATGTAATTTGACCATTTTTGAAGCATTCAAATTGTCTGAAAAATGTAGAAAGTGTCAAATCTCTATTTGGCGAATAAGGACTGGATGTTTAGCAGTCCGCTGGATGTGCAGAAGCAGTCGAAGCAGAAAGTTTTAAGTTTTCATGATTTTTTGAAGAAGGATAATGAAAACGTTGACTTCGCAAGGAGATAGTGGAAAGCCTTACCAAGGCTTTATGCACGGCTTGAAAAAGTGCGTTCATGAAAAAAATTAATTTGGTAGACAATTTTAATTAAACAAATTTCAACATGTAGTGTTAACCACCCAAAATATAATATTCCTTTTTTTTACTAACGATGTCAGTACTGTTGGTAAAAAGAGTTTACAATTTGTTTCAAAAAAAGATACAATAGATTGAAGTTTTTTTTATAAATATTTTAATTGTTTTCCAATCAATTCATTCTACATTCTATTCGTATAGTTAATACAAAAAACAGGTCACACCATTTCTTTTCGACCAGACTATTCGTTTTGATACGAACAAATGATTCCGTAGATGCTTTCCTTTAATTCCGGGAAGGCAGATCGGTTTGGAATTGCATCTGCGATTCGAAATAGAATCGCCTCAGCGATTCCGATTGTTATTAGATTCAGTCACCGAAAAGTATAAGTCGCCTGCACGAACAGATTTCGAATCGAATACGAACAAAAATATTTGCTAGGATGTAGTGTCATCACAACCGATCAATTGTTGCTCAAATTATACTAATACTCGTATGGTGAGTGCTACTGACTCTTTGATGGATTGAAAAAATATATAAAAGTCTTTATTTTCATTATTAAGCCACACTATCTCGTGTTACAAGGAAGATTCGAATTCGACTTGAATGCAATAAGTTTTCTTACTAGCTATTCCCTAAGCGCCACAGCAAATAGGCACGAAGAAAAATAAGTGTTGGTACATATAATCTCACCCGCAAATACTCATATCTCTTAATTTATTATGGGAAGATATCAGCAGGTTCTTGGCTGATTCCACTATTCTCCTCGTACCGAGTATGTGCCTGGGATATCATTGACTAAAAGACTTTTCCATTAGTGAAGTTTTCTCCTTAGTAACTACTAATTGATTTATCTGTTACCACGCATTGAATATTTATGATATCGCAGTGATAAAAGCCCGGATGAAAGCTACATAATATTATCAGGAAATGTGGGGACGGTATAAAACCGTACTACACGTATGTTATTATACCGCACTAAGGGAGGCAAACCTAACCTAAATAGATTTGCTTTACTGTTCCAGTCTTTCTGACTTTTTCTCTCCCCAGCCATAGGTAGAATATATTTCATCAAATCAACAGGTTCATTTTGCTAATTACATTTAGTTAATAGGCCCATAGCCGTATAATATGATCGCAATTGTATACCCGGATCTGAAACGTGGCCTGCTTCTTCTATTTGGAAATGGTAGTTTTATTCGCCTCAATTAGGAATTACATTAGATAGGCAATACATTCCGGATACAAATTAGACTTTATATTTTTGCAGCACTAACTATAGTTGTTTCCCGAAAATTTATGTCATCCAATTTGCAAAAGAAATTTCGGCAATATATTTTAATTTTACTGTTTCCAAGGGAATTGTAATAAAAATCGTATGCAATTCCCAGCAGTGAAACATCTAAGTATCTATACGACGAGTGAATAAATTATCTTAAATATGTCATATCTCTTTAAGTCTCTCTGTTTTCTCTGCACCACTGTCCTCGACCCCTACATATGAATACCTAGATTAGGTTACGTTAGGGGGGTGGCCGCTTAGAGTGACCAAACACATAGACCACCAATGGGTCTGTTATGATCCCACATGTACGAAAAGAAGTACCCTTGTGCCCAAGACCACTTCTTAGGTAAACCACCCTACCAGCCTGACGAACTGCAGCACCTTGTCTAGCTTAATGTTTGCGAATTCGCCCAAGTTCATGGTGAAGCGCGTACCTAAAGTACGTTCCTGCCTCCAAGCCAGACCAGGACATTCGCAAAGCATGTGGAAACTACTTTCGTCGGCATCGAGTTCACTACAGCTGCGGCACAGATCTGCAATGTCCACAACACCTAGTCTTCTGGCGTGCCGGCCGATCAGGCAATGGCTCGTCAGTACACCAATTAGGATACGTAGAGTATTCCTATCTCCGAGTAGGACAAACTTTGTCCTGCTCGCACTCAGGGTCGGCCAAAGCTGCCTGGCTACATGACATGATGTGAGGCCCGACCACCTCGTGTTAGTCTCGGATATAGCCGTCACGTCGATAGCGTGCTTAATGTCTTCAATTGGCTTCTTTACTGAAAGAGCTAGCGCTTGATTCAGCTTCGAACCTCTCCTTGCAAGTTCGCCTGCACCCTCGTTGCCCGGAATCCCGCTGTGATCCGAAACCCAACAAATTGTTATATTTAAATGAGTGCATAATGCACTAATCTTATTCCTGCATAGTCTCACGAGGCGGGATTTGATCAAGTGTGAGTCTAGCGCCTTAATCGCCGCTTGACTATCTGTTAGGATGACGACGGGATTGTTAAGGATTGCACAAGCTTCTTGCAGATTGGAAGCCTGAACGATCCCCATCACCTCTATCTGAAATATGCTACAATAGTCCGGTATTGTGAATGACTCGCAATGGTTCAGGTTAGCAGAGAATACTCCTACACCGTCTGCCTTCGAACCGTCTGTGTAGATATGAATGTCCCCTTCATGAGGCTGATCCACATTCCACCCCTCTCCGCTAGGGATCCTCGTCGAGAATTTCGTAGACAATTCGAGTTGCGGCTTTAAGTAGTCTGTATCCTCTAACGGGTTACATTCACTAAACCGTCCGAGCATGCAGCTGGGCTCCCCAGGTGTCGATACTAAGTTGCCTGACTCTCTTAGTCGCACGGAACCTTTTTGCCGTTACACTCTGTAGGTGTGGTGCTAAGTACGCCCGTTGTTCCTGTCGAAGCCAGACAACGTAGGTAGTTTTCTCCAGCGCTAGCCACCACACTAAAATTCCGTAGGTTAGGATAGGTCTGACTATGACCGTGTACATCCAGTGAGACATCCCTGGCTGAATCCCCCACTTTTTCTCGAACATCTTTTTGCAAGCGTAGAGAGTCCCTACAACCTTCCTTTGTTGCTCGTCGATGTTATTACTCCAGGTTAGTTTCCGATCAAGGATTATGCCCAATTACTTAGCGTTGTCTCTCAGCTATAGGGTGAGACCCCCCAGTTTAGGGAGTGTGAACTCTGGGATTTTAGTTCTGTGCGTGAAGAGGACCAACTCTACCTAAATATAAACAAACACACTGAGAAACTATCTTTCGTCATTGGTTCGTGAAATATCGCAATCCAAATTGCCTGCCCCTCTACGCCACTGTCCACCATAAATACTGTTTTTTTTAGTATGGCTTGATGCAATCAACCAGCTTTAACTTTGTAAAAGAGAGCCACCATATTGAAATATCGAGAAATATATATATTAGTTTAAAGTTTCAACTTCCTAGCCTTAGTTACTGGTTATGTGAATGGAGGCAGTCTAAACAGTTGACTTTCTTTATAGCTTCCGAGTTATTTTTCTAGGGCCTTAGCTTTCTTTCTTTAGTATTTCTTGAAAAATAAATTCCAGCATTTTTACTTTATTTTTTTCTACAAGAGGTCGACTGGCTCAAACCCCTGTAAAAATACCAGGACCATGTCTGGTACGGTTTCTGATATAAAAAAAATTTATTTTTCTTAAATATTATTGGGTACGGCCGATGATGGACATATGGGCAAAAATATAAAAATTTCAAAGTAGTACATTTTTTCCTTTTTAATGCCACAATACTTCCTTATAAAAAACTAATAAATTTAAATAATATCAAATAAACTAATTAGGATATAATCAAAGTAGAATTCGCTATTAAATGCAACTGATTGCATGGCGATTTTATCCAATTCAAATCCGCTCATGCAATCAGATTTAAATACCATCCCATTAAATTCATAGCCATATTTTAGCAAATAAAATAAATTATTGCAAATTAAAAACAAAAAAATGATACAATTGAACAAATTGTATAGTATAGCACCCCCTTCCCCTCCAAATGGATGGATCGTACTATAATAAACATCATTGTGTCCACCCAATAAAACTCCGAACCTACGTAATGATGTCACGAGGTGCTCACGACCCATCTATGGATTTAATTAAAACGAGCACATCTCGGTTCGGTACGTAACTAATGGCATCAGTTTAGGGGGTGGAAAAAAGAACAACATCAACTACACCCCTGACCTCTTCCTCACGCATCCAAAATCCCAACGTCATGACGAATATAATGCAAATAATTGTTATTATCATATTAAACCGATTGAACTGAATTAATAGGAATTAGGGACAAAATTTCCCGAATTAAAATTATTTAAAATTACTCACTATTCCGGGCGAAATGTTTATCGGTAGGTAGTTGTACGTAGGTAATAAAATTATCGGTATTTGTTTAATGCTACAGGGATGAGCACGTTTTTATATTTGCGTTTAATATGATTTATTTTTGCATGTTCATGTAGGTAAATAATTGTATATTGTTATCGAATTGGATATGTTATGGGGGCTTCCATTGTCGGCGGAAATTCGATTTAAATTGCGAGATGTTAATATGATATAAAATGTAAGTCGAGGAATGTTTACATCCGGATTTATGTGGCCGATGGAATGTAAAATTGAGGTATTTTTTTAAAAAAAAAAATTGGGTAATTTTAACCTTTATCATATTAAAGCTACGGTTCGCTTACTGCAAATAACATTCAAGGTTTTTCTATTCTATGAGTTTACAGCAGACCTACTAAGTTACCAACTGGGAAAGAGGATTTACGTTAAAAAAATCTGTAAAAAGTCTGTGCTCAACTTTATTAGTTTTTCGGTAATAGTCCGGAACGCGTTTAATGATGAGATGCGGTGTAGCATACTATGCGACTGACATCCTTAAAATTAACGTTCCAAATAGCCTTCTGTTCTTGAAGTTGTCAGTTGCTTAGTAATCTTCACCGCATCTCAGCATCAAACGCGCTCCGGTCTTTTACCCAAAAAATTAAAGTTGCCGCAGACTGTTTTCGGAATTTTTTTATTTATATAGGTATTTACGTATTTTTTTTTCAATTTCAATGAAAACAAAGAGGTTACTATGTCGATATAGCGCTTTAGGGGTTGAGTATCAAAAATCTCTTGAACCGATTTTTAGAGGATTATATAGAAAGTTCGTTAAAATAATAAAAAAACAATTTAATATCTTATCGGACCTAAGTGATATGTCAGAGTTCGTAAAACCGTACACAATCATTTTACACCCTCTTAGGGGTTGAATATCGCAAAATCCTGAAACTAATTCCGAAATCATTGATCACCATATAAGTAAAAGCGAATCCGATCTCATTATTCCTAAAAGATTTTGATTCAATTGTAACCTTGAATAATATTTTACACTCCTAGGGGGTTGAATATAAAAAAATGCTTAAATCAGTTTTATCTTCGATTAAATTTAAAGCCATTAGAAGTAAAAGTGAATTCGATATCTCATTAGACCCAAGAAATATATCGGAATTCGTGAAAATGTACACAACCACTTTACACACCCTTAGGAATTCAATATCGAAAGATTTGGAAAAATTTAATGAAAATGAAAAATTAATTTGATAACTTGTCATGCCTTAAGGCCGGTATCCATTTGTTGCATTTCTGCGTATCATATTCTCGTTGCCAATCAGTGGATACGACAAATCTATCTTCGTTCTGTATCAAAATATGATACAAAGAAAAGCAATGAGCCCGATCGGACATTTGGCAGTTTTTTGCCGTCACATCAAAGGAATGATACGATACGCGGTCGGTTCGTGTTTGGACATATTGCGTTACACATGGCGTTGCATAGTATTGCTCACTCGCGTTCGGTACGTGAAGTTTGAAATTTGTTTGTGATTATGGAGAAAACCATCGAACTCGTGGAACAATTTTGTAATTTTACAATATTACTCATTCGCGATGAGCTCATATTTGCAGTTGAACTGAAACTGAGACACGTGTTCAATTAAAATCGCGTATCATTCATTTTAAAACGCAAGGCACTCTTGATACATGAAAAATTGTGTAGTGTCCACACTGTATTCGTTCAGTGAATGATACGCAATGGTAGTACGATACGCGGAAATGCAACCCGGGCTCAAAAGATATAACAAAATTCGGATTAACCCTTTTCATGGATATTTTTTTACTCCACGTTTGTACGCCAATAAAAATCTGATCTTGGTTTTGATTTAATTACTCCTGTAGTAAGTCTACATATACGCACTAGATTTCAACTTTCTAGCATTAGCAGTTTCTGAGATATAAAAACTCACCCACCCACCAAAATTATTCTTGGATGTCATTATAGAGGCACTATATAGTCGTCCATTTTTAACTTTCTATCTTTTAGGATTTTTGAGAAATAAAAATCAGATTTTTTTTCTTTCCAACTCCTCCCACCACCACTCCTACACCCACACCCCCAATCTTTTATTTTATTTTAGAGGTCTACTGGGCCTAACACCTGCTAAATTTTTAAAGTCATATCTGGTCCGGTTCTCGAGATATGAAAAATGTCTATCACCCCATTTCCGTGCTCCACCGCCCCTCAAAATTTTTACATTTTGAGTGAACTTGAACTTATAGAGAAACCCAATTTTATTTTCTTGATCTGATTGGTTCATAAGATATTGTATTCCAAAGTTTTTTACCATCCACTCCACACCCATCCCGCAACACACAGTTAGTTAGTCTTGGTCTAGGCTCTGAGTATCTCTGAAGGCAACCACAAAGTTTCAACCTTGCAACGTAAACCGACAGTCTCATCTTCCGAGCGTTTCGGACGTATTGTCTTTTCTCCCACTCCCACGCTTCGTGAAACACTAAGCTTCATTGAAAGCGCAGGGATTGAAGAGGAATCATAGGTAATCCAGGGGGACGTCTCAATAAGCCGAACTGAGGCTTCAGTGGCAGAGGTTCACCAGACCAACTCCATTTTCTAATTTTAACTAATCACACTGCCACACCCCTCAACCGCTATCGACAATTTTTCTACAAATGGGTCCACTATCACAGTTCTACGTAACTTCCAAGTTTCTGCCTCCTAGCGGAAGCGGATGCAAAGATCTAGATACCAACATTTTTCGTTTACAACGCTACCTTCCTCTACGCCTTACACCTTCCCCTCGCCTTAAAAGACAGCATTCGTACCCATTCTACCCACCAAAAGAAATTCAGCTTAATATCTCAACGAGCTTGTGAGCTACGTGGAATCAAACGCGTTTGCTTACGGGGTACATTTCACCTTAAACCGCGTTTTGGACTTTTGCCCAAAAAATAATAAAATTTCGCTCAGACCATTAGAAAATTTTTTTTTATTTTATCACTTTTAATTATAATTTCAGTTTATTGCGCTACCTTAACTAATAAATATATTCTGTCACAATTCTTAGGACATAATCGACTCAATATTGTGTTATGAAAAATCCCTTAGGTCCCATCAAGAATCGCCAAAGTTGTGACCTTACCATTGCCGATTCTTTTGAAAATGTTTGTACTTAAAGAACTAACTTACTAATTTTTTTGTTTCTATCTTATTTTTTTTTTGTTAGTTATAGTATTGTTGCGAGCTAGGGGTTCGCCGAGATTTCAAGTAAAACACAATTCGTTTAAAATCAAAATAAGTGACAATTTATTAATTCGCACTTTAATTATATTCGCACAATTATTCGCACTATATGGCAATACCGCCCCCTTTTATATATCGCTTGATTCGATCATACGCAATCAATCGCTTTCCACCAATACGGTCGCGTAATACACGCTGGCTATCACAGTCCATGTAATAAAAATTACTATATCCCTCGCTGAAAGCTTCGTCCGCTTTTATACTACTTGGCTTTAGTGGAGACTGTTCTTGAATCTTCGATCGGCGGTGTATGTGGAATGTTCTCGAAAGCTCCAGAGCTTTCGGTATTGATCTTCTACGCTGTTATGGTGCGTACGAGAATATTTGATTAGAAGGGAGGTACAATCGAGTTGCTCCGCCCCCTTATATACTTCCACTAGGTTTCTTTTGGGTTACTTTGCACTTTGGATTTGCACTACGTATTCGGTTGTTGCTGTTTCCATTATGCGGAACCGATCGATTTACGCGGTTGCCAGGCTTGCATATAACAGTATATGAAAGATTTCGCAAAAAAGGTGTTCGAGTCCTCTTTGAAAATTCAATTTAAATCATATTTTTCTTTTTTCACTAATTCTTTGAGTACATAAATTTTCAAAAGAATAGGCGATGGTAAGGTCACACTTTTGGCGATTCTAGATGGAATGACCCGCATACAGCGTGAAGGTAGAATCATCCAAGCTATAGGATCAGAAGAATACAAGTGATTTTTCCTTCTTAGTTTCACTTCATTAAAAAAAAAGAATGGCTGAATTCCAGAAATGGTTTGGATTAACGGCGAATATCTTCGAAAGTACTTAAACATAAGCATAACATAAACATAAATTTATTTCAGTTTTTAACAAATAATTCGTACAATTAATTAGAATATCAGTGATCAGATTTAATATCTTTGCATCTGTAGTTACAATTTCGATTTTACCTAAAATTGGTTCTTTCTTTATTATCTTAATTTTAAATCCGAGGAAAAATTAAAGTACTTAAGGTAGCGTAGTAAATTAAACATCGTACGAATGGCAATAAAACAGGGCTTTATAATACTGAGAAAAAAATATAGGTCAATTATTTTGTTTTTCAGTAAAATGAACGTAGTTCAATATTATTCGACAGTAAAACAGCCTATCCTGTTACAGAAAACAATAAACAAACTCATTTTTCAAAACTCGAACTCCAAATCATTTAAGTACTTTTTTATCGCAGTTTACAACAAAATCTTCCCTACGAGAACATCCAAATCCATACATCCACGTGAACAATCATTCATCTTAACACCCTCGCCAATTACGCGTCAAAGTACTGTTAAGGTTTATTAAAATCATTCGACGTCCTTCTAATTCGATTTGTGACAGCGATTAGCTAATTTCTGCTCAAAATTAAGTCGAACATATTCTGCCATATTTAGACTTCCTGCGAAACTAGTAGGCAGCTAGCTACCCTATCGTATAAAATAATCGCTAGACAAGGCCTTTTGCATCCGCTTTAGTACGGGAAAATTGAAAATATATTTTCCCTTTTTTACTGTGTGTTTTAGGGACTTTAGTATACTTTTGATAGGCTTCGAAGCAAGCACTAAATTCAGATTTTGTGCTCTAATAGGCTAATGAAACTTTTACTGCTGCTTATACTCTAGACATTTTACCGCCCGATATATTACACGAAAGTATGTGTGAAAATCTAACGAAAGTTTCTATCAAAAGGGTGTAAAGGAGCGGGTGGACTTAGGGTGTGCTGCTATAAAGTACAAAGTGTGTAAATCGAGCGAAATAGTGCCGGCATGTTGTTATACACTTTATGTCACGCGACCCATAGAATCTTCCGTAATAGCTCGGCACACACTTAACCGTCTTGCAATCATGAACTGTGCGCTCCTACCCGTTAATGATGGTGTGTAATAACTGTACTTCCTGTAAAACTTCCACTTTACTATGGGCGAAACTTCTTAATTATTCCGCAGGTTAGGGTTCGCAGAGTATTTCAACTTTTTCGTATTCCCTGTAAGCAGTATGCTGGTACGTTCGTCAAGCGAAATTAACGCATACGTGCAGATATTTTTACTCGTATGTGTACTGAAGGCGGGTATAGCCAGGTTTCTCTCACTTGAAAATTCCTGAAAACTTTAATTTTTGGGACTGCAATAGTTTTGGTGCGAGGACACGTAGGTATTCGAAGTAGACATTTTTTGAATAATTGGGGTGTCCTGCTCAAGTTTATTCGGTGGTTTACTGAAGCTGTGATATTTGAAAAGTGCATTTTGAATTTTTTCCAGCGGTGATATGTGGGACGACCAAGTATTACGGTTTCCTCCGCAAGGACCGCTAACACGAACCCCTTTAACAAAGGGGCGAACGGGGCCTTGTCCGGCCAACCCAGAATAGGGGTCGTGGGCGCCAGTGATCCTTTTTTAAGGACCCGTTCCGAACTTTTCCCGGACCGAATCACGAGTTCGGGGAAAACTTCCACGCGCACGCCAAAAAGAAAACAGCGGATGAAGAACTGGAACACGTCACACAAGTTACACAAATTTTCAAAAACCGATTTTAAGTAAATTGATCAAATTATATTGACAATAGATTCTTTGACTTATTCCACTCAAGAAAAATATATCGATTGACTTAAATTAACAATTAAATAAGTTACCTCACACGTTTGAGCTAAGTCCCTGCGCTAATACTTAACCTAGAGCGCCGCTGAGCACAGTAGAACGTTTAGCTGCTGATACTAGGTAGCCGACGTCGCTGACACAATCAACGCTCCTTCCCGATTATGTTTTTCACTCGTCCTTTAATAACTTATCCAATGAAACTCGTCACCAACTTGTGACTATTTCATATCATTGATACAATCGAACTCCTCTCTACAGCGGCTTGTAATTATTCTTCTACCAAATTCAAATTTAAAATTCACCTCCTCGCTCGGCTGGCACTTCACAAAAAAGAGGCCGTTTTTCAGTCCAGCAAGGATTGAAGGATCGGAAAGGATTGACTAAACGGCAACGGTCCCGCAAACAAAAAATGGACTACTCTTTTGGATCTTTGAATGTTCGATTCCTATTTAGGACAGGAGCTCTGAAAAAGTTCCTCGAAAAAGTGGCAAAACAACTGCCCTCCAGGAAACGAAAACAGGAGGCTAGATCCTGATTTGAGCTGTCGCGCCATTGATGATGAATTTCTATTATAGTATAATAAATATCAACCTTACCGAATTAATTAGTAACAAATTACTTTAATTGAAATTCCATATCTGCAATTATGTGATAAGTCCCTTACTTACTGCTGCAATAATAAAATGCCATTCGAAATGTTTGTGTTGTCGCTGTGTGATTAAAAAGCTACGACCCTGCAGCTATAGAACCCGCCTGTGAACGCTGACGATATCATAGCGTTCTAAACGATAAAAGCCAGACGATGTCCTTTTTATCCCGTTGCATTTACCTTGTTATTGGTGAATCTATACGAAGAAGGGGACCCCATAGGTATGCAACGGATTTACATTTGTCCACCTTATGAAGGACGTGCGGGTGGGTAGTCCTTTCACGGCAGTTTGGTATGTCACAGCCAGAGACTGGGAAGGACTCCTCCCGATGAGGACACTGTGCAGAGCCTTAGTAAATTATATTACGTATTACTCGGTAAGGCTCTTCTTGTTAGTGGTCGCTTTTATAATTGAATTTTTAATCTCGCGGTTGGATTTTTTTCCTCTCGTTTCCTGTTTAATTTACTTTTCTTTTTGCATTTGGTTGTTTTTTCCTGGACTATGCAGGATGCATTCCTGGTCGCCATATTGTACTCTGTACTGGATGATTTTTCGTATCCTCAGTCGACGGTCATATGTAGAGAAATTAAATACACGTATGATGCTATCTTTGTTACTGTTCTCATTGTACTGC
The DNA here is from genome assembly GCA_951812415.1 of Beris morrisii. NCBI lineage: Eukaryota > Metazoa > Arthropoda > Insecta > Diptera > Stratiomyidae > Beris > Beris morrisii. Next base: position 129,679,355 of record OX638312.1, read on the forward strand.
GAATAAATTTCCATTGTTCCGGTGAAATATCCCAGATTTTCCTTAGTTTTCATCTCGGTGGGTATGTGTTTTTTTGGCAGTATTTTTAATGTTCGGTGCGGATGTACAGTAGGTGGGGCTATTGTTTTTTAACAAACATGCAAAAGTAAACATGGTCAGAATGTTTGGTTATGCAACTCACACCGCAGAGATTTCATTTGAGGTTACCGTGAAATTGAAGTTCATGGAAATAAAGACAAACATTTAATCAAGACTTTTTTTTCACATTTGAGCGTTGAATTGAATGAACCCTTGTTCGAATTTTAATTAACGTTATTCGGTTTTTGTTTGCTTAGTTGTTAGAAGAATTTTTTCAGCACAAAAGTGTTTCAGGAACGAAATTCAACTTACTAGCATACGCCATTATTGCGCTCTTCCTACAGACGGCAAACTCAAGGGAAGTATATCAAGCACACTATCTGCGAAGATTGGGGCTCTTCGGCCTTTAGTCGACTGCTTCCTGTTATTTGCCATCGGCTTGAGGAATTTACCTTCGGAAGATGGCTATGGGGATTCGTTTCTTAAGAGCACATTCAAATTCATCAATTGAAGACTGACTTCTGGAAAACTTTGTATGTACTCAATACTTCCAGCATTTTTTAAAATTATCCGCATTTTCGCAAATAAAAATTTTGATAACTTAATTTTCTTCACATCCCCAACCCAATCCGTAACTAAGCCCATTTCGTAGTAGATACAGGCATTCGATAACAACAAAAGAAAATTGTTCAATGACTAGACCTGATGAAAATTTATTATGCGACAGGTACTGGCACCCGAGTTATCCTTGTTGAAAGTACTTGTATTTTTCCACTGTAATTCGACGATACTTTTTCGTTATTTTACAGGGAGTAAAGAAAAAGGGATGAAACAACATTGTTGAGAATTTCGTTCAGCAAACTGAGACAGGATGCAGTTAATGTCCAATTTGTAATGTAAATTCTTTTATACAGTTTGGCTGTCGACTGTATAGAAAACTAAATGACACGAAGGAGGTAAGGAGCGTGAGAATTTTCTTCTTGACTGTGCGATTTGACTCCGATTAGGTAAGGGAGCTTAACTTCATTCTGGCGGTGACGATTTGAATGCAAATGCTCTTAAATAAGTTTTTTGTAAAATAAAGTTGTTGCAATCCTGCTTGATTACAAGATCGTTGTTCATTCGTCTGTCCGTATACTCCATACATCTGTAAAGAAAAGTTTAATTCAAGTTAAAATATTGCAATTGGTCTGTTTGTTACATGTTAATTGTTGGGCAAGTCCTGATCGCTATTAACTACACCCTCCTTCTCCTTTTCAGGTCAAGTCTTTGACGGAAGGGATAGAGAGCGGCTCTGACCAGCCTTGGAAGTAGGCCCAGCCCAGTATGCGGTGACTGATGAGCCACAGAGGTTGAGGAACACTTGAGACGAAGTAGAATATAAACGACGCATTAAATTAAGTTTTACCTGAAATGAAAATTATTAGATGATATTGTATAAGATACCGTTCCAGAAGGGTCCCAGCCCCTGCTGTTGCGTAAGGTAATGGGTCTCTCTACGACCTTCTCGCGTACCGGATAGGGCTTCTATGCCATAAGTGTAACCTAGTAGGGAAAGGAAGAGGTTCGGTAGATTCGCGGCTGCCGACGATGTCAAACCCTATCCTCCGACACTGCCGTTCACTCCGTAGCAACTTACGCCAAGAAACCCAATCCTGATCAGCGAACGAATCCCTTCCTACGCTGGGAGAGCTGAAACTAAGAACTCCTACATATTCAGCTACCGCAGGCGAATTCCGGTTGCTAATAGGGAAATTCAAATTCAATTCCAAGGACGTGGAAGTATCCGCGTGGTAATTGGACGCGATTACCGAAGTAATCGAACAAACTGGAAGTTGGTTTCACCCCGGTTTCTACAAAACTACAACACCTAGAACCATCGAGGGAAGTTTACGCGACGTGTTGTTTCAACCTTAGTGACCTGTTTAAAATATCCCATGACAGTTTGTTGTTTCGCGAAGAATAATGAAGCACGCGGAAATGAAACGCGATAGCCGAGGCGCTACCAGTTATTTAAGGAGCGCGCTCATTTTTTGGGGTGCTTTTGGTTTTTTGAACTGGAGGTTGGCAGTTGGAGTCAGTTGTATTTCGGTGAATTTAATTTTGGTGGAAGAACTTGGAAAATCGGTGGAGACAATTCTGGTGAGGAAGAAAAGAAACTTAGAAGGACAGATATTTCGGTGGAGATAGTTCTGGTGAGGAAGAAAAGGAATTTGGAAGGACATATACGAGTACATATCGTTGGATATAATTCCGGCTTTAGGAAAGAAGAATTTTGCGAACGAGGCAGAAGCAGTGGAGTCGGGATGCGCGACGGAATAAAGGTTAACTTAACCACAGCTATGTCCTCCCTCCCCTATCAGGTTCGCGATCGTGATCACCGAATTCGAATGACCCGCAGGTCGTAGAGGTTTTCATCGGTGGAGACCCTCCTGAAGTGGTATCCGTTGTTATTTATCTTTTTTTTAATTCTTAAATTACAAGTGGTATCCGTTGTTATTTCTTTTTTTGAACTCTCATATTACAAGGGGTATCCGTTGATATTTCTCTTTTGAATCCACAAGTGTTTCATTTTTTTTATAAACGTGTTTCATTTCGTGAAAAGGGGGTTTCCTAATCACCCTCCGACGTAAAGATTAGCTGGCGCCCAATCGGAAGCAGTCGCCGAACGTCCTTTACTTTGGCTGAGCGCAGTCGGTGCAAGACAGAGTTGGTGGCGAAGGGACCGGTACCGGTTCAAGATACGGCTCAAACAAAGTTTTTTTTTGTTGTTTCTTGTGGCCAGCCCCATATAATTACCCGAATTGCGGGGGGTAATATGTTCTCCTATCTATCTGGCCGTCTGTCCGTCTGTCAATCCATCTATCGTCTGCCCATTATTCCGTCTGTTGGCCTATCCATCAGTCCATCTGTCGACCTAACCATCAGTCTGTCTGTCGGCCTATCCTTCAACCTATCTGTCCGTCTGCTCATCTGTCCGTCTGTCCGTTTGTCTGTATATCCGTCTGTCACTTTGTCCTTCTATCCGTCTGTTTTTCTGTCTATCTGTCCGTCTGTCTATCTGTCCGTTTGTCCATCTGTCCGTCTGTCCGATTGTCCGTCTGTTCGTCTGTCTGTCTCTCCGTCTGTTCATTTGTCTGTCTCCCCGTTTGTATGTTTGTCCGTTTGTTCGCCTGTCCGTATGTCTGTCTGTCCATCTGTCTACCTCTCCGTCTGCTCGCCTGTCCGTCTATCCATTTGTCCGTTTCTCCGTCTGACCACCAGTCCGTCTATTATGTATTTAGTTTTACCATAATATTATAACACCAAATTGGTTTGTTTTCATAATTTAATTAACTCATAAAATTAGATTAACACATAATATTATTAATTTCATTTAACACAACTATATTGTTAAGATAATATTTTTAGTTTAGTTAGTTTTATTTAGTAATCGAAACTCGTTGCTTGGTAATTTTAAATTAATCAATGAAGTGTTCGGAAAAATTCTGATCGACTGACTTTTGAATTGAATTTTTTATTATTTTTATTCTCTCAAGATAAAAATCAAACAACCGGCCACTTTGATTTAACGAATTATGTGGAGTGTTTGCCACACGTGTTGCCCACAAGTAGCCGACACCTCACACGTCTGACTGCCCATCTGTCCGTCTGTCTTTCTGTCTGTATATCCATCTGTCCCTTTGTCCTTCTATCCGTCTGTCCTTCTGTCTATGTGTCCGTCTGTCTATCTGTCCGTTTGTCCATCTGTCCGTCTGTCAGTCCATCTGTCTGTCTGTCTGTCTCTCCCTCTGTCCGTCTGTCCATTTGTCTGTCTCCCTGTTTGTCCGGTTGTTCGCCTGTCCGTTTGTCTGTCTGATTATCTGTCTATCTCTCCGTCTGCTCGGCTGTCCGTTTATCCGCTTGCCCGTCTGTCCTGGTGGACAGACGACAGACGGACTGGTCGTCTGTTCTTCTGTCCGTTTGTCCGTCGGTCCGTCTGCCCGTCTGTCCGTCTGTCTGTCTGTCTGTATGTCCGTCTGTCCCTTTGTCCTTCTATCCGTCTGTCCTTCTATCCGTCTGTCCTTCTGACTATTTGCCCGTCTGTCTATCTGTCCGTTTGTCCATCTGTCCGCCTGTCAGCCCATCTGTCTGTCTGTCCCTCGGTCCGTCTGTCTGTCTCTCCGTTTTTCCGTTTGGTCGCCTGTCCGTTTGTCTGTCTGTCTATCTGCCTATCTTTCCGTCAGTTCGTCTGTTCGCCTGTCCGTCTATCCGTTTGTCCGCCTGTCCTTCTGTCTGTTTGTCCGTTGGTCCGTAGACGGAAACTGATGGCAAAAATACAAAAAAGTATCACTGATGCATTCTGAAAATCTATCTTGAGTCCTTTCTGACAAAAAACAAGTTCCTGAAAATTTACGTGGATAATTTTATTCCGGTCTACTATCGTAAAAATCACAGCTGAATTTCAAATATAAAACCGAAAATTTGCCTATTTATAAGCTTCGATTGTCCTGTATTTGTGTAGATATTCTGATAGCCCTCCCGGCATTTGTGATGCTTTTAGGTCAAAAGTGGAATGGCTAATATACGATATCACGGAACCACACACGAACAAAATCAATGCCTGATTTTTTTGTTAGCTTCACCACCAAACCAACTTTAAACGGGATCCTTCCCTTCCAAAAGATGTAATATCTATAGATGTGTGCCTTATATATGGAAAAAAAGGAAGTGCTTTTTGCTTGAGCCGTTTCCTTACATCGGATTCAGGACAAAAAAATCGGAGCAGATAAGCCTCAAAAGTGGAACCTGCCCTTAAGGGAAGTGATGATCTTTTTTTAATTTCAATATCGAAGCGAAAGAAATATTTGAAATGCTGCAAAAGCATCTTCTCGGAAAGAATAAAGTCCTTTTCTACCCGTTCTTATACTTTCGCCGTTTTTTTTACGCTCACCCAAGTTTTTCTCCCCATCCCCACATCATCACACATTTTATTCGGAAATTGCCGTTTTCTTATTTTTCATATCTAATTTTCTTTCTTCTGTGCACTGAATATATACATGCATACATACGTTGAAAGAAAAAAAATTTATTTGTCTGTCTTTTGAAAATGTAAGGAACTGATGGAGCATCTAAAGAAGTAAAAGAAGACCCCGAAGAAAAAGTCCAGTCCGGCAGTGTAACATATGTGCGGGAATCTAAATCAAATCCTTTTCACTGTAAGAAATGCTTTCGTGCGTTCTTTTCTTTATGGAAGGAAACGTATTCCATCCCGAAAAGAACACACTGAAATTGTTTACCGGAGCATTAAATTGAATAAAAATGTACGGACCTTAATAATTCAAGAATAAAATATGAATGGTCGCGGATAATTTATAAACATGCACAAACATCATGAAAAGTATGTGAAGAATTTCCAAACGAAAATTGCCCGTTCATGCGAATATTTTCCCACACATTTGAGGAGTGGGCTGGAAAAATAAGTAGACAGTTTAAGGGATAAAAGGGTTTTATTTTAGCTCGAAGGAATTGTAATAAGGACAAATTTCTAAAGAAATTTTACTTCACTGTACTTCGAAGTCGTAATACTGTTTCATGCATACCCTGGAGTTGAAGCTTTCAGTGAGAACCACAACTTTTTAATATCCAATTAGAATACCGTAGAAAATTTCCTTCTTATAAATCTTTGCACACCATCGACTGTACTCGAAAGATCTTGTTCCTCCAGCTATTGGATACGAACACCAACAGGCTAACAAACTATATCCGTTTTTACTGTGAAAGTGAGACCACGAGATTTTTAACGAAGCATTACCAAGTATAAAAGTTTTGAAATTTATTGCTTTGGAATTGCCAAGTATAACAATTGCGGTAATGATAAAGTGACTTCGCTCAAGGAAGATATGTCCTTAGTAGCGAATTGGCCACCTGAATATCTCCTGAAAGTAATTACATAAATAAAAAAATTTCCTGGGATAAATAAGGACATTTAACGCTCAATCGGACCAATTGGGGTCTATGATGCCATCTTTAGTATTTCAGGACAATTTTTAATTTATTATTTCAATAATAAAGTATTGTAATCGATTTAAAAAAAAAAATTTCCTATGCATTGAAAATTGTTTTTCACGTCTCATAACTAGTAGACACGAAAAATGAAAAAACAAATTTCCGTCCGTCTGTCCACCGTACGCTGTCCGCTGTGCACAAAAGCGTTTGAAGGCCCGTTGGTTTCAAACCCGTTGAGCTATTAAGTTGAAATTTTATTTATTAATCGACTGGGTAGACCCCTCAAAGTGGCACCAGTTTAAGGGGTGGGGGTGTAATGAGAGGGGAGGTGGAGGACCGTTTTAGACGAAAAATTTTGGTTTCTAGGTTTCAGGAAATGTTTATGCTAGGACGTTGAAACTTGGAATTTATATAGAACTTGGATGGTGGAGCCACTTGCAAAAAAAAAATTTCAATATTGGTGGAGGGATGAGGAAGTGGGGAAGAAAACAGTATGTCCGAAACAAGCTGAAATTGAGACATTCTAAAATCAATATCTCCTAGACGGTTAATATCACGAACTTGAAACTTAATGCTTGTGTATACTAGCAGTCAGTGACGGGGGTGTAAAATTTTTGATTACGATTTCTCACGAATCAATTGCGCTAGAAAAATAAATTCAGTTTGTGTACACAACTCGCCCAATGTGTGGTGGAGCAAAAAAAATTATCAGTGAAAATAGGATACATATATTTTCACGGATTTCGTCATATCTTTTCTCTAGGTCATCTGAAATATTGAATTAATTTTTAATCTCCAGATTTTTCTAGAAAGGGCTTTCTGGATTTTTTTTAAATTCGACCCCTAAGGTGGTTTAAAAGGGTTGCGTGCATTTTCACGAATTCACCCATATCGCTCAGGTCTGATTAGATATCGAATAATTGTTTACTTCCACGGGCTTGTTTCATAATCGCCTAAAACCCGTTTTCAAGGTTTTATTTTTTCAACCCCTGAAAGGGTATAAAAGGGTTGAACATGTTTTTACGAATTCCGTCATATCTCTTTGGAGTGTTTAGACATCGAATTGGTTTTCTTCCTCGGGCTTTCTTTGTATTTATCTCAAAACTTGTTTCAGGACTTTTGAACATTCAACGCGCAAGTGGGTGTAAGGAGTTGGATACGTTTTCACTATTTTCACCATATCTCTGAAGTTTGATGACAGTTTTAATATAGTAGCATACAAACCAATTTTAGGATTTTATTTATTATTCAAATTCATCAAATACTGATTACTTATAACAAAAATTACAAAATATAAAATAATTAGAAAAAATAAAAAATAAGTACAACAAAATAAGTACAAAAATACATCAGTATTATGAATGCCTAAATATAATATTACATTATTTATTTGATAAAGCCGATTTTAACTGTTGAACAGAAATGTTAAAGTCAATTTGACTGTAATTATAATTAAAAATGCGTGAAAGAGATGTGATTGGTTCGTGTTGGCCGTAATTTGTCCGATGGTGAGGAATATCCAGCAACACATAGTCTCTCAAGGATCGAAATGGAACTTTGTAAGTAACGGCTTCCAGCAATGACGGGGAGTTAATATCACCAGAAATTACCTTGAAAGCAAAAACAGCTCTAAGGACATCTCGTCTATAAACCAACGACTCCATCGGCAGGAGTTTAAGACGCTCATGGTAAGGAAGCAGATGCAGTGGATCATGCCAAGGAAGACCTTTAAGTGCGAATCGCAAGAATCTTCTCTGAACCGACTCAATACTATTTTTATGAACCTCATAGTATGGAGCCCATACCGGGTAGGCATATTCCAAAATAGAACGGACAAATGTGCAGTACAACATTGTTGTAACATGCGGATCATTGAAATCCTTGCACCATCTTCGCACAAAGCCCCAGACGGAGTTAGCCTTACTGACAACATAATCAAAATGGTCATTAAAAGTAACTTCGTTATTAAAATATACACCTAAATCGTTCACTTTGTCAGTTCTACATAATGGGTTTCCTTCTAAACTATAATCAAATGTAACTGGAGTTTTCTTTCTAGAGAACGATACAGTGATACACTTACTAATATTCAAAGGCATACAATTTAGTGTACACCAGTCATAAAACCGTTGCAGGTCACTCTGAAGAAGAGAACAATCAGCCGCATTGGTTACATTACGAAAAATCTTTGCATCGTCAGCATACATTAAAATTTTAGAGTGGGAGAGAACCGAACTCACGTCATTAATGAAAAGGATAAATAAAAGCGGACCCAAATGGCTCCCCTGAGGTACTCCAGAAGTATTATATATATCGGATGAAAGGGCTCCACGAAAAAACACCTTTTGAGTGCGATTAAGTAGGTACGAACTGATCCAATTAATAAACGTGAATGGATTGATTTGCAATGAAAATTCATTACATCACAAACAATAGCCTCGAAAAGCTTCGAAATACAAGAAAGGTTGGCGACAGGCCGATAATTTCGTACATCCATTCTTTTACCTTTCTTAAATAACGGCTTAATAGTAGAATATTTCCATGAACTGGGAAATACCCCTGTACGAAGAGAAGAATTAAATAAATAGCACAAGGGTGCTACTAGGGAAGAGCTGCATCGTTTTAGAACGCTTGGAGGAATGCCGTCTGGACCAACAGAAAAACTATCTGCAATATTTGAGATAAATTTCAAAACAGTAGCTTCGTCTATGTGCAGATCCTTCATCTCCAATGAAGTAGAAGGAAACTTTGTCAAGTGTTTATGATCCTTAAAACTATTATCACAGTTAGAAGAAGTGAAAGCAGCACGGAAGTAGTTCCCGAAGAAGTTGCTAATGACTAAAGGGTCATCGCTGACCACATCATCAAAAGACATAGAAGCGGGGTATCCGTCGGAATTCCTTTTTGAATTGACGAAATCCCAGAACCGCTTAGGTTTGTCCCTAATCGATAATTTAACATTATTGACGTACGAGGTATACGCCGTACTAGACCGGCTAATAAACAGGCCGCGTAAGGTTGAATAGGAAACGTAGTCTGAATCAATCCTTGAGAGACAATATGTCTTCCAAGCTTTCGTTTTTAAATTTTTCAGATGTATCAGGTCGTCGTCAAACCACGGAAAACGCTTAGGCTGTCTAGTAGATGTGACCGGTACACATCGCGCGAAACTACGAAAGATCGTGTTATAAAAGTTTAAAGTGGCAGTTTCAACATCCGGCTCACTTAGTACACCCAACCAATCACATGTAGAGATGTCGCGATTTAAAGCAGAAAAATCGACTTTATTAAAATTATAGCCATATGTTATTTCAGAAGGAAATAAGTGATTAATTCGTGAATCAAAATTAAGAACAACGTGAAGTGCTGGATGATGATTTGAATCCGGTAACAGTGGTGATGTACAATGATTGACTGTTGTTTGGGTTACATCGGAAGAGAAAACGAGGTCCAAGTATCGTCCAGAGGTATTAGCTTTCGTGTTGATCTGGTGCGAGCCTGTTGAAAGCATGCAGTCCAGAAATTGTTCATCCTGCCTAGGACATGAGGCGAAGGACGGGATAAGGCAGTCTTCATCTCCAGATCGGGACCACGTTACCAGTGGTAAATTAAAATCTCCGAGAACGAGTAGTTTATCGCAAGGACGCATACAACTGCAGATTCTATCCGTAGCGTTGAAAACGGATTCGTATACTGAAGATAACGTACACGGAGGGATGTACGTCGTGATGATTTACAGTTTTTTGTCGCTAAAAGTCAGCGCAACGCAGAGCAACTCGATGATGCTAGCTTCTGGAATATCAATTAATTCAGCGGTGAATTTCCGATTTACTGCACAAAGCACTCCGCCGCCAACTGGAGCATCCTGGATGTCAAGATGACGATCACGACGAAAGATCTGATAATCGCCATCAAACAGCTCGGCGTCTCTGAAGTTTTTGCAAAGCCACGTTTCAGTGATGCAGATAACGTCAAAGCAAGAGGCGGCAGCAGAGATATACAGTTGTCTAGTCTTAGACCGCATGCCACTTACGTTGCCGTAGTACAGCGAGATCGAGTTAAGTTTTTTGGCCGAGTAGCGGGATGCGCGTTGCGTCGATGCGGGATGAATTCTCTAACAATTGCTGAATGAGGCCAGCAGTTTGATTCTGCAACTGTTTTAAAGCAGGACATAGGCAAAACGACTCTAAACAAAGCCACACGCGAATTACCAATGTGCGCAGCTGGTACAATTTTCTTGCAAAAAATGGATCCTTGCGGTAAATTAATCTTATTAGATTGCAAAATCGCATTGATGTTATTGCAAACTTCTTCCTCCGACGTATTTGGATCAAGCCGTGATACGAAAAGTACCTTCGGTTTCTCAACGGCTTTAAGAGAGCAACGTGGCTCTTGAGGAATAAACCTCTCAGGTCCTGGAGAGGCACTTCTAGGGTGCACCATAGTATCCTCATTATCGCAACTATCATGGGATATAACAATTTCGTGGCCTGAAGATGACGAAGGGGATAAGCTGCTAGATTGCTCTGGAATTTCCTCATTGTTGCAATCAGTCTCGGTGTTTTTCATGTTCATACTATTTTCGGTAGTATACGTTCTATTTAAAATTCTTTTCTTCCCCTTAGCTGAAGATTTTGCAGTCCTACTTGAAGGCAGTTCCAACGTCTGGCATTGAACGCTTGTAACCTGTGGAACTGGACAATCACTTCCGCGGCTAATCAAGTGGGCAGACATGCTCAGAAGAGAGTCATCCGTGCTTTGTGCAGTTAATTTTATGCACTTTATGTCTCCGTGGATGATATCTAATTTACGGCATATTGCGCCGCCAGTCGAGTGTGAAGTGATATCCGCATTCGGCGATACGCTCGAAGATGAGTCGGTATCAGATATGTTGCTAATAAGAGTATTTAGTTTTATATCGGATTGAGAACATTTCTTCGTCAATTTGGCGATGTCATGCTGAATTATACAGCAGCACGCGTGCAGTTTATCGAAATGAGTCTCATAATCCCGGATTCCATCGATGTAATCGTTGAAAGTAACTAAGGAATCTGATATCTTATTTACCTTATTAGCAATAAACGCGTAGTCGTTCTTGATGTCCTCAAAAGCCATGTTAGATTGGTCAATGCGAGTTGCCGTAATTTTGAAGAGGCGTAGAATGTGACACGGCTTAATGGCAGTGCAGTCGGAGCAAGTAAAATTAATGAGTGAATTGACATTATGTAAAGCCTTGGCACAATCAATGTGATAGCTGCGTTCGCAAATTCCATCGCAATCAATGCGATTATTTTCAATAAATGTTTGAGAGCAAACAAAACACTTGGCGGATGACAATAACGAAGACATTATGCCGATTTGATCACGAAAACCGGGTCGACCCCTCGGAGTTTTGCGATGAAATAAAAAATGTCTATTATATATTATTAATTTATCACGCACTTTATAAAACTGAATTAATTAATTTTGTCGCGTACTGTACCTGAGATGTCGATCAGTAAAAATATGGTTGTAGTCTGAGGTCAAAGTTTGGATTGCACTGTGTTTGTATATTAGTATAATATAAAGGTTCTAGTCTGCACTTAAAGCCAAATGTTGTCCGTACTAATTATGCTGACAGTACGTGCACTGTAGCAGAGAAAAACTAACATTAACGGTGATCCTCGCAAAATCAACGTCAAGAAGAACAAGAAAAGAGACGTATTCAAGACACTCACGGAACTAATCAACAAATGCTTCTCAAACATTAAAGAAAAAAATTTATGTGAAACTTTAAACCACTTCATGAAATTTGTATGCGCAAAAAAACTATGAATTTTAATAAAAATTCGCAGGACCAGCAGCTACACGAACTGACACAGTTGACAGTTGACACAATTTATCCAAACCCCAAGGTGGTGTGAAGTCGGATGAGATATTGATTTGATTTTTACTCCCGAAGACTTCATATGTAATCGACCAAAACTTAATTTTGGGATTTCTAGATATTCAACCTTAAGGGGTGTAAGGGAGTTGCATACTTTTCACAGTTTACGACATATTTCCTGGAATTAATGAGATATCAGATAGGTTTTTACTTCCACACACTTTTTATATAATCGCCTATAATATCATTTTATGATTTTTTCATATTCAACCTCAAAGGGGTGTAAAGGGGTTGAATACGTTTTCTCAATTTTTTCCATTCCTTAGATCTGATTATATATAAAATTGGTTATTACTCTACGGGGGTTCCATGTAATGGCCTAAAAACCAATTTAAAAATTTTTCGAAATTCAACCCCCAAGAAATTGTATTGGGTTTGAATACGTTTTCACAATTTATCATATCTCTAAAGTCTGATGAGGCAGCAAATTGGTTCTTACTTCTATTGCCTTTTAGTGTAAATATTATAATATAGCACAATTCGAGTTACTAAAATTTATTTTTTTAGATGTTTTTTTTCTATTCTAAGGACAAAATAAACTTTCCAATAAACCTCTCAATCTCGAAACAACTCATGATATATTCCGACTTTGACCGCGTCCTGGAGTATGACCCAATCATGTAATGCATGTGCTATTTGTGGCAGTGGTGTAAGCATTCGAACGCGACCACATTTTAACTTTGACCGGAAAAATAATAATGTTGCTCCCAGATGTTGGCAGATTGTTTAAATATAGTATGTGAAACTTCATCAGGGACATCTTGAAATGACACTGTTGCAAAGAATTTACATTAGTCTATAAGCTCTACAGTAAAAAAAAATTGGAACTTAAAAACTGGTCGTGTGTTAAATTAGTCATACCACATGTCGCGCATCGCGAGAAATCTCGTTAATATGATGTTGCTTGTAGAATTTATAACTGCAGTCATAACGTTTTTTGGTAGATGAAACCTCGATTTCATTGAGGATTAAAAATTTAGTTCCAATTAACTGAAAATATTTTAGAATTTTTTTTATTTAAAAATTACTAGACAATTTTTTTTTAAGAATTTATTTTATTGATTCGGTTGCCAGGTACACAGTAAAAAAAATCCATTCAATTTTACATCTTTTGGATAGTAGGCAAATATACCACACCTTTTCAAGTAAATTTACACTGGGATGTAATAAAATCAATTTGAATGTAATTTTCAATTTTCGGTCAATAAATTTCAAATTGCAATCAGTAAATTTCAACTTCGAAAGCAGCAAATTCACTGGATATCCTCTTGAATTTACACTCTAAAAAAAGTATATAATTAGCACTCTTTAAGATATACTTATTTCTACTTCTAATATAATTTCTTACTTACTTACTTTTAATAAAACCCTTAGATGTAGGTAGGAATCGAACCCGCGATCAATTCTGGTTTTGCTGCGTAGGTTTGGCGAGCGTTTCATTTGCAGTTCAGTAGAAAACAAAATCGGACGATGCGTTTAACTTCATGGTTTCATATACAACATGTTTTTCATCGTAAAATTCAAATAGATAAGTAGAATTACGCGAAAAAGAACATAATTTTCATGTAAATTGCACGGTTCAGTTGAAAAGTACATGAATAATTTACTAATACCAGTGATTTCGTGTAGAAGTGATTGAAATGTGTACTTTTACTTACAAAAATTAAATAATCTGAAAATTTCGTGTAAAAATTGGATTGAAAATTCAGTTCTTTTAAATCAGTGTATGTATGCAATAGTATGTATGGTGTATTCCATTTGCTGTTGGATGTTACAAAAACTAAGCTTATTCCAAAAACACTATTTACGTATTTCTGTTCCATCCTATTAATATTGATGAGCATAAATTACAATTTGTGAGTATTTTTTTTAATTCAGCTCGGATTCGGAACACAAAGTTTGGTCGAAAGTCCCGGTAATCCCATAGAAATGAAGTAAACCTCGAAGTTATACGAGTAGTAACTTTACACAAAGTTTCCTTCTGCAGAGGTTTTTGTTTCGTCCTTAATCTGCTTCCATTGTAGAAACGTAACAATATAGCTAACAGTAGATGGAGGAGCTTTTTACTTTTTTTCACGCTACTTTATATTCCATTGTACTATGTAACAATCCCGAGACTATGGAAATTAAATTCAGTTTGTCATTCAAATGTATCTGATTTATTCGTAACTTTTGCTGAACAACGCAACAAAGCAAAAAGCAGTAAGAGAGCAACCCCTTCTCAGATATTTCTACCTAATGCATTATAAAATGGGCAGATTGATTAAATTCACTTTTCGTATAGGTGTAACTCCCCAAACCGGAAAAGTTAATTTTCAATTAAAGTTTTTCAAGAAAATTTTCAATTAGTTTCAACACCGAAACAATTTTCCTTCTAGCGTTTGGCTTTCGTAAGGAAAAACGTTTCAACCGAGATCCAAAAAAAAAAATGTAGAAGATTACACGAGCAAACACGAAACTTTCGCTATTCAAAGTTTGTGATTTTTCCCTAGGAAAATGATAGAATGGAAAAGGGCTCTTTCTATGCGTTGGTTGTTGGTAACCCGAATCTAATTAAGGACTTTTACTATACAGATACTCAAGAGATTAATTCAATTTTGTTGCGGTTTAATATCCCCTTTGCGCTTCATTGAGCAACCGCATTTATTTTTTGCCCTTTCGACAAAAAACTGATTAATTTTGCTTAATTTGAGCAGCAAAGGGCTGGAATACTGAAGGAAGCCAAGCTTGTAAAGGATGTTGAATATTGTAAACCGATTTATAATCTTCCCGGAAAATTATCTTTAAAAGATCTTTGATTTTAACTTAATTCAAGAAGCCGTTTATTCCCCTTTTTTATGATAAGAAAATGCGAGACGCGCTTTATTGAACAAGTTTCAAAAAAAGGGCTACAAAATGTTTAATCTTTTAACCGGTAATATTAACTCAGAATCGTCCTCTTTTCGCAATCATTGAAAATATTTTTTTCAAAATTTCAGTTTTCAAAGGACTATATTTTGATTTTTATTTTTGCGTTTTTATTTCAGATGTCTATGACGATTGAAGGCTGCAAAGGTAAGAGCTTCTCGTGATGTATACGGCGGACACACGGACATTGTTTTTGCTTTTTGGAAGTTTAATCTTTAAACGTGGAAATACAAGATCTGGTGAAAGGTAATTTTTTAAAATTTTTTGGACAATCACAATTCTCTATTTTTATATTACAAAATGTTTGGCAACAGTCTGGGCTAAACTTTATCATTTTTTGGTTTAAAATTCGGGAGGCGGTTAAAATGGGGTTGCTCTAGAATGCTTGAACGCCACTTCATAACACATGAATTACGTATTTGGGTTATTTTCTGGGACGGGGTCAAAGTCTGGATTATAACATCAGTTGTTTCTAGATTAGGAGGTTTCTTGGAAAGTTAATTTTGTTCTTAGATTAGAAATAAAAAATTCTAAAAAAGAGATTTTGGCCGAGGCGATTCGAATTTCGGTATCTTATTTACACTAAATGCCCAATTTGCTGTCTCATCAAACTTTAGAGATATGATAAATTGTCTAAACGTATTCAAACTACTTGGGGGTTAAACTTTTAAAACTTCTAAAATTGGCTTTGGATTTTTTTTTATGGGGAACCGTGAAGGACCGATGTTATGCCAACAATCCAGAAACGATTCAAGCACTTAAGGCCAATATCATCCAAGCAATGCGTGAGCTACAGCCCGAAACCATCAACAAGGTCTTGGAAAATTGGAGTGACAGAATGCGCTACTGCGCAGCCAGCCGAGGCAGCCACTTGAACTAAATTGTGTTCCATCATTAATGGGAATATTTACTCTTACTAATAAAGCCATAATAAATGGAAAAAAATTTAATTTTGTTCATTTTATTGCATTTTTAAAAAGAAACTTGTATTTGGCCCACCCTATACATGAAATATCCGTACAGTAATAACCAATTTTATATATCATTAGAGCAAAGGAATGGCAAAAATTGAGAAAACATATTCAACCCCTTTAAACCCATTTGGGGTTAAATATTAAAAAATCGTGAAACTGTTTTGAAGGCGATTATACAAAAAGTCTGTGGAAGTAAAAACATATCTGATATCTCATCAATCCCAAGAAATGTGTCGTAAACTGTGAAAAGTATGCAACCCCTTTATATCTCCTTAGGGCTGAATACATAAAAATTCTGAAATTAACTATCTGGTGATTATATAGGAAGCCTTGAGAGTAGAAGTCAATTCGATGTCTCATAAGATCTGACAAATATGTTGGAATTTGTGAAAATATATGCCACCCCTATACACCACATTGGGGTTTGTATATCAGGAAATCCTAAAATTGGTTAGTTGGCATTTAGGCAATTGTGTGAAAATTCTGTAGAAGTTCAAGCCAAATTGATATCTCATGAAACCTAAGAGATATGGCGAAAATTGTGAAGACGTCTGTATCCCTTTACGCCCACTTTGGAGTATCCTGAAATAAGTTTTTAGATAAACACAAAGAAATCCCGAGGAAGGAAAACCGGGTCGATGTCTTATCACTTCTAAGAGATATAACGAAATTCGTGAAAACGTGTTCAACCCTTTTACACCCTTTTAGGGGTTGAACAGAAAAATTTTTAAAACCAGTTTTAGGCAATTATAAAACAAGCCCGAGGGATTGAAAAGTTATTTGATATTTAATCAGACCTGAGGGATATGGCTGAATACGTGAAAATGTATACAACTCCATTTAAACCCTCTTTTGGGTCAAATTGCAAAAAATCCTTATAACTCTTTCTAGGCATTTGTGTGAAGAATTCGTAGAATAAAAACTAATCCAATATTTCGGAAGACCTAAGAGATATTACGAAATTCGTGAAAATATATGCATTCCATTTTCACTAATATCTTGTTTTATTTATCCATTTTTAAGGATACCGTTTAAATTAATTGAAAATGAAAAAAAATTTTTTTAAACAAATCACTGATTTGCTGCAGGATTTTTGTAGGGAATTTTTTTTTTCAAAAATGCAGATAGCATAACAAATTTTCGCGTCACTTCAAACTTAAGAAGAAAGAAAATAATCGTTTAATTAAGGAAAATGGTATTCTCGCCCAAAATTAACCACAATCCGCTTGCATCTATTTTCTTTAATTTAGCACCACAAAAATCCACAGCATCATCAGAAAAAATTAAGGGCGCGTTTACATACAGGACCGGCGGTTATGTGAAAAATATGCCAAAATTATTGCCTCTACAAATTGAAAGGTATTGCGAATCGAACTGAAGGCCGGGGTCGACTTTATGCTTATCTAGACAAGCAGAATAGGCACCTCGTAATTTGTTTGGTCCTCCATTTGCCATATTTCATCGCCATCCCTTCGGCATTGCTCCGCACATCGCGCACTTTATTGAACTTTAAGATCAGTTCTTGTTATTTTCGCATAAATAACAAGAACTGCGAGGGGTAGTAGGGTGCGGTGGTACGAGTGCGAAACGAGAAAAATTATGGATGTAAATTTTTTTATTTCGTCTTTGCCAATTGAATTTCGCGTATTCCATTCGAAATTTGGTTCTTTTTGAGCAATGCGAAATATTAGCATCGTATTTACCTAATTTACATATTGCCGCCACCCTCGCCACACCACGCCATTCATTCGGTTTGAATTGCCACGAATTATTTGTAAGGAAAGAACAGTTGCGGGTGGTGGCGTACTATACAAAGCTGGTATGTGGTACAATTCGCCAGTATTCTGAAAAGTAGGCGACATTTGAATGGTTATGGTTTACGGAATCCTATTTATTTGTGCCATTTTAAATTCTCGTAATTCTATTTATGGGCCTGCCATCGGGGTATTTGAAGCATTAAAGAATTACTCAAAGAGTTTAATAATTGGTGTGATATGCATTGAATATCAAATTCAACAATTTTCCATTTGAGTTTTAGAAGAAATTGAAAAAAGGACTGAAAGTTGGATAAACTCAATTATAATTAATTATATTTTATATTTTATATTTCCTATTTTATGTTTTATATTTTTTATTTTATATTTTATATTTTATATTCTATATTTTATATTTTATATTTTATATTTTATATTTGGTGTGATATGCATTGAATATCAAATTCAACAATTTTCCATTTGAGTTTTAGAAGAAATTGAAAAAAGGACTGAAAGTTGGATAAACTCAATTATAATTAATTATATTTTATATTTTATATTTTATATTTCCTATTTTATGTTTTATATTTTTTATTTTATATTTTATATTTTATATTCTATATTTTATATTTCATATTTTATATTTTATATTTTATATTTTATATTTTATATTTTATATTTTATATTTTATATTTTATATTTTATATTTTATATTTTATATTTTATATTTTATATTTTATATTTTATATTTTATATTTTATATTTTATATTTTATATTTTATATTTTATATTTTATATTTTATATTTTATATTTTATATTTTATATTTTATATTTTATATTTTATATTTTATATTTTATATTTTATATTTTATATTTTATATTTTATATTTTATATTTTATATTTTATATTTTATATTTTATATTTTATATTTTATATTTTATATTTTATATTTTATATTTTATATTTTATATTTTATATTTTATATTTTATATTTTATATTTTATATTTTATATTTTATATTTTATATTTTATATTTTATATTTTATATTTTATATTTTATATTTTATATTTTATATTTTATATTTTATATTTTATATTTTATATTTTATATTTTATATTTTATATTTTATATTTTATATTTTATATTTTATATTTTATATTTTATATTTTATATTTTATATTTTATATTTTATATTTTATATTTTATATTTTATATTTTATATTTTATATTTTATATTTTATATTTTATATTTTATATTTTATATTTTATATTTTATATTTTATATTTTATATTTTATATTTTATATTTTATATTTTATATTTTATATTTTATATTTTATATTTTATATTTTATATTTTATATTTTATATTTTATATTTTATATTTTATATTTTATATTTTATATTTTATATTTTATATTTTATATTTTATATTTTATATTTTATATTTTATATTTTATATTTTATATTTTATATTTTATATTTTATATTTTATATTTTATATTTTATATTTTATATTTTATATTTTATATTTTATATTTTATATTTTATATTTTATATTTTATATTTTATATTTTATATTTTATATTTTATATTTTATATTTTATATTTTATATTTTATATTTTATATTTTATATTTTATATTTTATATTTTATATTTTATATTTTATATTTTATATTTTATATTTTATATTTTATATTTTATATTTTATATTTTATATTTTATATTTTATATTTTATATTTTATATTTTATATTTTATATTTTATATTTTATATTTTATATTTTATATTTTATATTTTATATTTTATATTTTATATTTTATATTTTATATTTTATATTTTATATTTTATATTTTATATTTTATATTTTATATTTTATATTTTATATTTTATATTTTATATTTTATATTTTATATTTTATATTTTATATTTTATATTTTATATTTTATATTTTATATTTTATATTTTATATTTTATATTTTATATTTTATATTTTATATTTTATATTTTATATTTTATATTTTATATTTTATATTTTATATTTTATATTTTATATTTTATATTTTATATTTTATATTTTATATTTTATATTTTATATTTTATATTTTATATTTTATATTTTATATTTTATATTTTATATTTTATATTTTATATTTTATATTTTATATTTTATATTTTATATTTTATATTTTATATTTTATATTTTATATTTTATATTTTATATTTTATATTTTATATTTTATATTTTATATTTTATATTTTATATTTTATATTTTATATTTTATATTTTATATTTTATATTTTATATTTTATATTTTATATTTTATATTTTATATTTTATATTTTATATTTTATATTTTATATTTTATATTTTATATTTTATATTTTATATTTTATATTTTATATTTTATATTTTATATTTTATATTTTATATTTTATATTTTATATTTTATATTTTATATTTTATATTTTATATTTCATATTTTATATTTTATATTTTATATTTCATATTTTATATTTTATATTTTATATTTTATATCTTATATTTCATATTTTATATTTTATATTTTGTATTTCATATTTTATATTTTATATTTCATATCTTATATTTTAGGTTGTATGCAGTTTTTTTAAGAACTTTCAAAGGCATTTACTCTGGAAATCACTTCAGGTATCTTAGCATAAATACTTACTATTTTCGTCTCCAATAATTCAGTCCCCCTCCCAGTCACCCCTCACCTAAAGCGACACCATCATCTGCTAATGGGAACTAAATGCCCTGGTTTTTGTGGTTTGTTTTATGTTACATACATTAGTACTCACATGTTCTGCAATTTATACCGCCACAATTCTCCAGAAATATAATGGCTCCCAATGTCCTTTATGGTAACCAAATGAAGTTTTACAGTCTTTCTTCCTCGTCCTGAATGAACTTACCACCGACTTGCCCTACATTAAGTAAGGGTGGCAAAAAAAAACTGCTAAAAGGAAGTCCGAAATTTTCTATGACTACGAAGATAGCGGGGTAGTTATCTTGGTGTAGGGTGCCATAAGTACGCTCTTAAGGATTTCGTAATGAATTGCTATATATAGCACTATCAGCTGGTGGGTAACGGTTTCGAGGACAATTAGGAACAGATGAAGGCCTCGAATACAATGGCGTGCATTCAAAAAAAAGGACACTTCAAAATTACTTGTTGGATGGCGTCGGTAAAAATGGGGTTAGGACTGTTAGGATAATTTCGAGAACATCGTTCGGACCTGCTTTTTAGTACAAGTAGACGGTGAAGTGTTTACAGATGTCTGGAATGAATTACATTCTCGCCTCTAACTCATCCAAACGGATAGGGCTAAAATGTTGAATTATGTGAAGTAGATTTGATGCGAAATAAGACTATGGGTAAGTACGAGAGGGTTTCCTTTTGTGCGGTAATAGAAACGGAGGTTCACTAAACGAGATATTCAGAAGTTTGTTTGTCGATCAAAAAGGATGTCTACATCGAATCATTGTTCAAACGTTGAACCAACTGAGAAGGAACTATCCATTAAGTGATATGGAACTGAAGCCTTATTTTGATACGCCCAATTCATTTGAAAACTTCTAATTACGTCTTCAACAAATAACTAACTTTAACCGAACTTCCATTAGATCGGATCAAATTTAACCATTATTTACTGCAATTAATTTTGCCGACGGTCTGTAGCTGCGTGAATTGCATTCGGCTGATTTTACACCACCCATAACTTTAAGCCTTTCAGATGATGTACTTAAGTTGAAACGGTAGAGTATTATAAGTTTAATACAGTCCAAAAGTTTGTAACGCATAGAACTGAACCTTGTACGGAAAAAAGTTATATGTTATTTCATTTTCAGATATGGCCAGAAGGAATGTTATATTAGTATTTTCACAGCCAGCCAAGCGGCAAGAAAATCCTTGGGATCGGCCTCGACAGCATCAAAGGTCACCGTAGAATGTCGATCATATTTTAAGGAGATGGCAGAACAGTTCAATATTCTTCTGTGCTGGATGCCAGGACACAGGGATATTCTAGGGAACTGTATGGCTGACGAACTCGCTCGGTGTGGTACTACCCTCCAGATTATGCCGGAACACTGGAATCTAGGTGTGCCTCTCTCTACATGTAAACTGCTACTGGAATTGGACTCAGTTGAGAAAACCAACTCAAGATGGGCAGACGGTATTAGGTACACGTCACACTACGAGACAGATCTGGCCGAAGCTGGATCCAAAACGGTCTAAAAGGTTGACTTTGCTCAAAAGAGCGAATATCAGCACAACAGTTGGTGTCCTGACCGGACACTGTCTTATAGGTCGGCATGCTAAAAGACTCGGCCTCTTTTCGAACGACTTCTGTAGAAGCTGCTTGGATGAGGATGAGGAGGAGACAGTCCATCATCTTCTCTGTACCTGTCCAGCTCTATAGACTAGAAGAAAAGCTCATCTTGGAGTTTACTTCTTCAACATACTTAGTGAGCTTACCGCAACGGAGATTGCGAGAATCCAATGCTTCATTGCAAGCTCTAAATGGTTTGACGAGTAGGACCGGATTCGATGATCCTGTGGTAACACAACGGACCTTTTTAGGGCTAAGTGTGTCCGTGTTCTCACGGGCTGCCACGCGTTTCTACCTACCCAACCTACCATGGCCAGAAACTCCAAATTCGCTTGTACTCCATTTGTCTGTTTGTCTGTCTATCTAATTTTACCTATTAGAATGAAATAAATCAAGTAAGTCCATCGAGTAGCTCCGATACAAACCTTCTTGTTATTTAAATTAGAACCTTAACTCAATAGGTCTGTGGAATATTCGTAAGGCCTACAGAATATACGAGGAAGAGTGAGAAGAGTCTAGAAACTTCCATATTGTTCTGGTGTATGCTTATATGGGTGAAGGAACAACTGGCAAGGGAAAAAGTTATTCTTCTCAAAAGTTGCTGGAGATTTTGCCACGCCTTTTCTCATTCGCCTTATTTATTGTAACGTAGCCAATCGGTGGTTGCTGTTTTTCTCACAATGAACCGATTGAGCAGCGCGGGTTGTCAGGGTAATCATTTTGAGACGTGATATTTCCTTTATTCTTCTGGGATTTTATAGCAGACGTATGAAACGATATTTTATATTCCTATACTCCTGAGATTCTTATGCACGTATCTAAATGTTTTTCCGGTAATCTCATCGACTTTGATTTACTTCACTAAGCCAGAACAGAGCCATAGACTGTGTCGACTAAAATTAAAATCAACTGGAACACGCCACCGGCCTTATAGTAGGGCTACATAGTCTGCATACAGTACTTCAATGGCATAGATACAGTGCGGAAACCCAAGAGAGGGGGAGATGGGGATGAAAGCAGTACTTTGAATAATTCCTCAAATCCCATCATTTCACCGACACCGGAAGAAGAAAACGATTCAGTAGATAAATGCTGGTGGTAAAATTTTGCCGAACAAAGGCTCAACGAACAAAAGCTTTCATGGAAACATCTTCGGAAACTGATAGTTCTGCATATGACGTTGGATATATCCACCCCGTTTGGTATGATGCAGCGTAAACATCCGAACAACTAAGTTATTCGGAAATGGCGGCTTGTAATCCCGCGCAAGGACCCTTTTGCTCTATCGAAAGAATTGAATCACTGTAGTCACATACCACACGAGCCGAACTCCCTCTATCCGTGATCAAAAAGGCTTTGGGCTAGTTGTTTCCACTATCTGGCACTTTTAAAAATGTACGTTCGGGTCCAAGACTTGCAATAAAAATGGAATGTATCGTTTTCATTCCCTTGGATCAGCTCATTTCCTACCCATCTTGTCAACAAAGTGCTCAGTGTTCATAAACCACCACTCCCGCCTGAATAAGCCGAACTATGAAACTTGGTTCCATGGCGCTGTAAGCAGTTTGGAGGAATCAGGAAATACTGGAATGGAGCTACCCGACACACAAAATAATTACAGGGGAGGAATGGCGGTGGGAATTCCTGTCTTCTGCTAGTGAAACTTTACAACCCTTTAATATTGCTGCTATGTGAAAATGTATTAGTAAATTCCCACGGTATTTGTTTGTATGGGAAACACAAACTTTGTGAAGACGACTACCAACCGATCCAGTTAGTGGTTTCGGCTTGATGAAGTTTTGCATAAGCTTTGATGCATGACCAAAGACTGGTGAAAAGGGTATATAAATGTGTCACACTCTCTCTATCTTCATCTTTTAGTCCTTACGACTATAAAGACACAACGATGACGACAGTAACCAAATATTTTTCCTGGGAAGGCATTGTGCCTGGATGCGGTTTTTCTATGTGGTCTCAGCAAAAAGTAGATAGCTGGGATTACATCGAAGCTGGGCTACATCCTAACACATCCTCAAATATGTAAAAAAGAAGTTGGAAAACTGTCTACGGTCATAGGGAAAAAAGTTCTGTTTGAAACCTTTGTTTTCTATAGAAAGTTGAGAACAACAAAAAAAGGTCCAAAGGATGATGTGATGTGGTTAATATGAGCCGCTATGATGGGACTGGTAGCCTGTCGGGTGAAATGAAAATGAAAACAAAATTTTAAGCTGAAATAAGAAGGTTTTTCTAACAGAGAAACGATAAGATAGGGGATGAAAGGGATCGATTTCTTCTGAAAATATTTGCTTTCAAGTTGACACCCGATTTAAGGGTAGAAAACGTTAAGGTTCAAGAATAATATCAACTATAACAATGTGCCTGTCCTGGGTATGTTGCTATAAAGTTTTGAGTGGAACATATGTTGAAGGTCACGAAAAAGTAAAACGCCCAAAATTTATCCGTTTTCATACCGTTTTCGAGATATGTAACAATACTCACAGACTATTAGTCGGCCGACAATTTAGTTGAGTGCTAATGGCTATGCAGTTATAAGGAAGCGCTCATACCAAATTGTTCGAAATTGTTCCGACTAAATTGGCTAAGTGCTCGTCGATTACCTTTTGATCAAATAGCATGCAGATTACAGCCTGAAGAGTTTATTTAGTATATTTAGTTTATTTAGTATGGTTTCAATTGACTGGAACGATCGGCCGAGTAATTTGAATGATGTACGTATGGATGCCGACTAAATAATTTAGTCGAATAGAAAAGAGTGTGCGCAGCCCGATCCAATTAAAAATTTGGCCGTCTAAATAGTGAGAAGTTAGCGTGAGTCCACAAAGAAGAAAAACGCCAGGAGTTTAAAATAATGGTTTATTGATTTGTGTCACGGGAAAGTCGATCAAAAAAACTGGCTGTGTGGCTGTGCCTGGGATACCGCCACGTGATTTTTGCGTTCCCAACACAGCCTCACTCGACCATATGGAGTTTCCCGGGTGCCACTGGATAGCTCTTGAGAAGCTGTTTCCAACCTTATACGATTTCTGTATTTAGACTTGGCTTTTCGACGAGTATATGCCGACATTGTGTTAAATTTTCTTAATTTTTAACTTTAACACAGCCACAGACAAAAAGTATATCCAAAGGGAACTGAGTGCAGTTCAGCGGAGTGCTTGTGTAATGATCACAGGGGCCCTGCGCACAACGCCAACAGCAGCACTGGAAGTTTGCATGCGTCTTTTACCGCTTGATATTTTCATTAAGCAGGTTGCGTCAAACATAGCGGTAAAACTATTGAGCTATGGTCTCTTTAGGGAGAGATCCATAGGACACGGATCCATTCTTAGGGAATTTCTAGAGGGTCCGGTTAACTTTTGCACAGATTATATGATCCCGGTGAATGATTTTAAATTATCGTTCAGGGTTGTATACCCAAACAGAGCGGACTGGGAAGGCAACAGGGTAGTAAATGAGGGAGAACTTTCCGTGTATATGGATGGTTCCAAAATGGAATGCGGCACTGGCACTCGAGTCTTCTCTGAGCAGTTCAGTACAAGGGAGTCTTTTAAGCTGCCGGATGCCTGTAGTGTATTCCACGTGGAGATTGTGGCAGTACTCCAGGCAGGTAACATCTTGTTGATGGAGGAGATATTCGGTCGGGATATCTCACTCTACATTGACAACCAGGTGGCTTTCGAGAAGTGCTCAAGGTACTTTGTAGTCAGAATAAAGTACTACTGTGCTGGGTACCAGGGCATAGTGATGTACCAGGCAATGAACGGGCCGATGAGCTGGCGAGACTAGGATCGGCGTCAGACGGGATGGTAGAGGAGGTGGTTAATCCGCCATTAAACGGAATTAAAGGGATTTTGCAGCGGACGCAGCGAACTCTAGATGGGAGGCACTAACGAGCTGTAGGACTTCTAGGGCACTCTGGCCAAGGTTGGACAGACGGAAAACTAGGGAGATATTGACATGGAGTAGGGGAAGTCTGCGGCTACTTGTCGGAATACTGACGGGGCACTGCTTGCTAGGGAAGCATGCTATGCGTATGATGATCGTTGACTCTAACGTGTGCAGGTATTGCCTTGACCTATATGCTGAGGAGGACATCACCCACATTTTGTGTGAGTGTCAGGCAGTTGCAAGGAGGCGACTGAGGTGGCTGGGCAGTATTTTCTTTGACAATTTAGAGGACCTGAGGCCAATAGAGCATGATAAGCTAGTCAAGTTCGTTAGGGATCTGGGTTGTTTAGGGGATGTTTAGTGACCTACGAGGTTCTGAAGGAATCGCTATGAGCCCTATTGGTGCTTAGCGTGCGCGGTGGCTGAGCGCCTCGCCCCTTCTTAAAACTAAAACTAACTTTAACCACTTGAAATTTCTCATTATCCACTCCTCACTACTATTTTAATACACGAAATTGATAAATCTTGACAATAGCTGTCAATTGAAACCTAAACGAGAGTCGTAGATTCTCCGAGTCTAAACTTATACTAAGCGGAAGTTATGAGACCAGCCAAACTAATTCAAAATGGCGACGAGCCCTTCTGCATCGCGCGCAATTAGTAATTCTCGTTGTTTTAATGACTGTAACTACGAAGGAAAAATTACTACTTGAATAACTTTTCAAAGCGAAAGATTAAATACAGATATCATTCTGGAAGCGGTATAACAAGGTCTGGTTATTGATGGGTCTGATAACACGTTGTAAAAAAAATAATGGATCAAGTCATGAAATGACTTTAGTTAAATATAAATAAAAACGCGATAATAATAAAAGAATTAAGCTAAGCTTGTATAAAAAACCCGTTAAAGTAAAACATAGTTTGATATATTAGACCTAAGACATACTCGTATGTCGAAATTCGTAAAAATGTTTGTACATAATCATTTTACACCAAATTAGTTGATTTTATTTTTAAGAAAGGTGTTGGGTACTATCCGACTGACAACCTAAAAAATAACGTTCAAATAGCTTCCTGGTTATTTCTTAGGTTGTCAGTCGCATAGTACCCAACACCGCATTTCATCATTAAACACGTTTCGGACTTCTACCCATAAACTAATAAAGTTATGCCCAGACTGTTGGCAGATTTTTTTATTTACTTACGTATTTTTTTTATCAAAAGAATAATTCATAGTAGTAAAAGCGAATTCGATCACATTAAACTTAAGAGATTTTCGGAATCAGTGAAATCTTGAACAATACCCCCAGGGAGTTTAATAGAGAAAAATACTTAAATCGGGGTTTTCCCCGACTACGTTTAAAGCTTATAGAAGTAAAAGTGAATTCCAAATCTCAATATACCTTGGCAATATATCAGAATTCGTGAATATGTACACAACCACCAGGGATTGGATATCGAAAAATTTTGAAGATCGTTTCTAGGCGCTTATATAAATAGTAAAATTGCTTTGATAGCTTGACATGTCTAAAAGTTTTAACGAAATTCGTGAAAATGTGGATTCACGGACATTTTTTTTACTCAACCTCTGAACGCCAATAAAAATCTGAACTTTTTTTTTGCTTTAGTTACTCTAATAGCACATCTACATATACGTACCAAGTTTCAACTTTCTAGCATAAGCCGTTTCTGAGATATAAAAACCACCCCTCACCTCCGTACCTTGCTACCCCTATGAAAATTTTTTCTAGGATGTCTCTATAGTGGCTCTATATAATTCTAAATTTTTAGCTTTCCATTCATTAAGGTTTTCAAAAAAAATCAGAATTTTTTTCCACCACCACTAAATTTTTTTTCCTACTAGAGGTCTACCGATCCCAACCCCTGTAAAATTTTCAAGATCATATCTGATACGGTTTCTAAGATATAAAAATGAAATTTTTTGAGAAATTGCTATCCCCCCACTTTCGTGCCCCACCTCCCCGCTCAAAAGTAGTAGACTCCTCTTGTGATCTCATATACAGAAACTAAATTTTATCTTCCTGGTGTAATTAGTTCGGAAGATATTGTAATCCAAAGTTGTTCACCCCCGAACCCTACACCCCATCACCCCCCTTAAAATTTTAGCCCTTGTATAATTTTCAAGTATCCCTAAGGGCAACCACAAAGTTTCAATCTTCTGACATCAATCGTTCAGGAGATATGGATTTGAGAATGTTTCAATCCCAGCTTTTAAGCGTTTTGGACTCATTGTTTTCCACCCCTCAATCCTTATCAATAATTTTTTTGCAAATGTGTCCACTATCATAGTACTACATAAGTTCCAAGTTTTAGTCTCCTAGCATAAGTGGCTCCTGAGATCTGGAAACCAAAATTTTTCGGCTAAAACGCTCGCCCTTCATCCCCCCTTACACCCGCACCACCCCAAAATAGGCCAGTCGTAGGAGTTCACTAAATCTACCCACCATAAAAATTTCAACCTAATACCTGAACGGATTTGGGAGCTACGCGCCTTCAAACGATTTTGCGTACGGCGTACGGCGGATGGCGGACGGCGTACGGCGTATACGGCGGACAGACGGACATTTTTTTTTGTTGCTTTTTTGGTGTCTAGTGTCTAGTCCTAAAACGTGTTAATACAAAATTTCAGGGTAGCAAATTTTTTTGATATTTCAGGTCGATCACAATACTTTATTATTAAAAAATAATAAAGCAAAATTGTTATATTAAGTTCTAAGAAGCGAAAGCAAATTCGATATCTCATTGATGAGTTTCAATGTACTCAACTTCTGTACACTCCTTACGGGGTTGATTATCAAAAAGTAAAAGAGAAGTAAAATTAATTCAATATATCGACAGACCTAATAAATGTTACAAAATTCGTGAACATACATGTATATTTAAGACCCTTTTTACGGACAAATTTTTGGATCCATCGCCGTATTCCAATGCAAATCTACTATTTTTGTGCTTAAATTAATTTTCTACTGTACTACATCTACATATTATTATACACAAGTTTTAATTTTCTATTATAATTAACACCACTTTTCCATATAACATTTTTTTTCTAACATAAATTAATTTTTTTTTCTAGCACCACTGGCTCCACTATTATAGCTACACAGTAAAAAAAATCCATTCAATTTTACATCTTTCGGATAGTAGACAAATATGCCGCACCTTTTCAAGTAAATTTACATTTGGATCTAATAGTCAATTTGAATGTAATTTTCGGTTTTCGGTCAGTAAATTTCAATTTGCAATCAGTAAATTTCAACTTCGAAAGCAGAAAATTCCTATCCAGTGAATTTCACTTGAATTTACACTCTAAAAAAAGTGCATAATTAGCACTCTTTAATATATACTTATTTCTACTTTTAATATAATTTCTCACTTACTTACTCCTAATAAAACCCTTGACTGTAGGTACGAACCGAACCCGAGATCAATTTTGGTTTTGCTGCGTAGGTTTGGCGCGCGTAGCCACTGCGCCACCAGAGTATTTTCATTTCAGTGGAAAAAAAAATCGAACGAAGCGTGGTTTCATATATTACATGTTTTTCGTTGTAAAATTCAAATAGATAAGTAGAATTACACGAAAAAGAACGTAAGTTTCAATTCATATGTAAATATAATTAATTTTAAACGAAATGTTGCATAATTTCATTACGTGATCCTTTTCATGTAAATTGTACGGTTTACTTGAAAGGTATATGAATAATTTACTATCTCCAGCAATCTCTTGTAAAAGAGATTGAAATGTGTACTTTTACTTGAAAAAATGAAATATACTTGAAATTTGAAGTAAAAATTGGACTGAAAATT
Source organism: Beris morrisii (assembly GCA_951812415.1). Taxonomy (NCBI): domain Eukaryota; kingdom Metazoa; phylum Arthropoda; class Insecta; order Diptera; family Stratiomyidae; genus Beris; species Beris morrisii. Next base: position 129,709,074 of record OX638312.1, read on the forward strand.
CAATTTTTTTAAAACAGTGTATTCCAAGTTTCAATTTTCCAGTGATTCCTGAGATATGGAAATGAAAATCATTCATCTAAAATGCTCCCTTACTTCCCTTTATCATACCCCACATAACCCCAAAAGTCACCACCTAAAGAGACCCAATCTACCAAGCACAGAAATTTGAACTACGTGTGTTCAAACGCGAGTGCGTTTGGCATTTACGGCGGATAGACGGATATTTTTTTTGCTTTTTGAGAGTCTCGGTACTAGTTGCAAGTTCTTGTGAAATTTCAGTTTGATTACAATATTTTATTATTACAAAATAATAAAGTTAAATTTACACCTCCAAAAAAAAATATAATTTCAGAATACTTGACCTAAATTCCTGATTAATTTTGTAAATATTTATTAGGCTTTACAGTCAGGACCAACTAATTGGCGGTCTGAAAGACGTGTAATTTATATTCAAAAGAAACCGATTTTATTAATATTTTATTATCTCTCCATTTAGAATCGTCCAATGATAATAGAATCATCCGTTCCAGTTCTTTGAACAATTCAACAATAGAGCAAATGCTAATAGTATACACCATCGAACAAAAGTCGTGTTCTTCCGAAATGTCAATTGCCGTAAAATACATTTTCTACCCAGAAAACAAACGTACACTGAGTCTCCAATTGTAAAGTTCATAAATTTCTTAAAGGTGTAGTCGGTACTGCACTATAGTGTTCCCGGATTACTTTGGTATACTATCAGGACATGGATCCTGCCTAGTTCAAGGTGAGTGCTTTTATTCGAAGGAAATGGATCCCGTGAGTGCTCTTCTAGTTGTCATGACTTATTTATGCTTGCAGCCATTGTTCAACCTGCAGCTTCTATTTTAAGATGCCAAATGTGTTGTCTTCAGTAATGAATATTAAATTGAGTTTTCATTTATTATACGTTTGAAATTGAGTGACTTTGTGACTCATTAAAAGTCTTACGCTAAAGGAATGAATTAGATTGGATTAGTTTGGGATTAAGCTTTACGATAATGCGTCATTTTATTAGGAAGTTCCCGTTTTATAGTTAACGTAACTCAGTGACCTAAATTTTGGTCTATGTACTACAATTTCAGGAGGGTTTTATGTTTGATTTTATGAAGAAAGGCAGACCCATTTAAGCAAATCCGAAGTATTCCAACGCAAGGGTGAATTTATGTAGATATCATAGCATTTAGAAAATATGAAAAATTAAAAACAATATTTTTGGATTGTTTACACAAGCAAGAGAAGACGAGACGAGAATATGCATTTTCCGATTGATTTTTTACTGCTTTATTTGATAGAAAAATCGGTAGGTTACCGATAGGCCAACCTAGCCTTGGCCTATCGACAACATGTCAATCTTCGAGTATGTAGATTTTATTAAAAACGTTTCTTGAAAAAATGATTAAGAATTGTAAAAAGAAAAAATGGTCGTCTCACTTATGCTTTATGCAAAGCTTTCACTATCGCTTTCGCGTATCGTCTACATTTGCATCGCACACAAATGGATAGGCGAATGTGGAAACACTGCATTCGTGTTCAATGCGAATTCCTTTCATGCGCGTCCAAAAACCGCCATCGACGCGAAGCTACGCAATTCTTGACTAAAGTTTGGAACTGACGCGAACTAGTTGCTTCCACATTTGCATGGGCACTAGTTCGCACAAGTTCGCGCGATGAACGACGCTCTGCTAGTCCGTTTGAAGTTGATGAGGACGAAATAAAGTCAATAATCGATTCCGATCGAAATACCACAACGTGTACGATTGCAGAGAAGCTGAAGGTATCGCATACGTGCATTAAAAAGCGTCTAAAACAAATTGGCTACTTTGAAAAGCTGGATTTATGGGTTCATGAACTTGAAGAAATTCATTTAACCCAACGCATCAACATCTGCAATTTGCTAAATAAACGTAACAAAAATTACCCATTCTTGAAACGATTGAAAACTGGTGACGAAAAATGAGTTGTATACAACAATGTTAGTCGAAAAAGATCGTGGAGCAAGGACCAGGAATCTTGGAGAATCTCACACAACATGAAAAGCCGATATTCATCAAAAAAAAGGTTATGTGTTCAGTTTTTTGGGATTACAAAGGAACTGTCTACTTTGAACTTTTACCACGCAACGTAATGATCAATTTATCATCAATGGCGCGACAGCCCAAATCGGTCCCTGGCCTTCTGCAGTTTTCTGAACAGTGGTATTTTTTCTGGTTATGCATTGTCGTCGCCTCGCCCAACCCCCGACTTGGAGGACCAGTCTTACCTATTTATTACACCCCGGTAGGAAACGGGTGGGAGTTTTCAGCTGACTATGACATGTTGGAGTTCTCCCAGCTATGCTGCGAGTCCAACTATGTTATACTTTTTGCCTACTTCCTGAGACGCACAGTTGTTACTGGCCATACAGGTTAACTCCACATGCTTCTTCCTCCTTTCTCAACCGGGCTTGGGACCGGCTATGGCGGAGTTTAATTCGGATGTGTATATTCAACAACTAACGAAATTTAACAGTGCCATCCAAGAAAAACGACCAGCAATAGTAAAAATTTCAGTAATGATGATGATGTCGAATCGAACTTGGATCAGTTTTTTGCCAGGCAAGTTTTATGAACGCGGAATTATGATGCTACCTGAAAGATGGCAAAAGGTCGTCACTCAAAATGAACAATACATTATTGAATAAAGATATTTCCTTCTATGAAAAAAATCATTAATTTTTTTTATAAAAACCCGCAATTACCCAATAGGTGAACCACATTTGATTGGAAACTGGATATATCTTGGATTCATGAAATCCAGGCGCCAGGTCGTCCTTGGAGGGATGAACAGGTTCGACTTTATCAAATTTTGTGTAGGTAATGCTAATTTTTTTATGAAAATCGGTCTTTAGGATGAATTATGCAAGGTGTGGTGAAAGGATCAAGAGTTGTTGGAGGAAGAGTCAAGTTACTTACTTACTTACTTACGATGGTGCTACAGTCCAAATCGGACCTTGGCCTCCTTATGTACTGCTTCCAGCCTTTTCGGTTCAGTGACGGCGTCCTTCAGTTTGAGAATCTTAGAAGTGATTTACTGTCTGCGTCAATAGAATCTGCCCAGCGCTTCCGCGGTTTTCCAGCTGGTCTTTGTCGTGTTCGTTTGGGGATTGTTCCATCTTGCAATTATATTTATGTCGTCGGCGTAGGTGTGTGGATTTGAAACGTAGCGTTCCCTAGGAGTCAACGGGGACAACATATTCGATTGTCAAATTGAAAAGCATTGGTGCCAGAGGCCATCTCCTTGTTTAAGCCCGTTGTCAGTTCTAAAGCTGGAAGTCAGATCATTTTCTACTCTGACTTGTGACAGAAGGGTAGTAGTCTTTTCTTGGGAATGCAGTAGTCCTTACTTGGGTATAGTAGTTGCATTTTCCATCTATTTGTAGTTGTCTTTGTCTTTGTTGTTTGACGAACTCTACGAACTCCACGAGATACACAGATCGTCTGTCTCATTTCAAAACCTAGTAAGTGCTTTTTTGAAAATTTTAAAGGGATGCCTAAAAATTTCGTATTAGTCAGCCCTCATAAATAAATGTTGCCATCCAGATATGTTGGCAGCTCTCCCAGATTATCGGGGTGGTCCTCTATATATCGAAATATTAGGTGTGTTTTTTTCAACTGGATCAAGGTCAAAATCATTCGTTTTACATTGAAAACAACTACAAAAAAATGATCCAAAATCATAATGGGATCAAAGTTGGATCAGTTTTTCGCTATTAAAGCTGCTTCTCAATTCAATTAAATTTGCACTATTTTAGCATTCTCACAGGTAGCGCCCTGCGACTCAGCTAATAATTGACACTAGTAAATTCAATTTGTAGCAGGTATTTGCACCCAAAAGTCTAGAATAGTCGTGGGAAATCAATACAATTTGTACGGAAATTTGAGTCTATGTGTAATATAGAGACAGCATGTTCAAAATTATTGAAAAAGTCTTTGTATTTCTGTGCATTTTCTGCAGAGTTTCATCGCAATAAAACACATGCAATAAAAGGAAACTACACGTAGCCCTGCCCATACAGTTTATCCAAGGCATTTACCAACAGGATTATCAACCCTGCTAAACTAGCTTTTGGGTTGATCCACATCGTTTTATTCAATTGTGATCTGATACAGTTGAAAAAAACATACCTATTAATATTATTTTTGAAGTCTGACTTATTTTATTTCAGACTTTTCTTTACAATTTTCTGGAAAGCACTTACTAGGTTTTAAGATGGGACAGCCGAGGTGTTATCGGCCACTTCGGGCACCTTTTCCTTAGGAGGAAGCTCTTTGTTCGACACTAGTTGATGCCTTAAGCTACCTCACTACCGAGAAGCTAGAGCCACTGTCAAGGTGTTTTTAAAACAAAATAAAGTAAAGAAAAATATCTAAAGATCCTTGCTACAGTTGACTGCTCAACACTTGGATAAAGTTTCAAGACTGTTTTTCATCCACATGTCCACTAGAAGAATAACAAAGTTTCTATTTATTTTGTATTTAGGCTTAAACAAAGGTGTTTTTCAATTAAATTAAAAATACGTTTCCGGAGGAACTATTAAAAATCATTTTTCTTCCGCCCATGCCAATTCTTTAATAAGTGAGAACCGAAATCTTCACATACGCCTACAACAGTCCCTGTTTAATACAGTTCCTGTAAAGGCTATGCTACTGTTGATTTACCCTTAAACCGTTCCTTACCCATATGTAGGATAGATTTTCCTTTGGAAAATTTATATGCAAATTTATGTAAAAGCCAGTCAACTAAACCGAGAGCACCTTACAAGAAAACTTACACGACAAGTCTGCAGGCTTCATCATCCATAGACAAATACATGAAATATGTAAAGGTACGCGTATAGATCGGGGGAGTTTACTATCCTATCGCCAACTACTACGTAAGAAAGGGGAATAAGTTATGCGCGTCAAAGTTGTAAGAAAATCCCGTCGAAAAGTTACATGAAGTGAGATTACAGCAAGTAAAACCTGATATCTCAGGATAATCGATTTTCGGGGGTTAAAATAATTCCTTTTGTGGACGCCAGTGAGAGGATCATTCCAATCCTTCGCACATACACAAAATTTATAGATATTAAAGGATGTCATCATTTTCGTGTATATACGAGTACCTAGGACACTTTTCAGTAAGTACGGCTAAGATTTAAGTTTTCGCAAGCGGATGGGCAAAAAGGACGACGGTTAAGTTCCGTCGTCTCCAGTTAAAATTTAATTTTGCATAGATTTAGCAAAGGCTAGCCCTTAGATCCTGTGGCAATGGTGGCTTGCCTTTACTCCTTCGTCGAATAATTTTCGCCCAAAATTTGATTTTCCGAGGCCTTTTCGAAAAACAAAACTTGTTAAGTTGTCTAGAAGGGTGAGGAGGGGATGGGGGCGGTTGGTCGTGTGTACGAAACGGCACGGAAGGAAACGCTCTGTATATGTACTTAGTGTTCCTTCCTTTAAGACTCTATCCGTTTTGCGGCTTAATCCAATTTAGTGTTAAATCTTGTCCCTTCGTCGGAAGCTTACGAATTTATTTCAGCCTAATGACGAACTCATTTGCAGCATGTTTTAATGCCTTAATAAATTCGGGCAGAAATGTGGAGGGTGGGTTTGGGAGGAAGAAGGGTTGAGTTAACGGATTAAATTAGGACCTGATGAAATTCCAAAAATGAGCTTGGAACGCGAGATGGCATTTGTCGAGAATAATGTTAATTCAGTAAAAAAAGATTTGGGAATTAGACGGAATTTAAGGTTTGGTTGAATTCGATAGCAGGTTTAAGGATTGTTGCTGAAAATGTGTTCTGGGTTTTTTTTTTGACTAGCTGCCAATTTATATAAGTTTAAGATTATTTCAATCTTTGCAGGATATTTTTGAAGACAATCTCGCCAAAATGAAGACAATTGTATTATAGTAGAATGAAATCGATGAACGCAATGATATTGCTGAAAAAAGGGCTGTTTCATCATCGGGTTACATCAAATAATTTTTTGATTTTTGAATAATTCTTGAAGTAAAAATTATTATTCACGATCATTTAACTGGAAATGGAGATCATCGACCTTATTTTTTATCTCAATATTATAAACTCCCATATTACCTCTTTCCTTAGGATATACGAGTAATTTACTTTATTATTTTTATACTCTAGATGAAATCATATAGAGTATTATAAGTTTAATCCAGCCGAAAAGTTTGTAACGCATAGAACCAAGCCTCGGACGAAAAAAAGTTATATATTATTTTTTGTTTATTTGTGCCCAAAAACCTCAAATCCGTCTGACGTCCGTCCGTCCGTCCGTCCGTCCGTCCGTCCGTCCGTCCGTCCGTCCGTCCGTCCGTCTGTCCGTGAACACGATAACTCAAGAACGCCTTCACCTAGGATCTTGAAATTTTAAATCTGAGTGTTTGGTTGAATTTGTAAGGCTAAGTTCGTTAACGGGCAAAATCGTCCTACTCCTTCGGGTAGCTGCCATACAAAATGTCCTTAAAACATGTGTGCGAGAATATTAGCAAATAACTTCGGAAGGGTTTAAGCTACCACTTTGAAATTTTGTGTGTGTTACTTTTTTAATAGTTGGAGCTAAATGTATGATTATGAAGAAAATCCTGTTAGTCCTTCGTGTAGCTGCCATACAAATATCCTGTCAAAATGTATTCACTTAATTTACGAAACTCACTATAACTCAAGTAATCTTTTAGCTACGAATTTGGAATTTTGTACAACTTAGTTTTGAGTAAAAACAAAGCTTGGGTTTACTTGTCAGCGAAATCCTTTTACTCCTTCTGGTAGGTGCCATACAAAATGTCCTTAAAATACGTGTTCAAGAATATTGTCCGATAACTTCAGAAGGGTTTAAGCTACGACTTTGACATTTTGTACGTATTATTTTTCCAATATTTGGAGCTAAATATATAATTATGAAGAAAATCCTGTTAGTCCTTCGTGTAGCTGCCATACAAATATCCTGTCAAAATGTCTTCACTTAATTTACGAAACTCACTATAACTCAAGTAATCTTTTAGCTACGAATTCGGAATTTTGTACAAATTAGTTTTGAGTGAAAACGAAGCTTGGGTTTACTTGTCAGCGAAATCCTTTTACTCCTTCTGGTACCTGCCACACAAAATGTTCTTAAGACACGTGTTCAACAATATTTTTCGATAACTTTTGAACGCTTCAAGCTACGAATTTGGAATTTTGTACACGTTCATTTTTAAATGGTTCCAAGGAAAAGGATAAATATGTAAGAAATCGAGTGAGTCCTTTCTGCACCTCCCATGTGAAAGTCCTTCAAAAAGGACATTTTTTTTCGATGACTTACCCAGTTCAAGATATGAAATTAAACACTGAACATTGTCTTTAAGTTTTGAGTAGCAATCTAATGGGAGTCCTTAATAAAGGACATACAACATGCACACACGTAATTCTACTTTATCCCCAACTACAATATAAATCGGAGTTCAGTATTCATCTAGAGTATTATACGATTGGCTTGCAGCCGATCGTGACTGCAGTATGTTTTAATAATAAAGTATTGATTGACTGGAAACTTAAAAAAAAATTGCTACCCTGAAATTTTGTATTTACACGTTTTAGAACTAGTAAACACCAAAAAAGCAAAAAAAAATAAAATGTCTGTCTGTCCGCCGTAGACGCCATACGCTGTCCGCCGTACGCAAAATCGTTTGAAGGCGCGTAGCTCCCAAACCTTTTTGGATCTTATATAGTAAACCTTAGGAAGTAAAAATGAATTCAGTATATCATCAGATCTAAGCAATATGTAAGAATCTGTGAAAACATATGCAACCTCCTTACAGTATCCAAAAATTCTGAAAGGAGTTTATAAATAAATATGAAGACAGCATGAGAAAGTAAAAACCAATTCAATTTCTTATCACTTCTAAAAGATATGACGAAATTCGTGAAAACGTGTTCAACCCTTTTATAACCTCTTAGGGGCTGACAAAGGAAAAAAATTAAAAAGAAGCTTTAGGCGATTATTACGCAAGCCCATGAAAATGAAAAGATATTCGATATCGATCAGACCTGGGGGATACGGCTGAATTCGTGAAAAAGTATACAACCCCTTTACACCCTCTTCGGGGTTGAATTTCAAAAAGTTCTGAAAACACTTTCTAGGTAATTATATGGAGAAGCCGTAGAATAAAAATGAATTCAATATTTGGGAAGACCTAATAGATATGACGAAAATCGTGAAAATATATGCATTCCATATTCACTGATCATTTTTTTCGCCCCCCTTTCGAACATCAATGGATATTTGAAATTTTTTTTTATAAAAATTACTTTTCTAGTTAATCTACATATACATACCGAGTTTCAACTGCGTACCATAAGCCGTTCTATAGATAGGAAAAATACCCCCCACCCCCGAACCATACTACCCCTATAAAAAATTATATTTTTTCAACATGCTACTACTATAGTTCTATTTAAATACCGACTTTTAGCTTTATATCATCATAGGTTCTTGAGATATAAAAATCAGAACTTTTTCCTGTTTACCCTCCCCCATTCTCACCCTCCACACACTTACCCCAAATATTTTTGTTTCTGATAGGGTTCTTTTAGGCCTACTTCTGGTAAAAATTTTAAGCATCCATCTTGCACGGTTCTTAAGATATGAGACGTATTTTTTTAGAAAAATTCTTATCTCCTCCACTTTTACGTTCAGCAAACTTTAATTGTCAACCTTTATACAAAAACTGAATTTTATTTGTCTAGTGTAATTGATTCGTAAGATATCGTAATCTAAAGTTTTTCACATCCCACCTCCGCACGCGACTGACCCCACTCAAAAGTTTGTTTCCTTTCTATTCTCCAAGTATACCTACAGATATTCAATAAGTTTTAATTTCGTGACATTAACCGTTTAGGAGATATGGATTTTAGAATGTTTCGATCTCGGCTTTCGAGCGTTTCGGACGCATTATTATTACTCTCACTCCCATAGCCCCCCCACCCATTTCAGCAATTTCTATGCAAATGGGTCCACTATCGAATATCTATATAAATTCTAAGTTTCAGCCTCCTAGCGTAAGCGGTTGCTGAGATCTAGAAACCACAATTTTTAGTCTAAAACGCTTCCCCCACTTCCCCGCTCACACCATCAAAATGTGATCACTTCAAGAAGCGTACTCAGTCTGTTCATAAAAAAAAATTCAATTTAATAGCTCAAAAAGGGTTTGGGAGCTACAAGCTCTCAAACGATTTGCGTACAGCGGTCGACGTACGGCGTACGGCGGACAGACGGACTGAACATTTTTTTGCTTTTTTCGTGTCTACTAGTCATGAAACGTAAAAAAAAATGTTGAGGGTAGCAAATTTTTTTTTTTAAAAATCGTTCACTATACTGTATTATTCAATTAATAAAGTAAAAGAGGATACCCCGCTACAGCAAGACATTTCCAATGATCGGGTTTTAATATCCTTCAAAAAATTTCCATCTTCCGATTCATTTGTCGTCGTCGTCAACCTCTTTTATCTTATAAATACTTTATCTTGACTCTTACCCCACGAGACGTGCTTAAAAATCGTCCTGACATCTCTCCTTTTCGAAGAAACACGAAAATGGGGTCAAAACTCTATACGCTGTACCGTATCCTTTTAAGACATCGTAGAAGCTCCCCTATATTTTAATTTCAGGTGGCCCTCCAAGTCGCAGTGTCTACATCTGCATTTCGATTTTCTTAGGCAAACAAATTGCTCTTTCTGTTTGCCCCGTAATTAAACTAAGGAACTCCTCAATTCCCGTATTTGCTCATTTAGAAAGTGGCTGAAGCGAATTTAATTCATTTGCAATCGTCAAAAAGAGACGAAGCGCAATAATTTTGCCGAGCTGGTGAATGGTAGAGAATTTTCTCGGTTCTGTGAAAATCGCACACAAAAGCGAAAATTATAATTAAAAAAGTGTCAAATGTAAAGGATATCGAGTAGGTGTATTTTTCCTTTTTCCTAATTTTCTCCTTTGTTAGTGGTGAAATTTGCAGTGTCAAATCTTTTGCGCTTTTCAGTATAATTCGATGAAGTGGAAAACAAGTAACCATATTAATTGACAAAATAATATGGTTGCCAACGAGTAGATGTTTTGTTAATATTTCATTGTTAATTTTTTCCCATAATTGCAAACAGAAAAATATTTGCGGTGAGTGTCCTGGCAATCCAAACCTCTTGTCAATCATATCCAAGTCAACAGAGAAAACTACACCCTTCCAATATCCAATTAGAATGGCGTAAGTCCTAGATACACTACTCACTGGACAACACGCTTTCATTTTAAAAGCGCAGTTGGTTTTGTAACCGGGATCAGTTCTCCTACTGAGTATGGTCAGGGTGAATTTTCATTCGTGTATTGTTAAAAGTTTGAATTGCGAGTACACGGTGAACGTGTAGCATAACCACAGAAATATTTATTTATTTATTTATTTAAGGGCTCAATGAACAGAAAGTTTAAAAATTCCAATTATACATATAGCCAAGTGATAAAAAAATGAAATAAAATTAAATAAATGAGATTCATATTAAAATAGAAAAATATAAATGAAGAAAAAAGAAAATTAAATAGAATTTTTTTTTTTAATTTAATTTATACATACATATACGTTTACATGTTATTATGCTCCAAATGAGCTCTACTGCTTGTGTGTGGAGTAGTGGTTAATATTATTCATTGGAACATTAATAAATTCATCATTATTATGCCTATGCGCTCATACCCATTAGGGGGTACGATCGTACCCCATACGTACCCTATACGTACTCCACGCCTCCAAAATGAACTTCTGCTCTCCTGGGCTCAAATTTTTGGTTTTTTTAAATCTGTTTGCGGATTTGAATTTAATTTTAATTTTAATGTAAGTGGTCACTTGTAAAAATCTCAGCCTATGCGCTCATACCCATTATGGGGTACGTATGGGGTACGATCGTACCCCATACGTACCCCATACGTACTCCACGCCCCCAAAATGAACTTCCGCTCTCCTGGGCTCAAATTTTTGGTTTTTAATATCTGTTTGCGGATTTGAATTTAATTTTAATTTTAATTTAAGTGGTCACTTGTAAAACTATAAACCTATGCGCTCATACCCATTATGTTGTACCCCGTACGTACCCTATACGTACTCCACGCCCCCAAAATGAACTTCCGCTCTCCTGGGCTCAAATTTTTGGTTTTTTTAAATCTGTTTGCGGATTTGAATTTAATTTTAATTTTAATTTAAGTGGTCACTTGTAAAAATCTCAGCCTATGCGCTCATACCCATTATGGGGTACGTATGGGGTACGATCGTACGGGGGTGGGGGTGTTTTTCTTATCTATAGAACGGCTTATGCTACAAAGTTGAAACTCGGTACGTTTATGTAAATCAACTCGAAAACTAATTTAGATAAAAAAAAATTTCAAATTTCCAATGGCATTCAGAGGGGGGGCAAAAAAATGATCAGTGAAAATGGAATGCATATATTTTCACGGTTTTCGTCATATCTATTAGGTCTTCCCAAATATTGAAATCATTTTTATTCCACGGCTTCTTCATATAAATACCTAGAAAGTGTTTTCAGGATTTTTTAAAATTCGACCCCTAAGGGGGTGCAAAGGGGGTTGTAAACTTTTTCACGAACTCTACTATATCCCCACGTCTTATTAGATATCGAATATCTTTTCACTTTCACGTGCTTGCTTAATAATCGCCTAAAACTTGTTTTTAAGTTTTTTTCTTCTTCAGCCACTAAGAGGGTATAAACGGGTTGAACACGTTTTCACGAGTTCCGTCATTTCTTTTAGAAGTGATAAGAAATTGAATTGGTTCCTACTTTCTCGTGCTGTCTTCATATTTATTTATTAACTCCTTTCAGGATTTTTGGATATTCAACCCCCAAGTGGGTGTAAGGAGGTTGCATATCTGGTGATATATCGAATTCATTTTTACTCCCTAAGTTTTCCTATATAAAAAAGCCAAAAAGTCAATTTCAGTATTTTAGATATTCAATCCTAATGGGTGTAAGGAGGTTGTATGCTTTTCAAAATTTCGACATATTTCTTAGGTTCGATGAGACATTAGATCGCTTTTCATTTCTACAGATTTTTTATATAATCGCCTACAAACCCATTTCTCAATTTTTCGATATTCAACCCCCAAGGGTTTGTATATGTTTTCACAATTTTTGCCATCCCTTAGTTCTGATGAGATATAAAATTGATTATTACGGCCAACCAATTCACGATTTTTCGAATTTCAAGAACCAAGGGGGTGTGAAGGGTCTGCTTACGTTTTCACAAATTTTTCAAAATCCGTCTTGTCTCATGAGATATCAAGTTGCTTCTTATGAAATCGTCTAAAAACCTGTTTCACAATTTTTTCGAAATTCAACCCCCAAGTGGAAGTAATGGGTTTGTATACGTGGAAGTGGAAGTAATGGGTTCGTATACGTTTTAGCAATTCGTCATATCTCTTAATTCTGATGAGGTAACAAATTCGTTTTTGCTTCTATGGGCTTTTAGTGTACATAATATACTGAAATTCGAATAGTCTACACGGACTTTTCAATGCTTAATCCGCTAAAAATTTCTATTTTTATTTTTATGTTAAGAACAAAAATAATTTTCCAAGAAATCTAATAATCTCGAAGCAACTCATGACACACTCCGACTTTGACCGCACCCGAACATTGACCCGAAAAATAATAAAGTTTCGCCCAGACCATTGGTAGATTTTTTTTATTTCCCACTCAAATCTAACCCCACAGTAAAGATACTTAAAGTAAAGCATATATACGTTAAGTTCTCTGGACCATAACCTTTTTTTATCTAGTTACCTGCCATCTTAGGCAATTGTAAAAAAAGTGAGCAGAAAACTTGTTCTAAAATTTTTTGCTTCATTGGTCTGCAATTTACTCATTCATTCATTTAGAACATATGGGTATGTGGACCAGTGCTTACCGAGGACTCAAGGATTCCATGTTTTTTTTCACATATCCCTACGTACTCGGAGCTTGTAGTGAAAAATTCTTGTTGGAAAAACATTTTTATGCCATTACCCGTTTTTCTCATTTTCTGTAAATGCTGCAAGCAGCAACCAGCCATACGTAGGACTCCACGTTAAGTGAACAAGGAAATTGATTTCATACTTACCACCGATATATGCATACGTACTACTCCTGTCCTACGAATACAAACAAAACCGAAAATACATCCATCAGCATTATAAAGCCTGGAAAAATGTTTTTGATTCGATCCCTGATGATTTTTCTTTTGTGTTTTTCCCCGTTTTGTTCCGACGATCGAGTGTTTACCTGTCGTCCCTGAAGATACAACCCGACGGTATACAATTGTCGCTTACCGATGTTTACCTGCGGATGTGGCAGGGGTGATTGTGGGTGGCTTAGGGCTGACTGATGCGGCTGGGTAAGAAACTCCTTATCGATTGCAAAATTTTCGCGTTCAGATTTAGTGTAGGTATTTCCACACCATGAGCTTCTGTTTTGCAATGGCAAAAAAAAAACGTATGTACATATGAAAAACGTATACGCCATGAAAAGAGGAGCAAAGATTTCATCTTGTCGGTTCTTTTGAAAAGTTTTCGCATGGAAAACGCCACAAGAAGCATAACATATTTTAGTTTTATGCTCAATCGTTGGAGTAAATTTTACACATACGAGCCTAAAGCATATTTTTACATAGAAATTTAAAACTCTATTTTTAACTGATGCATGGCATTTAAATTGGATGCGAAATGTCGTAGTGTTTGCACATGACGTGGTGCAAAAAGTAAGATAATATTCTCACGTATCCGAGATAGTGTAATGTGGTCATCTACACGTTTTCCGCAGTTATTGGTGAAATAAAATGGAAAAAAATGGTCGCATTTTCCACATCCTCTTTGTCAAATTTATTTATTGCATCGCTGGAATTATGGGGAATGCTTTCAGGCTGAGCGTTACTCCGGAAAAATTCTACCTCGATATTTCGTCCACCCGACTCAAGAACTAAAACACGCCGTTGTCCTTGGCGAAGATCTGTTGTATTCTGTAACTTCTAGAGGTTCCTTGAGGTTCCACCAGTTTCGTTCCAGGAAGTACTGTTTTCTCTTCAACCGAGTTTACACCATTCCATGTCCTTTACTTTATTATTTTATTAATAAAGTATTGTTATCGATTTTAAAAAAAAAAAAATTTGCTACCCTGAAACAATTTTATACTCTAGATGAAATCATATAGAGTATTATAAGTTTAATCCAGCCGAAAAGTTTGTAACGCATAGAACCAAGCCTCGGACGAAAAAAAGTTATATATTATTTTTTGTTTATTTGTGGCCAAAAACCTCAAATCCGCTTGACGTCCGTCCGTCCGTCCGTCCGTCTGTCCGTTAGCACGATAACTCAAGAACGCCTTCACCTAGGATCTTCAAATTTTGAATTTGGATGTTTGGTTGAATTTGTAAGGCGAAGTTCGTTAACGGGCAAAATCGTCCTACTCCTTCGGGTAGCTGCCATACAAAATGTCCTTAAAACACGTCTTCAAGAATATTGGTCGATAACTTCAGAAGTTTTTAAGCTACAACTTTGAAATTTTGTATGTGCTATTTTTCCAATAGTTGGAGCTAAATGTATGATTATAAAGAAAATGCTATTAGTCCCTCGTGTAGCTGCCATACAACTATCATGTCAAAATGTCTTCACTTAATTTACGGAACTCACTATAACTCAAGTAATCGTTTAGCTATGAATTCGGAATTTTGTACAAATTAGTTTTGAGTGAAAACAAAGTTCGAGTTTACTAGTCAGAGAAATCCTTTTACTCCTTCTGGTAGCTGCCATACAAAAAGTCCTTAAGACACGTGTTCAACAATATTTTTCGATAACTTTTGAACGCTTTAAGCTACAAATTTGAAATTTTGTACACGTTCATTTTTAAATGGTTCCAAGGAAAAGGATAAATATGAAAGAAATCGAGTGAATTCTTCCTGCACCTCCCATGTGAAAGTCCTTCAAAAAGGACATTTTTTTCGATGACTTACCCAGTTCAAGATATGAAATTAAACACTGAATATTGTCTTTTAGTTTTGAGTAGCAATCTAATGGTAGTCCTTAATAAAGGACATACAACATGCACACACGTAATTCTACTTTATCCCCAACTACAATATAAATCGGAGTTCAGTATTCATCTAGAGTATTATACGATTGGCTTGCAGCCGATCGTGACTGCAGTATGTTTTTTATACGTTTTATGACTAATAAGCACCAAAAAAGCAAAAAAAAAATTCAGTCCGTCTGTGCGCCGTACGCCGTCCGCCGTCCGCCGTCCGCCGTACGCAAAACGTTTGAGAGCTTATAACTCTTAAACCCTATGAGCTATTAAATTGAAATTTTTTTTATTAATAGACTGGGTAGGTCCCTTGAAGTGACCACTTTTTGGTGGGTCGGTGTATTAGGGGGGAGGTGGGGGAAGCGTTTTAGACGAAAAATTTTGGTTTCTTGATCTCAGCAACCGCTTATGTTAGGAAGCTGAAACTTGAAATTTATATAGAGCTTTGATAGTGGGCCCATTTGCAAAAATATTGTTGATATGGGTGAAGGGGTGTGGGAGTGGGGGGAAAAATAATGCGTCCGAAAGATTCGAAAGCCGAGATCGAGACATTCTAAAATCCATATCTCCTAAACGGTTAATGTCACAAAATGAAAACTAAATAATCATCTGTAGGTATACTAGGAGAATAGATTGGAAACAAATTTTTAAGAGGGGGCAGTGAAGTACGGGGGTGGAAATTGAAAAACTTTAGATTACGTTATCTCACGAACCAATTGCACTACAGAAATAAAATTTAGTATAAAGGTTGACAAATAAAGTTTGCTGAAAGTAAAATTTATTAAGGGTGCGGTAGAGCATGAATTGGAGGGGGTAAGAATTTTTTTAAAAATCAAGTCTCATAGTGTAAGATAGATGCTTCGAATTTTTACCAGAAGTAGGCCTAATAGACCCCCTAAGTATGGGGGAGGGTGGAAAGTAAAAAATTCCGATTTTTATATCTCGAGAACCTATAATGATATAAAGCTGAAACTTGGTATTTAGATAGAACCATAGTAGTAGCATGTTGAAAAAATATAATTTTTTATAGAGGTAGAATGGTACGGGGTGGGGGTGTTTTTCCTATCTATAGAACGGCTTATGCTAGAAAGTTGAAATTCGGTACGTATATGTAAATCAACTTGAAAAGTAATTTTGATTAAACAAAATTCAAATATTCATTGGCGTTCGGAAGTGGGGCAAAAAAAATGATCAGTGAAAATGGAATCCATATATTTTCACGATTTTCGTCATATCTATTAGGTCTTTCCAGATATTGAATTAATTTTTTTTCTACGGGTTCTTCATAGAAATACCTAGAAAGCTTTTTTCAGAATTTTTTTAAAATTCGACCCCCACGGTGGTGTAAAGGGGATGTATACACTTTCACGAATGCAGGTCTGATTAGATATCGAATAATTTTCACTTCCCCGGGCTTATTTAATAATCACCAGTTTTTCTTTTTATAATTTTTTTTAATAATCATCAGTTTTTTCCTTTTCAACCTCTAACAGTATAAAAACGGGTTGAAAACGTTTTCACGAATTCCGTCATATCTCTTAGGAGTGAAAAGACATCGGATTGGTTTTTACTTCCTCTGGCTTTCTTTATATACTCGTATATCTAAAAACCAATTTCAGGATTTTTGGATATTCAACCCCAAAGTGCTTGCAAGGGGGTTGCATATGTTTTCACAAATTCTTACATATTTCTAGTTCTAATGAGATATCGAATTCATTTTTACTTCCTAAGGCTTCTTATATAATCGTCAAAACCTTGATTGCAGAATGTTTGTTATGCAACTCCAATAGGACGTAAGGCTTTCGACATATTTCTTAGGATTGATGAGATATTAGATTGGTTTGCACTTTCACAGCCTACAAACGCATTTCCGATTTCATGTAATGGCCCAAAACCAAATCACGAAAAACCTTCTAATGGCGTAACAACTGATATTATACTAGGACTAGATCTCGTCCCGGTGTATGACCCAATTATGTAATTCATATGTTATATGTCGCAGCGGCGTAAGTATTCTAGCGCGACCCCATTCTAACCGCTTCCAGAACTTTTTCTTAGGTTTTCAGTCACACAGTAACCTACACCGCATCTCAGAATTAAACTCTACCGAAAAAATAATAAAGTTGCGCCCAGACTGTTGGCAGATTTTTTTTGTTTTTAATGGCTTGTGTATTTATCAGTACTACAGGATGCAGTTTTTAAAAATCACGGTACATAATCCCTGACTAGAGCAGAACGCTTTTTTTGACCCGGATTCATTTTGAGATGAGGCAAAAAAACTAATATTAGCAAAATCAGTTTAAATAATGTTGGACTTCCCAGTTGGACTTCGAGGTAGTACTTCTGCATGTCGCTGATGTTTTCTTTGAAGACAAGTTCAACTTACCAAAGTAAGGGGTGGTTATGCAACTGGTAAGCGCTCATATCAAATTTTTGCTGTTGGAAAAAAACGAATATAGAGTTCCTTTCGTAATTTGAGACGCAGTGAAATTTTCCGAATTGCTTCAGTTCTGGAAACGTGTCTCATATGAAGAGAGTCTCTGATAAAGGTATGCGTCCACTAGGCGGGTCGGGCCAGGCCGGGCCGCATCGCAAAAATCTGCCTGCCATACATTGTTATGGAAGTGAGTCCACTGAACTAGACTCGCGACGGAGCGAAGTACGTAGGAAAAAAAATTGCAATGCGGCCCACCTCTAGTGGACCCTTACCTTAACAAAGCGATAAAAACGAATTATTGAATTGACAACCTTGTAATGACTTCGGTACGCGCTCCCACATAAGCCATGTCTTCTTCAATTACCTCACAGAACCATGTCATGCAATTGGTAATGCCTTCCTTTCGCGGACATTTCTATGAAAAGGTAATTAGCAGTGTAATCGAATGGGTAAGGCCTGGGTCATTACATTTCGTTGATTACAACATCGATCCGGTAATCAATTCTAGTCCTACTGGGTTGGTGCGCAATTTTGTTACATCTTCAAAACGCTGTATACTCTATTGACTGTTGACTCAGTGTGCTAAATGAATACCACGTTTTTTATGAAATTCTCCTTTTCACAGAACAAAATTCCCTTATCAAGCAATGGAGGGATTATAATCCGGTATTCGAATGGGAGATAAAAAGTACAGCGACTGTTTCGTTTCTAATTCTGTAAGTTCTATTCCAGAGGAAGAACCCTAAGAACGTAAAATATTTCTCAATCGTACAGTACGACCAATAAAGAAAGAACATTAGTTCGGTGTACGTGTAACCAAAGTTACAAGTACAAAAATACGACTAAGACGGTTTTTTGCAAATACTAAATTTCCGCTGTATTTCAAAGCAATAATAGCTCAGCTTAAATTAATATCTGGACAAAATTTACTCTTAAACAACTTGTAGGTGAGCTAGAGAAAGTTTTAGAAAAGATTGATCGATTTATTAACCTCGGCATAAATAGTTTATTTTATTAAAGCCCATCTTAAATAAATTACCTTTAGAGACAACTAGTATTCCGTAATGCGATGAATTTTTCTTGATTCTCCACGTATTACCAAATGACTTCAAGAGAGCGATAGTGGCACTACACATATATTACATAATCGACTTAAGTAGCTCTCAATTCTAATTAAACTGAAGGGCATTATCTTAAACCTAATATTCCAATCGTGCCCGGGCAAGCGTAACGCTGAACAACCTTATCAGACCAGGACTCCATTAGAGAGTTGATTCGCAGATCAATCTCATAAAAGGTATACCTGAACGGGGGCGAAATCGGACAGGCGAAAAATCACATCTACCCAGAATTTTCATTATTCAAATCTCTTCACAAGTCATCCATTTTGGTTCGAGGGGATTTTTTTTAGCCGTTTTTCGGCAAGCGAATAAAGATGATGTCTTTATTAAAATCCGTTTCAATTTTTTTTCCGCATGGATAAATTTTGAACAGTGATCCCGAAACATAACGCCTTTGGAAGCTTGCTATCGGTAGCTAGCTACCCTTTTTCGAATTTGTTTTGCCGTACGTAATATAGTCGTAGAGGGCAAAAACCGAAAACGGCTCATCCTCGTCATAGCGAATAGGTCCTTTTTTAATATTTTTTTTTCGGAACCGTATAAATGTACAAATTTATGTTAGGGAGGTCTCCACGGGTGGTAACACACTGAATACTATATTCTCCGTATAAATATGTTGTACGGCAAAAAAAAAAAAATAATAATGAAGGAGAAAAGAGATGGAGTTTGATTTTTAGCTCAGCCATACTCATATGGACCCATTGACCGAAATATTTGTGGGTGGTGGAAAAGTGTAAAGGCACCTTTGCCCGAACGGAAAATTCCCTATACGTACACATAACTGGCAATATATCGATAAAAAGTAAATGAGCAAAACGGAAACGCTGTCTAAAATATTTGCCGGAAAATGTTTCCCTTGGGTCGTATAAAGCTGGCCATCAAAAATGGCCAAGAGAATTTCGGGGCTTATACGAGCGTGTGTAGTACACGCACGTAACATTTACATGACAGCAACCGAAAAAGATGTTCGGATTCCTTCTAGTTTTTTATTAAAGAAATTTGAGGGTTGGTTGAGGTGGTTATAAGAAAGGGAGGACAGGACATGATTATTCACAGGAAATCAATTTTTTATGAATCTAAAGAAGGGAATGGATGTTTTTACGAGTACGTAGTTAAATCAGTGCTCTGCTATAGAAAGTACGTTATTTATATCATGAATTTGTATTCTGATATCATGAATCTGTTTTTTTAGTAGTTTTAGTTCTGAATTGAATCATAGAAATATAAATAAAAACGTGAAGAAAACTATACGTTGTTGAACACATTGAGCACGTGTTGTAAGAACTCTTGAAAGGAAGCTGCCGAAAGAAGTGATAACTTTCCTAATTTTCAAACAAACTTAGTTTAGAAGTTGAACACAATCCGCAGCTTCCAACTTGGTTCCGGTTTCAGAGTATCATTTTATGCATAAAAATCATTTTCCGAATTTTTCTATGGAAGAAGTA
Organism: Beris morrisii; assembly: GCA_951812415.1. Classification (NCBI taxonomy): domain Eukaryota; kingdom Metazoa; phylum Arthropoda; class Insecta; order Diptera; family Stratiomyidae; genus Beris; species Beris morrisii. The sequence goes on from OX638312.1 coordinate 129,729,222, forward strand.
AGTGGTATGTTTTCACGAATTTCGTCATATATCTATGGTTTAATCTGATATTGAATGGTTTTACTTTATTATTTTTAATTAAAATGCAACTTCAAAAATAGTTGCTACTCTCAAATTGCAATTTTAAGTTTAAGGGGTAGTCTAACCCAATAAGTAAAAGAAGAAAAATAAGTCCGTCTTTCCGCCGTTTAATCTGTCCGGTCAAATGCCATACGCGAGATGCGGTTGAGGGCTCGAAGCTCTCTTTGAGATACTAAGTTCAATCTGTTATTGTGAGGATATATCCCTTTAAATTGTTATATTCTAGATGTGAGAATTTTATACGTGTTCTAAACGAAAAAAATGTGTTTTCTATCTCAGGAATTGATTTGGAAAATTTTCAGCAGGTCTTCTGTAGTAACTCTTTATTAACTTTTGAATTAAATCTGAGGATTTGCTGGGATTGGTGGTGGGTGGACACAATGCGTTTGCAACGCTCGAAAGCAGCAATCGAGATATTCTAAAATCCATAACAACTCATCAGTTCCTATGACAATGTTAAAACTTGGTGATTGTGTGGAATACATTACAAGAATTTCGTCATACCTATAAGCCTTCTGATATATCAAAGTTATTTTGCTCTCAGAATCTCTTCAGAAAAATGCATGGAAATCACTGTCAGTATTTATTGATATTCAACCCCTAGGGAGGTTTAAAGGGTTGAATAAGTTTTCCCGAATTCTGCATACACAGTGCGACAAATAAGTTCCGAGACTCAAACCATATCTGAGTAACTAGTAGGGCCATCTATGTGTACAGACCGGCGTTTGAAAGCTGTGACACTCCTCTTCCCGGTAATTTTGTTTAAATCGGTTGATAGATAGCAAAGTTATGACAATTCTCCCAAAACAACTTTTTTGTCGTTGTTGAAATATTAAAATGTTGCACAAACAATGCTCATTACAAGCAAAGGAATTGGCCACAGGGAATTCGTTCCAATTGGCCGAACAATTACTGGCGTATTTTATCTCGAAGTTTTGAAGCGTGTGATGGCCAGAAACCGTCGTATTCGACCTGAATATCGTGATCCAGAGAACTGGATAATGCACCGAGTCACACCTCACTCATTTTTCGTCAATTTTCGGCTCAGAATCAAGTCTGTGTGTTGAATCATCCACCGTATTCACCTGATTTGGCAACATGCGATTTCTCTCTATTCCCGAAATTGAAATTGAAGTTGAAAGGATGTTTTTTTAATGACATTTCGACCATCAAAACAGCTTCAACACGAGCACTAGAGGCAATTCCACAAAATGAGCTATAACACGCATTTGAATCACTGTTGAATCGCTGTAACAAGTGCATTGAAACTGTAGGAGAATATTTTGAATAAAAAAAATGAAAAATATCCAGATTTTTTCTTTTAATGATGTTTTCCATGACTAGTCTCGATACTTATTTGTCGCACTGTGTATATATGTGTGGTCCGATATCACGTTGATTTTTATTTCCGAAAACTTTCCATATAATCGTCTAAACATAGATTTTAGGATTTATTGATATTGAACTTCTAGCGGCTGTTTACGTTGTCGGTTTTTTAGGTTTGATAAGATATCGCCTAAAATTTAGTTAAATTTTTTTTTTATATTTAACCCCTACGGAGGTGTAAGGGGGTTGAATACGTTTTCACGAATTCCTTCATATCTTTAAAGTATATGGTTTTGCTTGAAAATTAAATTCAAAATTTTTCGATATTGAACCCATAAGGAGGTGAAAAAATTTTGTACACCTTTTAAAAAATTTCACCATATCTCTGAAGTCTGATTGGACAATGAACCGGTTTTCATTTTTTTGAGTTAATTATGTAGTCGCTTAAAAACCGATTTTCTTCAATATTCGTCCTATAGGAGGATTAAGAAGGAAGTATACTTTTTAACGAATTTCGCTATATGTACATATAGGTTTTAGGTGTAATTAGATATTGAGTAGGAGTGCGAAATTTTTACGAAAGTTTGTAGCATAAGCCGTTTCTTAGATAAGAAGGCCTCTGTACTATACTACTACGTTCAACTACTAAATCCCCAGGTAAATTCCAAGGTTTTAACGATCCACTTTTCGAGATTTAAAATCGGAATTTTTTCCTTTTCACCCTCTTGCAGCCTCAAGCTAATAATTTTTTTTTCGGTTAGGATTCCAATCTTAAATAGTTCTAAAAGATCTGCCAACAGTCTGGGCGCAACTTTATTATTTTTTGGGTAAAAGTCCGAAACGTGTTTAATACTGATATGCGGTGAAGGTCACTATCCGACTGATAACCTAAAAATAGCCTCCTAGTTATTCATAATATAATATTTTATAATTCATGAAAATGTTGGAAAATACGTACTAAATTTCAGCTCTCTAGCATAATCCGTTTCTGAGATATGAAAAACCATCCCCCACCCCCGTACCTTGCTACCCCTATCAAAAATTTTTTTCGAGGATACTTCTATAGTGACTCTATATAATCGTCAATTTTTAGCTTTCTATGCTTTGCGGTTTTCGAGAAATAAAAATCAGAATTCTTTTGGTTCCACCCCCTCCCACCATCACTCCCTACACCCACACCCTCAAAATTTGTTTCTCCGCTAGAGGTCTACTGGTCCTAACTTCTGTAAAAATTTCAAGATCATATCTGATACGGTTCATGAGACATGCAAATTTATTTTTGTGAAAAATGGCTGCCTCCCACCTTCAGCGCTTCACCTCCCACTCAAAAATTTTACATTCAATAGACTTCACTGGTAATTCTATACACAGAAACCAAATTTTATCTTCGTAGCACAATTGAGTCGGAAGATATTGTAATTCAAAGTTTTTCACCCCCACCCTCATACCTCACTATTCCCCTTAAAAATGTTAACCCCTTTCTAATGTCCTAGTATCCCTTAATAATAATAAAAAATTTCGGCCATCTGACATCAATCGTTCAGGAGATATGGATTTTATAATGTATTAATCCCAGGTTTCAATCGTTTTGAACGTATTGTTCTCTCCCCCACTCGCACACCTCTCAACCCCTATCGACAATTTTTTTGCAAATGGATCCACTATTATAGTACTTCATAAGTTCAAACTTTCAGCCTCCTAATATAAGCGGTTCCTGAGATCTAGAAACCAAAATTTTTCATCTAAAACGTTCCCCCCTCCTCCCCCCTTACACCCCCACCCCTCTAAAAGCTACCACTCGTAGGCGTTCAGCCACTCCACCCACCATAAATATTTCAACTTAATATCTCAAAGGGTTTGTGAGATACGCACCTTCAAACGGTTTTGCGTACGGCGTACGGCATATGGTGTCTACGGCGGACAGACAGACATTTTTTTTTTTGATTTTTTGGGGTCTACTAGTCCTAAAACGTGAAAATACAAAATTTCAGGGTAACAAATTTTTTTGAAATTTCAGGTCGATCACAATACTTTATTATTAAAACATACTGCAGTCACGATCGGCTGCAAGCCAATCGTATAATACTCTAGATGAATACTGAACTCCGATTTATATTGTAGTTGGGGATAAAGTAGAATTACGAGTGTGCATGTTGTTTGTCCTTTATTAAGGACTCCCATTTGATTGCTACCCAAAACTAAAAGACAATATTCAGTGTTTAATTTCATGTCTTGAGCTGGGTAAGTCATCGAAAAAAAATGTCCTTTTTGAGGGACTTTCACATGCGTGGTGCAGGAAGGACTCACTCGATTTTTTACATATTTATCCTTTTCCTTGGAACCATTTAAAAATTAACGTATACAAAATTTCAAATTCGTAGCATCAAGCGTTCAAAAGTTATCGAAAAATATTGTTGAACACGTGTCTTAAGGACATTTTGTATGGCACCTACCAGAAGCAGTAAAAGGATTTCGCTGATTAGTAAACTCAAACTTTATTTTTACTCGAAACTAATTTGTAAAAAATTCCGAATACGTAGCTAAAAGATTACTTGAGTTATAGTAAGTTCCGAATTCCGAGTTCCGAATTCGGAATTTTGTACAAATTAGTTTTGAGTGAAAACGAAGTTCGAGCTTACTAGCCAGCGAAATCCTTTTACTCCTTCTGGTACCTTCCGTACAAAAAATCCTTAAGACACGTGTTCATCAACATTTTTCGATAACTTTTGAACGCTTCAAGCTACGAATTTCAAATTTTGTACACGTTCATTTTTAAATGGTTCCAAGGAAAATGATTAATATGTAAGAAATTGAGTCCATCCTGCACCTCCCATGTCCTTCAAAAAGGACATTTTTTTCGATGACTTACCCAGTTCAAGATATGAAATTAAACACTGAATATTGTCTTTAAGTTTTGAGTAGCAATCTAATGGCAGTCCTTGATAAAGGACATACAACATGCACACACTTAATTCTAATTTATCCCCAACAACAATATAAATCGGAGTTCAGTATTCATCTAGAGTGTTATACGATTGGCTTGCAGCCAATCGTGACTGCAGTATGTTTTTTTTTAATTTTGAGTAATTTCAAATATTATAATTTTTCTTCGAAATAATTCAGTTTCATCGATTTTTGTTGACTCCATTCCATTGAGACGTTAATTTCTCAGTATCTTTTTAAAAAACCTAATATATATATACGAACAAAAATTATAAAATTTTTGTCTTGCTTTTTTACAAAATGATTTCATGAAGTTGAATATGTACATATTAATTTTTTTTCACAAATTCTTCGAGATTTCAAAAATTCAAAAAAATCAGCAATTAGAAGATCACGAATTTCGACATTTTTAGCGATTCTTCATGGAATTTCTAACGAAATCCCAGGTTGGATTGAACTTAAGAACATCTGAATTAAATTAATAGCACATGTTTGTGCTTCGGGGGGGGGTAATATAGCTACAATGGACAGTTTCTAAAGCAACTGCCTTCCTGACCCAGTTTTTGCCTAATTCTTTAAAATTCTGATAGTCATTCCGTTAATTAATTTGTAGCTTTCGTGGCGCGAAAATTAGTAGTTCTATTTATGGCGGTAATTATTTGCCAGCTTTTGCTTTTAATGTAGAAGAAGAAACACCCTTCTAGAAAAGGATTCGACCAATTAACCCCTCTCACAGATTCAAGACAACCAGAATATCTCACCTTCTAGTGATTACCGAGTACTGGCTACATTTTAGACAGGACTTTATTCTTAAAAAAAATTAAGTATAATTCAAGCTAAAGTTTGAAGACTTATGTCTCTCAATTGTTGACGCTTTGTATGCCTGGTAATTTCGAAAATGATGTGCAATTTGTCACTCGCTAAGACCGATAGGATTGCCTATAAAACTCCACCATCAATCACACCCCAATAAAATAGGAGCCTGTATACGTGGCAAGTTAATGCTGTCAAGGAAGCCACGCGTCTGTCGCTTAGCGTTATCCACGATTCATTTGCAGCAATGAGAGATGTGGAAAAAAAACAGAAATTGGGAATTTTTCCTCCCCAGTCCTGGCCGTATCCATTGGTTGTTGAAAATCCGGTACAATCCATCTTAATTTTCGTTGAAGACGTCACGATGCTTCCCTTCTGATAAAGATCGGGGAATGGATTCATGTTTTTCGAGAATTTCTTCTCCTTGTTTAGGTAGAGCTCCAGTGAATTCTCTGACATATCCGCCGGTATGTGATGACTTACTTTTACAACCTCTCACGTCCACCCCTAAACTAGGGCTGACACTACCCATCAAAATCCGGTCAAGATAAGTTCCTTTTGCTTCTTCTTATGATTTCCTATTGACAATTTTTCATCTTTTCCATCAATTTTTCTCCTTTTTTCCTGACGTTCTACTCGTCGTCGGTTCAGATTCAAAGGGCTTTTGTGAACGATGAAAAAAACTTGTTTGAGGCAAAAATGCAAAGGACTCGAAATGTATAAAAATGTTTCCTTGTCAGTTGGTTATCGTCCTTCCACCCTCACCCTCATCCCCTGCACTTTCGGTCTTGTGTTAATGGTGCTTCGAATTTGAAGTTTTGATTTTCGATCGTAGCATTTTGGCCAGCTAAGGACGACAATTTTCCGAGCACTGCCCTTCGAATTTCTTCCGCTCGAATTTGAAATGTTTTTTGTCCGATGAATTGTATACCGAGAATCGTTTGGCATTCACGAGAAAATACGATTTTACTTTAACAATCCGACAAACGATATGAAAAAGTCGAAAAGAACCGAACGGGAAAAAATAAACGGGGAGTTTTTTTAAAGGAAATTCCGCGAAACCATAAATTTGTAAAGCGTGGAAGTGGAGTGTGGCGTGGCAGTAGTCCTGTAGCATCTGGCCAAATTCTCACGGGGGTGGTGTTGTTTTTTCGGTTCTGTATTGAGCTTCTTTCCTGGATGGTCTTTTCAGTCGTTTACTCCCTCGATTCTGGAGGGTTGTGTACGCGGAGTATTGTTCCCCATAGTCTACAGCCACCCCCTAATGCTCTCTTCCTGGCTCCTATTTCAGCTCTTCTGGGCAAAGATAATAAAATTGCTTTCAATGAGATAAACATGTTTTCTTCTAATTTTTCCGCCAAGTCGCAAACGCTGTTTTTCTTTGTATTCAGCTGGAGTGTGAACGTCGTCAGATGGTACTGCTGGTTATCGAAGAAGAAAGAAGGGTTAAAAATTACTCAGGGTATTTAAATATCGGGTGGTAATGAAGATTAGAGGTCTGTTGCCAAAATGTTTTTCCTCGAAATCTGATTGTGGAATGACTAAGTATCGTTTTGACTAATTTTTTTATACCTACGTATTTTCTTTTTCATATTATCCTTTTCTAGTCGGAGAAATCGGTGGTACTGAAAGGAATTTTCCTTTTAGATTTGATAGCACAGGATTAAGCGTACCAAGGAGGTAAGTTAATTTTAATCATAAATGTCACTTAATCTTTTCAGACTGATTCAAAAATATGGACAAATATAAGATTTAATCATATTGTTACATGTAAACCTGGCAACCGCGCAACCGTGCAACTCGATCGTTTCACATAATGAAAACAACAACAACCGAATACCTAGTTGCAAAATAACCCAATCAGAAACCTAGCTGAAGATAAGGCGAAACAACACGATTGTATCTCCTTTCTTATCGAATGCTCTCCAATATACTAGAACCGTTTGCATACACCACTGAACGAAGATCGAAATCGAAAGCTCTAAGGCTTTCGAGAAGATTCCACACTGAGCGAACATTCAAGTACATCCTAGACTGCAACCGGATAGTATAAGAGCAGGTGAAGCTTTCAGCGAGGGACATAGTAATTTTTATTACGTCGACTGTGACAGCCAGCGTGTATACGCGACCGTGTTGGTAGAGAGCGAAAGTGATCGAATCAAGCGATATAGATAAGCGGGCGGTATTGCCATACAGTGCGAATTATTGTCTTAATAGAATTAAAGTGCGAAGAATAAATACTCACTTATTTTTGTTTTAACCGAATTGTGTTTTACTTGAAATCCCGGCGAACCCCTAGCTCGCAACAATATTACATGAAATGTTGCCTACGGCTACGTAAAATCATCGGCTATCAAATGTATTCAAGCTAGTCGTAATGTAATAAAATCAGAACACGTTGTTGTTTTTCATTTCCTGTATATGGTAATCCTTTTTGGTGTATAGACTCATAGAAGAACGGTAATGCGGTACTCTTGCTATAGAAAACATGAAATTGTTTTTCTTCATCATGTATGATAAACCTATCGCTCATCACACATTCTTAAGTAATCGAGTTTCAAGAACTCTGTTAGTTACCTCATTTTACAGTCTATTTTTTACTTATATCATAAAGGTTTAAGAAAAACAAATTAAACATGTATAATAATATAAAACTGAATAATGAAGTTGCGCCCAGACTTTGGCAGATTTTTTTTTTTCATTTTATGTCTTTTTTTCAATTTCGACATAGCCCATTATGGGTTGAATATCAAAAAATTGTGAAACCGGATTTTAGGCGTTTATATAGAAAGGCCGTTTAAGGAAAAAACTAGAAGTAAATGATATGTCGGAATCCGTAAAATCATACACAGTCATTTCACACCCTTTTAGGTGTTGAATGTTGCGGAATACTAAAATTCATTTTAGATCATTGTACATAAAGCCCACAGAAGTAAAAGTGAATTCGATCTCATTAAACCTAAAAGACATGTCGGGATGCGTCAAATTTTGTATGATATTTTACCACCCCCAGGGTGTTTAATATCGAAAAATGGATAAATCAATTTTTTTCCCGATTATACAATATTTAAAGCCTTTAGAAGTGAAAGTTAATTCAATATCTCATTAGACCTAAGAAATATATCGGAATTCGTGAAAATATATACAGCCACTTTAGACCACCTTAAGGGTTGCTTATGGAAAAATTTAGAAGAACATTTTTAGCAGTAGGAAAAAAATTAATTAATATAAGTCGACATGCCTGAAAGATATAACAAAATTCGTGAAAATGGAGAAAAAAACATTTTCTCGGACATTTTTTTACTCCACCTTTATATGCTAATAAAAATCTGAACTTTGCTTTTGCTGTAATTACTTCTGTAGTTCATCTACATATAAGTACTAAGTTTCACCTTTCTAGCATAAGCCGTTTCTGAAATTTAAAGAACCGCCACTCCTCTCCCCTCTCCGTGCTATCCTTGTCAACACTTCATTTTTTTAGCGTGCCTCTATAGTAGCCTCATTTATTCTAATATTTTCAAATCCCAATCCTTTGTAGTTTTCGAGCACTAAAAATCAGAATTTTTTACCCTCATCACCCCATTCAGCCGCGCAACAAAATTTATTCCTCTGCTAGAGGACCTATTGGACCCAACTCCTGTAAAAATCTTAAAAATATATCTGATACGGTTCTTGAGATATAAACATTTAAATTTTTGATCTCTCAACTTCCGTGCTCCAGTATCTTCCAGTTCCCTAGTATCCTAGTATCAATCCTAGATAATCCTAGTATTTATTTATTAAGGCAATCACAAAGTTTCAACCTTTTGACATCAACTGTTCGGGAGATGTGAATTTTTAAATGTTTCAATCTCAGCTTTCGAAGTACTGTGTCGTGTAGCGCTATCAAACTCAAGGGATCTGGGCGCTGGTATGCCAAACCTTACGGTCACAGTAACATTCTAAAATCTCTACCAGCGGAAATAGTTAAATCGAGACTGACCTTCAAGAAGGATTTTGCTGTGGGTTTTCCAACCAGGGCGGAATGGAAGAATAGTTCAGTTATACAGGAATTCGACACAGTCATATACACTGATGGTTCAAAAATGAACTGCGGAGTCGGAGCGGGAGTTTTCTCAGACACACACCATGTCGCAATGTCTTACCATTTACCGGACTATGCCAGCGTTTTCCAGGCGGAGATACTGGGCATCCGGGAATACCTGTCGGACTTTGCAACAAGACGGTGCGCCAAAGCGTAATGTTGTAATCCTTACTGACAGCCAAGCCGCTATCAAGGCCTTCGACTCGGCTACCACATCCTCTAAGCTCGTCGAACAGTGCTGGGAGGAGCTAGCCTACTTAGGAAGCCAAGTCAAAGTTACTCTACTTTGGGTCCCAGGACATAGTATGATAGAGGATAACGAGCGGGTAGACTAATTAGCTAGGCAAGGCTCTGCTCTTCAGGGATCTCTGGTGGAATCAGTTCAGATCCCACTAGGGACTGTTAACCGCCAAATATCCACCCACTTTCTCACAAATGCCAACTCCAGATGGAGAGGACTGACCAACTGCATCATATCTAGGAAGATATGGCCATCCTACTCCCGGAGCAGAACAGAGGAACTCTTGAGTAGGAGCCGTGTGGACGTCTCCAGAGTCACGGCAGTCAGCACGGGGCACTGGCCGATCGGCGACCACGTGGCCAGACTGGGTATTATTATTAAACCAAGGATGATTTTGTGGCTGTACACTGCTATATAATACGTCCAATTCTCAACTACGGGTCACTAGTCTGGTGGGCCGCTCTGAGTAAGGACTATAACATAACTAAACTCAGTCGAGTTCAACGAAGTGCGGCAATAGGCATCACAGGTGCTATGCGCTCATGCCCGACCGATGCTCTAAACGTGCAACTCTACCTCCTACCAATCGACCTTTATATAAAAAAACACCGCATCAAACAATGCCGTCAGGCTCAAAGAATCTGGGTGCTGGACTGCGAAGCCATACGGGCATAGTAATATCCTGGGACAGTTACCAAAGGAATTGGTTACGTCACCGACTGACTACATCACTCCCAAACTGAGCTTCACGAAACGATTTTCTGTTGGTTTCCCGACTAGAGAGGAATGGAAGAACGGTGCGGTGGACGATAATATTTACCGACGGTTCGAAAATGGACTGCGGGGTCGGGGCAGGAATATTCTCAGATATACATAATATCGCTAAGTCCTACGGCCTTCCGGACCACGCTAGCGCCTTCCAGGCAGAGATACTGGGGATCCGGGAGGCTTGTCGTACACTAAAACACGACTCATCGCCAAAACACAACATCGTCATTTTCACCGACAGCCAAACCGCAATCAAAGCACTAGATTCGGCTACCACCTCCTCTAAACTAGTTCAGCAATGCCGTAACGAACTAGCCGGTTTGGCGGAACGGCTCAAAGTCACTGTGCTCTGGGTCCCGGGGCATAGAGACATAATGGGAAATGAGCGGGCTGATGAACTGGCCAGGGAGGGGTCTGCTCTTCCCGGCTCTCTTGCGGAACTAGTCCACATTCCTTTAGGAGTCGTAAAGAGGGTCATACTCTCACACTTCCAGACAGCGGCTAACTCCAGATGGAAAAGGCTAACCACCTGCGCCATATCTAGGAAGATATCTTACAACCGAGCCGAGTCAGACGAACTTCTATACAAGGCCCGGACAGACGTCTCCAGAATCACGGCGATCAGTACAGGTCACTGGCCAATTGGGGATCATGCAGCCAAATTGGGCATTCCGTTCAATGTACACTGTCGCAGCTGCCAGGACACTAATGAGCGAGAGTCGCTCGTTCATTTCCTTTGCGAGTGTTCGGCTCAAGCTAGAGCTTCCCTTTAACGTCAATTGCCGCAGATGTGGGGATACAAACAAGAAGTCCACAAGTTGAGAGTGTCCAGCACTAGCTAGAGCCAGACTTCGCGCACTAGGCAAACCCTTCTTTAATAACCTTGATGAGAACTCGAAAAACAAGATTGGAGAATTGATTACCTTATTGAACAGCTCCGGATGGATATGATAATCAATTCAAGCCCTAGGTGTCTGCAAAACTTTATTTCTACTTCATCAGCCCTCAACGACCAGGTTAAACGAGCTGTGGTATCAAAACGGCGCTTCCTGTGCTAATTGGGCCCTGTTTACGGCAGACGGGACACCACGTAAACCAACCAACCAGTTTTCGAGCGTTTTGGACGCATTATATTTCCCCCACTTCCACAATCCTTACCGACCATTTTTTTTGCAAATGGGAATACTATCAATATCCTGGCATTAGCGGTTCCTGAGATCTAGAAACCAAAATTTTTCGTCTGAAATACTCTTCAAAAGATATCACCAACCTACTTACCAAAAAAAATTTCAACTTAATATCTCAACGGCTTTGTGAGCTACGGGCCTGCAAACGCTTTTGCATACGGCGGATGGCGTATACGGCGGACACCCGGAAATTTTTTTGCTTTTTTGAGCTTTACTAGTCCTAAAACACAATATTTCAAAGTATTCAATTTCTTAAAGAATAATAAAGAAATACTATAGCGATCTATTGCTGATGATTACAAACACAAATGACAAAGCTGAAAGAATTTCCTCAGATTTAGTGGTTCCTTTTCAAGGCAATCAAAGTAAATAAATCACAGAAAAAGAGAAAATTTATTCAATATATGTTCGTTTTTAGAAACATTAGAAACACTTAACTGGATAGTCTTTCTTTATAATCAAATTATTAACACTTCTTAGCTAGGCTCAATTTAAATACTAATAAAATTATTTGGATATATTCAAAATAAAGTTCATTACAGCTCCAGAAAATGCTCTTTTTTGGATGTGAAGATTTCTGCTAGAATAATGAGACGTGAGTAATTACTGCCATTCTTCATTGGAATTATTCTGTCATAAGATGATTTTCGTAAATGAATCTTACGACTCAGTACTGGTATTGGATTATAATTTTGCTGAGTACGAGTATTTTCGACGTTGAAGTGCGAAACATTTGTTAATTTGTGAACAACATTTTAATCTTCCTAGACGTACAACTGAGTCACCTCAGAGCTTATTAATGAATGCGATTAATTAATTTCTATAAGTAGACTGTGAATATGAAATAGGTGGACACTAATCCAAACGTAGAAATGACAAGGCTTAAATTATATTAGAATTCTGGGAGTACGAAAAATTTTCCACTACGTATTTTTTTAAGAATAATTTATTTTATAATAATAAAAAAAAAACTTTTGTAGTCAAATACACAAAAAATTACTTAAATCTGCAAAAAAAAAAAGTCGTATGCCAATAAAATCGGGTGTATACTGACAAGTACCTACCATACAACTGTCTTTGAAGAAAGTGTGATTATGTTCGCTTGATATGTCGAGTACGCGTTGAGCTAAAACGCTAATATTTTAAAATTTTATAATAGTTGAAAGTGAAATTTGGTAAACTATTGAGCAGCCACTCTTCAAATAGCCACAAGAAAAGTCTTCGAAGTGCATCTAAATAAGACCTTCACTTACGATAATTGTAGAACACGGAAATTACACACCCTTATTTCTTAATTACATATTTTGGAACTTGGTAAGAAGAAAAAATTTGCTAACAGTCTGGGCGAAACTTTATTATTTTTCGGGTTAAAATTCGGGAAGCAGTTAAAATGCTGTCGCTATATAATGCTTACGCCGCTGCCAGATATTACACATGAATTACGTAATTGGGTCATACTCCGGGACGTGGTCAAAGTCGGAGTATAACATCAGTTGTTTCGAGACTAGGAAGTTTTTCGAAAGTCAATTTTGTCCTTAGAATAGAAATAAATATATGTAAAAAAAAATTTTGTAACTTGAAGTTTAGTATATTTTTTACACTAAAGATAAAAGAGGTAAAAAACAATTTGCTGCCTCATCAGACTTAAGAGATAGGTCGAATTGTGAAAACGTGTACGAACCCATTCCATCCACTTAGGGGTTGAATATCGAAAGTCGTGAAATTCGATTTTAGGCCATTCCATGTCAAATGCCAGTAGAAATAGTAACCAATTGTATATCTCATTGGAACTAAGGGATGGAAATATTCGTGACGACATATGCAACCCCTTTACACCAGTTGGTGGTTGAATATCAAAAATTGTGAAATGCATTTGCAGGCGATTATATAAAAGTATGGGGAAATAAAAACCAATCTAATATCTCATTAAACCTAAGATATGTGTCGAAAACTGGAAAAAGTATGAAACCCCATCACCCCCTTAGGGTTTAATATGTAAAAATCCTGAAATTAACATTTTGGCGATTATAAAGGAAGCCTTAGGAAGTAAAAATCAATTCGATATCTCATCAGAGCTAAGAAATTTGTAGGAATTTGAGGATGTGCATGCAACCTCTTTACATCACCTTGGGGGTTGAATATCAGAAAATTCTAAAAATTGGTCTGTAGGCTACTATATACAAACTCAACAGGAGTTCAAGACAATTTGATATCTCATCAAACCTCAGAGATATGGTGAAAATTGTGAAACCGTATGCAACCCCTTACACCCATAACTTGGGGATTGAATATCCAAAAATCCGGAAAGAAGTTTTTGGAGAAATAAATATAATATATAAAGAAAGAACGAGGAAGTAAAAACCATTTCGATGTCTTATCGTTCCTAAAATATATAGCGGAATTCGCGAAACGAGTTCAACCCATTTATACCCTCTTAAGGGTTGAAGAGAAAAAAATTTTGAAAACGGGTTTTAGGCGATTGTAAACAAGGCCGTGGTAGTGAAAAGATATTTGATATCTAATCAGACCTGAGGGGTATGACTGAATTCGTGGAAATGTTTTCAACCTCCATACATCCTCTTAGGGGTCGAATTTAAAAAAAAAACCTGAAAACGCTTTCTAGGCATTTATGTGAAGAATTCGTAGAATTAATTAATTAAATATTTCAGAAGACCTGACGAAATTCGTGAAAATATATGTATTCAATTTCACTGATCATTTATTTTGCCTCCTTCCGTACGCCAATGAATATTTGATTTTTTTTTTGTCTAAATTACTTTTATAGTAGATCTATATATGATCTCAAAGTTTAAACTTTCCATCATAAGCTTTTTTATAGATTACCCCCCACCCTACCAAACAACCCCTATTAAAAATTATATTTTTACAACAAATACTACTAAAACTCTACCTAAGAACCAAGCTTCAGCTCTCCATCAATATAGGGTTTGGAGATATAAAAATTTGAACTTTTGCTTTTTAATCCTCTCGCACACTGGTAGGGGCTATTAGGCCTACTTTCCGTGAAAATCCTATGCATCTATATTAAACTGTTCTTCAGATATAAGGCGTAATTTTTTACAAAATTGGTTATCCTCCTCACAACTCTTCTATGGTCCACCGCATCCTTAAAAAATTTACTTTAGTCAAATTCCATTTGTTGACTTGTATACACACACCGAATTTAATTTTCTCCACCCCAACACCACCGCACGATACTGAGCCCTTCCTCAAAATTTTGTTTCCGATCTATTCTCCTGGTACACCTGGAGATAAGTTTCAAATTCGTGACATTAACCGTATGGGAGATATGTTTTTCAGAATGTCTTGATCCCAGGTTTTAAGCGTATTGTTTTCCACACTCCCACACCTCTCCATTCATATCGATAATTTTTGGCAAATGACTCCACTATCCAAGTTCTATATAAATTCCAAGTTTCAACCTCCTTGCATAAGCGAATCTTGAGATTGAAACCAAAATTTTGTGTCTAAAAAAATTTCAACTCAATAGCTCAACGGGCTTGGGAAATACAGACCTTTTGCGAAGGGCGGACAGACGGGATGACATTTTTTTTGTCACTTCTACGTAACATTTTTAATTGCAGAAAAACATATATCCCGAACTATTCCTCATGCTCTTATAACTTTTACTACGAATTATACAAAACAAAGTTCATAACCATACAGTTGTAGTGAAGGTAGAACGGTAATTCAGCTTGTGTAAATTCCCAGTGCTACAAAAGTACTTCAAGCGGTTATAAACCCAAACTATAAAATAGTTTCTAGCTTGAAATACAACTTTTTACTCTCATAACGGCGCAATACGTGAAATTGAAACCATTAAAATATGTATAAATTCCCGATTGTTTAGACCCAGTTCTAGTAAAAATAAAGTTGTATAAAAGCAACAAACACTTGAACAGCTTGTTCCCTTTTTTCGGTCATAGAACGAAACCAATGCATGCATATATTCATCTATCTACGCATGTCCTTCGACTCTACCCTACTTAAAATTTTATTCATAAATCACATCCGTATACCCCCAATGGAATATAATATTTTATCTTGAAATCAAATTTCAGAAAAACTTTTGTTCATATTGAAAACTTTGTTAATAAACAGAACGATAGAAGGTTTAATGTAGGTATTGACATTCAGTGAAATTTATTTCCGAAAAAAATATTATTTTCCTGAAAATACTCGGAATTAATATTGATATCTAATAAAATATTCCGACATAGTTTTTGTCTAAATTTATGAACTGACTGGAATTCAATACGCTATGGAGATACGCCTCCATAATTACGTAGAGAGTGCTTCAAATATTCCATATATGTGGACTTCATTACTATGCACAGTTGGGGTGTAGTTTGAAGTTGGCCTGGCAGTAGCTAAGGGACTTTATGCAATATTCTGGAACTTAACTTAGAGTGAATCGAAATAATTGGATGTTACGCCAACCGAACTGGAGAAAATGGATTCGATAGGCTAGCACACTTTCATGCCCAAAATTTCAAATGTCAAGACAGAAATAACTTTGTACTTTGTTTTAATAGCTCAAAATATTTTAATAAGCCACTCAACAAGAATTTTGTGCCCAGTTGTTACTACAGTCACATTTTTAACACATCGACGTTACAGTAACATTTTCGTTACCATTTTTTTAAAGAAAATTTTAAGTTTTCGTGCCTTGTCAGTAACACTTCCAATTCAAAAAAACGTAAGTCTTCCTAAAAATGTTTCCGTATAGAAGAAATGCCCAAAATAGTATCAGTGCCTAAATCGTCGCCAAATTATTTTGGAATTGTGGCATTTTAGGCGGAAAATATTTATCGAGGCTATTTGAAGTTATTAGATTTACTTATACATATAGACACGTTGTAGTCAGTGCGTTACTAAAAATCCCTTTAGGCTTAGGCTTATTGGAAAGTGTTACTTTATATCGCCTTGGTGAAACAAATTAGGTACCACGTCTAATTGGACAGAATTTAAATTACATTTTAGGAATTTTTTCGGAACAGTGAACAAACATGTTCCCATTCTGCATCATGTTAGACAAAATGACTATAAAGTAACATCAGAATTTTTTGAAGAATATTAAATGAACTAAAATCTGTAATTGTTATGTAGTAGAGAATTTTTCAAATTTTCTAAAGTAAATTTGGTTTTAAAGACCGGATAGTAATTTTAACACAAAATGCTATTGCTTCAGAACTAGGTGTATTTTGTGAAAGTTTATTTTTAAAAAAATCAATAAATAATTCAAATTCAAGAGTTTGTCATGTCCATGATTTTTCCATAAGTATTTTTTCATGATAAGCTACCATAGAAGCAAGTTTGATTAAATGTTGGTTGTTTTCCGGCGTCAGTAGGGTTTCTGGTGTGAAACCCCAACACGAAATCCTCGACTGCTGATTAATCGTTGTCCTACAGGACATGACCGTTGGAAAACACTTCACTGGAATACGCCAGTCTTTATAAGATTGTGTTGGACTAGGTCCGAAGGAGCTGTTTCGTCATCGGAGGGCATAGACTCGTCAGAGGGTGTATCATGCCTACTATCTGAAACACCCTTACAGCTGGTGGAACTGCTGAGCATAATTTCTATATATCGCACTCGAAATCAAATTTACGATCCGAGACTTTTAAACTAGCTAAATTTCCGCCATCGCAACACTATACTAAAGGAAGGTGGCGCTGAAGATCATAATATTTGATCATCAAATATTTCACAAAAAATATAAATTCGTTTGGTAATTTTGCATTACAATGTTGCAGATACGTAACATTATGGCGACTCGAGAATATTTTTAAACACCACGATGTCACAGTAACCTAAATGTGAACCACCATTTCTTGTTGGGCAGAATACAACCGATGATCGTATTTGGCTTTAGCTTAAATAGGGATTTAGCTTAAATAGGGGTATATCAAATGATATACCGGTGCCGCACTAGAAACAAGCCAGTAATTTTATAAAGGGTTATGCAATATGTACATAACAATTTTGTATTGTAATATAAAAGCACCCTTAAAATTTTTGCTGGTCTGTCAATGTCAAAACAGCACTCAAGGTTTATATTTTTATTATGGTGAAGTTCACGAACAAACAACTTTTGGAAATTATCTCAATTATTCTGTGTTTTATTTAAATACAAAATTTTTATGTAACTATTGAATAAGGCTGAACTGCTGTCTATTTTATAGCTTGGGATTCAAAAAACGAGTACGTTTCCTTCTCTTACATGATGTAAGAACCGGTGTATATTCAAAGGATAATTGCTTCCATATTCATTTCTGCAGAATTTTAGAAAAATGGTCGACAGTAGGTAACAGTAGCTCTAGTTAAAAAAATTCGTCGCCATTACGTAGAGTTCGACAGGACTTTTTAAGGACATTGAAGCTACATCAAGGAGTAAACTGATTTTTATCATTAATACACCCAACCGTTGTTCTTGCTCTAAACTCATTCTCATATAGTCTTAACTTAATCAAAGGATACTGTCGCAAGTTAGCTGAAAGCAGATGTCTATTTTCTAAGGACCTTTCTATGGCAGACACCCCATGGATTTTCTTGATTTTAAATATTTGAACTTTCAATTCGTAAAACATTTTTACATTTTAAACTCCAAGCCTTACTGGAGCATTGTTAATCTCATGATTATTTAATTACTTTCGTGTGTAACCTGTAACTGGCTCGATTTTCTTTTGTATGTTATCCACCTTAGAGGTGTGGTGATTTTACTCACTACTTTATTGCAAAGTGATCTTGACTTTAAATGGTCTACGAAAGCAACCACTTTTTCAATGAAAAATCTTTTTAGATAAGTCATAATTTTATTTTACGATTCTTGTTAAAATTTTTTACATCAATAAATGTTGGCAACAAATTGCCAACATAGGATATTGTATATTTACATGTCTTAAAACCACTTACATTTTCACTGTAAAATCCAAATTCGGAAATGTTATAAATAGGTACATACATGTCACATACAAATCACATACCCAATAGTAAACATATATTATATGACTTATGTAAATTTACAATTTGGAGGGTGAAATTATCTTCATTGAAGTAATTTATAATGCCAGTAACATATGTAACTTTACCACTTAAAGGGAAAATTGTACTCAAAAAAGCGGGGTTCACTTAAATTGTTTTCGATGATTGACGTTTTAAAAAAAAGTAAGATGAAACCAAATTTTTATCACTTTTGTAAACTATAACATTTAAAATAGAAATATAAATATTTTGTTTATGTTAATTCCTAAACCATCATTTCTGTTAGCATTTTTGGGTCTTTTATTTCATCGGTTTTTATATTGCAAACGTGGGTCTTAAACTTGGGTTTTCAGATTGATAACTTTGAGTTTTTATATTGATTTTTATGAGAACAGGAGGTTTTTCGTTTTGACAACTGCAATTTTCATATCAAGAAGGTGCGTTTTCATATTAACAACTGCGATTTTCATATCAACAATGTGGGTTTTCATATTGACTGCTGCGATGGTCATATCAACAGTTTCGGTTTTCATGTTGATAACTGCGATTTTCATGTCAACAGTCTGGGTTTTCATATTGACAACTGCGATTTTCATATCAACAAGATGAGTTTTCATATTGACAACTGCGGTTCTTAAATTGAAAATCAAAATTTTCATTGCAATAATCAATTTCACAACTCACGAAATTGATTATCGGTTGTTTTTTATATTGACAACTGCAGTTGTTGGATGAAAAATAACAATTTTTTCATCAATATGACAACCGTAATTGTCGATATGACGAACCTTTTTGGTTGAGTGTATAGGATATGCATAAATACTATGGGATATAAGCGAGAAGGAGAATATGTTTTCCATTAAATTGTTAATAATATTAAATAGCTTAAAGACGATGTAGCATTTAATCCATGTCAGGCAGTTATTACCCACTAATTAAAAAAAACG
The DNA here is from genome assembly GCA_951812415.1 of Beris morrisii. Taxonomy (NCBI): domain Eukaryota; kingdom Metazoa; phylum Arthropoda; class Insecta; order Diptera; family Stratiomyidae; genus Beris; species Beris morrisii. The sequence continues at coordinate 129,748,618 of OX638312.1, forward strand.
AATAGCGATGTTTACTTAGCAATGTTCGCAAAAGAAATGACAAATCGAAGTGCATTATCTGCCTTTATTTACATGATGTAGAGATGTAAAATTCCATTAACAAGTATTGACTGCAATTTTGGCCCCTAATTCTATTTCACTTTATTATTTTCTAATAATACAGTATTTTTATATGGAATCATTTTATTTAGCCATTTGTTGAAATTTAGTTTTCTGTATGAGTTGTTGCAATTTTTATCTCTTTGTAATTTTACATAGTATTGCATGTAAAAAATAAACCTAATTACATAATGGTAATAGCGTTTATACATAAATTAGGTAATTTTACCAATGTTATTGAGATAATTTTATTATTATACATGAAATGTTGTAAAATTTAAATAATATTTACTTATAAATAAAAATAGAGATAGTTTTGCATGTTCTCTCGATTGCTTAAAAAGAAAAGTGATGTAAAATATATAATTAATGAAATATAATAACTTGATTATATTCCGATTTTCTTTAATCTGTTTGAAACGGGTACGGTTTTTCTATCATAAGGATGGCTTAAGCTGGATTATTTCAATGGGGTTAATAAATTTTCACGAATTTCGTCAAATTTCTTAGGTCTTATGAGATAGCGAGTTTTTATTTTACTGCACCTGTTTTTCAGATAAGGGCATAGAAATTGATTTAAGTATTTTTGGATATTCAATTCGTAAGGATGTAAAAGAGTTAAATCTGATTTCGTGAATTCTGACATATCTCTTAGGTGTAATGAGATATTAAATTGATTTTTCCTTTTGTAGGCTTTTCATATAACCGCCTAGTAACCGATTTCAGAATTCTAAGATATGGAGGGAGTAGGGGACTTGCATAAATTTTGACGAATTTCAACATATCTCTATGATCTGATGAAATATCGAATTTGTTTTACTTTCACCGTTACATAGGCACCAAAAAATCAATTTTATGATTTTTCGATATTCATCTCGTAGGAGAGGATGAGGTGTTTTCTACGTTCTTACGAATTTCGCCTTATATTTTAGTTCTTATTAGATATTGAATAGGAGTTTACTTCCGTGGGCTTTATATTTGTACTGTTGAATTTTGAAAGTTGTGTCTGATTCGAACCCATGACCTAAGTACTATCGAGGTCTGTGTTATCATTTCTGTCCATGTTATCATCAAAGTTACTTTCCTCATGTTACAGCGGTTGTAGGTAGACCTTAAAAAGGCAACAACAAAATTTTAAGGACTACCTACAGTTCCTCATCTACCTTAAGGATTTGTTATTTTATTCCTAATGAATCCTTTGAAGATTTGTACTTGAAAAGTATTTTTGATTTAAGAAAATCTTCGACTGTGCAGGATCACATATGTCAAGTACTTACACTGGGTAGATCCCCTTTTAGTTATCCTTTTTTTTGCGAATGCGGATGTAATGTCGAACTGTGTGGAAACATTCTGGCTTGGCAGACACTTACATAAAGTATGAATTATTTTTCTTAATGGGGAAAAGGAGTATCGCTAGAATGGCAGCAGATAAAGTTTATTTAAATGGAACAAATGTTGTCATTTAAACAGAACCGAAAGCAGACAATTTCAAAGTCAACTGGGGATCCTTCAACTCATTTCCGGTAAATATTTTGAATTTAGACAAACATTAAAACATTTTCACGAAGCAATAGCTGCGAAGGGCGAGTGACGAAACTTTTAAGCAACCCATTGCTTCAAAGCAATTTCATTTGGTAAACTATCGCTCGAAATGTAATAACTCCGTTTGTTTTGTATGTGAGTAGTGGCTGGGCAAAGTCATGAAGTTTGGTAAGCACTCGTCCTGAACCCTCCATAAAGGGAAATTACAAGCAAAATTGAATTTATTATGGAATGCGACCCGAACATTACTACCACCGAAGTTGAAACGGACACGATATAGACGTATCAGAGCGTAGGGTATGCTACAAACAAATTACAGGGGTAGCTACTGTAATAAGTGCAAGCTTGGTGTGCACATTTTCCCTTATTTGATCTGTAAGCGGATATGTGGTACTTGATTAAACCTATATAAAACGGGGTACCAAGTTCTTGATACGAACCAAAATACAGAGAAAGTTAATTTTGAAAATTCGTCCCGAACCTCCGGGATACTTGCCCGAGAAAATTATGTAGCATTCCTCCGAATGTTGTTTATTGCAGAAATGAGAATATTTGTATTGTCCCCGGCCATACGAATGTATCACAGACAGGTGTAATTAATCCTGCGAGGTAGGAACGAGTATATCACTTGAATAGTATAGTGGTCGCCAATATGCTCGGTGAATTTGTGTGCGCTGTTTCCGCATAATCTTTTGGGAAATTACGGGCAGTATCATCATAACGTTCGCACTAGTCTACCGGAGTAGTTAAAACCACCGAACTTAATTTTCATACGCCATAATGAGTTACACCCAACCCCTACGATATATGTCGAGAGATTCAGTTCGCAAATTATACACCTTAGGAATTCAGGGCCTTTGAGGGTGGGTCGGAAATTCCGAAATGATTATGTCAACAGGGGAAATTAATAGGAAGCTGCGGACATGTTTATTGATGACAATATTGTGTGGCCTTATTATATTTTTGGACTTCATCAACAAATTATTTCGAGCCAAGTTGACTATTCATGGATCGCTCATTGGTCTGTTGTTTTAATGAGAAATATTTACTCGGTTCTGCGGTATTGCGAATTTGGAGGAATCTCTGGATCATATTAATTAAAATCATTTGAAATTCTTCCAATTTTCGTGGACCTTCAAATAATATCGGACAAACGGCAAGTATTTTATTGATTTAAAAATAATTGAGCCTTGTAAGTGATTTGTGTCTGAAGATTGATCACAAACGAAATAGATTTTAAGACAAATTCCAAAAAATTTAAAAAAATAAATTATTGTTCCCCTCTCCGCCGTTAGAGTTGTTTTCTTTGATACCTCTAAAACCCATGCATTTTTCACGTCCCTGATGGTAGCGGACACTATTAGGCGGAATCGGTTGAATCCTTGACCATCATTTATTAGGAATTTGTTGCTAGTTTATTACCAAAATTATTTATATATTATTACCATTTATTGATCTAGGATTTTGAGATTTACAGTGTTTTCCGCTAAAATAAGTTGAAGTTAGCATAATTATTTCTTTAAAAAACGTATCGGTATTGTTGCATGCTAGCCTGCCAGCCACCCCTCTCAATATCCAACGGGGAAATTTCCGCATACTTCTCGAATACTTTTTTCCTCGCATGTTCTCCATCCTTCTCGAACATTGCACACCCACCACAGAATATGCGGAAAAGCTCTCGACTCAACACATGCAGTATAGAAGCACGATATAGTTTGCAGCCAAGCACAGTGTTTACTATACAGCAAGACGACGATCAGTTTCTACGCGACAGTATTTGCGAAGCGATTTGAATTGGTAGCAACAATCGAGCAGTGATCAAGTAGTATCAGGCGCGAACGCAGAAAATTCTTTCGGGGGGGGGGGGGGGGGGGGGGTGTGTTTACAGAAAAATTATATCGTTAGTAGAATACTTATTATAAAAATGAATTTTCATTTGACCTCCTTTTTGCAAGAGTATTCTAGTACTTCTAGGAAAGCTTAAAACGAGGTCTCTCAGGGAACTATTTCTGGAGTACTCGCCCAACTAGTATGCCCCGTGATTAATCCTGAAGTACTCTTCAGAAAGGTTCAGAGGCCTCGTTTTCTCCTCCATTTGAACTCATTTGAAGTCACAATCGGTTGCAAGCCAATCAAGATACTCTAGATGAAATACTGAACTCCGATTTATATTGTAGTTGGGGATAGAATAGAATCAGAAGTGCATTGTCCTTTATTAAGGAATCCCATTTGGTTGCGAATAGAAACTAAAAGACAATATCATCAGTGTTCAATTTCATATCTATAACTATAAGATACCGAAAGTAAAATTTATCATTTTGAAGGATTTTCAAATGGGAAGTGCAAAAAGGACTCACTCGATTTCTAGCATACTTGTAACCATTTAAATATTAATTTGTACAAAATTTTAAATTCCTAGTTTGAAGCATTCAAAGCTATCGGATAATAATCTTGAACACATTTCTGAAGGACTTTTTTTTTATTGAAGATACTCAACGGAGTATAGAATGATCTCGCTGACTAGTGTACTAGTGATTTCGCTGACTATTAACTCAAAACTAATTTGTAAAAAATTCCGAATATGTGGCTGAACGATTTCTTGAGATATAGTGAGTTCCGTAATTTGAGTGAAGACATTTTTACAATATGTTGGTACTGCAGCTATACAAAGTACTAATGGGATTCTTTCATGATTATTTTTTTACGGGATTGTTGTATGGCAGCTACTCAAAGGACTCGTGGAAACTTTCATATTTAACTGCAACGTTTGAAAATCCAACGTATACAAATTTTCAAAGTAGCTTAAGGTGTTCCGAAGTTATTGTTCAATATTCTTGAACTCGTATCTTAAGGACTTTTTGTATGGCAGCTACCCGAAGGAGTAGGACGATTTTGCCCGTTAACGAACTTAGCCTTACAAATTCGACCAAACAAGACGAAAATAGAGTTCAGGTCTCACTAAACTGAAAAAATCACGCAAACGACTTTCAGAATATATCATTAAAATACATTTTATTGTAACTTCCAGGAAGTACTCTGTAGCACAGGGTGTTTCGCTATACTCCCTAAATGTGAAATTTGACACTATTTCCCATATTTAATTAAAAAAAACCCTAATCGCGTTTATGGCGTAAAATAACTATATATATTAGCAACCATGACGATAATGACTAAATGATAAAGACTAAAAAAAACCAAATTTATTAGTTCAAATCATTTTTAAATTGCGACTGCATGATAGAATCGACGCGTTCGATGGAAATTCTCAAACCGAAAGGCGATTTAAAACATTATATGAGTAACTTTCCTGGAAAAATGAAAACTCAAAAATGTTCTTCGTAGTCCCATTTTCATCCATTTGGAGCAAAAAAGTAACGGTTTTCTCCACAATTGTGTTAAAAATCTCCTTTTTTGGTCCATAGATAGTTATACTAGATTGGTTTACAAAAGACTTCGTCACTTCACTCAGGGTTTAATGGAACCATCGGAATTCCTGACCATTCCTCTTCGAAAAATACAAAGCTTCATTGAAAGCACAGGGATTGAAGAGGAATCATAGTTAATCCGGGGGACGTCACAATAGGCCCAACTGTGGCTTCAGTGACAGAGGTTAACCAGACCAACCCCTTTTACCAATCTAATCTAATCGAATACTACATAGATACCTCCATATGGTTTTATCTAGAGTATAAACAAGCATTATGAGGATTCCTTCGAGTAACTACCTCACAAAAGTGCTTAAAAAATTTGCGCTTGAATTCGCTCAAACTACAGAACTTGAAAATGTATTAACATTTACATGATGTTTTTTACAGCCCTCAAAGTAGCTTAGCGGTCATGCATTCTCACGTTTCATAAAAAAGAAATTTATTTTTGTATAACATTTATACGTATGAAGTTGCTGTTTTGACTCAAACCCATACTGCAAATTGCAAATGAGTTCATTAAAAATCTTTTGCAAATTCGTTAAGGTAATGATTACCCACATTTTGTGTGAGTATCAGGCGGTTGCAAGGAGGCGACTGAGTTGGCTGGGCAGTCTTTTCTTTGACAATTTGGAGGACCTGAGGTCGATAGTGCATGACAAGCTAGTCAAGTTCTTTAGGGATCTGGGTTGTTTCGGGGATGTTTAGTGACCTACGAGGCTCTGAAGGGATCGCTATAGGCCCTTTTGGTGCCTAGTGTGTGCGGTGGCTCAGCGCTTCGTCCCTTTTTAAAATTAAAACTAAAACTAGGGTAATGATTTGGGGAGGAACTGTATTCAGGGCAAGGGAATCCGACTCATGCGGAATATTATTTTTTGTGTCGAGGTTTCGATTACCTAAAGGAATTATTTTACAGAAAAAAAAGATATGTGCTCGATTAATACACCAGCAAAGCCTTTTTTAGTTCCAAAACATCTTTGGGCTAGATAAGTCTGTCGAAATTTTTAAGTTAAACTAATAACACTCAAAAGATTCCAGCTAGCATTTAAAAACAGTATTTCAACAACCCGAAAATATTTTTGAAATTCCTTACTGGGAATTTTTCATTAGAAAAAAAAATCTTCACAAGACTAAGGAATATGAGCAAAAATGTCTGCAAAGTAAAATTCTTCTGCACTCTGAAAATAGCTTCATGAAAAGATTTTTCGTTACAGGAGAAGGTAGAATTTTGTTTATACATAAAACAGACATAGGATAAAAGCTGAATTATGTACCAAAAGGACCTGCAACTTAGAACTTCGTGCACATTCTATTCGTAGAAGTATCTATTTTTAACGATATCGTATATATAGAACATCTTAAGAAAATGTACTTTCTGAAAAATTTTTAGTTCACAAAAGTGCTTAAAGGAGAACTTGATCTTGTTTTTAAAGTTTAAATAATTGGCTTAAGGGCTCACATACCCCTGCACGCTGATAGCCAAGTAAATTTGAAAAATTATATGGTGGAAAAAAAAATTTAATTGTTGAGTTCACATATCTTATTAACTATCCAACTATAAAAAAAACCATGGCGCCTCCTGGTCGGCATCATAACTTCACCAAAAATAATTCAATTTGCAAAAATAAAAAGAGTCTTGTAAAATAATGTAGTAGTTATAGTCTGACGGAGGGAATTTTTTTTCAAAAATAAATAAGTTACAGTATTTCAAACTTTAGTAATCAGTTTTTTAAAAAAAATTTGCGTTTAATAATTTATAAAAAAATTTCCAAGCAAAAAATTAAAAAAACCTCTTTGTAATGGAGTGGAATTTTCTGAATTCTATATTTTACTTTATTATTTTAATAATAAAGTATTGTTATCGATTTTAAAAAAAAAAAATTTGCTGCCCTGAAAATTTTTTTTTCCACGTTTCATGACTAAACCAAAAAAGCAAAAAAAATTTTCAGTCCGTCTGTGCGCCGAACGCCGTCCGCCGTACGCAAAATGGTTTGAGGACTTATATCTCTCAAAATCTTTGAGCTATTAAGTTGAATTTTTTTTTGTTGGTAGACTGAGCAGACTCCTTCCAGTGGCCACCTTTTGACTGGTGGGGGGAGCATTTTAGACGGAAAATTTTGGTTTCTAGATCTCAATAACCGCTTAGGCTAGAAGGCTGAAACTTGGAATTTATATAGAGCATCGATAGTGGACCCATTTGCAAAAATATTGTTGATATGGGTGAAGGGGTGTGGGAGTGGGGGAATAATAATGCGTCCGAAAAGCTTGAAAGCCGAGATTGAGACATTCTAAAATCCATATCTCCTAATCGGTTAATGTCACGAAATTAAAACTTAATGGACATCTGTGTGCATACTAGGAGAATAGATCCGAAACAAATTTTTGGGAGGGGGCAGTGACGTACGGGGGTGGGTTTTGAAAAATTTTACATTAAGATAAGTCACGAACCAATTGCACGAGACAAATAAAATTTGGTTTCTGTATAAAGATTGACAAATAAAGTTTGCTCAAAGTAAAATTTTATAAAAGGGCGGTGGAGCATGGAAGTGGAGGGGTAAGAATTTTTTTAAAAAATCGCGTCTCATATCTCAAGAACAGTATAAGATAGATGCTTACAATTTTTACCATAAGTAGGCCTAATAAACACCTTTCAGGGATGAGGGTGTAGAGGGTAAGGGTGGGGGATTGTGAAAAGTAAAAATTTCCTATTTTTATATCTCGAGAACTTATAATGATAGAAATCTGAAACTTGGTATTTAGATAGAGCTACAGTAGTAGAATGTTGAAAAAATATAATTTTGTTTAGGGATAGTATGGTACGGGGGTGGGGGATATTTTTCCTAACTATAGAACGGCTTATGATAGAAAGTTGAAATTAGGTACGTATATATAAATCAACTAGAAAAGTAATATTGATTAAAAAAACATTCAAATATCTATTGGCGTTCGGAAGTGGGGCGAAAAAAATGATCAGTGAAAATGGAATGCATACATTTTCACGATTTTCTTCATATCTATTAGGTCTTTCCAAATATTGAATTCATTTTTTTTTGTACCGATTTTTCATATAAGTACCTAGAAAGTGTTTTCAGGATTTTTTGATGTTCGACCCCCAAGGTGGTGTAAAGGGGATGTCTACATTTTCACGAATTCAGCCGTATCCCTCAGGTCTGATTAGATATCGAAAAACTTTTCACTTCCACGGGCTTATTTAATAATCACCTAAAACTCGTTTTCAAGTTTTTTCCCTTTTCAACCCCTAAGAGTGTAAAAACGGGTTAAACACGTTTTCACGAATTCCGTCATGTCTCTTAGAAGTGATAAGACATCGGATTGGTTTTTACTTCCTCGGGCTTTCTTTCTATATATCTACAAACTCATTTCAGGATTTTTGGATATTCAACCCCAAAGTGGGTGCAAGGGGGTTGCATATGTTTTCACAAATTCTTACATATTTCTTAGTTCTAATGAGATATCGAATTCATTTTTACTTCCTATGGCTTCTTACATAATCGTCAAAACGTTAATTTCAGGATGTTTGTTATTCAACTCCAATAGGACGTAATGCTTTCGACATATTTCTCAGGATTGATGAGATATTAGATTGGGTTGCACTTCCACAGACTTTTTATATAATCGACTGCAAATGCATTTCCGATTTCATGGCGTAAGTATTCTATCGCGACCCCATTCTAACCTCTTGCCGAACTTTTTTTTAGGTTTCTGTCACACAGTAACCTACACCGTGTCTCAGACTTAAACGCGTTCCGAACTTCTACCCAAAAAATAATAAAGTTGCGCCCAGACTGTTGGCAGATTTTTTTTTGATTCTTAAAAGTATAAAAAATAAAAATCTGTATAAAAAAAAATCAATTTTTGAAAATTTCAGGGGTATATGAGCCCTTAAGAACAACTTGTAGCTAATATTTTTCAGAATCTACTCGTATTGATTGATGTCGTGATTTTGGTTGTATGCAGCGCAGAACACATGTACATAGCGACCGAAATTGACTACGTAACCGGTTAATGAAACTCAGGCAATGGGGACGATTTTTTTCCTCGACCCACGATTTAGGTCTATAGGCTTAACGAATTTGAAATGATCCCCATCTATTCACAGAGGACTGTGTGTCCTTTACAATTTATCGCCAACAATAACATACCATTGTCACAAATTCGCTAAAACTATCGCAACTTAATTGTAATTCCATTCAGTTCGATGCGGAGGTGATTTTCGCAATTCTATTCCAATTTCAAAATGTACGTCGATGGTTGCCTAATAAAATATGTTAAATCCAGCTTGTCACGGCGAATCATTGGGGACATGCCAGTCTAAATTTGCATTCAACGTTAAACGTAATCTGTCATGGTAACGCAAGTAGGGAATGCGGCATGTCGCAGCCACGTAACATATAAAACGCTCGTTTCATTCATGTCGTATTTTGGGCCCGTTCTAGGGGTAAGAGTCCTTCAACGATTTGCGAGTTTCAGGAGCTAGCGGTGCGGGCGTTGTCAGAACAAAACGTTAAAGCAACCTCACATCGCTTTTGCCCGTCAGACGCTAATAAAACTCATCCGAAATTTTCAATGCAGTATGCTAAATTTCGAGGTTATATACACGCAGCTGTCGCTAAACAAAGTTGCCCGTATTGCCCCCGTTCATTGTTCAAGGAGTGCTCCTATCGATTTCGTGTTTAGTCAAAACTTCCTGGGCATATCCTACGGGAGCATAGCTCTACTATTCTTCAACCCCATTTCAGGGGTGATGCAGTAGGCCTTCTAACAATAACCGCAACAACAACTCGAAACAAAGGTTGAAAAATAGGAGACTTTGTTTTTTACGTAAAATTTTTTAGATGAATTTATGGAACCTGACACTCGGAAGATAAGTGCAAAAGTTTACATCGACTGAAGTGACAGTAGAAGTAGAACGTGTGAAATTTGCAAGACTCGAAGGATCGTAGTCAATAAAATATTGAAAGTTATGCTACTTGATGTTAAGATGGAAACCTGCTTCAATAAAGACAGTGTAATATGTATGAGTATATCCAAAATTAAACTAACCGAAGTATTTTGGTAATGGTTCTGCAGGGTCTTTCCATGGGGACGTTCGATTTTTAAATCGAAATAAAACAAGTTGTGTCTGAGGTATCCACCTAATTCTTTTTTTATTTGAAAGAATATTTGATGGCATTAAGTATGGAATATAACGTCGTTGAAATGTCTGCCCCAACTTTGCTTGGTGGCACGTATGCGAGAGGTCCAATTTTCGACGACTTTGTCGCATAAATCTGTCTGAATTTGCTGGATGACGTTCGTTATGTTGACTTAAAGATCATCAATTGTTTGCGGATTAAAGCCATCAGCCTGCGACTTAAGATAGCCCCAAACGATGGCCAGTTCACGTCGCCGCGGCGTGAGATAACGATGCCCTCAAATCGCTCGTGCAGAATGTCCATCGTGACGTGCGCTGTGTGGCACGTAGCGACGTCCTGTCGAAACCACATGTCGTCGGTATCAAGAAGTTGCTTATCATCGATCGTTTGACGGTTATGGCAATGCCAATTTCGTTTTGGAAGAAGTACGGACCGATGATTTCGCCAAACCAAAATCCGCACCAAACAGTGACTTTCTCGGGATGCATTTGGTGCTGGTGTATCTCATCCCAAATCCGACAATTTTGGTTGTTGACAAATCTATTCATTAAGAAATGGGCCTCGTCGTTAAACGCTTTTCGAACGGAGCTCTGATTTTGAAAATAAAATTTGATGATTTGCTTACGTTGTTCATCGCTAAAACCTTCTATGGTGATTTGCCATACACTACTGAACAATTCACAACAAATTCAACGGATGTTGCTTTAACTACATGGCCGCTATAACCTAACAAATTTCGAGCGTTCCTATTAAAACATCCTATAGTTTTAATTCAGACATGTGCGCGATGCAAAGAAGTAGTGAAGAAACGGATTTTTTTTAACCAATAATTAATAACTTATCACTTTACTTCCTACGTAACCTTAATGTGAGCAAAAATGCTTAGATTCTATATGCCCACATAAGGCAGAGTTATTGGGTTCTTCAAGGGTACTGTTATTGCTTCTAATATCATTTTCAGTCAAACACGTCCTTCATCCTTTCATAATTCCAGATACATAAATAGCCGCAGTTGTACGCATATATACATATTTTCAGAAATGCTGTTTCATGTTAAAACAGTACAAACAACCTACGCAGGCATAGTTTGGAGAAGGAGGCGGCTTTTCAGACCGCACGAACGTATATTGACGAACGTGCTTCATATAGTCATTAATTAGCTTTCAATTAAGGTGAAAATTCCCTCAAAAAAAAATTGTTTATTGTAAAATGAAATCCTACCTCCTATTTCCGATTTTATGTGCAAGTTCAGAGGTTAGCCCGCAAGGGCATTTCCTATTTAAATTTCATTGAAAAACTATTATTTAATAATAATCAGTGCGTTATGTTTAACTACTTGGTAAAATGAAACCGAGTTACGGGAAATTCTAGTCGTGGGAGTTTCGACAGAAAAGCCCAAGGCAGCCAGCAATTTATAAATGATTTTAGCATAAACACATGATATGATATGTGGACTTTAGTAATACTGGAAATTGTATACTAGAAAAGTAATTTAAATAAAAAAAATTTCAAATATCAATCGGCGTACGGATTTGGGGCAATAAAAATTGGTCAATGAAAATAGGGTGAATATATTTTCATTTTGTCATATTTCTTAGTTCTTCTTGAATATTGACTTAATTGTACTTCCACGGATTCTTCAGACAAATACCTGGAAAATGTCTTCAGAATTTTTTTTTTAAATTCAACCCCTAAGGTGGTTTAAACGGATTCCATACATTTCTATGAATTCCGCCATATTCCTTACGACTGATAAGATATCGAATTGGTTTTTCTTTCTTTATAATCATATTAAAATTATTTTCAGGATTTTTTGATATTCTAGTGACAAAATTTACTTTTCAGAAAACAACCCTGGCTCGAAGCAACCGATCTTTCATTTCGACTTTGACTGCGTCCCGGACTATAACCCAAAAATTAAGATAAACTTTGGATTACAATATCTTTAGAACTAATTGAATAAGGAAGAAAAATTTGGTTTGTGTACATATATTGAATTGCAAGTGAAGTTCATTGAACATATAATTTTTGAAGGGGGAAGTAGAGCACGGAGGTAAGAGATATAACTTTTTTAATTTTTGTATCTCAAGAACTGTACCTGATATGATCTTGAAAAATTTACTGCTGTTAGACCCCGTAAACCTCTGGTGGAGATCAGAGAAAAAGGTTTTTTATTTCACATTTTTACGAATTTTGTTATTTCTTTTAGGCAAATTAATTCTACTGCTGCGTGCTCTTTCTATAAGCGCCTAGAAACTGCTTTCCATATTGTTCAATATACAAAACCTCCATGAGAACGTTAAGGGGGATGCGTACATTTTCACAATTCTGGTATAGATATTTCTCAGTGTACGATACTCAACCGCATAGGTTGTGTAAAGTATTGTTCAAGTTTTCACGAATTTCGACAAATCTTTTAAGTTTAATGAAATCAAATTTGTTTTTACGACAATGGGCTTCATATGTAATGATTACAAATTATTTGCGGGATTTGTGTACGTTTGTTCCGAATTCCGACATATACTTAGGACTGATGAGATATCGAATTGTTTTTTTTACATTAAAGGGCTTTCATTATAATCGTCTTAAAATTGTTCCTTGGATTTAAAATTAAGATAATAAAGAAAGAACTCATTTTAGTAAAAATCTAAATTGTAACTACAGATGCAAAGATATAAAATCTGATCACTGAAATTCTAATTAATTGTACGAACTCTTTGTTAAAAATTGAAATAAATTTATGTTTAAGTTTATATAATCGTCTAAAAATCGGGTTTAGAATTTTTTGATATTCAACCCTTAAGTGGTAAGTCGATATTTTACACTTATGTTTTATTGAAATTGAAAAGTAGTAAATAAATAAATAAAAATCTGCCAACAGTTTGGTCGCAACTTTATTATTTTTGGATAGAATTCCGGAATGCGTTTAATGCTGAGTTGCGGTGCTGGTTACTATGCGGCTGACAACCTAAAGAACAACCAAGAGGCTATTTGTAACAGTTTTCTCTAGGTTGTCAATCGCATCGTAGGCTACATTACATCTCAGCATTAAACGTGTTCCGGAATTCCACCCAAAAAAATAATACACATTGACATTTTACACCTTTTTTTTCATTTCATTCATTAGGATCGACGGACCAAAATTGTTCGTTTGAAGTTCGTAGAGCTTAATGCCTAAGCCTATGATAACACAGAGAACTAAAAAATTATGGAAGGTAATTACTAGTTCTTGACATTACGAGATCGAGCACTAGGCAAGCCCTTCTACGGCGACCTGAAGGAGATTTCGAGGAAGAAAATTGGAGAGTTTTTACTCTTCCTAAATAGTACAGGGTGTATATAACGGACCAATTTTTGTTTAATTTAAAGAGTTTCATATTCCAGATATTAACAATTAAATAATTCTCGGCTTTTATCGAGTTTTCCCGTTCAGGTGGAGACGGTGTAAGGACTTCCTTCCTGTCAGGAACTTAACAGCGTCAGCGTGTTTGAACGCATTGATCTAAATGTCCGCTTTTCAATAAAAATGGCTAAATTCGTTGGAGTGAGAATTTCTTTTGTTCCTTCGATTAGTACCCATACACTATAACTTCAGAACGTAGAGTGAATAGGAAACTCGAGTAGTTTCGTTATGTGACCGTCATCCAGAAGTACTTGAAAAAATCTGCCAATGGTCTGGGTGAAACTTTATTATCTCGGGTCAAAGTTCGGGAGCGGTTAAACTCGGAGTATATCATCTGTTGTTTCGAAATTATGAGGTTTATAGAAATTTAGTTTTGTTTTTAAAAATAAATATTTAAAATAGAGATTTTTAGCCGATTAAACATTGGAAAAGCCCGTGTAGACTATTCGAATTTCAGTATATTATGTACACTAAAAGCCCATAGAAGTAAAAACGAATTTGCTGCCTTATCAGAATTTAGAAATGAAAGCGAAATTACTATCTTATCAGAATTAACAGATATGACGAATTGTTAAAACGTATATAAAGCCATTACTTCCACTTGGGGTTTGAATTTCGAAAAAATTGTGAAACAGGTTTTTAAATGATTTCATAAGAAGCAACTTGATATCTTATGAGACACGAGGGATCTTGTAAAATTTGTGAAAAAGTAGGCAAACCCTTAACACCCCCTTGGTTTTTGAAATATGGAAAATCGTGAAATTGATTTTTAGGACATTACATCAAATGCCGTAATAACCAATTTTATATCTCATCAGAACTAAGTGATGGCAAAAATTGTGAAAACATATTCAAACCCTTGGGGGTTGAATATCCAAATATTGAGAAATGGGTTTGTAGGCGATTATATAAAAAGTCTGTGGAAGTGAAAAGCGATCTAATATCTCATCAAACCTAAGAAATATGTCGTAGCTTTGAAGAGCATACAACCCTCTTACACCTCTTAGGATTGAATATCTAAAAATACGGATATTGACTTTTTGGCCCTTATATAGGAAACCTTAGGAAGTAAAAATGAATTCGATATATCATCAGATATGCAACTTCCTTACACCCACTTTGGGGTTGAATATCCAAAAATCCTGAAAGGAGTTAATAAATAAATATGAAGACAACACGAGAAAGTAAAAACCAATTCAATTTCTCATCACTTCTAAAAGATATGACGGAATTCGTGAAAACTTGTTCAACCCTTTTATACCCTCTTAGAGTTGAAAAAGGAAAAAAATTAAAAGCAAGTTTTAGGTGAATATTAGGCAAGCCCGTGGAAGTGAAAAGATATTCGCTATCTGATCAGACCTGAGGGATATGGCAGAATTCGTGAAAAAGTATACAAACCCTTTCCACCCCCTTAGGGGTCGAATTTCAAAAAATCCTGAAAACGCTTTTTAGGTATTTATATGAACAATCTGTGGAATAAAAATGAATTTAATATTTGAAAAGACCTAATAGTTATGACGAAAATCGTGAAAATATATGCATTCCATTTTCAATAATCATCTTTTTTGCCCCCCTTCCAAAGGCCAATGGATATTTGAAATTTTTTTTAATTTAAATTACTTTTCTAGTTGATTTACATATACAGACCGAGTTTCAACTTTGTAGCATAAGCCGCTCTATAGACAGGAAAAACACCCCCCACCCCCGTTCCATACTACCCCTATAAAAAATTATATTTTTTCGACATGCTACTACTATAGCTCTATCTAAATAATAAGTTTCAGTTTTATATCATTATAGGTTCTCGAGATATAAAAACCGAAACTTTTTCCTTTTCACTCTCCCTAACTCTCACCCTCTACACCCTCACCGCCAAACGTTTTTGCGTTTTTCTAGAGTCTACTAGGCCTACTTCTGGTAAAAAATTTAAGCATCTATCTTACACGATTCTTGAGATATGTGAAGTGATTTTTTTGAAAAATTCGTATCCCCTCCACTTTCATGCTCCACCGCACCTTTAATAAATTTTACTTTCAGCAAACTTTATTTGTCAATCTTTATACAAGAACCAAATTTTATTTGTCTAGTGTAATTGGTTCGTGAGATATCGTAATCTAAAGTTTTTTACCCACAATTTTTATGCAAATGGGTCCACTATCACAGCTCTATATAAATTCCAAGTTTCAGCCTCCTAGCATAAGCGGAAAACGCTTCCCCCTCCTCTACCCTCGCACCCCCACCTCTCAGAATTTGGTCACTTCAAGGGGCCTACCCAATCTATTCATAAAAAAAATTGTATTTAACCTCAAAGGGTTTGGGAGCTACGAGCCTTGAAACGATTTTGCGTACGGCGGACAGACGGACTGAAATTTTTGTTTGCTTTTTTCGTGAAACGTGAAAAAAAAATTTTTTCAAGGTAGCAAATTTTTTTTTTTTAAAAATCGATCACAATACTGTATTATTAGAAAATTGAGTATGAATATGGAAAAATTTGGGAAGTAGCATCTATTTTGCGGGGATGGTTTGATTTCCTCTGTCACTGAAGTCACAATTGGGATCATTGCGGCGTCCCTATAATATTTATAATTCCTCTTCAATACCAGCATGTCAATGAAGTGCACTATTTTACAAAGAGGAATGGCATCCCGATGGCTCCATGAATCCCTAACCGAAGTGACAAAGCCTTTTGTGGGCGAGCCACTCAAATTCACATAGAATGTGCTCAAGCATTTAATCTTCGTCATAGCAAATTCTGCCTGTTCTGCTCTCAGAGAGACCAATCCAGTGGAGATGCTCCCCCATGCGTCAATATAGCATCCATACAAATGTCCTTCAAAAATTTGTACATTCTTCTTTCCAAACCTTCTTGAATTTATGAAATCGGGCCCCTTGTGTCTGCCACATGACTAGCTACAGGTCTATCGTGAATGAATTTTTTCGCCACAACCAATTAAGGCAGTGCCTAATACCAAAAAGTGACATTCTCATTAGATCGTATCGCAAACGAAATTTCGTTATTTTGCTTAGCTTCGCAATGCACATATTTACCGTGTCTTGTGCTCTCGAGAGTGATTACCTCTCGCAAGGAGTCTAATTAATGCGACGACAGTACCGACGTAATTATCAACGTCTTATTTTCATATAACTCTGTATTTAGGTAGATATATTTGATATATGACGAATTGTGTTGGTGTACCCACGTTATAAAGTAGAAACATCTATAAAACGTTCGTCAGCGGCAAAGTGAACAAATCAACATGTTGTTGTGCTCGAGTATGTAAACAACTACTCCAACGACATGTTGCTTCTGTTCTACGTGTTTCGATGCGGTAAACTTGTGTTTGCATATTTTCATTTTCTTTTCTTGAAACCATTGCAAAGATGTCTGGGAACAAACACTTCGTCTTACTTATTCACATAAGTCTTTCGGTACGATTAAGTCTTTAAGAAATTTTCTTTTGAATTATCGTAAAAGTTTTGCTTGCCTTGTTGCTGGTATACGTTCGAAAAGTTTTCACCAACAGAATTTTTCGCCAGCAATTACGAGTCGTTGAGTAGACTCTCGAAGGATTGTCCCCGGATTGACTAGTCCAAAGAAGTTCCTGCCAATTGTACCACTTGTATGTCATGCATTTGCTAAGGTCTGTTCCTAATGCAAGGACCTTTGCATTAAACGATCACTGTATTAGCACAGATTAACGCCACTCCCTTATTCAGGTATTCCTGAATAGGGAAAAAGAGTCCCTAAAGCCATTCGTCACCTATTCATACTTCTTCTGTGTAAATAAGTTTTGTAATGGTACTTGCCAGGCATAAAGGAAAGTAGTAGGTATTCTTGGCTGTTACCAACTTTTCTCAGAACTCCCTGTCGCGTCTTTAGCCATCTTTTGTCAATTGATGTTACTCCCACAGCACGGCGCTCGTATATTCCCACTTTGTGATTATTCACTCCTTTCATAAGTTTAACAAAATGTAAGTAAACATTATTTGGCGCCTATCCGCACCATTGATATGCATCATTTTACTAGAGTAAACATTGTTGGTGAGTTGTTGGATGTGTCGTCAACGTTCTCTCGGTCACACAATAAACACCTACGCTTCTCATTGATCCTCTTTTACAAGCAAAAGAGTGTATTCAGTGCTCGACGAACGCCCACAATACAAGTTTTGTAGTGTTCGCCTCATAAAAGGGGTCGTTTAAATGAATTCAACAAGAAGAAGAAGACGAGGAAGAAGAAGACTAACATTAAGGGTGGTTTTTCATTCTTTGCCTCGTCTTTTTTTCCCTGCACGTTAACTAAATCCTACAACTTAAACTATATACAGAATCTTCAACGTAAAGTGTATACCAATGTTAGACTGCTCGTATATGTCATCTACCTGAGAAAGGTGCCTAGTAAGAACACGGTAAAGGTAGCGAAGGAAGTCTTGATGAAAACACGTGTAATACCCTTCAAGTAGATTTCTCTAGAATGTTATGTAGGCTGTTATTCTGGAAATTAGGTAGGCACATACATAAATAATGCCGTTTAAGTATTTGTGTACTCATTAATCTGAAAGGAAGCGTTTTCGAATGTTTGTTATTTTTGGTTTTATAAAATTTCTCGTTGTTGTTGCAGCATTAAGTCGAATAATTAATTAAAATTAATACAAAATTAATGTAAACTCGTGATAGCTTTTCTATTGGTTTTGGAAATCTCCCGATTTCATGTGGTGTGGCGTGAGCTTAGATAATTCATGAGATTAGTTCAGGCGACTGGGTAAGACTATTTCACTGTTACAGCGCTAACTCATTATATGGCGTTCTGTTCAACTGATAAAGAAACTTTATTTATTAATTTTTCTTTTTCTCTTTTTGGAAGAAGGTTACGCAAAACCAAAATCCGGGAATTATTGCACCGAACTGCAAAAATAAATTAACCAGTAACGAGTTCGAAAACGATAATTTTATGAATCATACCAAAATTGTTATTCGTTCATGAATCGTTCTGACAGAATCATTTATGAATCGTTAATTATAAGCCGCAAATAAATTAGTAATGATTCGTTTTTAATACCGTTATGAACAGACAAATTAATTTCCTTTATGTAAGTACTCATCAAAAATAATGTATTGTTGCGAGCTAGGGGTTCGCCGGGATTTCAAGTGAAACACAATTCGGTTAAAATAAAAATAAGTGATAATTTATTTAATCGCACTATTAATTCACAGAATTATATTCGCACTGTATGGCAGCACTTCCCGCTTATTCCATATATCGCTTGACTCGTTCACTTTCGTTCTCTCTCAACACGGTCGCGTGTACCCGCTGTCTGTCACAGTCGCCGTAATCAAAATTACTGTGTCTTCGCTGAATGCTTCACCTGCTTATATACTAGGCGGTTGCAGTCTTGAATGTTCACCGGTGTACTTGAACGTTCGTTCAGTTGTGGAATCTTCTCGAAAGCTTCAGAGCCTTCGATTTCGATCATCGTTCAGTGGTGTGTGCAGAGGATTCTAGTATATTGGAGAGCATTCGATAAGAAGAGAAATTGTTTCGCCTTATCTTTAGCTAGGTTTCTGATTGGGTTATTTTGCAACTAGGTATTCGGTTGTTGTTGTTTTCATTATGTGTAACGATCGAGTGCACGGTTGCGCGGTTGCCGGGCTTACACGTAACAGTATTATATGTTTTTATCTCTATATGTAAAAATGAATGTTTGTTTGTCTGACCCGTATACGCTCCTAAACCACTCATCCGATTGCGATGAAACTTTGGTGATTTGTTGAGGACACGTCTGAGATGGTTTCTGCGTTAACAAAATCATTTAACAATTGGTGGTACGCCAGTTATTTCAACATTTTAGTGTTTTTCATATGATTTAGCGGCAGTTTGTTCGCTTTCGGTGTATTAGTTATGCGTTTCTATTTATTACTAATTGGTAAAGTTGGACTCTGGATGGTGGATAGAAGATAGTGGATAGAGGATGGAAGATGGAGGATGGAGGATGGTGGATGGAGGATGGTTGATGGGGATGGTGGATGGAGAATGGTGGGTGGTGGATAGAGAATGAAGGATAGAGGATGGGGGGTGGTAGATGGAGGATGTTGAATGGTGGATAGAGGATGGTGGATAGAGGGTGGAGGATGGTAGATGGAGGATGGTGGATAGAGGATGGTGGATAGAGGATGTAGGATGGAGGATGATGGATTGGGAATGGAGGATGGTGGATAGAGGATGGAGTAACGGGAGCAACAGGAGAAATGGTAGTAACGGGACAAATGGTACCAACGGGAGTAACAGGAGCATCGTGAGAAACAGGAGCAACGGATCGACGGGAGAAATGGGATCAACGGGGGAAACAGGAGCAATGGATCAACGGGAGAAACGGGATCAACGGGAGTAACAGGAGCGATGGAACAACGTGAGCGAAGCAAGCTTAGCCGCGGTACGCGGCTAGTATTAAATAAATAAAAAATTATTACATTGTGTGCTAGAAATTTTGAAATATTTTCTTTGTTTTAATATGCTACACTAAATTGACTGAAATATACTCGTATAGAACCACGCGATTTCCCAAATGCTATATGGAACGTGATCAATGAATCGTCATTAATCTCATTTTACTTTATTATTTTAATAATAAAGTATTCTTATCGATTTTTTAAATTTTGAATTTTGTTTTATTGGTAGACTGAGTGGACCCCTTCAAGTGGCCACCTTTTGAGTGATGGGTGTGTAAGGAGGGAGGTGGGGAAAGTGTTGGATAAAGGAAAAGGATAAAGTTCCGATTTGTATAGGTAGAGCTATAGTAGTGGCGTATTGGAAATAGAGTTTTTTATGGGGGTAGTATGGTACGGTGGTCAGGGCCGGCTCTTTAGTGTATTCATTGGCACACTGTGACAGAGGCGCAACACCGAAAGGGCGCAGCTGGATCAGCACCAGTATATGACTTTCATGTTAATGTTTATAACACAAAAAGAAAATAATTATCTACTAATTATAGATAATTTGACTATTATGTCCTTTCGTGATTATTTAGATCAATCATTTCGAAAATTAAAAAGAAACAAAACTGCAAACCTACAACTCGATGTTACCCGATCTTATTTTCCGGATGGTACTTCCGATTTTCTGATGAGTAAGTGAATATCATGTCCACGAACCATGCGAAATTAATGTCCGATGGAAAACATCAGTCCAGGCGGGCGCAATGGCACACTTTGCTTTGAGTGTTCAATCGCCCCCGTCAAACACTCAGAACTTTCGTGTACGTGTTACATACACTATGAGCAGCCGTGTATTTTGAGGGGCGCCAAAGTCACACTTTCTGGTTGCTGTTCTGTCGGTTAGTTCCATTTATTGTTCTTGGTTCATGTTTGGGATATATTTAGGTTTTTGTTCACGATTAAATATTTAATGAGCAAGCCTGAGTTACTTACTTTTTGTTGAAAGGGGCGAACTGAACAATTTAAGAAGATAAAGGTGGTATATGTGCCGCTTAAAGAAACCGATTTTACGAAAATTAAGTATCTAGATATATTTCATTGGAATTTCAATCTGAATAAGTTTCGATCTTGAAAAATATTTCACAATTAATGGAAAATGGCTATTCATTTTCCTCATAAAAAATATGAAATTTTATTCAATACTAACCTTTCAATGGTCCACGGATGACGATGTTGATAGTTAACTCAAACCAAAAGATTATTTTGCAATCTCAATAAATTAGCTTAGCATCCGTTTTTTTTAAAAAAAATGTGGGAAAAGTTTTAAATACTGGAGATTGACATTCCGCTATGCAAATTTTTAATTTTGGCAACAAAAGAAACGAAAAAGAATGTTTTTTTTTGGAACATAGATGATTCAGGACATATTAGTTGCATACCTATTATGCGAAATGAATCATAATATTAAACAACATTTTTATTTTTTGTTGTTATTAATATCCAATTTAGTATATTGAATAGAATGAATTTAGATTTTTGATGTCTAAAAAATTTATCTTATTTTTAATAATTAAATTGTTCCATCATTTGATTTTGTTTCAAAATGAAGGGGCGCTCAGCCCATTGAGTAAACCGGGCGCAAAAATACCTGGGACCGGCTCTGACGGTGGTAGGGGGTGTTTTTCTATCTATAGAACGGCCTATGCTAAAAAGTTTAAACTTGGTGACTATACGTAGATATATTAGAAAAGTTATTTAGATAAAAATAATTTTGAAATATACATTGGTGTACGGAAGTTGGACTAAAAAAGTATCAGTGAAAACGAAATGCATATATTTGCACAAATTTCGTCATATCTCTTAGGTCTCTAAAATGATGATTTGATTTCCATTCAACGGATCACATCAATACCTAGAAAGCATTTTCAGTGCTTTTTGAAATTTGACCCCTAAGGAGGTACAAAGGAGCTGTATACATTTTAATTTTCACTCTGATCTGATTAGATATTTGTTGTGTAATTGAATGGAAACATAAGAACGACTCAAACAGGTCTTCTATCGATAAAGGTTTATTTCAGACTAAAATATAATTCAACGTATATAAACGAATGTAATTCCATATTAGAAGCGCATAGTATTGCGTTTTTTATAGCATTGCCATAATCGTCGAATTAGAAATGAATTTAAGCAAATTTAAAACAATATTGAATAACTTTTCACTTCCACGAGCTTGTTTTATAATTGACTAAAACTTGTTTTTAAGTTTTTTTCCTTTCTGACCCCTAAAAGGGTATAAACAGGTTGAACTCGTTTTCACGAATTCCGTCATATCTCTTAGGAGTAATAAGACATCGAATTGGTTTTCACTTCCTCGAATTTTCTATATATTTGGATATTAGGATTTTTGGATATTCAACCCCAAAGTGGGTGCAATGGGGTTACATATGCTTTCACAAATTAGTTCTGATGAGATATCGAATTCATTTTTACTTCCTAAGGCTTCCTACATAATCATCAAAAAGTTGATTTCAGGATTCATTGATATGCAACTCGTAAGGGGACATAAGGCTTTCGACATATTTCTAAGGATTGATGAGATATCGGAATCGTTTTCTCTTTTTATATAATCGCCTACCAACGCATTTCCTATTTCATGTATTGGCGCAAAACCAAATCACGAGAAACCTCCTAATCTCGTAACAACTGATATTATACTACGAATTTGACCGCGTCCCAGAGTATGACCCATTTACGTAATTCATATGTCAGGGGGGTTAGTTTCTAACCGTTTCCTGAATTTTTTTTAGATTTTCAGCCCCATAGTAACCTACACCGCATCTCAGCATTAACGCGTTTCGGACTTCTACCCAAAATATAATAAAGTTACGCCCAGACTATTGGCAGATTTTTGTCTTTTGTACGATCGTTCATAAATCAGTTTGCTGGTCATTTTTACAACACCCTACACGTACACTTAATCATATAAAAGCATACCGAATTCACGAATCAATATCGATTTTCAGTACTGACAGAAACCTGAATTTCCGAGTTTATTATTTATTTCTTTTGTGGAAAAAATTTATTCATCAATACTGAATCGAAGCTAATTCCAATGCAAAAGTAGCAAACGAAATGAAGGAAAACTAGCGGGAATGGTTTTCAACCCTCTCATATCGTTTGAATCACACTTCCAAATTTTGCATTTATCTAATTATTCGCTGACTGTGGTCGTAACAAATAATTTATTTTGTGTTATTGCACAGCTATGACTTAACATAGAGCACGGGCGATATGCCTTAAGGGGGAACATCTGGTAGACATTTTTTTTTTTAATTTATTTTTTTTAATATATTTTTATTTATTTCGACCATCTTAAAGTTTGTAGCCTTAAGAATATTGTGTGTAAATTTCATATTGAAATTCCAATAATTGTAAAAGTTATGGGCAATTAACTAGAACGGGCCCTTCGTGAATTCTCTACATAAAGAGCGTCATTCAAACGCGATTATCTCGAAACATACTTTTCAAAGACGGTCGCCAAAATATTCGGAAAACGGATCGATCGATTGCTTCAAAAAATTTGACACAATATTTTCGGACAGGTTTTCTAGTTCGTAACACAGGATTTTTTTTTCACTTAATTACTTTTTTTTTATCAATCCAGAAAGGTTAAAAAATGAACGTAAACTTCAATCGGCCGCCATTTCGTGAATAAATTTTTTTTTCAAAAAATCCTACGATGCAAACTGCTTCAACATTACATTTTCAGAATCTTTTTAAAATTTTTATTTTTGATCAACCGAATGCATGTAATCTTGGGAACGGCAGGCCGTGCGAGCGAAGGACACTTTTTACGCCAGCCATGACAGCAGCGCCCCCAGTCGTTACATATTTATAAAAATTTTTGTTGGTGTACCTCAACCAGGGCTGCCAGATATTTGGAAAAAACCCGCATGAAGACTTGTAGCCCAAATACCGCGCTCAACTTTGCAATTTTAATAGACCTACTTAAACGTGCTGGAACACTATTGCGATTTCGACGACGAACTGTGTTCCAGAATTCGTAAGAAACACTGTAATGTAAATATTGTGCGAATACATAAATTCGTATTTATCACCATTTTAAAAATCTTATTTGAAAAACATATTAGGTGCAAATTAAAGGTAAAATTATAATTGAAAAATAATTTCGCCTGGTTTTCAAGTAAAACATAATTCGATTTCATTTACTACTCGATAGCTTTTGTCGATAAAAATCACTTTAAAAAGACGCTTTTGCGTAGACCGTCATTTCACTCTCGCAGTAGAAAAACTTACCCCTAGGCTTTGCGGCGTTTATATACTGCATTTGTTGAGTCTAGAAGTTTCCAGCATATATGCGGTTTTTGTATGGAACGCGGAAGGTTTATTACATGCGAGAAGTGTCTAGAACACGCGAGAAGTATATAGAGCTCTCTAGAGTTGTTGTTTTTATCTGAAAATTTTAATATCAATAATAAGGGAGTTCGGGTTATCAGAGTTCACATGTAACAATAACTTTAGAGGAACTGACATTTTTGCAACACGTATCTGTAACCTACCAAGATAGCAAAAATTATAATTAATAAATTATGCAAGAAAAAGGAAATTTTATGACAGTCATCAATATTGGTAAATCTATGTCTGTTGTATGTAATATATCTACTGGTGTCTATAACATCAAAGGAAGTGGTTCATTTGTAGAAAGCTCACAGACAATGATTTTACTTTGAAAATATCAGATAGATATCGTGTGAACTATGTATTATTTTTCAATATTATGACTGGAGAACCGAAATTTAGTGGTAAAAGTATTTGTAATATGACGTAGTTTGCAAACGTTTTAATTGAGCAAACTTAGCCCAAGAGACAACTGAAATTCAATTTTCTAATTTAATTTTTTCCTTGTAAATCGGTTCTGTTGTAAACTAGCAAAATAACCCAATGTGCGTTGACCAAATAGCCCAAAAGGCTATAAGTAGCTTTTTTAAAATGTATACCCGCGAATTGATCATTTAAATAGCCCAAATCGCGGGAAATAGCCCAATCTGGCGAACTTAACCTCAACATATATACTTTCGAATAAAACCAATCTGGATAAAATCGAGCAAACAGTTTTTGAGATAATAACTGATTCCTAAAATTCACCTATTTTTTCCGCTGTCTACTCGGATGTACCTTAAGTAGACGATAACCCAAAAATATGTGATGAAAAAATATGCACCCCCACTTTAACCGCCTCACGGATTTTGTCCTGAAAAATAATAAATTTTCGACCAGACTATTGGCTAAATTTTTTTTGTGGAATTGACGACGACTTTAAGTATAACTTCCATGAAAGAAGGTGGCTTTCCTTTTAGACCACTGTTTTTAATTCACTACTAAATTAAAAGACGTTTTGAATTATTTAATATGATAAGAATTTATAGGACATACATATATTTAGGCTTACAACATAAACTCAAATTTTTCAAAAAAAAATAAGTATACGAACTTTGATTTTAATCTACATATGTCATTAATACAAAATTTAGTAAAAATTGGACGACATTTCGAAATAAACGTGCCGAAAAACCGGAAAAAGTTTCCAAATTTATTTAAAAAAAAAAATAGTACCATGTCAATAATTAACAATCGACTTTTTCAATTTTCATTTTCAAAACGAAACTAGAGATTTCTGATACAGATTTACTTTTTGGATTATCAATGTAAAATGTATTATTTGCCAAAAAGTAACTCTTTTCCCTATAAAATAGCTGCAAAGGTAAAATATCCGAATTAATTCGAAATCCATTGCGTGTATAATTGCCAATTGGAAGAGGGCAACTTATGTCGCGATTTAGTATATGACGATAAATTTCAAAGAAAAAAAGTGCGAAATAAAAACCGGAAGGGTTCCTTTCGATACCACACAAATCATAAACTTTCCGAATTATCGCCGTTTTCCGTTCTTTGTTTTTCCGATCAATTTTAATTTGCAATAGTTCGACACGATGAAATAATTGCAAATATATTCGTTGTGTATGAATACTCACATCAAAACTTTGATTCTCAAGTGTAACATTGAATATCACGTATTTCGGATCTGATCGATGAGTTTGTTCGAGGTAGAGGAGCTTGTAACATTTCTTAAATTGAAATTAATTAGTAATTTGTTTTTTAGTTTTAATTTGAACGTAATTTTATCTCGGTACCTCAGATTGAGTTCCTACGTAACTGTTTGAAATCCACAGACAACAATATAGAAGTACAACCGATCTCATTGCTTTCGCCTAAAAGTTTAGCACAAAATTTACCTTTACATTATAACACGTAGCTTTAAGAGCGATTAATGTAATTGGCCGTAATGTCTAAAATACGACGCGCTATATCCCTCATTTAAAAAAACATTACTGTTTATAGTCCATTTATCAGATAGCTACCTCTAGATAAAATAACATTAAAGATTTATTTGGTTTTTTTTTAGATTTTTGAGAGAGGTAATAAAAAATCTGCCAACAGTCTGGGCGCAACTTTATTATTTTTCGGGTCAAAATTCGGTAGCGGTCAAAGTCAGTGTATATCACAAGTTGTTTCGAGATTGTTAGATTTCTTGGAAAACTAATTTTGTTCTTAAAATAAAAATATTTAAAAAAGAGATTTTTAGCCGATTAAACATTAAAAAAGTCGAATTTCAGTACGAGTATATTATGTACACTAAAAGCCCATACAAGTAAAAATGAATTTGCAGCCTTATCAGACTTAAGAGATGTGACAAATTGTTAAAACGGATAAAAACCCACTTGGGGTTTGAGTTTCAAAAAAATTGTGAAACAGGTTTTTAAACGATTTCATAAGAAGAAACTTCATATCTCATGAACACGAGGGATTTTGAAAAATTTTTGAAAACGTAAGCAAACCCTTTACACCCCCTTGGTTTTTGCAATTCGATAAATCGTGATATTGGTTTTTAGGTCATTACATCAAATGCCGTAATAACCAATTTTATATCTCATCCGAACTAAAAATTGTGAAAACATATGCCAACCCTTGGGGGTTGAATATTCAAAAATTGAGAAATGGGTTTGCAGGCGATTATACAAAAAGTCTGTGGAAGTGAATAACAGCCTAATATCCCATCAAACCTAAGAAATATATCGAAGCTTTGAAAAGCATACAACCCCCTTACACCACTTTGGATTGAATATCTAGAAATACTGAAATTGACTTTTTGGCTCTTATATGGGAAACCTTAGGAAGTAAAAAGGAATTCGATATATCATCAGATCTAAGCAATATGTAAGAATCTGTGAAAACATATGCAACCTCCTTACACCCACTTGGGGGGTTGAATATCCAAAAATCCTGAAAGGAGTTAATAAATAAATATGAAGACAGCACGAGAAAGTAAAAATCAATTCAATTTATTATCACTTCTAAAAGATATGACGAAATTCGTGAAAATTTATTCAACCCTTTTATACCCTCTTAGGGGCTAAAAAGGAAAAAACTTAAAAACGAGTTTTAGGCGATTATTACGCAAGCCCATGAAAGTGAAAAGATATTTTATATCGATTAGACCTGGGGTATACTGCAGAATTCG
Organism: Beris morrisii; assembly: GCA_951812415.1. Lineage (NCBI taxonomy): Eukaryota > Metazoa > Arthropoda > Insecta > Diptera > Stratiomyidae > Beris > Beris morrisii. Next base: position 129,776,273 of record OX638312.1, read on the forward strand.
AGAAAAAGCAAACAACCCCTTTACACCCTCTCAGGGGTCGAATTTAAAAAAATCCTGGAAACGCTTTCTAGGTAGTTATATGAAGCAGCCGTAGAATAAAAATGAATTCAATTTTTGGGAAGACCTACTAGATATGACGAAAATCGTTAAAATACATGCATTCCATTTTCTCCGATCAGTTTTTTCGCCCCCCTTCCGAACGCCAATGAATATTTGAAATTTTTTTTTATTTAAACTAATTTTCTAGTTGATTTACATATACATACCAAGTTTCAACTTTGTAGCGTAAGCCGTTCTATAGATAGAAAACACACCCCTCACCCCCGTCCCATACTACTACTATAAAAAATTATATTTTTCCAACATGCTACAACTTCATGTCTATTCAAATATTAAGTTTCAGTTTAATATCATAATCGGTTCTCGAGACATAAAAATCGGAACTCTTTCTTTTTCACCCTCCTCCACCAACAAACTTTTTTTCATATAGCGGTCCATTAGGCCTACCTCTGGTAAAAACTCTAAGCATCTATCTATCTTACACTGTTCTTAAGATATAAGACTTGATTTTTTTGAAAAATTCTGATCCCCTCCACTTCCAGGCTTCTCAGCCCCCTAAAAAAATGTTACTTTCATCAAACTTTATTTTTCAACCTTTATACAGAAACCGAATTTTATTTGTCTAGTGCAATTGGTTCGTGAGATATTGTAACCTGAAGTTTTTCACCCCCCACCCTCACACGCCACTACCCCACTCAAAAATTTGTTTCGGATCTACTCTCCTAGTACACCTACAGATGTTCATTAAGTTTTAATTTTGTGACATTAACAGTTTAGGAGATATGGATTTTAGAATGTCTCAATCTCGGCTTTCGAGCGTATCGGACACATTATTTTTCCCTTCACCCCTTCACCCCTTCACCCATATCGGCAATTGTTTTTGCAAATGGGTCAACTATCAAAGCTCTATATAAATTCTGAGTTTCAGCCTCCTAGCATAAGCTGTTGCTGAGATCTAGAAACCAAAATTTTCCGTCTAAGACTTTTCCCCCACCTCCCCCCTCACAACCATACCCCTCAGAATTTGGTCACTTCAAGGGGCCTATCCAGTCTATTTACGAAAAAAAATTCAACTAAATGGCTCGAAGGGCTTGTGTGCTACGAGCCTTCGAACAATTTTGCGTACACCGGTCGACGTACGGCGGACAGACGGACTGAATTTTTGTCCACTAGAATGAATAAATATGAAAAGTAAAAAAAAAATTTTCAGGGTAGCAAATTTTTTTTTTAAAAATCGATCACAATCAATACCGTATTATTGAAATAATAAAGTAAAATAGGTTTAATTTACTGTGTAATACTTTTAATTTTCTGATGTCCCGCATTTTCGAAGCGAATTAATTGTCAAATGTAATTTTTAAAAAAATCGGAAGACAGAACATACTGACCGATCCAAAAATCCATAGTTCTTTAATCTATAGAGCAAGCACGCAGCCGACGACTATCACAAAAAACATACTGCAGTCACCATTGGCTGCAAGCCAATCGTATGATACTCTATATGAAATACTTAACTCCGCTTTATATTGTAGTTGGGGTTAAAGTAGAACAACGAGTGCTCATGAAATTTTTTGTTTATTAAGGAATCTTTTTTGGGTGCTACTCGAAAGTAAAAGACAACACCTTAAGTACTCAATCTCATATCTGGTACTTGTTAAATAAACGAAAGTAAAATTTTCCTTTTTCGAGGACTTTCACATGGGACGTGCAGGAAGGACGAACTCGATCTCAAGCATATTTATCTTTTTACCCGAAATCATTTAAAAATTAATTTCAAATTTCTAGCTTAAAGCGCTCAAAAGTTATCGGAAAATATAGGATTTTTTGTATGGAAGGTACCAGAGTAAAAGGATTTCGTTGACTAGTAAACTCGAACTTTTTTCACTCAAAACTAGTTTCTACAAAATATCGAATTCGTGGCTGAACGATTACTTGAGTTATAGTGAGTTCGCTAAATTGAGTGAAGAATTTTTATAGGATATTTGTATGTCAGCTACACGAAGGTCTAATGGGATTTTCTTCATAATCATACATTTACCTCCAACTATTGAAAAACCAACACGTACAAAATTTCAAAGTCGTAGCTTAAATCATTCTGAAGTTATCGACCATTATTCTTTAGTTTACGATCAGGTGATCGTTGCAAGTTGATACTTTCTGGTGTGAAATTTTGTTGGCGAGTTTACAAGGGCACAATTGCAGCTTCTTTGATGTTTGATCCGGCTCGACGGACCAATGATTGCGATCAGGATATTTGATCTTGTTAAGTGATCTTGTTCAGTGGAAATTTTACTCGTTGAACAGGAGGGAATGAAAAGGTTGGATATATGAGTTTTGATTACTCGAAGGAGAGATGGGTTCGTTGAAAACGTAGTACTTTTGAAGAGGGTCAACAGCTGAAGCGGCGTGAAGACAAGTCTCAAAGGTTTCCGTTTGCTACTGATTTAGAGTAATTACCTTTCCAAATATCGCTGAATCAGCGTTGATACGAATCGCAACTAGATATTTCGATAAAGTACACTATCCAAAAGAGATCGTATTGACGGCGGACGCGCCTTTTATAGGGCCATGTAGCGTTGTCTACCGTTGTTTTGATCGAGCTACACAGTCAACGCCGTCAATGTTGCTTCACAGTCCGGCCCATAAAAGTAGACTGTGGTGAATTTTTAAATTTAACTTTAAAGATGTGTTTGAAGTTCAAACAACGTGTTTTAAGGACTTCTTGTATTGGAGCTATCCAAAGAAGTAAGGAAATTTCGGTGATTAATAAACTCAAACTTTATTTTCCTTCAAAAGTAAGTTGTATAAAATGTCAACTTCATCGCTAAACGATTTCTTGTGTTATAGTGAGTTTCGTAAATTGAGTGAGGACATTCTTACAGAATTTTTGTATAGCAGCTACTCGAAGGTCTCACGGGATTTTTTTCATATTCATACCTTTATCTGCAACTTCTGGAAAACTAACGTATACAAAATTTGAAAGTCGTAGTTTAAGGTTATTGGAACTACCTAGTCAAGTCATAAATATTGGTACACAATTAATATTTATCAAAATTGTTTTTTTCTTTTTATTGGGTTATTCAATGGCTATAAATCTTAGAACAACTTATTCTAAATGACTTCCGTTTGCCTTCCAGCACGACTTGAGACGATCTGGCCACTCATCGATCGCAATACGCACTTCATGCATGAGGAAATTGTCCACTTTACTGACGAGAAAATCTTCACCGTAGAAGAATCGTTCAATAAACAGAACGACCGTGTGTATGCTCGGTCATCCAGAGAAGCATCCCAACTCATCCCGAGGGTCCAATGAGGCCACCATCCCTCGTCTATAATGGTATGGTGGGGAGTGAGCTACGATGGCGTTACCAAGCTCAATTTTTGCGAGAAAGGAGTGAAAACATCGGCCAAAGTATATCAACCGACCGTCTTGGAACCCATTGTGAAGCCTCTCAACCAATCAATATTCGCCAACAAGCCGTGGACTTTCCAGCAAGACTCTGCCCCAGTTCACAAGGCAAAAACGACTCAACTGTGGCTCAAAAACAACGTTCCGGACTTCATATCACCGGATGATTGGCGAGCTGGTAGTCCAGACCTCAACCCGTTGGATTACAAGTTGTGGTCCGTATTAGACGGCATGGCTTGCTCTACTCGGCACCCAAATATTGAGTCGTTGAAGCGAGCCCTTGTCCGTGCAGTGGACAATTTCCCCATGCGTGAAGTGCGGCTCGCGATCGATGAGTGGCCAGATCGTCTCAAGTCGTGCTGGAAGGCAAATGAAAGTCATTTCGAATAAGTTGTTCTAAGATTTGTAGCCATTGAATAACCCAATAAAAAGAAAAAAAATTTTTTGAAAAATATTAATTCGTTTTCATTTGGCGTCGATTTTTCTGTGTACCAATATTTATGACTTGACTAGGTATACTGGTTATTGGCCATTGGTTATTGAATAAGTGTTTTAAGGACATTTTGCATGGAAGCTACCCGGAGGAGTAGGACGATTTTGTCCGTTAACAAACTTAGCCTTTCAAATTGGACCAAACATCCAGATTCAAAATTTCAAGATCCTAGGTGAAGGCGTTCTTGAGTTATCGTGCGTACGGACAGACGGACGTCTAGCAGATTTAGAGTTTTTTGGCCACAAATAAACAAAAAAATAATATATAACTTTTTTTCGTTCGAGGCTCGGTTCTATGCGTTACAAACTCTTGGGCTGAAATAATTAATAAAACGAAGGCGTTTATAAATACAGAAAGGATAAAAGAATTCAATCATATTTTGTTTTCATTTCAGAGTGTACGAATACTTTTGTTAGCCTAAATGATTTCCATTTTCACATTATATCGCATGACCGCACTAGTTTCCCTACACATTCCTTATAATTGGAACAATCACAATTTCATATTCAAACGAAGATCTCGTAATTGCCCACAAATTGTAGACATGCACTAACGACTGTAAATTGTCTCATCGGAAATTCCGCACAATTTGCAATAAATAACGACATCATAAAAATTGTATAAAGTCCGCTTTTCAATTTTTAATGGATCGCAATAATTGCGCTGCGAAACTTTTTTGCACCTTGTAAAATCTCACTGCGGTCGGTTGGCAGCGCGGTTTCGGCGCCCAGGATCTTCTTCAAGAAGGACGAAACTTTTCTCTAGGTCGGTATACGGTTTTTCGTTGCCGTCCTCGTTCTTGTCCCAGTCGTACGGCTTAGATATCATAAATTTTACATTACGCTGACACGACTTGTTGCTATACATTTTCTTGCGCGGCTAGAGGCAACTTATAGGTAGCTTAGTGGCTTGTAAAATATTGCTATTGATTAAGTTTTGCCAGTGGCTCCCCACGGTGTAAACCGAAACTGAAGGACATAAATCAGTTTGGTAACTTACGCTCTCGTTACCTACCCGAGTTTTATCTATGCTGAGGTGAAAATATTGCAAGGAGAGGCTTTTCGCTTTTGCCGACAACTTTGTGATTTATTGATCACGTTCATCAGCACATGAGCGTGAAAATTTTAAGTATAGCCCGAATGTGTAGCACCAAAAGTGTGGGTGTATGTGAGCGGATGATTCGTCGCTTTCAAACTGTTATTAATTTCGTTTTCACTGAAATTAGTACAGATTTTGACAGGCTTTTTATAAGGCCGTTCATATTATATTATTATATATTATATATTATTCTGAAACGAAAATATATTTCAAAATTTTAACCGATTTAAAGTAACATAGGAACTCGCTTTCAATTTAGATAACTTCGGGCGACAAGGACTTTTCTTTGGAATAAATAAAAATAAGCCCTTATTTTAAGTCTCTCCAAAAAGTCGTTCAAAAAATGTACACAAATATTAAGTGAAATTTCAATTTTGCCGTGTGCAAGCCCTGCTGCGCTTAAATCTGCATATTTGTAATCGACAAATTTCGAACGCTGCGAATTTCGTTATATCTCTTACGTCTTCTAAAATATTGAATGAATTCTTTTTCTACGGGCTCTTCAGTTAAATGCCTAGAATGAGTTTTCAGATTTTTTGAAATTCGCCACCTAAGGGGTGCAAAGGAGTTCTATACGTATATATTCAAGAATTCAGCTATATCCCTCAGGTCTGATTATATGTTGAATAACTTTTTACTTCCACGGACGTTTTATATATTCACCTAAGAAATATTTTCTTTTTTTTTTCCTTTTCAATCGATAAGAGGGTGTAAAAGGGTTTAACACGTTTTCACGAATTCCGTCATATCTCTTAGGAGCGAACCAATTTCATGGTTTTTAATTGCTCGGGCTTTCTTCATAATTGTGTAAAAAATTATTTCAGGATTTTTGAATCTTCAACCCAGAACTTAGTGTAAGGAGGTTGCAAACGTTTTCACAATTTTTGCCATATCTCCCAGGTTTGATGTGGTTTCAAATCGGATTTTACTTGTCGAAAGTTTTTATTTATTTTTACTTTATTATTTTAAAAAAAAAAAACAACAATGTCCGTCTGTCCGCCGTAGACGCCGTACGACGTACACCGTACGCAAAACCGTTTGAAGGTGCGTAGCTCTCAAACCCCTTGAGATATTAAGTTGAAATTTTTTTGGTAGGTAAAATGGGTAAACCCCTACGAGTGGTATCTTTTGGAGGGGTGGGGGTGTGAGGAGGAGGAGGGGGGACCGTTTTAGATGAAAAAAAATGGCTTTCAAGATCTCAGGAACCGCTTATGCTAGAAGGCAGAAAGTTAGAACTTATGTAGAACTATGATAGTGGACCCATTTACAAAAAAAAATGTCAATAGGGGTTGAGGGTTGTGCGAGTTGGGGGGAAAACAATGCGTCTAAACCGATTGAAAGCTGGGATTGAAACATTCTAAAATCCATATCTCCTGAACGATTGATGTCAGATGGCTGAAACTTTGTAGTCGTCTCAAGAGATACTAGGAGATTAGAAAAGGATCAACATTTTTAAGGGGTGTGGTGAAGTATGGGTGTGGGAGATGAAAAACTTTGAATTACAATATCTTCCGACTCAATTGTGCCAGGAAGATAAAATTTGATTTCCGTATATATAATAGAATCACCAGTGGAGTCTACTGAATGTAAAATTTTTGATAGGGGAGGTGAAGTGCGGAAGTAGGGGGAAAGTAATTTTTCAAAAAATTAAATTTTTATATCTCAAAAGCTATATCAGAAATGATGTTGAAAATTTTACAGGAGTTAGGACCAGTAGACCTCTAGCGGAGAAAATTGTGTGTGGGTGTGTGTGTAGGGAGTGATGGTGGGAGGGGGTGGAAATGAAAAAAATCTGATTTTAATTTCTCGAAAGCCGCAAAGGATAGAAAGCTAAACAATCGGTCAACAGTCTGGGCGCAACTTTACTATTTTGTGGGTAGAAGTCCGAAACGTATTTAATGTTGAGATGCGGTGTAGGTTACTATGCGACTGAAAACCTATAAAATAACGTTCCAAATAGCCTCCAGGTTATTCCTTAGGTTCTCAGTCTCATAGTCACCTACACCGCATCTCAGCATTAAGCACGTTTTAGACTTCTACCCATAAAATAATAAAGTTGCGCCCAGACTGTGGGCGATTTTTTTAATTTATTACTTTTATATATTTTTTAAATTAATTCTATGATTTTCTGATATTCAACCGGCAAGAGAGTGTAAAGGATTGCATTTATTTTAACCAATTCCGTCATACCTCTTAGGTCTGATGAGATTGCCAATCGGTGCTTACTTCTATGGGTTTTTAGCGTAATTGCCTTAAAACAGATTTCAGAATTTTTTGATAGTCAACCCCGAAGGGAGCGTAAAGGACACACGATTTAACTGTGCAAGTAGTCTTTATTTGTATAATCGGCAAAAACCGATATTTTTTAGTGACAATGTTTGGACTTCCCAAACATAAATTCAATTTTTTATAATTGTTACATTTCTAATCTTAAATACTTTCGATCCGGACTGTCCACCCAATTTTCACCTCGCCGAAATTGGTCCAGGACAACGGAAACAAAAGCTTAATCGGGCTATTTAAGCCACGCGCAACGTCGGCTCGCCCTCTTTGACAATATTTCATTGAGTACCACAATTGTGGGCCAAATTTGCGCTGCAATAAGGGACCTCAAACGAATTCAAGGTAGCATTATTAACGCGGTATTATTCAATTTGCATTAGTTGCAACCTCTCAAGTAGGCCAACTTTGCGCTGCTTGAGTGGTTTCAACGAGAATAATTAAAATATTCGACAAACTCTTTGGCATGCCGACTGCGCTGCCTTTGAAATTTGGAGAACCACATTTTATTCTATTTGAATTTTGGTAGTTTATAAAAAAAACATAATATTTTTTAAAGGAAATTAAATATAAGCAATTTTATTCTAATTCAACAACATCTCGAGTTTTAATTTAAAGAAGAATTAATAATTTCAGAACAGCAAATCACATTAATTCAGACAACATTAACTTTCCAAAAAATTTCTTGTGTCGAACCAATGTTACAGTATGACCCAATTTCGTAACTCATGTGTTAAATTTGTCAGTCGCGTAAGAATTCTATCGCACCACCCCCTGAACCGCTGTTCGAACTTTGATCTGAAAAGTTATTAAGTTTCGCTCAGACGGTTTGCAATTTTTTTTTGGAGACACTTTCGCTTAGTTTCTTTAGAAGTTTTTCACCTTTAAACAAAACTCTTTCTCCAATTAGTCAATTCTTTTTTTTTATCAAATTTTAATTAAGTCATGTAATTGTTATGATATTTTTCAAAACATTGTTTTATTCATATCAGAAATAATAGTATTTGGTGCAAATGGACAATTTCATTGGGACTAAAACTTCAATCGCATAACTAAATAATGACAGGGAATATAAGGTAATTATGTACTTGGAAGATTGTCTAAGAAAAGTGTAGTTAAATGTAGTAAAATTTCAGAAATTGTGCGTTTTCTCCAGAGAAATGCGTTCGGTTTGCCAAGACTTAAGCCAGAAAAATTGGAAGTTCCTTGCAAAGTCTTACCACCAAAGGTTTTCTGAAAAAAGCGGCCAATCTAGCGACTTACTTAGAACAAGCCTTTAAACTTTGTGTTAAAAAGAGCTAGTGGGCTAAAATTTGAAGGTCGAGTGATCCTAGTAAGAGAACAAAACAACTGCTAAAGTATGGGTATTCTACGTTCTATAGATATGTTTTTATACTCTAGATGAAATCATATAGAGTATTATAAGTTTAATCCAGCCCAAAAGTTTGTAACGCATAGAACCAAGCCACGGACGAAAAAAAGTTATATATATTATTTTTTGTTTATTTGTGGTCAAAAACCTCAAATCCGCTTGACGTCCGTCCGTCCGTCCGTCCGTCCGTCCGACCGTCCGTCCGTCCGTCCGTCCGTCCGTCCGTCCGTCTGTCCGTTAGCACGATAACTCAAGAACGCCTTGACCTAGGATCTTGAAATTTTGAATCTGGATGTGTGGTTGAATTTGTAAGGCTAAGTTCGTTAACGGGCAAAATCGTCTTACTCCTTCGAGTAGCTGCCATACAAAATGTCCTTAAAACACGTCTTCAAGAATATTGGTCGATATACCAATAGTTGAAGCTAAATATATGATTATGAAGAAAATCCTGTTAGTCCTTCGTGTAGCTGCCATACAAATATCATGTCAAAATGTATTCACTTAATTTACGAAACTCACTATAACTCAAGTAATCTTTTAGCTATGAATTCGGAATTTTGTACAAATTAGTTTTGAATGAAAAGAAAGTTCGACTTTACTAGTCAGCGAAATCCTTTTACTCCTTCTGGTAGCTGCCATACAAAATGTCCTTAAGACACATGTTCAACAATATTTTTCGCTAACTTTTGAACGCTTCAAGCTACGAATTTGAAATGTTGTACACGTTCATTTTTAAATGGTTCCAAGGAAAAGGATAAATATGTAAGAAATCGAGTGAGTCCTTCCTGCACCTCCCATGTGAAAGTCCTTCAAAAAGGACATTTTTGTTCGATGACTTACCCAGTTTAAGATATGAAATTAAACACTGAACATTGTCTTTTAGGTTTGAGTAGCAATCTAATGGCAGTCCTTAAGAAAGGTCATACAACATGCACACACGTAATTCTACTTTATCCCCAACTACAATATAAATCGGAGTTCAGTATTCATCTAGAGTATTATACGATTGGCTTGCAGCCGATCGTGACTGCAGTATGTTTTCTTTCTAGTTTTTCATTAAAAAAAAGGATTGCCCGGTTGCTAAAATTGTATATATTACATATAAAATAAGCTTTAATTAATAAAAACAAAGTTACTGAGAATTAAAAATTTTTTTTTTGTGCAGGTAATGTTGCAAATACAGCTATGAATGTACTACTCTGCTATATGAATAAAACAATGCATTTTTAAAAAGTTGCGTATACCTGTAGCGTGGCGTAATAATTCAACAAGGGGAAGCAATTGGTTAATATCAAAAATTTATTACTATATTATATTCTTTCTACAAATTTACTGCGTATTAATTAAACCTCCTCCATTAGCTACTTTTAACATTACTAATATAAAAGCACACAGCAATCACGAACGGGTTCCAAATGGAACGTTATTTTTTAGGTGGTCAGTCGCAGGCACCTACACCGCATCTCATAATTAAACGCGTTCCGAACTTTTACCAAAAAAAATTAATAAAGTTGCGCCCAGAGTGTTGGCAGATTTTTTTTTTATTTATTTACGTATTTATTTTTTAATAGAAGAGTCAATAGAAGTAAAACCGAATTTGATCTCATTAATCCTAAAAGATTTTCGGAATTCATGAAAACTTGAACAATACCAAACACCCCTAGGGGCTTAAATATCAAAAATGCTTGCATCGGATTTTTCTTCGATTAAATTTAAGGCCTTTAGAAATAAAAGTGAATTGAATATCTCATTAGACCAAATATATGGAAATTCGCGAAAATGTACACAACCACTTGACACCCCCTAAGGGGATGGATATCGAAAAATTGGGAAAAAAAAACATTCTGAGGAGCTTATATAAAGAACGCACAGAAGTAAAATTTATTTCGGCATGTTCAAAATGTGTAAATAAAGCGAGAAAAAGTGGAAAAATCCCTTTTCATGGACATTTGTTTTACTCAACCTCTATGCCAATAAAAATCTGAATTTTTTTCCTTTAATTACTTCAATAGCATACGTACATATACGTGCTAAGTTCCAAGCCGTTTCTGAGATATAAAAAACCACCATATTTTTTCTAGGATACCTCTATATTGGCTCTATATAGTCACTTTTTAGGTTTCTATGGTTTGTCGTTTTTGAGAAATAAATATCGAAGTTCTTTTCTTTCCACCCCCTCACACCATCAGCTCCTTCACCAGCACCTGCAACATTTTTTCCCTGTTAGAAGTCTACTGGGTTTAACTCCCGCAAAATTTCTAAAATCTGGTACAGTTCTTGAAATATTAAAATTAATTTCTTTTAAAAATGGCTATTTTTTGCAAATAGCTCCACCATCATAATTCCACATAAGTTCCAAGTTTCAGCCTCCTAGCGTAAGTGGTTCCTGAGATCCAAAAACCAAATTAAATATAATTCAACTGTTTACCACCGTTCAATTTCAAGCTTTGTTCAGAATTCATTTCCTATCCTACTCTGGTAGCAGTTATGTCTTATCAGATCTCTGCTTGCTGAAAGTTTCTCCGCTGCAGCCAAGAATGTGTTCTACTACCCGTGGAAGCAAGTTCCTTATTGTATCCAACTTTTTTTTAATGTGTCACAGGGGGTTTAATGAAGTGAACGCTCGTAGATGCCACTTTCAAATTGCTTCCATGTGTCTTCTTCTTGGCTTCTTTCGCTTGCCTTTTTCGTGGTGTTGTCAATTCAGGTGTGTCAGATATTCGCGAGTAGTTTCTTGCGAACTTTTATTTAGACTGTGCCAAAGAAAATGTTTGAAACATGACTTTTTTTCGCGATTTTTCTGAGCGATTTAGAAAACGCCAAATGTAAGGGAAGCAATACTTCCATGGACGCCACGCTACTGGCGTATACTAGGTTATTCAATTATTTAAGTAGCATTAACGGTTTGGAAGTTATTGACATAAATATAGAAAACGGTTAAAATTTCTTTAAAATTAGACACCGCCAAAATGGCACGAAAACGGGTGTTTTATTAAATTTTTTTAGCTCTACATTTTATGATTCAAACTTTATAGCAATACACTCTGAATAGAAGGCATGATATAAGTACATGGTTCGCCGCATTTTGGATTATTATGGTTGATTACATTTTGCCAGTAGTTTTAGTTTTAAGAAGGTGCGAAGAGCCTAGTCACCACTCACACAAAGCACTAAAATAGGGTCCGTAGTGATCCCTTTGGAGCCTCGTAAGTCAATAATCATCCCCGAAACAACCCAGACCCTTAAAGAACTTGACCAGCTTGTCATGCCCTATCGACCTCAGATCTTCCAAATTGTCAAAGGAAAGACTGCCCAATCAATACCAACACAAAATGTGGGTGATGTCCTTCGCAGCATATAGGTCAAGGCACAAGTCCCCTACTCCATGCCAATATCTTCCTAGTCTTCCGTCTGTTCAACCTTGGCCAGAGTGCCCTAGAAGTCCTACAGCTCATTAGCGCCGCCCATCTAGAGTTCACTGCGTCCGTGGCACGATCCCTGATACGCGCTTTGATGCCGTTTAATTTTGCCAGTAAAACTATGGTATTGCCGACCCTGGTTGCCGATGAGTGAGTACGTGCTGGCCAGGTATCAGTTACCGCCACTAATGCCTTCTAGTTTCATTACAGAGGTGGTGCCCAGTGCATTTATTTCGTTCCGAATTAACCGTATTACCATTTGATAATTTTCACTAAAAATCTTGAACTATTTATTGCCGGAACAAAAAATCGGATGTAGTTAGAATATATGTGAAAAAAGGGCACAAGCTCATAAAATCCAAATCACTCTAATCATCTCGTCTCCGTTCTGGTTGAAAAACTTCCCATCAAATCTTACCCCATAAAACGAAATAAAATTTGATCACAGGTCGACATTTAAATTTAGCTACTGCCATATCTGTTCGCGCCACTCTCCATAGATTTCTGGACCGGTGCGAACCAATTCCCATTTTAATAATATTAGTTTTATTCAACCGTTGGTTTTATATCGGACATGTCGATAGAGGGATACACGATAACTTGGGACACTAGGGATATCTGACCAATGTCAGTCCCGATGTAAATACCCTAAAAAATAAAAAAAAACGCACACTCACCTTTTCAGGTACATTGCAGTTACCCGAGCTATGGATCCATCGACAGGACACCGGTGCTACAAAATACAAAAAACCACTCGAATCCTTAACCGTAGCTGCCAGCCAGAAAATATCGTTTCCGATTTTCTCCGGGAAAACGGAAAAAAAGAGCCTGCCATCATGTTGTAGTGGGCGATGTCCAATTGAAAACTAGTTTGTCCTTCATACCACCCTTGACTTATTGAATTTTCATATGCGATGACCTTTTTTTTCACCCCATCCTCCGGACTCAACTCTCCATCGCTCTAACGGAATCCAATAAAGTTGTGATCTAAAAAAAATATGGCTTTTTTTTATTTTTCGTGTTAAAGTGGTCAAATGGACAGCATCAAACTGATAGCAAATAACTCTTAAACTCGGAAATACGGTGGATGTACATGTGTACGAAATGCATATGTAGAAATACGGTTGCTCTAGTTCTGAGTAAAAAAAACGGTTGGATAAAGAACCGAAATCAGAATTTAGCGCGAATTGAAAAACCTTAAAAACTACTGGAAGCGATGAGTGAATTGAATTTAGGAGTTTGATTAGAAGATTTTGTTTAAAGACTTAAATACAGGATAATTTTAATCGTATTTGCTGCTCTACGGTAATTTTTTCTTTTTGACCAAAGGCAGCAAAACTGATTATGAAAATTATTGAAGACTAATGTCTTTTATTTATAAAAAACACGCAACAAATCATGTAATACTCTGGCTGAAATACTAAACAATGCTGTTTATAACAATTGGATTAATTTTACTTTTTTCGTTTTTAATAAAAAAATTATTAAGGATGACCAGAAAAATAAAAAAAAATTTGCAACCCTCGAATTTTTGATTTTCTCGAAAATCAAACAAAAAAGCCGTCTGTCCGCCGTACACGTCGAACGCTAATTCGAATTCGAGATCCATTAAACCTATAAGATTTGTCGGAATTCGTGAAAACTTGAACATCATCTTCACGGGGTGAAATATTGAAAAATGCTTCAATCGGTTTTTTCCGATTATATTGAAAGCCTTTTGAAGTGAAAGTTAATTCGATATCTCATTACACCTAAGAAATATATCGGAATTCGTGAAAATGTATCCAACCACTTCAAACCCCCTTAGGGATTGGATATCGAAAAACTTTTGTAAAGCGTTTCTATGCGCTTAGATAAAGATCACGCTGAAGTATAATTAATTTGATAACTCGACATGCCTAAAAGATATAACGAAATTCGTGAAAATGTAGGAAAAAAAACTCTATTCACGGACATTTTCTTTACTACATCTTTGTACTCCAATGAAAATCTGAACTTTGTTTTTGCTTAAATTGGTATCAATTCCTGTAGTACACCTAAGTTTCAACTTTCTATGTTATGTCATTTTTTAGATATGCAAAACCACTCCCCTACTCCGTGCATTCACTGAGAGAACAAATCTGTTGCTGCAATATAAATATATGCCAAACGAATTACAACGGTTGTAGTAAAAGTTTCTATTGGTACCAAAATTCTCGGTTGGCCGAAACGAATATTCGTTTATTGGTATCGAATATATTTTCCGACAACCGAATTATTTGTCTAGCCAACCAGAATCTCATTGAATTTTGATTGTCAGAAATGGGAGACTTCACAAAAAAAAAAAAAATTGAGCTATTTCTGTTAAATCCTACACTGAATTATTTTTTGTTACCTAGGAGGAGGTAGAGAACGCTTATAAGACATTATTTTCCTACGTCAAATATTATTTCTTATTTACTTACTTAATAATCGAACCCGCGGATTGTCACGCGTAGTCACTGCGCCACCGAAGACCTCTCATTTTCATTTCCCAATGCACCAACTTAACTTAGTGTGGATTAACTCTGTTACCGCAACATGCATTTCGCTGGGTCAACGCACATTCGGTTACCACAGAAGAATGATGCCGAAAATCGTTTGTGATGAACAATATTCTATGGCCATAACCAACATTATATTGCGGAAATCAAAATTGAGTTGCTAGACATTTTTTTGTTCGGTTCTTTCAACAGAATTACGCAAACAATATTGTCTTGACAGAATGGTTCTACTACTGCGTGTCCTTAAAAGAATATTTTTTTGTACAATCGAATATCTATTGTTCCAAACTAATTTTTATTAGCAGAACTGAACTTCGAATGCTGCAATGAAAATTTTATTGAAGCAATCTCTTGCCAACAAATTATTTCTCTCAGTGTTGCTACCCTTATCAAAAATTTTATTTCTCTAAGATACCTTTTCTTAGATTTTTAGGTTTTTATCCTTTGTGGTTCAATAATAATCAGAATTTTTTCCTTTCTACCCCTCTCGCTATCACCCCCTATACTTGCACCCTCTACCGTTGCACCCCCGAAATTTATATCTTTGCTAGAAGTCTAATGGTTCTAACTTCTGTAAAATTTTTAAAATCATATCTGGTTCTGGTTTAAAATCATATCTGGTTCAGTTCAGTTCTCCGTCCCTTTCATGCTCCACGTCCCCCTTCAAAAATTTGATATTCAATAGACTCCACATGTAATACTATGTGTGGGCTATTCAGATGGACGTCACTGTGTCCAGCTAAATGTCACACGAAATATTGAAAGTTATATTTTAAATTGGACTCGTTAGGTCAAAAACATGAACAATTACTTTTGTTAAATGCACTTAGCACTATAGGCTGATCGTTAGGTCGAATACTGAAACAATGTGAATTATATTAAAATGCATTTGGAATGATAGAACCAAAAATTGTTAGACGTAAATAGGTTAGTTATTAGAAAAATAAATCATTAGTGAATTGGAAGTCGCGGCGATAGGTCGCTGGTATTTTTTTTATTTGTTCACGACCGAACCGTCCTTTTCAGGGCGAGTACAAGTTATTATCGTGGAGAAAATCAACCAGCCCTTATATTAGATATACAAAAGGGTAAACGATTGACATCAGTTCTTATTAGAACTGATGCCCACACCATATAAAAGAGTAACCGAAAAACAGCTCTTTTAAGAGCTGAAAGGATCCGGCTCCACCACGCTCCTGAATATAGCCACGCCGGACTCAGCCGGACCAGCGCTGGGGCCTTAGGCGTGATATCGCCCCCGGACGCTGGCGGTAGTTTAGGGTACGTCTGTGCCCGTATATTGGGCATACAGATATACAGAAACCAAATTTTACCTTCCTTATATAATTAATTCGAAAGATATTGTAATCCAAAGGTTCTTACCCCCACCCCACATCCTATATCCTCTTTTAAAAACTTTAGTCCTTGTCTAAGCTCCTAATATCCCTTAAGGGCTCATATACCCCAGAAAATTTTCAAAAAATGGATTTTTTTTTTTTGCAGATTTTTATTTTTTATACCTTTAAGAATTAAGAAAAAAATTAGAATTTAGAAAATTCCACTCCATTACAAAGTTATAGCAATAAATGTCACCAGACATCGGTTTGGAGCGGCTTCCTGGCTAATTGCCGCGCCACTCTCAACAGCAGCGTTTAGCATTTATTTTGTTCGCAAAAGCCGGGTTTCTTAGAAAACAAGGTCATTTATAGGACCATCTGTGAAAAACACGAAGATACAAGAGGAAGAAGGTGTACAGTACGAAGCTGGAATGGGAGACTAGCCGTAAGTTCACGTTGTACCTACCAAAAACTTTAAACGCATTTTACTCGATACTATGTTTTTAGACATGGTCGGCACGATAACTCAGTAAATTTTTAATATTTTTCAATTTTTTTTTTTTATAATTTTGATAACTATTTTCTATAGTCTATCGAGAGGTTTTTTTAATTTTTTGCTTGGAAATTTTTTTATACATAATTAAACGCAAATTTTTTTTTAAAAATCTGATTACTAAAGTTCGAAATACTGTAACTTATTTATTTTTGAAAAAAAAAATTCCCTCCGTGACATTATTCTACATTATTCTACATTATTCTACAAGATTCTTTTTTATTTTTGTAAATTGAATTATTTTTGGTGAAGCTATGATGCCGACCAGGAGGCGCCATGGTTTTTATAAGTAGTCCATTTAAACCCGTAAAACACAATGTTAATATTAAAAAAAAAAAATTTTTTTTTTTTTATAGTTGAATAGTTAATAAGATATGTGAACTCAACAATTCAATTTTTTTTTCACCATATAACCTTTATAATAATTTTTCAAATTTACTCGGTTTTCAGCGCGTTCAGGGGTATGTATATGAGCCCTTAAGGGGGCAGTCTACTTTGGACGCCCCAAAAAAAGAGCTATTTTTAGGAATTTTTTTAGAGTTTACAAGAATAACTATCGATGCCATTCTTTTTGGGTTTAATGAATATACTCTAAAACTAGCTAAAAACATTTTTTTTTTATTTACTTTCTACATTTTGTGTTGTTGAAAATACTCGTTAAACGTAACTGCGTGAAAAATACATAGGTGGCTGACGGGATTGATTTTGTTCAGCAGATTCATCTGACACAAAAAAATGAAAAAGTTATAGATTCAGTATAACTGTGATTCTGTCTGGAACTAGAAGATTTGATATTCATGCATAAATAACCAAATGGCGGACTTTTTCGGAAAAATACCAACAAAATGGTACTTTTTCCACTAGTTTTTGCATCAAAATTAATATTAAAAATAAAAATTTTCACTTGGTTCTAGTTCCAGACAAAATTATATATTTTAGGGATATGTGGTCTAATTTGCATCAAGATCGGTTGACTGGTTTCGAAAATTTCAGTCCCGTGAGCCGAGAAAACGTTGTTCCGAGAAAAACGCGGTTAAAGTTTTTTTCTACGAAATCGTGAAAAAATCATACTTACGCCTAATCAGCGATGCCCGGACCATACAGGATCCCTTCTGCCTTTCCAGAATCTCTTCCCCTTACAGTTTCAAATGTGGACATATAACTACCGGTGAAAGCAGTAGAGAAACCTCAAATGTCGAAATATAACTGCCGGTGAAAGCAGTAGAGCAACCTTAATAATAAGTTTGTGTTAATACAAGCAGCTGCTCGACATTGGCACTTAGACTGCTCGGATCTTTATGAATTTATCTCACAATATTTTTGAATGTACATACTTTCGAAAAACGCAAAAAAAAACGATTCAAACGGTCACAACTAGACTGCCCCCTTAAGACTCTTTCACAAAGTTTCAACCTTCTGTCGTCAACCGTTCAATAGATATGGATTTTCAATCCCAACTTTAGAGGGTTTCGTACGCATTGTTTTCCCCCACTCCCACACCCCTCAACCAATATCGACTATTTTTTTTGAAAATAGGTCTACTATCGCAGTTCTACTTAAGTCCCAAGTTTTCGCCTCCTAGCATAAGCAGTTCCTGAGATCAAGAAACTGAAATTTGTTTGTTATAAACGGACATTGTTTTTTCTGCTTTTTTAGGGCTTACTAGTAATATAATACCTTATTATTAAAAACTAATAAAGTAAAAATGCTCGGAAGCTGAGATTGAGGCATTCGTAAGTCCATAACCGCTGAACGGTTCATGTCACAAAATATAAATTCAAGAATTGTTTGTGAACATACTAGGAGCACAGTAGTAGGAAGACAGGAAACTTTAAGAAAATTAAATAAAAAGTCCTGATAATTTCTCACTTTCAGTTCGAAAATTATGCAGTCCTATCGACTCAAATTAAACGCCACAAGTACACAAGTAGCCGTCATATCAAAATTAAAAAAAGATCCGTTTACTGCCCAGGCCATTGAATTTAATTGACAGTGAAGAATTAAATCGATATCACAAGAAACAGTCGCAATCAATTATTCATCCAAAATCATCGTCTTCAATTGGTCGCACGTATAGGCACACAAATCCTTATGTGTGCATTCACGTGAACAATGGCGGCTTTACGGACAATTTCAGATTTCAATTAACTCGTTGCCGATGGCAGTTTTCCTAGAATCTAGGACTTTCCATTGAATTCGATTTTTTCTCTTACAAGAAAAATTTGATTGAAATCGATTTCAATGGAAAGGAAAAATTATTCCACTGAGCTATTGTTTGTGTACACAGTCCGTACAGTCGTTGAAATCCTTTGCAGTTTACCTTTTTGTTGATTTTACTCTCAAACGTAGTTCTATCGACAACTTTTCAATCATACAACTTTTGTTGTAGTCCATCCAACAGATATACCTGTAATTTTATGAATACTTTTTTTATTGCCCCGGTTTGTTTAATTCTTGAACCTTAAAATAGTAGGTTCTTTAATTTAAAATTACGCGCCTCTATTATCCGAAAAAGAACCAATATTTTCGGAGTAGTAGTCCAAGACAAACCATCCAAAATTACGTTCCACTAATATGACTACTTTCCTTTCCTTCAAAGGCTAGTGTACACTAGCAATAAACTTGCGACAATTCTTTCGAGAGTAATTTGCTGCGATGTTTACACTAACTTTCAAATTGCAGCAATTTTACTCTAGCATTCAGCTCAAAAAAATCTTGCAAGCACAACTTGCTTATCCGTGTGCATACGTTTGTCGTGTGTCAACTCCCAATACAACAAAAATGTCAACTGACTAGCATAAAAATGTCGGAATTGATCGGAACTTTCTTGTGCAATTTCAACTCTCGCAAGTATACGTGTACATTCACAACTTCCTTGAAAACTGCTGGCTACAGCTAAAACTTGAGCAAACGCGCTCTCGGAACTGTGTACACATAGAGCAATAAATGTCTGAGAGCAACTAGTGTCCACGGGCCTTCAGAGGTTGGACAAAATTTGGCTCGAGAGAAAGTTATAAACAATAAAGAAATGAAACCTCTACAACCCATTTCAAAAAGCAAAACCGCCCGAAAGAAAAACAGGAGAACTGCTTTAAAATATGATTTTACATATTTCTCTGAAATCCTCTTGAATAGTCTCGGGACATGAAATATAATTAACTTTTTCTACGTAATTTCTTAACACAAAGCGCCATTTCTAGACTAAAAAATAAACTAAGGACGTTACGAAGTCCATGCGAACAATCTCCTTAATATTCTTAGCAAAAAAAAAAAACTGAAGATACTAAGCCCTCACTACCTTCCACGTTTTTATATCAACCCTGAAAATGGATTTTATTTAACTTATGTATGAAGGAAGGCACGAAAAGAATTTCTAGAAACTCGTATATTCAAAATATTTCGTTTGTAATATCGAATACCGCAAAACCCATGTTTGATGTTAAAGTTTTCGGAATTTTTTTCCTCTATTCCAGTGCCAATATTCTGGACTCGTTTTATTGAAATTCTTCGTTTATATCCTTGAAATTGAGTAGAGTTGGTATTGTTATCAATTTGTATTCATGATAAATACCAGGAAAATAAACAAAATGAATATCTCTTAAATAATAAAGTCACAAATAAAATTCTTTGAATTGTGAGGAAGTAGGCACTTTATTTTAATTACAGGTGGTTCTTTTCAAAGTAAAGCGATTGTTCTTGTCCGAGCAATTTGCAGAAACCACAGCACTGTATCCACAACTGGAAAGATGCTACTTGGTTCAGTTAAGTGAGAAAATAAGTAGTTGAGAGTTTAGCTAAACTGTTTTAAAAAAAAATTTGTTTTCAATCCAATTTTTACTTAAAATTTCCAGTATATTTCATTTTTTCAAGCAGAAGTACACATTTCAATCACTTTTAAACGAAATTGCTGGTATTAGTAAATTATTCATGTACTTTTCAACTGAACCGTACAATTTACATGAAAAGGTTCACAAAATTACGCAACATTTCGTGTAAAATTAACTATATTTATATATGAATTGAAAATTATGTTCTTTTTCATATAATTCTACTTCTCTATTTGAATTTTACGACGAAAAACATAAATTGATCGCGGGTTCGATTCCTACCTACAGCCAAGGGTTTCATTAATAGTAAGTAAGTAAAAAGTAATATTGGAAGGAGAAATAAGTGTATCTTAAAGAGTGCTGATTATACACTTTTTTTAATTCAAGAGAATATCCAGTGAATTTGCTGCTTTCGAAATTGAAATTAATGATTGCAAATTGAAATTTACTGACCGAAAACTGAAAATTCTTTCAAATTGACTATTACATCCCAATGTATTATAAATTTACTTGAAAAGGTGAGGCATATTTGACTACTATCCAAAATATATAAAATTCAATGGATTTTTACTTTATTATTTTTTAATAATAAAGTATTTTTTCTGTGCAGGTGTAAAAAGGTAACTGGTAAATGCGGTTCGAATGTAAGTTGTTTTGGTACCATTTAGTTCACTTTTGATGATGAGTAACATAAAAGTGCATAACTTACTAACCGAATGTCGTAACTAAGCTGGGCTCATTTTGTTATACGTTTATAAGACAAGAAATCTGCTTAATTAAAAAAATTAAAGGAATTCTGGTGGACTGAATATTTGTTCCGCTTTTATCAAAAAAGCAAAACTTGATCCATCGCAACAGTGTCATCAGAATTTTGGCAACATACCGAATTTTCAATTTTATTTTGTTTGTTATAAAAACCATGAAGTAGAAAATTTATATCATTTGCTCACTCTTTTAAACAGGTATTTTATTCATATTGGCGTGGATAACAGGAATAAGTATCTTTACTTTACCCACACAAATTTTATTTTTTAGACGTAAAGATAAGGATATGCGAGGCTAAAAAGATTTTTTTTTATATAAATAAAATTTAAAAATTGTTTGTTAGGAACATTTAGAGTATCACAGGAAAATAGCTGAACAGAATTTGACCAGTTTTAGAATTTGAGCAAAGGGCCATCCGTGTATAAGTGGTAAAAAAGAATATTCCTAAAAAAATGTAACAACTACGAAAATAGTTCGATATGAGACATAAACAAATCCTTGACACACTCTTTGGAGATGTATATCGCAAAATATTTAAATCGTTTTTTAGGCGATTATGTGTAAAGCCCATAAAGTTCGAATTGAATTCGATATCTTATTAAACCTAAAAGATTTGACGGAATTCGTGAAAACTTTCACAACCACTTTACACCTACTTGGGGGTTGAATATCGAAAAATGCTGAAATTGGTTCTTAGACGATTAAATTTACAGTCCTACATTTAATTTAAAAACGAATTCGGTATGTCATTAGACATAAGAAATATGTCGGAATTCGTGAAAGCGTACACAACCCTACAACTACAGTTGTTGGATATCGGTAAATCAGGAAAATAATTATACTTACATAAAGTGCACGCAGAAGTAAAATTAATTTGACATATCGCAGACCTAAAAGATATGATAAAATTCGAGTACTACTCTTTTTTAGGGACAAGGCTATTGCTCTGCCGCCAATGTCAATTTGAATATTTTCTTTTGTTTAAATTAATTACCTGGGACATCTACATATACGAGTCAAGCTTCAATTTCTAGCATAAGCCATTCCTGATATAATGGGTGTTTTTTTAGGTGCATGAGAACTTTCGATATCTGTAACTGTGGTTTGACAGCTGAGAATGTCAAACTGTGTTGACATTTCTGTTCAGTAAGGTTTGGCAAGTCATCATGAATCATTTAACGCCAGAACAACGCTTCCAAATTGTAGAAATTTACTATGAAAAAAATAAATCTGTTCGCGAAGTTCATAGAGCACTTCGTCCATTTTACGGTCAACATAATCGGCCATGCTGACTGAATTTTTGTTTCCAAAAATTAATCAGTTAATCATCGCCGACGTTAGGCTCCAACAAGACGGCGAAACTTGCCATACAGCACGCTTAACAATCGATTTATTGCAAAATCAATTTGGTGACAAGTTGATTTCCAGAAGTGGTTCTGTCAACTGGCCCCCTCGTTCGTGCGATTTAACGCCTCTGGATTACTTTTTATGGGGCTATATTAAGTCATGCGTTTATACCGACAAACCAGCAACTCTTGAAGCATTGGAAGCCAATATTCAAGCCACTATTGACGCCATACGGCCAGATTTACTGGAAAAAGTAGTCAAAAATTGAACTGATCAAATAGACCATGTAACTCGTAGCCGCGGCGGACATATGACGGAAATCATATTTAAAAAATAAATGCCATGAAATTATCTACCAGAATATAATTAAAAAAAATTCATTCCAACAATATTTCCGTCTTGTATTATAATTTTAGGTTCTCATGCCCTTAAAAAAACACCCTACATAAGAAATAACCTCCCCCTTCGTATCAAACCATCCTATAAACAAATTTTGTTTGATGCCCTATCCAGACCTTAACTTTTAAATATATATCTTTCTCGGTTCTTGAGAAATAGCACTCAAAACATATCGCTTTTTCTCACCCCCACTCCCTACACCCTCAAAATTTTAAATATTTTTAGGGTGGCGGGGAGGGTGGGCAAAGAGGGGATTCGGTTAGAAACTTTGGACTACGATATCTTCCGAACTAATTGCGCCAGACAAATTGGTTTGTGTATTAAAAATTTATAAGTGGAAAATATTAGCTGGTAACATTTTTAGGGGGTCGGAGGATCAAAATTAATTTTTATATGTCAAGAACCCTTTCAGATATATCCTTTGAAATTTTTGGGAAGTTGGACCTAGTGGGTCTCTAGGAACAGAAAATATTTGTGTTGTGATTGTGTAGGGTGTGAAGGTGAGAGAGGGTGGAAATAAGAAAATTCTTATTTTTATTTCTCTAGTACAGCTACAGAGGGGCTCTACAGGGGCACCCTAGTCAATAAAATTTTGATCGGGTTAAGAAAGAGCGTTTTTTTAACTCAGAAACGTCGTACGCTAAAAAGTTTAAACTATGTACAGAGTCCGGCAAAAAAATGCACTGATTTCCGGCGTCCATTGTTCCTATATGGGTGGGGGTTGCAAAATGTGGTGGTGCTTTGTAGGTGCGCTAACTCATAAAATTTCGGTATCCCATTATGCTTTGGTCAAGTGAACATTGTGCGTTCGTTGTCGAAAATTTTAAAAATGGCGGTTCCGTCAATAAAACGCAAAGATCGTTCAGATTATATTTTAATCTTCGCCCTTTAGACACAGTGCCAGATCGCAATGCGATTATTCGTTGGATAGCTGCCTTTCGTGTATCTGGTTCAACATTGAAAAAGAAACCTCCTGGTAGGCCAAAAAGTGTATGAATACCTGAAAATATTGAGAGATTAAGGTAGTCCATTCGTTCCGCATTGAAACAAGCGGCTACTTTGCAGTTGTCCGACCGAAGTGTGAGGCGAATGCTGCACTTTGACTTTAAGTTCCATCCTTACAAGATGGCTCTTTTTCATGCGATACACGAAGGTGACTTTCAAAGACGTGTGGATGAATGCAAGACCATTCTTCAAAACGTGCCGAGAAATATAGTTTTATTGACCACTGATGAAGCTCACTTCCATCTAACAGGTTTAGTGAATTAGCAAAGAAAGAGTGTACACCAACCGTTCTCAAACCATCAATGCCTTGAAAACAGTAATCCGTGCAGAAATGGCAAGGATACTGCCTAAAATGACACCACGTGTTATGCAGAACTTCAGAAATCGCCTAACCCGCTGCATCGCAAATGAGGGACGCCATTTGGAAGACATCATTTTTCACAAATAAACTTTAAGATACTGCAAACATTTTGCAAAATAAGACCTTTTGGTTAATGTTGTCGTTTATCATTTACTGTCCTTGGAAATCAGCGCATTTTTTTTGCCGGACCCTGTATATATATATTTTTTTTTTATTTATTTTTTTATTTATAGATAACTCATTATTATAACTCATGTAATTATATTTTACAAATTTATCTATGCCGCGTGAATTTTGGCGATTTTTTGAAACTCGTGGACTGACGCCCTTTTAGCATGGATCGAGTTAGCCATAACTTGGTAGGTTTACTCATCATTCTAAAGTCCATATCTTTTGAATAATTAATTTCAGATTTTTGACACTTTGTGGTTAACGTAAGAAATACCAGGAGATTGGAAAAGGGTTAACATTTTTAAGGGGGGTGGTAAGGTGTGGGGGTGGTGGTGAAAAACTTTGGATTACAATATCTTCCGACTCAATTGTACCAGAAAGATAAAAATTGGTTTTGGTATATAGAATTATACCACTCCTAGTGTTCCGTTGGTCTAGTAATGAAGTAACTCTATCATTACTTCAAGACCTAGGCCCAATTTGTTGTGCCATTGATTATGATTATATAGAATTATAAGTCGAGTCTACTGAATATAAAATTTTTGAGAGGGGCGGTGAAGAGCGGAAGTGGGTGGAGTGCCATTTTTCAAAATATAAAATTTTTATATCTGAAGAACCGAACTAGATTTAATCTTGAAAATTTTACAGGAGTTAGTACTAGTAGACCTCTACCGGAGAAAGTGTGGAAAGTGTGGTATGGTGGAAGGGGCTGGAAATGCAAAAACTTCTGATTTTTATTTCTCGAAAGTCGAAAGGAAGAAAGCTAAAATTTGGCATCTATATAGAGCTACTATAGAGAAATCGCAGAAAAATAAATTTTTTGATAGCGTTAGCAAGGTACAGGGGTGGGGGATGGTCTTTCATATCTCAGAAACGGCTTATGCTAGAAAGTTTAAACTTAATAACTATATGTAGTACTGTACAAATTAGTGATAAGATGTGCCGGAACTCCAAGACTTCAAAACTAGTGAAATCGCAATTTCGATAAAAATTGGCCAGATGACCTTTTAGCATGGACCCATTCATATATGAATGTAGGTACTAGAAAAGTATAACGAACAAAACAAAATCAGAGGTGTGACAAACAAAATTTTCCGTGAAAAGCAGTTCAAGAACTTCATCATTAATTAATTGTACTTCTGTTGACTGTTGTCTACTTACTACAAAACTCTCTCCCTATTTTTTGATGTTATACCCGTAAGAGGGAGTAAAGGAGTAAAGTTGTGCAAATTTCACGAATACCGTCATATTTTTTAGGTCTAATGAGATATCGTATTCGCTTTTACTTCTTAAGCTAGTATTACACTGTTTGACCATGTGGTCAAATTGCAGTAATAAACAATGCGCAATAGCGAATTGCAATTATTTTCGCAATATCCGCTCGGTCAAATTCGCTATTTCGCATTGCTTATTATTGCAATTTGACCACTTGGTCAAACAGTGTAATACTAGCCTAAGTGCTTTAAATATATTAGCCACAAAACTAATTTAAACATTTTCCGATGTTCAGCCCTTAAAAGGGTGTATAGTGGTTTTGTAGATGTTCACGAATTCCAACAATTTTTTAGGTTTTAAATGAAGTGGCATTCGATTGAACTTCTATGGTTTTACAATTATTGCCTAAAAATTTCAAGAGTTTACGATATGGTCGCCAAGGATGTCAAGTGATTGTGTACATTTTCACGAATTCCGATATATCACTTAGGTCTGATAAGATATCGAATTGTTTTTTACTTTATCTGGCTTTCCTTATAACCAGCTAAATTTCGGCTTCAGATTTTTTTGTTTAAATTTAAACCCTTAGGGCTTATGTTAATATTTTACCCCTAATGTTGTTAAAAAAAAATAAATAAACTGCCAAAACTCTAGGCGCGAAAATATCATATTTTTGGTGGAAGTCCGGAACGCTTTTAAAGCAGAGAACTTCGTTCTTCCACAAAGTCTCTGCCGCAGAGCGTTGCTGTCGTATATATCGTGTCACCTTAATCAATGATGACATCTTTTGTGTGCGAATTAACGCTGAATTTTTGTACCGTATGTGATGCATCGCTAAATTTCTTCGGTATTCGATGTTATTCTGGTTTATCTTGATGTTTTGATGAAATTCACGTTTCGTATTCATAAAATGAAGCATTATATTGAATCTTTCTGGACTGCTCTATTTCCTTCTACGATTTGGTGCATCCGAGTTTCGTTACTGCTCTCCAACATTCAATAGAATCGAAATGAGAGATTTCAAAGATTTATTTCCGGTCACTTTGCTACTCACTTTGTCAGTATTTAATTTCAGTTACTTCCTGTTTTAGTTTGTCCTATCAACTCTGAATCACCCTCATACACCTCATAACACATGCATGTTGTTTAAATAAATTCAAATCCTTTTTATTCAACCAAACCTATGCTAATCTCATGTCATCGTTCTTTAAAACATTCATTTTCAGTTGACAGAACTTTGAAGACGTCACAGACCAACCACTGTCAAGTATTAAGCCCAAACAAGTCCGCAAATACAATGCATGGGAATGGGTTCGAGGCGTTATCCGTGTTATCGTTAACAAAGTGAATTTGATATGAGAATTTCGTAGAGTACAAGTTACCCACAAACTGACATACGGTTTCCAAATCATTTCAACAGATGGCGCAACCCCTAATTTTCGTGGGAGATGAAATGAACTGATGCGCTCAGACTTACAAACGTATACGAAAAGCAAAGGATAACCGCCGAGGGGCTGATAAGGCAGTGACGGGGGGTGAAGCCTGTTCGATGTGTGGTATCTTGGCTACTTGCCATTTCAGTTTCATTTACATATTGACGTTTGTGCCGTTTGTGAAAGTTTATTTGCAGAACTTATGCAGCTTTCTCCTGAGGCCACGTACAACGTCATACAAAATCAATTTGTGTCGGTATTCTTGAAGCATCCGTTTCCAAGATTAAAATTTTTTTTTTAAAATCCGCATATCCTGGCCAATGGCTGTGCGGTTTTAGTGGTGACACATACAAACACCTATTATCTCATATATGCGAATGAAAAGGTTCCGTTTGGGGTTTTTTTCTCGCTCCCGAATCCCTGAAAAAGGGCCATTTTCATTTCGTATTTTGCTGCTATTCAAAGGCTTTGATTTTCAGGTCGCTGGGTAAAACTTTTCCAGGGTAATTACATTAGATGGACTTTTAAAAATGAGGAGCTGAGGGCGCAAAAAACAAACAACAAGAACAAAAGCACAGGATGAAAATTCTATTGACCCAGTCGTGGTCAAGGAACGAAATAAGATCGACAGAAAGCAAAAATAAGATAAAGATATCGAAGACAAGCTAAGGATGGTTGATTTATTTGAAAGATTTTCGCTTCACTGCTGTATTTCGGATACGTAAGGAAGGAGAGTTGCTCCTTGATTTCTATCATCCGGGACTTCTTCCTTTTCCTTAATGAGATTATGGTTAAGATATCTTGTTCGGAGTGCGATACCTAAACATCGAACCCGGGTTGGTTTTCGTCGCTATCTGCGGAACATTGCGACTCAGTGTTTTTGTTTTCTTTCGAAATTTCAATTCAGAACCTTTAATGTGTTCGGAATGATTAATAAGTTTAAGTTTAGCTGTGACAAAGATCTGAAGGAATCTTAAGTGCTATTCTGGAATATTTACGAGTTTATACAGCTACAGATACCTCAAATTACTCTCCCGATGGCGTTTTAATTATTTCGTGTGATGGTTGAAATTTATCGTCGTGATGTTGTTATTTTAGCGAAGCAGCCACGTTGAACTTTTTGCAATATTTTATGAAATTTTAATGAAATCAGTGAGATATTCCCGCATTACACTAAAAGGTACTGACCATACAGTACAGACAATTTTACCTTGACGACTAAATAAGTGATACCAAGCTCTGGAGAAATCAGTACTGCACGGAAAAAAATTATTGGTAATTTACTGGTTTTTTGATTCTTCCTATTTACATCGCAAGATTTGAGTTTATAACATTTAATGGGGAAAACTACTGTATTTTATGTAGGAGAAAAATCATGGAAAAGAGTGGACAAATTCCAATGTTATAATAGTATTTTCTCTGATTCGTAGTACTAATATTCCTTTAAAAATGGATTTTATTCTGTGCTGATCAAAAGGTTAATCCCAATGTGATAGTGATAAATACCGTTTTTGCACTGGATAAACAGCGATAAAAACTAGTAAAAAATCCTTTATTAATTGGAGCAATTTCTTTAAATTCTAGTAGATTTCCCTATTTTTTAAAGCAAAAAAATGCACTAAAAAATAGCGTTTTGGAACATTTTAATAGGGAGCTCTTCTTCGATGACAACAAATTGCATAATTTCAAACTACCTGCAATTTTTTCGATAAATAATAACTGCTTACGTAATAAAATAACGAACACATATTGACATAATTTAAAATAAACTCGTTCTTTTATTATAAAAAAAATTATTCAATTAAATAAAACATTCATCCACTGCTTTAAGTGGACTATCAAAATGGTAGACAGTTTCATCAACAAGAACGTAGGCCTATGTTATATTAGCTGAAAAAAAAAATAAATTTTGTTATAAATAGTTAAAATGGGCATCTTAGATAAATAGATAATTACCGAATGTATCACCCATTAAAATTACAATTGGCTGAAGAGTTTGGTTGGTATGACGCAGGATTTTTTGCTTCTCCTTAAGAGTCTCCGTGAAGTATCCTATTGATTTGTGAACACATTCCAGCAACGCGTTCCGGACTTTTGCCCCAAAAAATAATAAAGTTGTTCCGAGACTATTGGCAGATATTTTCTTATTGCATTGACTTACCGGCAAATGCGGAAATTAATTGGGCAAGCCCTCATTGTACTAAAATCTCAAGGATAAAATTTTCCTCCATTTTTAATGTCAACAATCGTATGCACTTTGTTTAAATTATTCAATTCACCGATTTTCTGGAGTTTATATTTAATTCCCTTACCACGTTTTTATTATTCTTCTTTATGTTATTTAAACTTTTTTTCATACGCGTTTTAGTGATGCACTGCGCACTGGTGAACAACACAAACTGAAACTGTGCTGAACGCGTCCAGCGTCAGTTGAAATACATAACTGAAATATCCATATGTGCGTGGCAAATTTTCCTATGTCCATAGGAATTTAACCTAGTGTGGAATACAATTTTTACATTGAACATTGAATGTCGTTTAATTTTCCGGAGAATTACAGTAACAAACAAAAACGTTTTATAAAAGAATTGATCGGTTTTGCTGATTGATGGACTTACTGTTAGTATATTCTTTTCCATAAAACTGCGATCCCAGTTTCTGAAAACACACACAATTCGATTTAGTGTTGGTACTATTACTAATAAATTATACCGAAATTTTGATTAGTATTTAACCAAAACTTTGCCATGTGTCTTTTGCATATAATAGGTGTGTTTTTTGCGCACTTATCCAGAACAGAGTAGGTTAAAAAATTTATATACAAAATAACAACAACATTGCTGTTTTTGTGATTCCTACTATCTACAGGGAAAAGCAATAAAAATAACAAAAACAGCAATATTCTTGATCTTTCCAATATAAATTTTTATCACTACTCTAATCTGGATAAATCCTCAAAAATACACCTAATGTACACAATGTGATATTAATTTGGTTTTAAATTTGAATTACTAAGAACAAAGATTTCAATACTTGAGTTATTCAATATTTTATTCCACTGTAAGCCAATGAAAATAAATTTGCACTTACATCAAATAGCGAATATTCCCTGACATATTGGAAACTTCTCATTATAATAAAAAAAACTATTAGCTATAAGGTCAGGGAAAATATCCTATTGATAATACTACCCTTGGAATATTTCGCAAATTACAATATAGTTATGGAAAAATCCTGTATATATAGGATTTAAATAATATTTTAAGAACCAATTGTTATTTTCCCCATATACTATGTTATTATTACCTGTTCAAAAAGGAATAATTTTCCATAAACATTACATTTTTCACCATTAGATGCAATCCCATGTTGAAGTGGAAAATAGGCATTGTAAATTTTTTTCCATGTATGACAGAACTGAAAAAATTTTTATTTCATAAAGCACAAAGCGCTTAATCACAAACTTTTCAAGCATAAATTTTCATGATGTCTAGGTCATCTCATAATAAGTTGTTTTTTTTAATAAGAGACCATTATACAGCATCCATCCAAATGGAAAATAAAAATAAATTCAGTCAAAACTACGTTTTTAACGTAAATTTTTGGATTGTATGACTCAGGAAATTAGAAATTGAAATGTTTATTAAACTATGGTCAATTGTGTTTGAAGGGAGACAATTTGAACGCTTCCAAAATGGTCAAAAACATCAGAAGCAAAGATGGTTTATAAGGAAAAATTCAAATTGGGTACTACAATAAAACAACGATCCAAAACTTCGAAGTTGTCTTTGTACTGCGTGAAAACAAGCAAAAATTTTACCAGTTAGCACCGTGGTAGCTCTGTTGTATCATTCACGGTTAATCTTTAAGTTCAAACATATTCACCTCGAGACAAAATTCACTTTTATACTTCGAATCGATGTACATGTGTAACTCTCAACCTCTTTTCTTCAATATTACCTTGTTTTTCACTTCGCGTTAACAATACCCGATAGTTGTTTACTAAATTACCTGAAATACGACTAGTGAATATACCCGTTATGAGTACTAAATTAATCACGCTGCATACCTAAAGGAACGTGAACGTCAGCAGTTATTTCGACATTTTTGAAAAACTACTTCTCCCATGACGATAAGGGCCTGACTGATCAGTTTATGCCAGTAAGTTAAAACTCACTGATTATAGCCATATTTGGAGACTACATCAGAAAAACATTTTTTTCAGAAGCCACTGAATCCCGATTGATTACGAGATCTCAATAACCAACCATTAACTGGGGAGAAACAAATTTGGGGTGTGGTGAAAAGCAAACCCTTTTAAATTTTATATTTAAAGAGCCGCACATAGCACGTTTTAAAAATGTCATTTTTGTTGGGTAGTACCGAAGCAGGGGGGTATCTTTGGAAATTTGCAATGGCATGGGACAAAAACAATGTCCACGCAATTTTACGAATTTTGCCATCTTAGGTCTTCTACGATGTCGAATTAATTTTACTTTATTATTTTTTAATAACAAAGTATTGTGATCGACCTGAAATTTCAAAAAAGTTTGCTGCCCTGAAATTTTGTATTTACACGTTTTAGGACTAGTAAACACCAAAAAAGCAAAAAAAAAAAAAATGTCCGTCTGTCCGCCGTAGAGGGAGGAGCGTTTTAGATGAAAAATTTTGGTTTCTAGATTTGAGGAACCGCTTATGCTAGGAGGCTGAAAGTTGGAACTTATAAAGTACTATGATAGTAGACGCATTTTCAAAAAAATAGTCGATAGCGGTTGATAGGTGTGCGAGTAAGGGGAGGGGGAACAATACGTCCAAAACGCTTGAAAGCTGGGATTGACACATTCCAAAATCCATATCTCCTGAACGATTGATGTCTGATGGCCGAAATTTTTTAGTTGTATTAAGAGATAATAGGATATTAGCAAGGGGTTAACATTTTTTAGGGGAGTAGTGAGGAATGGGAGTGGGGGGGCGAAAGACTTTGAATTACAATATCTTGCGACTTGCCACTCAGTAAAGTCTACTGAATGTAAAATTTTTGAGGGGGAGATGAAGCGCTGAAGGTTGGGGACAGCCATTTTTCAAAAAATTTAATTTTTATATCTCATGAACCGTATCAGATATGATCTTGAAAATTTTACAGGAGTTAGGACCAGTAGACCTACAGCGGAGAAAAATTTTGTGGGTGTAGGGAGTGATGGTGGGAGGGGGTGGAAATGAAAAAGGTCTGCTTTTAATTTCTCAAAAGCCGCAAAGGATAGAAAGCTAAAAATTGATAACTGTATAGAGGTGCTATAGAGACATCTCAGAAAAATAAAATTTTTGAAAGGAGTAGCAAGGTACGGGGGCGGTAACGCTACGTGGCTCGAGCAGGAAAGACCCGAGGACGAAGCAGGTTGCGAGGACACCAGAGGTAGCCTAGATCTAAGGACTTATATTGCTTAACTTTTTTATATATATTTTAATCAACTTCTTGCACTAGCTTATTAAAGATCTCAATTTTGCACCAGTTAATAATTCTTTTACGATACTCTCTGTATAATTTGTGTGGCGTCCACCTATTTTAGTTTCGCGTTAGAGTCTTCCGGAGAAAACTAAATTCTACCCAGTTTCACAACTGGCTCGGTAGATAGAACGGCGACGAAAATCTAGTTGTGTGGCGCCCACCCCGTCTCGACGGATTAGCCGGCTCGTCGTCGTTCGCCCCCTTACCGGTTGGAGAAATTTTACGCGTAAAATGATGGCATCATGGACCAATATGGATATATTGACATTTTAAAAAGAAATGTCAAAGAAAGTGTCCAGAAGTTGGGGATTGAAAGTGATTTTTCGTATTACCAGGATAACGACCCGAAACACAAATCACATAATGCTCGTTTATGGCTAATCTATAATTGTCCGCATGTGCTGGATGTTCCACCACAGTCTCCGAATTTAAATATAATTGAAAATTTATGGGCCATTCTGGACAAAAATATACGGAGGCACAACATTTCTTCGGAAAAGGATCTTCCGGATGCCTTACAAGAGGAGTGGCGAAAAATTCCTTCCACTTTCACATGTAAGCTATTAGAGTCGATGCCAAAACGACTGAAAGCAGTTATTACTGCTAAAGGCGGACCAACCAAATATTAACAGCCTATTTTTATAATTTTTTTTTAACGTTTTTTGAAGTGGCTCTTTTTCTTTGTGACCTATATTTTTGGAAATTTTTACTTTTTATTAATTTTTTTTTAGACTAAGTAACAACAAAAATAAAAAAAAAACATTATTAAAATAAATAATGAACTTCATGTAATAAAAGTACAAAAAATTTTTTTTTAATTTAAGGTGTTTTTCAATAAATTTTTCGCTAATAATTTGTGGTACTATAGGTGGCTCTTTTTCTTTGTGACTCACTGTATATCAATACCAAGTAATATGGTATAAATGCAGTACTGAATTCATAATACTGGACCGATAGCTGTGTTCAGTACTGAATGAATTAAGTTTAACATAATTTAGTCAGTACTAAAAATGTTCCGTTCAGTGCGGGTACGTTAAACGAGATGCCGTAGCCGAACCATACTCGTATTTTTAGAATATCCATCTGAAACAGTCACATTTAAATCCAATATTTTAAAATAAATTTTCCTTAAGAATGAGTTGGCAATATTATTTTCGTAAATCCGGCGATTTAATTTATTTATTATTTGTTCCGTATAAATTCGTGAAAATAATGTTTTTAGGTTGTAGAGTGTGTTTCCTACAGGTTCTTACTAAATCCAAAACAACTGCAGGAATCACCTTGTTAAATGTGTGGAAAGACGTAAAATTCCGGATAATCTTAAAAATATTTCAAAAAACCAATGCCAATGTAATTGTTTTTTACCCTTTTCAAATGATTTTTTTTAATAATGTAAATATAAAAATCTAGCAATAGAGTGAATAGAAAAATATCAACACTATCCTCTCTTGTTTTATTTTTACAAGGTAATAGTCTAAGATGATACAGTCCGTCTGTCCGCCGTACTCGTCATTCACAAGAACCGCTCTTAAATATTACCTTAAAATTTGAATTTAATTTAATTTATTGTTATTCATATTGAGGTATAAATTCATTAATTCGATAAGTATAGTACTGCGTGTATCATACTAATGTGTCAGGTTGGCATATTTTGCAATATATTACATAAATTAATATGGAATATGCAAAACTTGATTTTTAAACTATTATTTTTATTGCTTTTAACAGCGCGCACTTCACTTGCAGTTCTAACGAAACTGCAATTCAATGTACATTTTCATTAATATTATGAAATTGCTTTAATCATAAAAATGTTCAACCAATGATATGTTCATCACTGTAATGCGTGTGTTCCAATTTTAATGTATACATATTCTTGAATATTGTGAATGTGATCATTTTCTTTATGAACAAAAAAGTTCCATCAAAATCATTCATCCAAATTTTCAGCCTATAATGGGATGTGTGCACATTCTCACGATATCATGAGAATTTTTTTAATGAAAAGGATAGAACAGTATTTATGTGCAATATATAGATCATGAAGAATATTCTATAATTTTTTTCATTGTTCCAGCGATTTTTACATTAATCCAAAGAATATTGTTTAATGAAAGGCATACAATAATATTATGAATTGAATTTCCTCTAGTGTGTGGACTATTAAGAGTTTAATTTTCTAAAAATGAATAATAAGTGAATATTTTTGAGGTATGAAAAATAGCGAAAAATGGAGAACGAGAATAGGCGTGAAGCATTTACAAAATCATATATCAGTGTGGATTCTCTGTGGATTTCTTATGAATCATTAATTATTGGCGTGGTCCGAACTTTTGGCGATGAAAGTTGAATGAATCAGAATAAAAACAAAGGGCTTTATTTTTCTCTTTTTCACCTCTTTTTAAAATATTTTTTTTCCTGTTTTCTCGCTATCGAACAATATTTGAGGGATGAATAAGTGCTTGTCAAATGCATTGCACCATCGCCATATAAAGCAGAACTAAAGGCTTTATGCTCATGACACAATGAATGCAGCATTTCGGGGTGAAAAGGTTTCGCCGAAAACTATTATTTAGCGAATGGCCGTGATTGGATTTGCTTCCCTTCGGGCCACGGGAAAAAAAAGCCCTGGCTATGTAACGTCAACGTATACATGTTTGAATTTGAGCACATATGAAAGGCCGCTGGCTCCATGGATATTTCCGACATTTTATTGTTGATGGAATTGCCTTTGTGCATTGTTTACGAAAATGTAATATGTCCTTACGTGACATAATAAAAAAAAGGGATAGAAAGGATTCATTGTGAAAGAATGAAACGATGCCATGACGTTTTTAAACTGTGACATAAGCAAATATTTCAAAGTGATTTCAGGGCAATATACAGAGCGTTGAATTTTTTTCGCAGTTTGTTTTTCCGGAAAAAAAGTGTTGTAAGCCACACAAATTGGATTTATTTTGTGTCAAATGCAGTGCGTGTGTTTAATAACAACACCACGGTTTTAATTGATAAAAAACATGTTGTTTTTTTTTGGTTACAAAAAGTTTCTGGTAGAGCTATTTACCGGCGAGTGTTCAGCGATTAAAAGTCAACACAACAATCCAGATATAGAAGATCTGGAAAGGAAGATTTTCGGCCATCTGAGTGATTTGGAGAAAAATCACGATAGACATCATGCAATTTCCCAGATATGTGCATGATTTCGAAATCACGTCAAGAAAAGCGAGTTCATTTCAATGTTATGAACAATATCACGCATTATTGTGAATGCTCAAGTCACAGTCACACTGTGTTATCTTAGCCTTCTTTCATTGGTCAATACTACAGCCAACTTCATCGTAAAGCTCCACCATTAGACTTGAAATGATAGTACAGAGTGGGCCAAATACAAGTTTCTTTTTAAAAATGCAATAAAATGAACAAAATTAAATTTTTTTCCATGTATTATGGCTTTATTAGTAAGAGTAAATATTCCCATTAATGATGGAACACAACTTCGTTCAAGTGGCTGCATCGGCTGGCTGCGCAGTAGCGCATTCTGTCTCTCCAATTTTCAAAGACCTTGTTGATGGTTTCGGGCTGTAGCTCATGGATTGCTTGGATGATATTGGCCTCAAGTGCTTGAATCGTTTCTGAATTGTTGGCATAACATCGGTCCTTCACGGTTCCCCACAAAAAAAAATCCAAAGGGGTCAAATCGCAGCTCCGAGGCGGCCAATTGACATCGCCAAGACGACTGATAACACGATTTGGGAATTTGGTGCGTAAAAGATCGATTATGGTATGGGCTGTGTGGCATGGCGCGCCATCCTGCATGAACCAGAGGTCATCCAAATCCATGTCTTCAATTTCAGTAAAAAAAAGTCGGATAACATGGCTCTGTAACGTTCACCGCTGACCGAAACGTTGTTCCCAGCCTCATTTTCGAAGAAAAATGGTACAATGATGCCACCATTCCACAATCCTCTCTGTGGATGCATTGGCTTCTCGACAATAACGTGCGGGTTTTCCGAGCCCCAGATGCAGCAATTTTGTTTGTTAACGTAGCCGCCGAGTTGAAAATGCGCCTCGTCAGAAAAGATGATTTTTCGCCCAAAATCGTTGTCCAATTCAAGCTG
The DNA here is from genome assembly GCA_951812415.1 of Beris morrisii. NCBI lineage: Eukaryota > Metazoa > Arthropoda > Insecta > Diptera > Stratiomyidae > Beris > Beris morrisii. The sequence goes on from OX638312.1 coordinate 129,812,966, forward strand.
CTCCAAGGCCCAAATTGTGAAGCGATAACGAAGCGGATGGTCGTGCGCCTTCAATTGCTGAGTCAATTGGACCTTGTAAGCGAATAATCCGAGATCTTTGTGCAGAATTCTGCTCAGGCTAGTGCGTGAAATGTTGAGCTGTTGAGATCGACGGCGAGTTGATGTTCGTGGAGTGAGTCTCACACTCTCGGCTACAGCAGCCACATTCTCGTCTGTGCGCACCGTACGACGACGGGCGCCATGAGTGTTGTCCACTAGTATGCCAGTCTCATGAACTTTTTGCACAAACTTGCGTACAGCAGGCGTGGTGGGTGCTTCATTTCGGCCAAAACACCTTTTCAAAAAACGCACTGTTTGGGCTACACAACACTCACTTTGGAAATAAGTTTTCAATATTTCCCGACGTTGTTCAAGCGTAAAGCGACTCATTTCGTTCCGTGGAGGTGTAATACCGACTTTCTGTCAAGATTTCGAGCGGGAAACAGCTTTCAGTGTCAAAATAACCTATGATTTAAAAAGAAACCACTAGATGGCCCACCCTGTATACGTTATTCCGCCGAAGTGTAAACAACATATTTTTCTATAGCGTTAAACAATTCGTATTTCGTACCAAAAGACGAGAATTTGAAGGAATTTTACTGTATTATTTTTTTCAAAAAAAAAGAATGTTAAGAATGTTCTGGAGCACCGAAACAGTTTGAAGACGAAAAATTGGAAGTAAACTCAACGAAACCATCACGGGAGATCGCTATCGAATACAATTGATGCGTTTGAGCCAGGCATTGATTTTTCAGCATGACAGTGTTTGTGAGGATTGAGATGGGGGTAGTATCTTAGACGAAAGGTTTTGGTTTCTAGATCTCAGGAACTGCTTATGCTAGGAGGCTGAAACTTGGAACTTGAGGGCGATAACCTAAAGAATAACCAGGAGGCTATTTGGAACGTTATTTTTTTGGTTGTCAGTCGCATAGTAACCATGGGCACCCACATACAACATTTCATAGGGAGGGGCTGAACTATGGCTTATAAAAGAAGTTTGCAATTTCGGGAGCTACATCTTGTGACGAATGGTATGAATGTGGATTTCACTCAGTTAAGAATCATTGAACCTTTTCTACCACACCAAACCAATATCAGTGCATCTGGAAATAGGGGAAAAATACAGAGAAGTTGAAATTTTATTTAGAATCCGTTAGTAAGTAAAGTCGCCCAACTTCTTCGAGTGTATTGCATACAAAATTTCTCAAAACATGTGATGACAGTTATTTTCTGGAATTTAAAAATTAAAAAATTTTTTTTTAATTAAATATTGCAGAAACTGACAATATTACGGTACTCTTTCATACAAAAGTTCTTAATAAAAATGGTTCCTATTTTTTTTGAAGTAGCGATAACTACTGAACGGAACGTATTGGGCATAACAGTTTTTTTTGTGATTAAGCTAAGACAAAATTCTAGGAGAGGGTCATTATGTAGCTACATTTATTTTGAAAGCATCAAAATTGGAAAACAGAGTGAAATGAAGATACTGTTTTTGGCTGCCATACAAAAGTCTTTAAAAAAATTAGTGCTTTCTGGTGAGTCAACTTGTAGACTTGGAATTAGTTGTAACCGTGTTCAAGCTGTTGTAAATGCTAAAAAAAAACGGAGTTAGTAGGGTAAATTTATCGCTCTAGCTCAAACACTTTCTTAGTTATTCATCTTTAATTTTAACCATTTCGAAATTGAGCAATTCTCTTTTTTAATAAAGTGCAATTAAAATGTGATTACCGTGTTAATGTTACTAATATACGTCTGATCCAGCTACTTTAATCAACATATCTTAAAATTTTGCATATTTGAAAACACCCTCTTTCCGAAAGTCGAAAGGATGTATTAAAAAAACTATATGAGCAGACGGGTACTTTATATCAGGAAACCATTAAGAATATTGGGTTTTCCTGTATTTTTCATAAGTCATACAAAACTTCTATGAATAAAAAATCCTGAGTGTGAAATTCAATTATGTCTTCCAATGAAATAATGTCCTTACCTTATTAATCTTAATTTTATTTGTCTACATAAATTCGAATTACAATCCAATTTTTCTCCAGTAAGTAAGAAAGCCTTAATTTTAAACTAGTGAAATTTCTTTAAATATAAATAAAAAGATGTTTTTGCTTTTATTTTTCATTGAAAACAGTGAACGATGTTGATTTAGTAACGAATTGTTAGTAGTTTAACAAATTATGTGTAATAGAACAATCAAGAGGTCTTAATTACACTATTTTAAAAAAAATATCTGCCAATGGTCTGGGCGAAACTTTATTAATTTTCGGATCAAAGTTCGGGAGCGGTCAAAGTCGGAGTATATCATCAGTTGTTTCGAGATTATGACGTTTCTTGGAAAGTTAATTTTGTTCTTAAAATAAAAATATTTAAAATAGAGATTTTTAGACGATTAGACATTGAAAAAGCCCGTGTAGACTATTCGAATTTCGTATATTATGTACACTACATAGAAGTAAACACGAATTTGTTACCTTATCGGACTTAAGAGATATGCCGAATTGTTAAAACTTGTACAAACCCATTACTTCCACTTGGGGTTTGAATTTCGAAAAAATTGTGAAACAGGTTTTTAAACGATTTCATAAGAAGCAACTCATGAGACACGAGGGATTTTGAAAAATTTGTGAAAACATAAGCAAACCCTTTACACCTTCTTGGTTCTTGAAATTCGAAAAGTCGTGAAATGGGTTTTAAGGGATGGCAAAAATTGTGAAAACATATGCAAACCCTTGATACAACTCCCTTATACCCCTTAGGATTGAATATCTGAAAATACTGAAATTGACTTTTCGGCTCTTATATGGGAAAACCTTAGGAAGTAAAAATGAATTAGATATATCATCAGATCTAAGCAATATTTAGGAATCTGTGAAAACATATGCAACCTCCTTACACCCACCTGGGGTATGAATATCCAAAAATCCTGAAACGAGTTAATAAATAAATCTGAAGACAGCACGAGAAAGTAGATACCAATTCAATCACTTCTAAAAGATATGATGGAATTCGTGAAAACGTGTTCAACCCGTTTATACCGTCTTAAGGGCTGAAAAAGGAAGAAACTTGAAAACAATTTTTTGGCGATTATTACGCAAGCCCATGAAAGTTAAAAGATATTCGATATCTGATAAGTCCTGGGGGATATGGCAGAATTCGTGATAAAATATACAACTCCTTTACACCCCTTAGGGGTCGAATTTCAAAAAATCCTGAAAACACTTTCTAGGTATTAATATGAAGAATCCGTAGAATGCAAATTTATTCAATATTTAGGAAGACCTAAGAGATATGATGAAAATCGTGAAAATATATGCATTCCATTTTCACTGATCATTTTTTTCGCCCCCCTTCCAAACGCCAATGGATGTGTGAAAATTTTTTTTATCTAAATTACTTTTCTACTTAATTTACATATTCATACTGAGTTTCAACTTTGTAGCATAAGCCGCTCTATAGATAAAAAACCCCCGTACCATACTATCACTATCATACCAAGTCTCACCTTTATATAATTATAGGTTCTCAAGATATAAAAATCAGAACTTTTCCTTTTCCCCACCTTCACCCTCTCTACACCCCCACCCGCAAAACTATTTTTTCTGCTGGGAGTATATTAGGCCTACTTCTCGTAAAAATTTCAAGAATCTATCTCATACTGTTCTTGAGATATGAGACGTGATTTTTTAGAAATTTTTTTATCTCCTCCACTTTCATTATCCACCGCCCCCTTAAAAAATTTTATTTTTAGCAAAACTTTATTTCCAACCAAATTTTATTTCGCTAGTGCAATTGGTTCGTGAGATCTCATAATCTAAAGTTTTTCACATCCCACCTTCGTACACTACTGCCCCTCAAAACTTTGACACCCAAAAATTTGTTTCCGATCTATTTTCCTAGTATAGCTATATCTACAGATATTTATTATTATAAGTTTCAATTTTTTGACATTAACCGATTAGGAGATATGGATTTTAGAATGTGTCGATCTTGGTTTTTTTGCTTTTCGGTCGATTTATTTTTCCCACACCATTTTACCCATATCGGAATTATTTCACAAATGGGTCCACTATCAAAGCTCTATATAAATTCTAAGTTTCAGTCTCCTACCGTAAGCGGCAGTGTGACCGTTTTGATATGTCTCAGGGTAGCAAATTTGGGTAGCAATTGTTAGCTTGGGTAGCAAAAATATTTTCTAATACTTCCTTGAATTAAATAGAACTAGTTATGTCATTACATGCTTATCTGTTCCCATGTACGAAAAGCAGAACGGCACAGCACAGCACAGGCTTAGCACTGGTGTCAGAGTTGCCAGTACTGGCTAATGTTACGGGTCCAGTATTTGGCCTAGACCAAATCATTGCCGAGCCAATGTCGATTTGATCACACCGGTCCTACTCTTGGTGAAACGCTGGCCCGATACTGACTGCCAGTTTTGGGGCGTCAATAAAAAAAAGAAACGAAAATAATATTATTTTTTTTCCAACTGCGAATTTATTTTTCTATTATTATTTTTTTGAAAAATGCGAATTGTTTTTACTTACACACCTTGCACACTCTCGGATTCGAACCATGGTCCCGTCACACATTAGTCCGCTAAAATATTTCTACCAAGCCAATGCCGAAAGAGTTTACACACCAAAGCCAATTCTTGGCCCGACACTGGTCTGATGGTTTGTCAGTACCAAAACAATACCGATCGACAAGTCTTGGCGGACAATGCGATGCCAATTCTGGGCAGTGTACGCAACTCTGGTTGGACTCCGGCATTTCGCACATGGGTTACTCATAACACTGTATATCCACTACAAATTTAAAATGTTTAAAGAAAAAATAATATTTTAAAGTGTGAATATTTATTTAGGAATGCGGTATGCGCTAGCACTATACTATATTTCTCAGAACAATAATATTAGACAGCTAGCTATGGTACGCGATTTCGAATGCAAGACCAGAGGCGTGCATGAATTTTACATTTGATTGATTGATTGATTGATTTTTATTATTCCATATTACATTTTTTATATTTTAAGATATATTAAATAATGCGATGCTCAGACCCTGCGGCCTTTTCAATTCGTAATTATTGTTTAGTTTTCACAAGAAGTTAATGAGTTACAATTTGGTGATATGAATAATGCGAGGAAAATGGGAATTGAAAAAACCTCATGTATGTTACTTAAACTAGAACTTAAGGCTAGACTTAAAACCTAAGATTTAAAACTAACATTAAAAACATACTGCAGTCACGATCGGCTGCAAGCCAATCGTATAATACTCTAGATGAATACTGAACTCCGATTTATATTGTAGTTGGGGATAAAGTAGAATTACGTGTGTGTATGTTGTATGTCCTTTATTAAGGACTACCATTAGATTGCTACTCAAAACTAAAAGACAATATTCGGTGTTTAATTTCATATCTTGAACTGGGTAAGTAATCGAAAAAAATGTCCTTTTTGAAGGACTTTCACATGGGAGGTGCAGGAAGGACTAACTTGATTTCTTACATATTTATCCTTTTTCTTGGAACCATTCAAAAATTAATGTGTACAAAATTTCAAATTCGTAGCTTGAAGCGTTCAAAAGTTATCGAAAAATATTGTTGAACACGTGTCTTAAGGATATTTTGTATGGCAGCTACCAGAAGGAGTAAAAGGATTTCGCTGATAAGTAAAACTTAAACTTTGTTTTCACACAAAACTAATTTGTACAAAATTCCGAGTTCATAGCTAAAAGATTACTTGAGTTATAGTGAGTTCCGTAAATTAAGTAAATTCATTTTGACAGGATATTTGTATGGCAGCTACACGAAGGACTAATAGGATTTTCTTTATAATCATATATTTAGCTCCAACTATTGGAAAAATAACACGTACAAAATTTGAAAGAAGTAGCTTAAACCCTTCTGAAGTTATCGGCCAATATTCTTAACACGTGTTTAAAGGACATTTTGTATGGCAGCTACCAGAAGGAGTATAAGGATTTCGCTGATTCGTAAACTCGAACTTTGTTTTTACTCAAAACTAATTTGTACAAAATTCCCAATTTATAGCTAAAAGATTACTTGAGTTATAGCAAGTTCCGTAAATTAAGTGAAGACGTTTTGACAGGATATTTGTATGGCAGCTACACGAAGGACTAATACGATTTCCTTCATAATCATACATTTAGCTCCAACTATTGGCAAAATAACACATACAAAATTTCAAAGTAGTAGCTTAAACCGTTCTGAAGTTATCGACCAATATTCATGAACACGTGTTTTAAGGACATTTTGTATGGCAGCTACCTGAAGGAGTAGGACGATTTTGCCCGTTAACGAACTTAGCCTTACAAATTCAACCAAACATCCAGATTCAAAATTTCAAGATCCTAGGTGAAGGCGTTCTTGAGTTATCGTGCTAACGGACAGACGGACGGACGGACGGACGGACGGACGGACGGACGGACGGACGGACGGACGGACGTCAAGCGGATTTGAGGTTTTTGGGCACAAATAAACAAAAAATAATATATAACTTTTTTTCGTCCGAGGCTTGGTTCTATGCGTTACAAACTTTTGGGCTGGATTAAACTTGTAATACTCTATATGATTTCATCTAGAGTATAATTAACTTAAATGAAGTAATTCAATAGCTTATCTAACTAAGGTATTGTTGACACTAGAGAGAATCAGCGGGTTCTCCGAGTTTCTGCATTTTGAGACAAACTTAGATGAAATATTAGAAATGATATCGTCAACCGTAGGTAGAATTGCGATTTTATGTAATTCCCTAGTGGAAAAGTGCCACGGTTTGTCCAGGATTATTTTTAAACATTTATTTTAGACAATTTGAAGTTTTTTCTTAAATGTTTTTGCACAACTGATCCAAATGGGTGCTCCGTATAAGAGGATAGGTCGCATGACCGATTTGTATAACAGCAGTTTGTTTTCCGTCGACAACTCAGACTTTCTGTTGATAAGGGGATACAATATTCTGATGGATTTCTGCATTTTTGTACAGGTTTGATTGATTTGTTCGTGGAACGTGAGCTTTTTATCCAAGTATGTACCTAGGTACTTTATGTTATGGCTCCATTCTATACTTTCTCCCAGAATGTTTATGGTAGGATTAGGTAGGTATCTGGGTGCACGTCTTTTGGTGAAATACGTTGCCTGGGTTTTACTACTATTTATTTTTATTTTCCATTTATTGAGGAATAAAACTAATTCATCTAGCTGAGTTTGCAGATTGTTAATAATGATGTTAGGCTCCGAGGAGGATATGGTTTGTCAAAGTAACATATTTTTGGCGTACACAAGTTTTATAACGGCTAATTTTACCAGGGTAGCAAATTTAGTCATGTAGTAACATAGTAGCAAAAAATTGTCAATTGTAGCATTTTGCTACCTTCGTAGCACTTGTAGTCACGTAGTAAGCGGTTGCGTCTAAAACGCTTCCCCCACTTCCACCCTCACACCCTTACTCAGTCTATTCATAAAAAAAATGTCAATTTAATAGCTCAAAGGGTTTCGGAGCTACGAGCCTTCAAACGATATTGCGTACATCGGTCGACGTACGGCGTACGGCGGACAGACGGACTGAAATTTTCTTTCGCTTTTTTCGTGTCTACAAGGGTAGCAAATTTTTTTTTTTTAAATCGATCACAATACTGTATTATTGAAATAATAAAGTAAAAGAATTATTCATGTGACGAAATGGTGTTTTTAAAATACTGGAAGGTAATACAGCACTTGCCCCCTTATGGACTCCCTTGATAGGAACCTATACTGCATCTCAGCATTAAACAAGTTTCGGACTTTTACCCAAAAAATAATAAAGTTGCGCCCAGACAGGCAGATTTTGGATACAATGACCATAATTGATTGGCGCAGATTCGACAAGATATCTTTATAACCTAGGGTTAGCAGAGAAATTGTGGTGGTTTAATTTTTTCGAAAATTTGTTCACTTCAAATAGTACAATGAATAAACTCTGTTTCCTGGAAGAATTTTATTTCCGCATCTGAAGTGTAGCGGTTTTGACGAGAAATAAGAAGTGTCCGAGACTTTTGTGTGCGGTAAACTAAAAAATTTAGCATGTTGCTGCCAGGATACACTTCGTTTAAGTCGCCAGGTTTAGTCCGCTCATAATTCAGCACTTGCGGATTCAACGAAAAAAGCCGTCCATTCTTCTGCCTTCTTTGCAAACGCCCTGAAAACCCCCCCATAAAAGAAGGTGAAAAACGATTTTTGTGAACACGCCAAAAAGGAAATTGCCTCCGAAGGTATTCATGTAAGTTCACGACAGCATCTTATACACTCCTGTCATGAACAGCTTACTATCTTGGCCTGTGTGTATATTCCTTCCTTTTTTCGTACTTTTTTCTGTCTTTTTTTTCTTCTTCATCTTCCCAGCCCGGCCCAAGTATTATATCCTTTTTATGGCTCAAACTCCTTTTCGTCCTCCTGCCAATGTCGTTCATCTGAGCTGAATTTTCCGTGTACCTACTAACGTTCAACGGAGTAATGGCTGGTAACGAAAATACGGTCGCGCGAACTGAGTCCTGTTTTGTGAAATGAATATTTAAGAAGTTTCATAACATTTTGAATTTCAAAAAAATTTCCGATAATGGATCGCACGTTTACCATCAATTCAATTTCCTTTTCGTCTTCAGAATTTTTCCTTACAGTTGGAAAATATCCTGAAGTGAGCGCGTATAAAGGACATAGCGAGACAACGATTTTCCAGGGAAATACTACTACAGGTGTAGGGGGACAACCTGTTTAAGTACTCAGCGCGTGTGAGCACCTTCGCCGGAATATATGCCATGCCCGTCAATTTATTCCTTATACGCTGCAAATGATGAAATTTACATCCGATTTTTTTTTTACGAATTTACAGACATAATATGATCGATCATTCTGTCTCGTATTAAATTTTTAGAGATTCTGACATGACCGATACACTCACATGTAGTACATATTCAGAAGAACCTGTGCACTCGCGCTTTGTATATTAAGTACATGTGCCGCGAACAGTATGAAAAGATGCCCTCATTTCTTAAAAAATAACGAAAAGAAAAGCGACAGAATGAAAATTCACATTTCATTCAAATGGAAGAAAAGGAGATGAAGAAAACGTACCAGGAAAACTTGACAGATGTGAATAGAAGCTCTCAGTCGTAACGTATTGTGTTGCTGCTATTTTTTTTAAAATTATGGTAGAAAGGAAATTGGGGCACAGTCTAAGGCCCTTCTAAAGCAGAGACAAAGCCTTTTTTCAGTAAACTTAAATATTTGTTAATTTAAGGTAATAATGTTATAATGGAATTTGGGATAGTGATCCGGCCAACAAAGACTACGTAGCCCAACAAATTTACCTTAAGAAAACAAAGCTTTCATTATTTTACTCTAGTGGAGTAATATGAGTGTGTTATGAACCTCTAACAAGAATTAAATGATGGAGTCTATGCAGTAAACATTTTTTACTACTCTCAGAGTAGGCAATTTAGTGCCTACCAGTGTTGGAGTTTAAAATTCTTACGAAAAAGGGAATTCCATATCAATTTTCCCACCAATTGTATTGAAAATTACCACACATTTTCCCACAACCACTTTACTTAATTCATTGTGTTAGACATAATAATAATTGAATAAAACAAAAAAAAATGTATTCTTTCAAATTAACTGTAAAGTTACTTTCTATTAATATAAATAACTAAAATCAAAAACAAAAACATTTTCATAAGGCAAAAAAATCACATATGTACGAGTATGTATATCATGCAAAAAAAATCTGCCAATGGTCTGGGCAAAACTTTATTATTTTTTGGGTCAAAGTTCGGGAGCGGTCAATGTCGGAGCATATCATCAGTTGTTTCTAGATTATAAAGTTTCTTGGAAAGTTAATTTTGTTGTTAAAATAAAAATATCTAAAATAGAGATTTTTAGCCGATTAAACATTGAAAAAGCCCATGTAGACTATTCGAATTTTGGTATATTATGTACACTAAAAACCCATAGAAGTAAAAACGAATTTGTTGCCTTATCAGAATTAAGAGATATGACGAATTGTTAAAACGTATACAAACCCAATACTTTCACTTGGGGTTTGAATTTCGAAAAAATTGTGAAAAGGGTTTTTAGACGATTTCATAAGAAGCAACTTGATATCTCATGAAACACGACGAATTTTGACAAATTTGTGAAAACGTAAGCAAACTCTTCACACTCCCTTGGTTCTTGAAATTCGAAAAATCGTGAAATGGGTTTTTAGGTCATTACATCAACTGCCTTAATAACCAATTTTAAATGTCATCAGAACTAAGGGGGTTGAATATCGAAAAATTCAGAAATGGGTTTGTAGGCGATTATATAAAAAGTCTGTGGAAGTGAAAAGCGGTCTAGTATCTCATTAAATCTAAGAAATATGTCTAAGCTTTGAAAAGCATACAACCCCCTTACACCCCTTAGGATTGAATATCTGAAAATACTGAAATTGACTTTTTGGCTGTTATGTGGGAAACCTTAGGAAGTAACAATGAATTCGTTATATCATCAGATCTAAGCAATATGTAGGAATCTATGAAAATATATGCAACCTCCTTACACCCACTTAGGGGTTGAATATCTAAAAATCCTGAAAGGAGTTAATAGATAAATATGAAGACAGCACGAGAAATTAAAAACCAATTCAATTACTTATCACTTCTAAAGGATATGAATTCGTGAAAACTTGTTCAACCCTTTTATACCCTCTTAGGGGCTGAAGAAGGAAAAAACTTAAAAACAAGTTTTAGACGATTACTACGCAAGCCCGTGAAAGTGAAAAGATATTCCTTATTTGATCAGACCTGGGGGATATGGCAGAATTCGTGGAAAAGTATACAACCCCTTAATACCTCCTTAGGGGTCGAATTTCAAAATATCCTGAAAATGTTTTCTAGGTATTTATATGAAAAAGCCGTAGAATAAAAATGAAATCAATATTTGGGAAGACCTGATAGATATGACGAAAATCGTGAAAATATATACATTCCATTTTCACTGATAAATTTTTTCGCCCCCCCTTCCGAACGCCTATGGATATTTGAATTTTTTTTTATCTAAATTAATTTTCTAGTTGATTTACATGCACATACCGAGTTTCAAGTTTCTAGCATAAGCCGTTCTACATATATGAAAAACATCTCCCACCCCGTACCATACTACCCCTATAAAAAATTATATTTTTCCAAGATGCTACTACTACAGCTCTATCTAAATACCATGTTTCAGCTTTATATCATTATAGATTTTTGAGATATAAAAATCGGAACTTTTTCCTTTTCACCCTCCCCCAACCTCACCCTCTACACCCACACCCCCAAACGTTTTTCTGCTACGGGTCTACTAGGTCTACTTATGGTACAAATTTTAAGCATCTACCTTACACTGTTCTTGAGATATGGGACGTGATTTTTTCGAAAAATTCTTAACCCCTCCACTTTCATGATCCACCACCCCATTAAAAAATTTTACTTTCATCAAACTTTATTTGTCAACCTTTATACAGGAACCGAATCTTATTTGTCTAGTGCAATTGGTTTGTGCAATATCGTAATCTAATGTTTTTCACCCCCCACCCACGTACGCCACTAACCCTACTCAAATATTTGTTTCCGATCTATTCTCCTAGTATACATACAGATATTCATTAAGTTTCAATTTTAAGACATCGGATTGGTTTTCTCTTCCTCGAGGTTTCTTTATATTACATCTAAAAACCCATTTCAGAATTTTTGGATATTCAACCCCAAAGGGTTGCATATGTTCCACAAATTCCTACATATTTCTTAGATCTAATGAGATATCAAATTCATTTTTACTTCCTAAAGCTTCCTACATAATCGTCAAAAAGTTGATTTCAGTAGATATTTTTAGATATTCAACTCCAAGAGGACGTAAGGCTCTCGACATATTTCTTAGGATTGATGAGATATCAGATTGGTTTTTACTTCCACAGACTTTTTATATAATCGCCTCCAAATGCATTCCCGATTTTAAGTAATGGCCCCAAACCAAACCTCCTAATAACGTAACAGCTGATATTATACTACGACTTAGACCTCGTCCCGGAGTATAACCCAATTATGTAATGCATATTGTTACATGTAAACCTGGCAACCGCGCAATCGTGCAACTCGATCGTTTCACATAATGAAAACAACAACAACCGAATACCTAGTTGCAAAATAACCAGAAATCAGAAACCTAGCTGAAGATAAGGCGAAACAACACGATTGTATCTCCCTTCTTATCGAATGCTCTCCAATATACTAGAACCCTTTGCATACACCACTGAACGAAGATCGAAATCGAAAGCTCTAAGGCTTTCGAGAAGATTCCACACTGAGCGAACATTCAAGTACATCCTAGACTGCAACCGGATAGTATAAAAGCAGGTGAAGCTTTCAGCGAGGGATATAGTAATTTTTATTACGTCGACTGTAGCAGCCAGCGTGTATACGCGACCGTGTTGGTAGAGAGCGAAAGTGATCGAGTCAAGCGATATATGGTGTAAGCGGGCGGTATTGCCATACAGTGCGAATTATTGTGCGAATAGAATTTAAAGTGCGATTAATAAATAATCACTTATTTTTATTTTAACCGGATTGTGTTTTACTTGAAATCCCGGCGAACCCCTAGCTCGCAACAATATGTTACATGTGGCAGCGGCGTAAGTATTCCATCTCGACCCCATTCTAACTGCTTCCCAAACTTTTTTTTAGGTTTTCAGTCACATAGTGACCTACACCGCATCTCAGAATTAAACTCGCTCCAAACTTCTACCCAAAAAAATAATAAAGTTGAGCCCAGACTGTTGGCAGATTTTTTTTTAATTTTATTTAAATTTGGTAATGTATGAATATCTTCAAAATTTTTCATTGAGCCAATTTTGTTCCCTAATTCTTCTACAGTTAATTTCATTAACCGCTCGTTTTCATCATTTGAAAAAGTAACTGACAAGTTCCTCCATTCGATGTTTATAGCAGATTTGCTGCATGCACCTTTCTTTGCAATTATATTTAATATCGTCGAATTCATCTATTTTGTACTATCAAGGGCTATTTATAGATTCAAGAATTCAATTTCCTTAAAAATTGGATCGTCTAATGGCAATATGTTTTTAAGTTCCTTAAAAGCAGAGATATAAAATGCTTTACCTGTTCCTTTTATTTCCAATTTCAAAGCCCATCTCGTATGTAGAGAGTAAAGTCATCAATCATCAATACTGTTTTTGCCCAAATTCCCACGAATTTGTTCGAGAACAGGCAATTATTCCCTTTTTCCTTTTTTAATGTTTAGAGGTCGAAAACTCCCACGATCTCACACCACTGGTGCCTACTCTGAAAGCCGTAAAATTATTGTGCTATTGTCAAATTGCTTTACGCACTCTTGTGATTTTTACTATTAATACGAAAATTCACACATAAGTGTGAAAATCAATCGCTAAAAATGTGTAAATTTACTGTTGGTGTGGAAAGGCAAAATTTTACAATCAGTAAAATTACACACGGTGTGGAAAACTAATATGAACTAAATATGTACTACAAAAATGTGACATGTTTATGTTTGCTTATTATTATTATTAATTTATTGATAATATAAATGAATAAGCGAATGATCGGCAGATGAATTTCCAGACGTATTTTGAAGGGTAAAGGACACGGCAATCGACAATTTGAAAAATTCAATGAGATCATTCCACACGTTATATTTGGGGAAAAAAACAGAATATAGGTCAAAAAGGGTAGAAAGTATAAAACACTATTTATGTTTATTATATAAATTTAATTTATTTGTTTTAAAGCCACAAACTTCAAATACTATAAACATTATTTTCTTTTTATATTTTAAATCACCCCTTACACAAAACCACGCAACAAGTGAATTAAACAACGAAGCGGTCAAGTTAATACATATCACAAAAAGCAAAATACTACGCTTGAAGTATCAAAGTTACATGCAAAATGCATAATTTTATACACAATGATCAATTTTACACATTAAATGTGGAATTTTTCATGCCGTGTTGCAATATTACTTCCCAGTCAGTAAATTTATGACTTCAATGTGTAAAAATTCGAAGTTTTAAGAATTATTTTCAATTTTGTTAAATTTAATGAAAATTTGTACATATACTACATCAGAGCGGAATATTTAACTGCTTTAAGGACAGTAATTTTCCCAAAATTCTTTACTGTGTATGAGAGTTAATTTTAATATACAACAAATAAATATGCGTTGGCTTTTTTTGGTAAAGGAAAGTAAATATTTTGAAACTTTATTTATTAGCAAACGAAGAATTAATTAAAGGATTTTAAAAAAATTTGTTGATATTGGAGAGATTTCAGAAGATGTAATTTTTATTCCTCAACTGAAGTATTTCAGTGTTTGCCTCTGTACAGTACGGTGCAATATTATCTTGGTCCAAATTCAGGTCAGCTTAGAACTGTATTAACATCATTGAAGGCCCAAGGCAAGCAGTATCGTCGAAGCCTGCAATTACACGACATACAAGATATTTTATGTTTTGGTAACTACAGGCTGGGGGTACTCACGCTTCCACATTACGCCCATTGCTGGGTTTTGTAAAAACACCTCGCTAGCGAAAAAGAACTGCTTGATTCCATATATAAATTGTATGTAAACCGAACTGAAACTCCATTAGCTCGATAAACTTTATCAAGAAGAAACCATTAAAGTAAAACAACAGTGATAATAAATTTATAGTACCAGAACTTCATTAGACGCGTTGTGATACTTTTTCGCCATAATATTATGTCTTCCATTAACTGAGACCACTATCAAACTGAAGACTTTCAGATTCCAATATCCGTCGGGATAATGCGATAATACTGGTGCTCTCGTTCGTCGGATTCCCGGAAAATGAGAATTTTAGTGTCCTAAAAGTTCTAAAAGCAAAATGCTCGAAATACGACCGGGTATAGAGCGCGTATAGAACACGAACCATATGTGTCTATAGCAGGATCCAAGAAACATATATCAGCTTGTCATCACCACACTAAGTTTTATGAGCATATAAAACTGCCTTAACCTTTCCAGGATAAGCCGTAAAAGCTCTTTAAAGTTCATTTCATGTTCAATTCAATAGCAGGCAACTCCCATCTGAACTGTTCCACCCACTCTCCCATATGAAGCCGGGTCCTGTAAAATTCGCATGACCCACGTACACATTGCACATACCCTTGAATTTATCTATCGTACACACATAGTACGCTCCCGGTTCGATAGTCCTTTGGATACATTCTGTATCCGTGTACGGGGTCCGGGAATGTAACCAGAAAGTTTCATAGAGATACAAACGATGCCAACGGAAGGCTTAATTAAAAGTTAAATTTATATCGAGAACATTGGCTTTCAGCCAAAATGATAATTTTGTACAATTTTGACATTAGTGCGGCTTCACACATCCTTCGAGCCGGAGTCGATGACGACGACGACGTCGACGACGGGCGGTCTTATGGGGAAATTCGTCATGTGCAGATACCGCTGTTCTATGACCGCAAGAACTTATCATACTATTGAAGTTTCAGTGCCACATCCTTCGTCCTGTTCAAGGACTTGCAACGATAAAGTCACTGGTTCTGTTTCTGCTCGGGAAATATGGAAAATTCTATGCGATACAGTTTTCATTAATGCTAAAATATCTCAAGGGTATTGGAACTTTATTAATAAATATTCACAGTGTGACGTAGCGACGACCCTTTTTACAAGATGTGGGGGTTGGGTCCTTGGAAAGATGTCCCGAATTCGAAATTTTTGGGCCACGAATTACTATTCAGAAAACATCGACAAGGCTTAATTATCACGGCTTCGAATTATTGCCATTTACGTAATTAAAATTCGAATTGCATCGTTCGTCGCTTCTGCTGTACTGCCTTGAGCAGATATTTTGTAATAATTTTAACGAAATAAAATATTAATAAACAAATTGAGTTGGGACGACAGATAGATGGTGCTTTCAGTTTTCTTTATTATTTCAATAGTAACGTTTTATGATGATCCATTGCTGAAACAATTAGATGGTATGAACGATCTAGTGCCTTCATTTTAAGATATTAGTACCTACTCGTATGTGTATTAAAAAACAAATTAAATTTTAATACATCTAGATGTTTTTTAAATTTTAAAGAACTTAGCTTGATATTTCCACGTTCTGCGGCAAGTAAACACAAAAACACAAAAGGAATGGTAAAATAGGACGAATCGGTCAAAATCTCATTGAAACTAACCGCAAATTTTGGTTTCTAGATCTCAAAAAAACCTTGAATTTGAATATCTTTTGAACCAATAATACCAGAAAGATAAAATACGGTTAGTGTATATACGAGGGTGGTCCCAGAAGTACTTAGCCTAAACCAGAAAGCACAAAAAATTTAAGAAAAAAAATATGGATTTCTCAACATAGTCTCCTTTTAGGAAGATAGCAATGTTGGATAGCTTCGATACCCTCTTTATAGTGAAAACTGTCCAGTTCCTCAAAATAACTGTCAACCGAAGACTCCATCTCTTCTCAGTTGGTAAATCTTTTACCACCGAGCCATTTTTTTAAGTTTAAAATGAGAAAATAATCCGAGAGGACTAAATCAGGCGAATAGGGTGCGTGAGGAAGCAATTTGATCTTTAACTCGTTGATTATGGCCACTGCGATAACGGATGTGTGAACCGGTGCATTGTCTTGATGAAACAACACTTTCTTTCTCGCCAATTGGGGCAATTTTTCCTTGATTTCATCACTCAAACGCTGCAATAAGTTCACATAATACTCGCCGTTAATTGTATTTCCTTTTTCAAGATTATCAATGAAAATTATCCCACACGCATCCCAAAAAGTGACGCCATAACCTTGCCTGCTGATTGGACTGCCTTCGCCTTTCTTGGTGCTGATTCTCCGCTGTTAAGTATAGTACTGTGCTCGGCGAAACGAAAACGAACGAAAAAGGTACATTCGAAGTAGAGTGAAATAAACTATTGGTACAGTTCGCTACTAGATGTCAGTGAAAGAAAAGCGCGCGAAATTTGAAAAAACTTAAAATATTGGGAAGAAATTACAATTCCGACACACAACACAACAAAATATAACTCACACAAAATTTCCCGAGCACAAACGAACTGAATTGACAGCCAACGGCTGAAAATTTTAAATTGTCATATATTTCGATTCTCATACACCTGGAAACAAAACTTTAACTAACCCAAGCGCCATCTATTAGTGACTATTGCAAATGTCCATTCCGGCCATGAACACTGTACTGAAAAATGAACGAAATATTTCGTCGCGAAAAATTAGCGAAAATAAATTTTTTTTTATGGAATTCGACAGCTCATTTTGTTTCGCTCGGAACACCGTACAGTAATCCCTCGAACTGCGCGGCTTCTGTCTGCGCGGTTTCGCAGTTGCGCTTTTTTTTTTTGACCACTAAAATTTCGCATTGCGCGGTTAAAGTTTCGCAGCAGCGCGTAATTATTTCTCCATTTCTCTTTTTCCGTACTATGTTTCGTGCAATATAAGCATAAGAAGAATAAAATTAAATGCTGAAAAAATTAAAAGTTCAGTTGCCTGTTCTACACCATTATCTTCAAAAACCTCAAAAAAAAATCGAAGTTCTGTAATAGAGAAGACTGAAAAATTGGCAATTAGTTCAGGCATTATTCGTAGTAAAGCCTTATCAATTATTGATCATTTGAAAAGGGAAGAGCAGTCTTCATCCAATTCTAGGGAGCTTCAATTCTCAGCCAGTAAAGGTTGGTTTGAAAGGTTTAAAAGACGGCAAAACTTACACAATATAAAATTAACGGGGGCAGCGGCTAGTGCTGATACGGTAGCGGCTTCTGCATTTCCAACATTTTTTAAAGATTTAATAGACAGTGGTGAATATATATCATAGCAAGTTTTCAATGCCGATGAGACTGGCCTATTTTGGAAACGAATGCCGAGTAGAACGTTTATATCGAAAGAAGAAAAATCTGCTCCCGTTTTTTTAAGGTTGCAAAAGACAGATTATCACTCTTGTTATGTGGAAATGCCGCTGGGGATTATAAGAACAAAGCAATGTCAGTTTATAAATCTGAAAATCTCCGAGGTTTTAAAAAAATTCCAAAGAGTTCCCTACCAGTCTATTGGAAATCGAATAAGAAAGCTTGGATGACAAGTAAAATTTTCGAAGACTGGTTTTTAAATTACTTTTGCGTAGAAGCTGAGAATTATTGCAAAAGAGAAAACATTGCCTTCAAGATATTGCTCCTTCTTGACAATGCACCAAGTCATCCAGCACATTTGGCTGATATGCATCCAAATGTTAAGGTAATATTTCTTCCCCCGAACACGACCTCGTTAATTCAACCCATGGACCAAGGTGTCATTGCTGCATTTAAACTATATTATCTTAGAAGAACGTTTTTCCAACTAATTGAAGCTACAGATGGACCAGATAAACTCTCAATTCGTGAATATTGGCAACAATACAACATCTTAGACGCCGTAAAGGTAAAGAACACAACTATGAATGCCGTTTGGAAAAAAATATGGCCTGAGTGCTGCATCAGGGAAGCAGTTGTGGATATGCCACCACTAGTGGAAATTGTGGAAATGGGTAAAAAAATGTATGGTGAAGGATTTGATGATATAGGTCCAGAAGATATTTTTGAAGTTATTGAATGCGCTGAAGAAGATCTGAAGAAATGGTAACGTATTTTGCAGATAATAATGCCGAAAAGGACGAAAGTGATGATGAAGAAATAGTCCAAGAAAAAAAATCTGCCAACAGTCTGGGCGCAACTTTATTATTTTATGGGTAGATGTCCGAAACGTGTTTAATGATGAGATACGGTGTTGGGTACTATGCGACTGACAACCTAAAAAATAACGTTCCAAATAGCCTAATGGTTATTTTTTTCGGTTGTCAGTCGCATAGTACCCAACACCGTATCTCATCATTAAACACGTTTCGGACTTCTACCCATAAAATAATAAAGTTGCGCCCAGACTGTTGGCAGATTTTTTTTTTTATTTACGTATTTTTTTTATCAATAGAATAATTCATAGTAGTAAAAGCGAATTCGATCACATTAAACCTAAGAGATTTTCGGAATCAGTGAAATCTTAAACAATACCCCCAGGGGGTTTAATTGAGAAAAATACTTAAATCGGTTTTTTCCCGACTACGTTTAAAGCTTATAGAAGTACAAGTGAACTCCAAATCTCAATATACCTTAGGAATATATCAGAATTCGTGAATATGTACACAACCAATTTACTCCACCTTAGGGGTTGGATATCGAAAAATTCCGTTACCGTTACCGTTACTAGGCGCTTATATAAATAGCCCGCAGAAGTAAAATTGCTTTGATAGCTCGACATGTCTAAAAGTTTTAACGAAATTCGTGAAAATGTGGATTCACGGACATTTTTTTTACTCAACCTCTGAACGCCAATAAAAATCTGAACTTTTTTTTGCTTTAATTACTCTAATAGCACATCTACATATACGTACTAAGTTTCAATTTTCTAGCATAAGCCGTTTCTGAGATATAAAAAACCACTCCTCTCCCCCGTACCTTGATACCCCTATCAAAAATTTTATTTTTCTAGGATGTCTCCATAGTGGTTCTATATAATCCTAAATTTTTAGCTTTCTATTCATTATGGTTTTT
Organism: Beris morrisii; assembly: GCA_951812415.1. NCBI lineage: Eukaryota > Metazoa > Arthropoda > Insecta > Diptera > Stratiomyidae > Beris > Beris morrisii. The sequence goes on from OX638312.1 coordinate 129,832,719, forward strand.
AAGAAATAAAAATCAGAATGGTTTCCTTTCTACCCCCTTTCACCACCACCCCCTACACCCACACCACCAAAATTTTTTTCCCTACTAGAAGTTTATCGACCCCAACTCCTGTCAAATTTTCAAGATCATATCTGATACGGTTTTTGAGATATAAAAATTAAATTTTTTGAGAAATTGCTATCCCCCCACTTTCGTGCTCCACCTCCCCCCTCAAAAAATTTAGTTTTGGTAGACTCCTCTTGTTAGTCCATATACAGAAACTAAATTTTATCTTCCTGGTGTAATTAGTTCGGAAGATATTGTAATCCAAAATTTTTCACCCCCCACCCCCACACCCCACCACCCCTCTTAAAAATTTTAGCTCTTGTCTAATCTGGAAGTATCCCTAAGAACAACAACAAAGTTCCAATCTTCTGACATCAATTGTTCAGGAGATATCGATTTTAGAATGTTTCAATCCCGACTTTCATGCGTTAAAGACTCATTGTTTTCCCCCCCACTTCCACACCCCTTAACCAATATCGACAATTTTTTTGCAATTGAGTCCATTATCATAGTACTACATAAGTTCCAAGTTTCAGCCTCCTAGCATAAGTGGTTCCTGAGATCTAGAAACCAAAATTTTTCGTCTAAAACGCTCCCCTCTCCTCTCCCCTTGTACCCCCACCCCTCAAAAATATACCAGTTGTAGGGGTTCACCCAATCTATCCACCATAAAAATTTCAATTTAATATCTCAACGGGTTTGGGAGCTACGCGCCTTCAAACAATTTTGCGTACGGCGTACGGCGTACGGCGTCTACGGCGGACAGACGGACATTTTTTTTTTTTTTGCTTTTTTGGGGTTTACTAGTCCTAAAACGTGTAAATACAAAATTTCAGGGTAGCAAACTTTTTTGAAATTTCAGGTCGATAACAATACTTTATTATTAAAAAATAATAAAGTAAAATTAAGTAGCAAAGCACTGGCAGAATTTTTGAAAATTGGCAATCAACTTGGTGAAGAAGCCATTAACTTAGACCCTGATTTGGAGCGTGCTTTAATATTCCGCAGACGTTTGACTTAAGCTGTAGCGCCGTATAAGGAAGTTTATAATTCAAGAGATAAAAAGCAATCACTATTAATAAGTTTTTTTTACAAAACCCTTAACGGAAATATTAAATTCATCAGAAGACAGCAGTGAAAATGAAATGATGTAAAAAGTTTTTGTTTTACATATGTATTTTTATAAATGAATTTATAATTTTTTTATTTTTTGTTTATGTTTAACTTTTATTTATATGTAATATAACTAGTCACTGAATAAAGACTTTATTTGAACTATGTACTTTCTTAAAACTAAATTTTTTTATGAGAAATTTAAGATTTGGAACGTATTTCCCAAATTTAATACAAAAGTGGGTTCACAGTGCGCGGTTTCGGTTTGCGCGCTGTTTTTTCAGAACGTAACTACCGCGCAGATCGAGGGATTACTGTACTAGGCTTTAGTCTATTGCTTTGACAGTTCCTTCATATCAGGTGTGCGGTGATGGACCCATGTTTCATCCATGGTTATGAATCGACGCAAAAACTCGGCATTATTGCTGTGAAACATCGCCAAACACTCGATTGAAACATCCTTACGACTATGGTTTGTTCCATTGTGGGCAAACGCAGCAGCCATCTTCTGCACAGATTTTTCATGTCCAAATTTTCAGTCAAAATGCGATGTACAGAATTTTTTTAAATGCCGAAATAGCGTTCGCTATTGATGGCTGCCAAATGAAGACTAAACAACGTATCGTCTTCAAACTTTAAACTGAAACCTTACAGGGATAGTGCAGTATTTACTTTCAAATAAAAATCGCCATCTATACGCCAGCTAAGTAATACTGGGACAGCCCTTGTAAGTTTACTAGTGGAGTCAGCTAATTGCACAATTTTTGAGAGGAGAGGTGAAACTCGTAGGAAAGGAGGAAAGTAGGAAATTCCAGTTTTAAAAAAAAAAACTATTTTTATACCTTAAGAACCGTACCACACATGGTTTTGAAAATTTTACAGAAGTTAGACCCAGCAGACCTCTAGCGGAGAAATTTTTTTGTGTTGGGCGTATAGAGGGTTAGGGTCCCACACTAAATCTCTACACACCCCCACTATGGTGGAAAGCAAAATATTCTGATTTTTATTTTTCGAGAACCGCCAAGAATAGAAAGCTAAAATTTTATTGCTAGATAGATCGGCCATAGTGAAAGCAACATTTTTTACAGGGAAGCAAGATACAGGGGTAAGGTCAGTTTTTTTGTATCTCCCGCACGGCTTATGCAAGAAAGAATATGTAGACATACTACGGAACCAATTTAAACAATAAAGCCTTGCATTGGCGTACAGAGACGGGGCAACAAAAGTGTCCAAGATATTGTTTTTTTAATTTTTACGAATTTCGTTACATTATTTACCGCTGCTCACCGAATTAGAATTAAATGAATTAATGCCAGTAGAAAACGATTAAAAAAAATATAAATTCAATTATTATATATAAATTATTAAGGATGTAAAGATTTCGAATAAGTCTCACCACCGAACCATTAAAACTAGCTTAAGTTAAAAATTGTAAATATCGAAGGAATAAAACAATTTCAAATTTCAATTAGTCTGGCTTCTTTTCATATAAGCGTCTATAAACGGTTTTTCAGACTTTTTGATATTCAACCCCTAAGTGGTTGTAGAGGGGTTGATGACGTTTTCACGAATTCCGACATATTTCTCAAGTTTGATGATATACTGTGGTGGCGTCTTTAAATTGTCGTTGTTTTCTTTTTAACTGAGTTAGTTCTTCGACACTGTCGATTCATTAATTTTTAAGTCAACTTCGATTATTATTTTTATCAATCGAAGTTGGCATTAATTTTACTTTATTATTTTAATAATACATTTAATTTGTTATCAGTTCATATCTAACAGTTCTCTGAAACACAAGTCAATTTTTTGTCAATTTTTGTTTTAATAAAAATAAATTTTTCAAAGAATGAATTATAGTTCAGCTTTTAATTTTTTTAGTTTGTTATTCATTTTAAACATCGATTATTAATAGATTTAATTGAACAGCAGATTTAATTATCTATTATTTTAATTTAGAAATCATGTTTTAATTAATTAAACCTTCGCTTTTTTAATCATCAAGAACTGGATTAATGTTTTAAATTTGATTAAATTTAAACTTTATAAAGATATAAATACAATATTTAAAAAGAGCTTTGCTGAAGAGTTTTCAACAAACTGATTCTACAGCAGCAGCCCACCATCAAGATTGTAACGATAAAGATCTTCTGCCTCAACTATTAAATCGGCAGATCTCTGCTTTAATAATAAGGATCTCCGGCTCCAACGAGCTACGTTAGAGTTCCCCACAATACTTATCGAATTCGCTATGATTTTTTTTTAAACAAAATTCCAAAAACACAATTACAATATTTGCAATATTTGCGATATTCAGCTCCCAAGGGGTGTGAAAGGGTTGCATAAGTTTTGGCAAAGTCCGACGAACATTCTAAGCCTATTGAAATATCAAATTCGCAAATGGGCTTTCTAAATACTCATCTAAAAATTGATTTCGAGATTTCCCGATTTTCAATCCCCTAAGGGGGTTTAAAATGATTGAGTACGTTTTTACGAATTCCGACATATCTCTTATCTCTGATGAGATATCAAGCTATTATTTTCTTCAATGAGCTTTCTATATAGTTGCACAAAAATCGGTTTTAAATTTTTTTGATATTCAACCCCTAAAGAGTTATTTCGATATTTGAGCCCTTATGTTTTCATTGAAATTGAAAAGCAAATTTAAGTAAATAAATAAAAAATCTGTCAAGAACAACTTTATTATTTTACTAATAAATAAAATACAGATACTATTCGACTATGTCACACTGTGAGACAGATCTGGCCGAAGCTGGATCTAACACGCTCTAAAAGGCTGACTTTGGTCAAAAGGGTGAGTATCAGCACCACAGTCGGTGTTCTAAGCGGACACTGTCTTATAGGTCGACATGACTCTTCTCAAACGACTTCTGCAGAAATTGCCTGGATGAGGAGGAGGAGGAGACTCTGTACTTTCTCTGTACCTCTCCAGCTCTACCCGCTGGAAGGAAAGCTAATCTTGGAGCTCTTTAACTGTCTTAGTGGAGGTCGCGAGAATCCAACGCTTCATTGCAAGCTCTAAATGGTTTGACGAGTAGGACCGGATTCGATGATCCTGTGGTAACACAATGAACCTTTTTGTTAGTGTTCTCACGGGTAGCCACGCGTACCTACCTACCTACCTACTATTTGGCTAGTAATCTAAAGAATAAGTACGTATAGTAACCTCACCGCATTTTAGAATTAAGCGCGTTTCGGACTTCCACTGAAAACATAGTAATATTGCGCCCAGAGTGTTCACAGATTCTAGAATAAAATATACGGAATATCAGATAAGTCCTTCGAGTAGCCTCCATTCAAAAATCATCAAAAAAATTGTATCTTTCATAAGTCTTAAACTCAAAAAATCGAGCATCCAGGAAATCTGAACTTTACTGGAATAACCTGTGAGTAAATACTAAAGTTGAGTCCGGCAAAAATTCCTGAAATCATTCAGAGAGGTCCCATACAATAGTTGTAAAAATAAAAGTCAATTCTAGCACCAATATATTTTATTGAAAACAATTATAAATTCAACCACTAACAAGCTACTTTTGCAATTGTAAGTTTCATCGAAAAACCATAAACTGCTGTAGAAGATTTAATTCTTGGATCATCAAGAAAGAAGGAATAATTTCCGATTAAATAAGTATTTCTCTTGTAAAATAGATGCCACGGTATTGTTTTGGGAACCATTTTTAATCCCGTATGCGCAATTATTGAGACTGGTAGTGGACACTTCAGCTCGTGATGCAGTACTTCACGGCAAAGGTGGAAAACAAAAAGTACATAAATGTTTTGAAGCGGATTCTGGTTAGCATCACACATATTAACAAATTGTCTAAAGATAAAACTTTTTTTACCCTTGCGTTTACCAACATTTTCGAATTGAAAATATTCAGCTTGATGGAAAAATGTATGTAGAACTTGTCGTATATCGATGGTAAAATCAAATGTGTTATTTCTTAGTGAAATATCAAATTTCACGTACGTCGGATCGCAATGGTGAGTTACTTCAGAAAATTGGAGTTCATAACAATTCTGCTTTTATTAAAAAAAAGAATCATTATTTTTTTATTAATCTTTCAAACTAATAGGTACCTTAGGCTTAGACTCAGCCATAGCACAATTGCTAGTAAAAAATAGAAAGGTGTAGAGTATAACGTCCGGTCTCATTGCTGACACGTTTCTACTAAAATTTTAAGTATATAACAAGTATTTAAATTTAGTGTATCAGACACTGGAGTGGTAACGAACCGGTGAGCAAGATCAAACGCGAAATCATATTGTTATCATAAAAGCATTAAAAGCGCATCAATTTTACAACTAATTACAGTTTAGATTTTCAAGCTAATTTGAACTTAAGCCATGCATAAAAAAGAGTTGATTTTGAGTAAGCGATAGCTGCTTGGAAATAACTTTCCAAATAACATCATTTATCGCCTCTCACGTCACAGACTTTTACGCAAAAAATAATAATGTTGCGCCCAGACTGTCGGAAGATTTTCTCTTCTGCTGGAACTTTATATAAAATCCCATACATCGGTTTTGGAGATTTTTCGATATTCAACCCACGAAGGGGTGAAAAGGGGTTGAGTATTTTTTTTATAAATGCCGCCATAACTACTAGGTTCGATGAAATATCGACTTCATTTTACTTCTCGGCCGGTATATTCAAACGCTTCGGCAAATATTTTGCAAGTTTTTCACTATTCACTCTGAAAGGGGTTGAATATGTTTTAATGAATTCGGCCGTACTAATAGAAATTCGATTTGACATTGAATTGGTTTATGAGCCACGATATATTCTTGAATTGGTTCTTATTTCTACATGCTCAAGAATTGATACCTCTGAAATATAATTTTATATTCTACTACCAAGGTTCATGATGATTGTATTTCTACGAATTCCGTCATTTGCTCTTTCGACAAGCTCCAAAGACGCGATTTATGAATTTCTCGATACTCAACCATCAAAAGAATTGTAGGGGTTGCACGTGCATTGTCTTAGGTCCAATGAGATATTGAATTTGTAGTAAGAAACACCTAAAATTAAATTTTAGAATATTCTTTTCAATCTTAGGGGCTGTAAATATGTTGAATATGTTTTCACGATCAAATAGGATATGGCATTCGGTTTTACTACTGTAGACCTAAAGATTAATTTCGGTTTTCTCGATACAAAATCTTGAAATGGTAAAAAGAGGTTGAATAGATTTTTGCAAATTCTGTCATATCTCGTTGGCTTGATGAGATATTTTAATTAGCGTAAACAATTTATTGGGGACGCTTCTGTGAGTCAATCAGTGAGGCGAGCAAAGCAGCTAGGTTTAGAAGACTTCTATCAAAGGACCCAGTAGCAACGAGCTACCTACGGGACTCGGCGGAGGGTTGGACAAAGTCTAGCAGCCAAACCCTGGAGTTGCTAATGAGTACGCACTTTGCGACTTGCTCCGAGGTACCAGAGGACAGTATGGACAGGTCCAGGTACGAGTACATAGAGCGCAAATCTTACAACTCGATAATTAGCTCGGAGAAGATAAAATGGGCAATTAAAACCTTCCTACCTGTTAAATCGCCAGATGTAGACGAGGTTTTTCCAGCAATGATGCAAAAGGCGTTGCCCTGGTTAACTCCCTGGCTACAGGCGATTTTCAGGTATTGCCTAGCTCTCGGCCACATTCCCTGCAAATGAAAAGAGTTATCTTCTTACCCAAGGCGGGAAGACCGAGCCATATTTTGGCGAAGGACTTCAGACCAATAAGTTTGACCTCCGTCTTTCTAAAAACCCTGGAGCTGGAACCCTTGCTGGAGCTATACATCCGTGACATGCCCCAACATGCTTATAGCAAAGGTAAATCGACCGAAACGGCGCTACACAAGGTTGTACTTGAGATTGAAAAATCCCTGTCTTTTAAGGAATATACTCACACGGCCTTCCTTGACATCGAGGGTGCCTTTAATAACGTAAAAGTTGAGGCAATCAGTGATGTACTGAGAGACGCGTGGGTGGAATTAGGGCTGTGTAACTAGATAAGCACCATACTGAGTATCCGGGAAACTGAATCGGTACTGGTCAGTAGTAGAGTGCGCAGGTACAGGACCCGGGGTACGCCACAGGGAGGGGTGATTTCACCACTGCTGTGGCTTATAGTAGTCTCTACAATGCTGACCTCGCTAACCCGTCAGTGTGCGAAGGTAGTCGCATATGCGGACGACTTAGTGGTTTTGATTTTTGGTAAGTTCCTATCCACTATAAGTGACATGCTCAAAAGGGCTCTCACACTAATGAGCGCGTGGGCTGACAGCTGTGGACTGAGAGTTAATGCCTCGAAGACAGAGTTGGTCCTCTTCACGCGCAGAACTATAATTTCAGAGTTCACACTCTCTAAACTGCGGTCTCGCCCTACAGCTTAGTGACAACGCTAAATACTTGGGTATAATCCTTGATCGGAAACTAACCTGGAGCAAGAACATCGACGAGCGACGAAGGAAGGCTTTAGGGGCTCTCTACGCTTGCAAAATAATGTTCGGAAAAAAGTGGGGGATTCAGCCAGGAATGGCTCACATGATGTACACGGCCGTAGTCAGGCCTATCGTAACCTACGGAATTTTAATGTGTGTTGGGTAGCGCTGGAGAAGTGCACCTACTTCAGAAAACTCATGAAGGTTCAACGTCTGTCTTCCACAGGAGCAACGGGCGTACTTGCCACCACACCTACAGCGGCACTAGAGATGATTCTTCATCTTTTACCGCTGGATATTTTTGGGAAGAGTGCAGCAGCAAAAAGTGCCGTGCGACTAAGAGAGTCAGTCAAAAAAATAATATCTACACAGACGGTTCAAAGACAGACGCGCGTACGGGTGTAGGAGTATTCTCCGCTGACCTGAACCATTGCGAGTCTTTCAGAATACCGGACTGCTGTAGCGTATTTCAGGCACACATGATGGGGATCGTTCAGACTTGCAATTCTGCTAGAAGCTGGTGCCATGCGGAACAAACCCATCGTCCTCCTAATAGTTAGTTAGGCCATGATTATGGCGCTCGACTCGCAATTGATCAAATCCCGCCTCGTGAGGCTATGCAGGAGGGATAAGATTAGTGCGTTATGCACTCATTTAAACATAACAATTTGTTGGGTTCTGGGTCACAGCGGAATTGCGTGTAACGAGGCTGCGGATGCACTCGCTAGGAGAGGTGCGGCGCTGAATCAAGCGCTAGCTCTTTCAGTGAGGAGGCCAATCGAAGACATTAAGCACGCTATCGACGTGACGGCTATATCCTAGACTAAGACGGGGTGGTCGGGCCTCACATCGTGTCTCGTGGCAAGGCAGCTTTGGCCGGTCCTGAGTGCGAGCAAGACAAAGTTTGTCCCACTCGGAGATAGGAATACTCTTCGTATCCTGATTGGTATACTGCCGGGCCATTGCTTTATCGGCCAGCACGCCAGTATTGCGGACGTTGCAGATCTGTGCCGCAGCTGTAGTGAATCCGATGCCGAGGAAAGTATTTTCCACATGCTATGCGAATGCCCTGGTCTGGCTCTGAGGCGAGAACGTACTTTAGGTACGCGCTTCGCAATGGACTTGGGTGAATTCGCAAACATTAAGCTAGACAAGGTCCTGCGTTTTGTTTAGAAGTGACTCAGAAGTGGCTTAAATATGATATAACAACCTCTGCCATATCACTCTTAAATCTGAATACGATATCGAATTGAAAGTTACTTCCATGCAATCTTCATATAAATGTCTAAACAGCATTTTCGCATTTTCAATCCTCAAGCGATACTAAGGGATATGTTATTTGTTGTCAGATTTTTCCGAGGAACATCATGTCTACGATTAATAACGGATTTCGGAAAATGGATAAATAACTCTACCACTCGTTGGAAAATCGGAATATTTCTGAACACTAAATAACAATGGTATGTTTGACGTCTTAACTGTGATTATCGGCCAGAAAGTTAGCTCTTTCCATTTTGCCGAGCCATAATATCATGATTGCATATTCCGTTACAATATGAAAAATTTTCTTATCCTGGCCGTTCTCCTGCAACCCACGGACTATCCCAAACCCGAGCCAAGCGAAAAGACTTACTTAATTAAGGATTCAGTCGGATACCTCTGGCAATACCCTCGTTTTTAATTAGTTCGCCACAAGAACAAAACCCGGGCGTATAGAAGGCCATCAGGACCGTCCTGATCATCGCAAGGTATAGGAGCAGCGAGGACATTCTGTCTGCAATACGTAAAATTTCCCGGACAGGAAGGGTGGCGCGACCAGAAAACACCTTCCGAAAAGAAGTCGTGTCCTTATTGGGGGAGGGGGATGAAAACGACTTCTGTTGCTCCACCAAAACCGGAGCTCTCTTAATCAGACCTAATATCCAATTCAATTCCCGTAACAGCCATAAAATTATTAAATTCTCTCTGCACAGTAAGTCGAGCCAGGTCCAGCATAGTGTGGAGATGTACAAAAGGATATCATCATTTCGTTCCCCGAAGCGAATCATCGCTCCGCACGACTTCCTCCCCGTGCCGTATAAACACAGCATAAGGACTAAAATCGAGGGATGAACGGGAGGGGGATGCACGGACACAATGGAGGCAGTCAAATACAATAGCCTTCATTTCATATAATTATTATATTTCCCTTCGATTTGATATTGTGTGTTGCTTCCTTCCGTTTCGCCTGCTCCTTGCTGGTTCCAGCCAGCCCTGCCACCCCCTTTTAACGATATTTTCCGCAGCTCAAAAGGATCCTTTTATCCGGTTCCTTGTAGTTAGATACATCACAATCAAGATTTGGCAAAGAACCGATATTAGGTTTATAGCGAACACAGCGAGTCAGAAAACGATGAGATAACTAAAGTCGACTTGGTGATGGAGTTTTTCCCTTTTCTACTTCTGCATTATTTTTGTGTATTTTTTTCTGTCTTTTTCGAAAAATCTTCAGATCACGTGGCAAATCTTTTAATCAATTTCTTTATCGCAATTCCTTGTATCCTGGAATGCCAAGGATTCTCTTCCTGTTGACGTAGTCGCTCTGTCTTCTTTCGTTCCGGGATTCCGGATCCCCGGGAGTCGACGACGAATGAGCCCTTATGTCGAGAATTATTTCGTGCGGAATAATTTCCAAAGCCATCCTTGGCTTAGATCCAGATGCGATGTTACAGTAGTGTTCCTTCCTGGCGCTTCTTCTTCATCATCTTATTTTTTTTTTAATGTAGGTATATCTATCTATCTTTTTGGTATAAAACATTTTCGGTATGGTGAAGATGAGAAGCCTACAAAATCCACGTTGCGAATAATTGAGTGTCATCTGGTGTCTGGTTTTATTCGGGCCCAGAGAGAGAAGTCAAAAGGACGTGATGTGCTACAACTGTGGATTTATAAAGCGACTTCTTCAATGATGGCATCGAATCAATTTTTATGGCACAGCCTTTTAATTCTCGGAAATTACTGTTCAATATGGCGTGTGTCTGGGAGGGAACAATAACTGATGCCCCTCGAGAACTGTGGATCGTTAATGCATTAAATTGGTACATCCCGATGTATTCTGTCGTGAGAATAGCGAACCTTTCACAATCAGGAGTTGGATCTAGTTCGAGTTAATTATTTTGGACATGAAAGTGAGTACTGGGATGGTATAGCATGTTGGACTATATGTCTACCGTTTTCAGCCCCAAAACGCTCCCAGCACCCCAAAAATATTTCTGGACTATTATTTTAGTTCTCCTTTATTTGGAAGTAGCGCGAAAGAAAAGGTTCTAAAAAATAGTCGATTAATCAGATACCACAAAGTAAGCCGCAATAAGCTTAACACTCATTTAACCTCGCTCCCAATCAGCCTGTTAACTCCATGGTAGCTCCGTCATTTCATTGACAATTAATCTACGCTTCGGGACAAAATCCTCTTTTTCTAACTTTCAATATTATTACCTTTTACACTCCTCGTTAATAGTCCTCGATAGTTAACTACTGAATTAACTAGCTACTGGTTCCCGAAAGTTGACTAGATTTTATTTTTCTAAATTGAATGAACTGAGCAACCCACGCTTAACACTGAATGCATGGAGAAATGTAAATAAATAAAGTAAATAAAATAAATAAAATAAATAAAACAAATAAAATAAATAAAATAAATAAAATAAATAAAATAAATAAAATAAATAAAATAAATAAAATAAATAAAATAAATAAAATAAATAAAATAAATAAAATAAATAAAATAAATAAAATAAATAAAATAAATAAAATAAATAAAATAAATAAAATAAATAAAATAAATAAAATAAATAAAATAAATAAAATAAATAAAATAAATAAAATAAATAAAATAAATAAAATAAATAAAATAAATAAAATAAAATAAATAAAATAAATAAAATAAATAAAATAAATAAAATAAATAAAATAAATAAAATAAATAAAATAAATAAAATAAATAAAATAAATAAAATAAATAAAATAAATAAAATAAATAAAATAAATAAAATAAATAAAATAAATAAAATAAATAAAATAAATAAAATAAATAAAATAAATAAAATAAATAAAATAAATAAAATAAATAAAATAAATAAAATAAATAAAATAAATAAAATAAATAAAATAAATAAAATAAATAAAATAAATAAAATAAATAAAATAAATAAAATAAATAAAATAAATAAAATAAATAAAATAAATAAAATAAATAAAATAAATAAAATAAATAAAATAAATAAAATAAATAAAATAAATAAAATAAATAAAATAAATAAAATAAATAAAATAAATAAAATAAATAAATAAAATAAATAAAATAAAATAAATAAACTAAATAAAATAAATGAAATAAATGAAATAAATGAAATAAATAAAATAAATAAAATAAATAAAATAAATAAAATAAATAAAATAAATGAAATAAATAAAATAAATAAAATAAACAAAATAAATAAAATAGAGTAGAACCTGAAGAAGTGACCACCTTCCAATCTTGACCACTTGCCTAAAGTTGCCATTTTTTTTACGGTCCGGTTGTAAATCATTATTATTATTTTTATAATCTGACCAATCGAATAAAGTGACAAATTTTGCACAGTCCCTTGGGTGGTCACTATATAGAGGTTCTTATGTATATACAATAAATAATATAAATAAAATGAATAAAATAAATAAAGTTAATTAAACCCTGGTCTCTGGTTTTTTGAATTATGTGCGCCGAAGAAGTTTGCAGCAGTTTCATGGTAAAGCTACACTAGAAACAAATTTTAAGAAGTAGATGGTTGTCAGAGGAGTCTCTTGTGTGAAATAGCTACTGGGATCGATCTTTACCCTGGCTACTGCCATTGGGTACATGACACTTCAAAAACTTTTACTTGAAAAGGCAGCTTAAAAATGTGGTAGATTAGGTCCGCAGAAGCTGTTTTCTCATCGGATGGCATTGACTCATCAGAGTGCTTATCATGACTTTTATTCGAAATGCCCTCACAGCGGCTGGAATTGCTGCGGATTTCCCTATATGTGCGATATCGAACCGAAATTTATTTCATCGAATTATAATCTAGTGAAAATTTTTCATAGGGACGAGATCAAATCCAGTCAACAGTATTTTTACATAATGAAACTAAATTACGGAGTATAATTTTTTTTATATTTTGAGTCGAGCACATGGGAAATTTTTTTTAAATAATAAGTTAAATATATTAGACCACTAAAACTGGTGAAAAGAAAATTATGAAATTATGTAATCGCATCCTTAATACTTAAGTTTGCTCTCATAGTAGCTTCTAATAGATGTTAACTGTAAGTTACAAATTTGAAGTTATCTATGATTCTATTATAATAATAATAATCAATGGCGCAACAGCCCAAATTGGGCCTAGGCCTTGAAGTAATGCTAGAGTTACTTCATTACTAGACCAACGGAACACTAGGAGGTGAAGTGGTCAGCCACACGCTCGTCCGTGATTATTACCCCGATTTTTAACTCAGGTACTCATTTACAGCTGAGTGAACTGGCAGTCTGGCACCCAATCCCATTTCCGAAAATTACTTGTCGCCAAGCAGATTCGAACCTGGTACCAGGTGCGCCGAAGGCAAGTGCTCTATTTTATGCTAAATATCTTTTACACCAAAAGCATAATACGTAAAATAAATAGGAACAAAAATTCACACAGGTCTGTCAAAGTTACTCTGCTTTAAGTCCCAGGACATAGCACGATAGAGGGTAACGAGCGGACAGACGAATAAGCTAGGCAAGGCTCTGCTCTTCAGGGCTCTCTGGTGGAATCAGTGCAGATCCCACGAGGAACTTTTAAACGCCAAATATCCACCCACTTTCTCACAAACGCCAACTCCAGATTGAGAGGACTGACCAACTGCGTCATATCTAGGAAGATATGTCCAACCTACTCCCGGAGCAGAACAGAGGAACTCTTAAATAGGAGCAGTGTGGACGTCTCCAGGGTCACGGCAGTCAGTACGGGACACTGTCCGATCGGCGACCACGCGGCCAGACTGGGTATTCCCTTTAACGTCAGTTGCCGTAGCTGTGGGGATACAAACAAAAAGGAAACCGTTGTCCACCTGCTTTGCAAGTGTCCCGTTCTAGCTAGATCCAGACTTCGCGCACTAGGCAAACCCTTCTTTAATAACCTTGATGAGATCTCGAAAAATAAGATTGGAGAATTGATTGCCTTCTTGAACAGCTCCGGATGGATATGGTAATCAATTCAATCCCTAGGTCTCTGAAAAACTATATATCTACTTCATCAGCCCTCAACGACAAGGTTATACGAGTTGGGGTATCAAAACGGCGCTTCCTGTGCTAATTGGGCCCTGTTTTCGTCAGACGGGCCACCACGTAAACCAACCAACCTACCAACCTGTCAATGCACATAGAAGTGTACTTAAAAAATTTCTGCATTTAGACGGCTGAGCGGAGAACGCAATAGCACAATCTTTTATAATAAATTTTTTTGCATCTGATCGATATAAATGCACCTCTGGAACTTTTCGTTTTATTCAGAGTCCAAATTATGAAACAGTACAAAAATACGAACAAATTAATAAGCACAACTTCTCCGAAAACCTTGTGTTGGAGGAGCTTTGAATGCAATTTGTTTTTAACAATCCATAAAAAATTTGAAAATTCTAAACCACTCATTCAAAATTCAAGATATAGACAATATTTTAATTTTAAATTCAAAACTACGTAACAGAAAAGGGATAAAAAGAAAAAGCAAGCTCGGATTTGTACATGAAAGTCTTGTCTTAATGAAATTAGGGTTGATCTCTTGACTTAGATTGACAGCTGGCGAAGGTAAAGAGAGAGTAGACTTTACAACTTTTATTAAAAACGAAATTATAAAATGTTATTTCTTTCTGTAATTATGACAATAATTGTTTTAACTGAATTCCATGCAAACTACTATGAAATTTTTCAAAATCTGTATTATTCCAAACTTACGAATACGTAAGCTAAAGTAGTTCTAGAGAGATGAAGATTAATTTGATTGGCTAGACCAATTTTATATTTCTAAGCCTGCAAATAAATTAAGCAGGCTTAGAATACCATAGAATTCAGCGAAGGACTTTACTTTAAACGTTTGTATTCCGGCGAAGGTTCGCCACTGGTATGCTTACAATATGAGATTTAATATCTAAGGGATCATGCAAAATGCTTCTGAAACTAATCATTTTAATTTCTTCCATCGCGTGCATGTAATAGGAGTTATTGTTGCTATGCTGCGGATGAGATTATGAATAAACATAGATAGAAAAAAAAGGATATTAAGATTTTTTTCCGCCGAAAGTTAAAAAATTCAAATGACGGTGGAGGTTAAAAAATTCAAATGTCGGTGGAGGTTAAAAAATTCAAATGACGGTGGATGTTAAAAAATTCAAATGACAGTGGAGGTTAAAAAATTCAAATGACGGTGGAGGTTCCCGAAACCAAGAGTGAGATGATGAATTTTTTATTCCTTTTCGCTTTATACCACGCAGCTCTTAATCCTTCAGAAACTGGCTAATTAAATTAACTACTTTTAATCAAATTTTGATTGGGTCTCTCCATTGTAGATTGTAGATGGTGGAGGACGGTATTAAAATCCCGAATCTCTGCGGCCTCAGTGGGTCTATTGTGATTGTCCTCCCTTATTATAACTCACTCAGGACGATTATATCAATAAATTTTAATATGCTCTTGAGTGAGTTAGACATGAGTTCCAGTGGTGTTAGGAAGTAATGTCTAAGAAGTCTGAGTCATCTGTGTGCGAGTTCTTCGTAATGGCATAGAACGTGCTTTGCAGTTTCCTCTTCTTCTTCACACAATCTGCAAATATCGTCCGAAATCAGTCCAATCGCGAGCAGATGCCATTTAAGCCGACAGTGTCCTGTAATTAGCTCGATCAATCGCAAAACCAGAATCCGGCTCAATTTGAGCAATTCGGAGGTTCGTTCCTTGGAGCTCCCTAACAAGCGTAAGGCTAAATACAATGAGAGGTCGCCCGGTATCTCAAGGTGGCCGTTCACGATGCACATGTTTGAGTATACTGCAGCATTCAGCATTCTGCACGTATCTACACCTTGGCTTGGATACTGTGTCAATTTCTTAATTCTGTACAAAGTACCTTAAGCTTCCTCAAAAGGTAGAAAGACGATTTAAATGTTTTGGAGACAAGATGATCCACTCACTTGCTAGGACTAGTGCAGCACGTACCGTAACTACAGAAACCACCCACCATTACAACGTACCAGCTTTGAAAAGTATTTAAATTATTAAAATAACTTTCAATGAGAAAAGTGTAGTGTGGCTGAATGTAGCCCAAACAATTACATTAACAGATTTTTCGCTATATTACAACCGTTCACCTTAAAGAAAAATGCTGGACAAATGAGAAAAATATACCTGCAAAACCGACTTCCTTGGACATTTTTGCACAATTTACAAAGCGCTATTATTTATACAAGCCATAAAATCATTCCGCAAGGGAATTTTAATCCTCTTCTCTCAAAGATGATCCCCTGACTGAAAACCGCAAAGTCAGCTCGGATTTTTGCCCTGCACACTGGACGACCATGGACCAACTCATTTGCATTGTAATTAGCCCTCAGCATTGTTAACTGGGGAAAATTAAATGTTGATGTGGACAGATTAGGCGGGTTAACAGCAGAACGGATTCCGCCGTTGCACTGCGAGCGTAGAGTTGAAAATTTGAAGAGTTTCGTCTAAACGAAATACGAGCCCCCAAGTATTTGCCTTTTCTCCATTATCCTGGACAGATTTCGTGTCCACTAGACTGGTCCAGTGTATGGACTAGTTCAGGATATACAGCGGTCAGACAAAAAGCTTTCGGATGAAAGATATTTTACGCTTGGACTACAATGCAAATTCGGGCACCTCAGCACCAAAGACGAGCAGGAAGGTCGTGCATAGTTGATGGTAATTCCGCATACTCGTATTAACTCGTAAGTAGCATAAGTCGGGGGCGGTTGTTGGATCTTATGGAAATGTGCATAGGAAGCCAAGATTTGTATGTACTAAGAGTGTTCCATTATTTATTCCTGAAGCAAGAACACTGTTTTGCATAAAAGGTCATTTAAGGAAGAGATTTTTTTAGCCATTTTTTTCAAATGTTGTAACACATATTTCGGAAAATTGCAAACCCCAATTTCTAATTTATTATTTTTTAGTAATAAAGTTTTGTATTATTTAAAAAAATTTGTCTACCTTAAAAATTTTTATTTATCTGTTATGAGAGTTTTAGGATTGTCAGACCATAAAAATGGAAAACACAAATTCCGGCCTAAGCCGTATACGCTGCATACTATGCTGTACGGAAATATGTTTCACTAGTTAGAATTTAGGAACCCCCAAAACTATTAGTTCAAAATTTTAACACTGGTTAGAGCGGATGGTCTCAATTTTGGGGTTGAACCTTCTTGTTGATGGTGGAAGGGTGGATAGTTGAAGGATTTAAAACAAAAATTTGAGAGTTTTATATCCCCGGAACGGCTTACGGTAGGAATTTGGGACTTTGTTGATACGAGTACATAAAGAGCAGTCGCATAGTAACCTACACCGCATATCATTATTAAACGCATTCCGGACTTCTACCCGAAAAATAATAAAGATGCGGCCAGATTTTTGGCTTATTTTTTATTTATTTACTTTGTTTTTAATTTCAATAAAATCGCAGGGGGTAAAATAAAGGGGTTAAATAACGACGGCCTCTTAGGGATTCAATATAAAAAAAATTACTAATTTTTAGGCGATTACATAGAAAGCCTGTTTAAGGTAAAAAAACATCGATATTTCATCAGACCTAAGGGATATGTCGGAATTCGTAAAAACATACTCAATCATTTTACACCGTTTTAGGGTTGGGATATCGCTAAATCCTAAAAATATAAAGCACATAGAAGTAAAAAGGAATTTGGTCTAATTAAACCTAAAAAATTATTCGGAATTCGTGAAAACTTGAACAATACATTCCACCTTCTAAAGGGTTAAATTTCGAAAAACGCTTAAATCGGGTTTTCCCGATTATATTTGAGGCCTCAAGAAGTGAAAGCGAATTCGATATGTTATTAGACCTAAGACCTATGTCAGAATTTGTGAAAATGTACACAACCACTTTAACCCCTTTAAGGGTAGGATATCAAAAAGTTTATAAAACTGTTTCAAGGCGTTTATATAAAGAGCCCGCAAAAGTAAGATCATTTTGATAACTCGACATGCCAAAAAGATATAACGAAATTCGTGAAAATGTGGAGAAAAAAACCTTTTCACACGTACTACATATACATACGTACTAAGTTTCAATTTTCCAGCATAAGTCATTTCTGAGATACAAAAGCCGCTCACACCAGTGGGGGTCATATTGCTTTCCCAAGGGGGGGGGGACATTGAAGTTCAGCTACTGTAGAGAAAATAGGTGCGGTAGCTACCCGTTAATGCAGCGTCGATGGAAATTATGCAAATGCTATAGTCGCTGCGGTTGGTACTGATTGAAAATATCAAATTTTCATTTCTGCATCTAAATCGCCAGATTTTGGCAACCGAATTTGAAAATATTATTATAAAAAGCATTAACATCGCTCTGAAGGGATTTCTTTAACATCGTTCAATTTATCAGCTGATTGTATGATATCAAAAATTTTAACCTGTATTTTATGATTGTAAGTCTTTAAGCAATGGAAGATTGAATAGCATGGGTAGGAACTAGAAAATAAAATTAATTGATTCCAAAGCTTGGTGAACATAATTTTTGATTTCAATAGAAGTCGCTGTCGATCTCGATTTTGACAAAATTTAGAATCCCAAACAGACTTCAAGATCTCTTACGATCTCTTATCGACATTTCAGCAAATCAAGTTTTAAATCTTTGGATGTACATCAGTTATTAATATGTAATAGTTACTGTAAATACTCATAATTATAGATGATTTACAACGCAATATTGCAAACTGGATTTGCATCTTGTGATTTCGACAAAACTATTAAGATCTACTGGATTACCCATAAATTTGAATACGTTTGATATCTGCTCTGGTGACTAGGTTTTGTAAAAACCTTGTTCAAAATCCACTCAAACCGTCCTGGACAGCAAAGATATTATGTTTCACTACATTTACCACAGTTTACGTCTTAATTTAGGATTAGGATACACATAATGAAAATTGTCCAAGCATAATCCAAAACCAAATTTTCAAAATTAGTTTCCAACATTAAAAGCTACTTCCTTAACATAACACACCACAACCCAATGGCCATGGCCCCACTCTATGACCGCCACTGGCTCCCACTTCGTTCCTTGCTACTGCTATAATAAAAATGTATTTTTCTATAATGCTTCCATAGGTATAATGGCACTATATTCTTGTAAGTTTTTATCTTTCTATATTATGCAGTTTTAAGAAATGCAAATCAGAATTTTCTTTTCCTTTTCACCCACTCCCACCATCACCACCTACATCCGCCCCCCAACAAATTTTTCTCCACTAGAGGTCTACAGGGCTGCTAGAGGTCTACTGGGCCTATCTAATGTACTTTTCAAGATCATATCTGGTACGGTTCTTGAGATATAAAAATTTAAATTTTTGCAAAATGGCTATCTCCGCCCACCCTTCTCAAAAATTTTACATTCAATGGACTCCATTTTTACTTCTTGTTACAATTGGTCCCGAAGATATTGCAATCCAAAGTTTCTACGGCGGTCAGACGGACATTTTTTTTTGCTTTATTGGTGTTTACTAGTCCTAAGACGTGGAAATACAAAATTTCAGGTTAAAACATTGTTTTGAAATTTCCGATCGAATACAATACTTGAGCCGTCTTTTTTGAAAGTGGTATAAGTCCACCGGACGAAAAAAAGTTATATTTTTAATTATTATTTTTTACATTAAAAAGTCCATTTTAATAAAGTCAATATCAATAAAAATATGGACTTAAATTTCCTTTTGTTTTTATTTCTAATAATATGTTATTTTTGGAAGTGGTTCAAGTCCATTTGAAGCTAAAAAAATCGTTTATTTTCTTTAACAATTTTAATAATTATTATTGCATAATAAAATTTAACAGGTTTATAGTGTTAAAAAATCACCCGAATTATATTAACGTATACCAATATTTTTAAATTATTTCAAACGTAAAACCTTAAATATTTTAATGTATGAAAAAATGGACTTATACTACTTTCAAATACAACGGCTCACTTTATTATTAAACAACTAATGAAGATGGCGCCTCTCAAGGTTTTTATGTTCATCTCGAAACAACACCTTTTCTAATAGATATTAGAACTAAGTTTAAACTTTATAAAGATGGCAACGCAGCCATTCTAGGAGTTATAAACTCTTTTCTTTTAATAAATAATTTGTTTTCAAATTTATTTAAATATGTTTTTATATTAACAGATAGAGGACGCGGTTTTAGGATCGATGTGATTGGAAGCGACGACTTCAGGAGGCCAGGGCCCGAGTTAGGCTGTCGCGCCATTGATGATGATGTTTTTACATTTTTAATTCATTGCTTTTTATTTTACTTAATTTATTAATGGAAGTGCAGTGCTACAGTTCACTCCTCTTAACATAACATAATACATAAAATACACTGTTTCAAAAAAAATTGCATTTCCAATTCAATTTTTACTTGAAATTTCCAGTATACAGTGAAACTTCTATTACCGGACACCTCCGAAAAGCGGACACCTCCTTATAGAAGACAGTTCTTTATTCCCCAATGAATTAGGTATGGTTTTCTATTGGTTAGCACCTCTCAATAGCGGACCCTCTCTAAAACGGACGCGGACACAAAAAAACCAATATATTACGAGTATTTACAGAATATTATACCTCTAAATAGCGGACAGATTTTTTTTTGATGTAGTCCGTATCTACTTTGAAATGGTTGTGCCTTGCACGATTATTCATTTGTTTCGGAGTTTTCCATCGTCGCGAATTTTTGTTCCGGGGATTTTTGCTCGCTTCTTCTTTCTTTTCTTCTCAGTCTATTTGGTTGTTGTTTACTCTGTATTTATCGTATGCTCCCATTAGAACAATGTCGTTTTCCAAACGGGTGCGTTTATCAATACCCCCCGAAAAGCGGACACCTCTTTATAGCGGACACTTTTAAATTCCCCAAAGGTGTCCGCTATAGAGAAGTTATACTGTATTTAATTTTTTCGAGTAAAAGTACACATTTCAAGCACTTGTACACGAAATTACTGGTATTAGTAAACTATTCATGTACTTTTCAACTGAACCGTACAATTCACATGAAAAGTCTCACAAAATTACGCAACATTTCGTGTAAAATTAACTATATTTATATATGGATTCGTTTTCATGTAAACCACGAAGTTGGATGCTTCGTTCGATTTTGTTTTCTACTAAAATGAAAATGGAACGCCTTCGGTGGCGCAGTGGCTACGCGCTCCAAAACTACGCATCAAAACCAGAATTAATCGCGGGTTCGATTCTAAGTAGGCTTGTGTAGTTCGCGAACGAACTAGTTCAGAAGAGCGTTCCCAGAAGTGAAATGAACGAACTAGTTCGCAGTCAGTTCCGCTCCTAGTTCGTTTGTATTTATTCATTGTTGTTCGTAATTCATTGTTGTTCGTTATTCAGTGCTGGAATGTACTCTTGGACACTGACGACCTTTTTTTTTTTAGGTCATCACATTGCAATCATCACTCAACTCCCGCGAACTAGTGACCCCGAAAAAGGAACTAGTTCGCAGTCAGTACTGCAATATACTCTTGTATACTGAGAACCTTTTGCAATATACTCTTGTATACTGAGAACCTTTTTTTTTTGGTCATCACATTGCAATCATCACTGAACTGCCGGGAACTAGTGAACTAGAAGAACGAACTAGTTCGCGACGAATCAGGACCTAGTTCGTTCCCGATCACTACGGTGAACTGAAATGCGCATGCCTAATTCTAACCTACAGCCAAGTGTTTTATCAAGAGTAAGTAAGTGTTTCTAAAGAGTGCTAATTAAACACTGTTTTTAGAGTGTAAATTCAAGAGAATATCAAGTGAATTTGCTACTTTCGAAGTTGAAAATTGTAAATTGAAATTTACTGATCGAAAATTGAAAATTACATTCAAATTGACATTACATCCCAATGTAAATTTACTTGAAAAGGTGAGACATATTTGCCTACAATCCAAGACATGTAAAATTCAATAGTGTACTTAATTTATTATTTATTTTAATTAGTTTTATAAGCACATTGTAAACATCAAACTGACTTCTTGATTAATCGGCATAATAGACCTACAGTTTGGGAACGACAACTTGAGTTTTTGCATTATTCAACGATTTCTGAGCACATGTAAGGCCTCACAATATTTTAAGTAATTTATTTGTGTCAACATATGGCTGCCTGACTGTACTAGTGAGTGGGTGACTCCAGTATTGTTCTTCGCCTGTTTAGCTCAAGGTAGGCATTTGATATTTTTTTAATGCGTATTTTGGTTTATATAAAAATTGCTTGATTTTTGCGGAAAGCGGAGAACAACAAGCCTGTAACGAACAAGGATAGTGCTGTTACCGAAATATAAGGCTTGCAATAGTAATTTATAGATGCGTGCCTTAATAGTGTGCACTGTACCACCCCGTCTTCTGTATATAAGTTTGTATCATGTTTACAAACGATTTCCATTACTGTCAATTACTATCTATTATAATTAATCAAATATCTTGTATGTACCCATACAAATGCGTACATTCCTTGATTGAACCACATACATAATTTGGAATTTAATCTCGGTTTCGATGAAATTCTCATTACAAAGAAACCGACAAGAAATGCAATAAACTCGCCCGAAACTTAATCAACGTCATCAATCTTAACAATTACAAACCCATAAAAAAAACTTGCTCGAACAACGAGTCCTTTAAATGATCAAGCATTAAATGGCGATTGGGATGAAAAAAGTGTGTACAATTTGATATTTTGTTGTTCCAAGGAATTTCGCAAAGTCACATGCGGTATGGAGTTTCCATTATTGTCCTTTTGCCGTATAACATTATTTCGGCAGGACACCATGTGTCCGTAATGTCCCTCTGTCCAAAGTCGTTGTTTCTTCGCTCCGCACATGTACGTAGTACTGGAAATGTTATTGCAGTGTTTTGATGGCGTCCTTGTTATTACGTGATACTGCAAGAAACTCTCATATCTTCACAGTCAGGCAGGATGAGTATAAGAAAATTTCACCGGTAACGAAATCAGGACACTACGAGATCTGATCCGAGAACAAATAAAAATACAAAAGAAACGAATAAAGGGATTTGTCACAGCTTGACTAAGAATATTTGTTAAGGTTTGTGCATAATGAATCTGTTATTTTTTGCTCGTTAAGATATTGGATTTGCCAGACCGAGCTTTTAATCGCATAGTTTTCACTTTAGTTTTCTTGTACTCATAGTAATAGAACTAAAGCTTAAAAGTATTAAATTCAATGGTTGCATTTATCTTCTCTTGGCAATCTGCTACGAATTTTCTGTTTGTCTGCATGTTTGTGCCCCGAGAACTTAAAAACGAGGCTACAGATTTTGATTAAATCTCTGAGTAAGATATATCTGAGTAATTGACACAGTTTAAGGAATTTGTTTATAAAAAATTTGTACTTTGTGTGATCGTAGCAGTCACTAAGAAGCTCTTCTTTTCCATTGCTTCGATGAGACTGTTTCACTTTATTATTTAAATAATAAAGTATTCTTATCGATTTTTAAAAAAAAAAAATTCGCTACCCTGAAATTTTTATACTCTAGATGAAATCATATAGAGTATTATAAGTTTAATCCAGCCTAAAAGTTTGTAACGCATAGAACCAAGCCTCGGACGAAAAAAAGTTATATATTATTTTTTGTTTATTTGTGCCCAAAAACCTCAAATCCGCCTGACGTCCGTCCGTCCGTCAGTCCGTCCGTCCGTCCGTCCGTCCGTCCGTCCGTCTGTCCGTGAACACGATAACTCAAGAACGCCTTCACCTAGGATCTTGAATCTGGATGTTTGATTAAATTTGTAAGGCTAAGTTCGTTAACGGGCAAAATCGTCCTACTCCTTCGGGTAGCTGCCATACAAAATGTCCTTAAAATACGTGCTGAAGAATATTGGCCGATAACTTCAGAAGGGCTTAAGCTACGACATTGAAATTTTGTTTGTGTCATTTTTCCAATAGTTCGAACTAAATGTATGATTATGAAGAAAATCCTATTAGTCCTTCGTGTAGCTGCCATACAAATATCCAGTCAAAACGTCTTCTTTTAATTTACGGAACTTACTATAACTCAAGTAATCTTTTAGCTATAAATTGGAAATTTTGTACAAATTAGTTTTGAGTAAAAGCGAAGTTCGAGTTTACTAATCAGCGAAATCCTTTTACTCTTTCTGGTAGCTGCCATACAAAATGTCCTTAAGACACGTGTTCAACAATATTTTTCGATAACTTTTGAACGCTTCAAGCTACGAATTTCAAATTTTGTACAAGTTCATTTTTAAATGGTTCCAACGAAAAGGATAAATATGTAAGAAATCAAGTGAGTCCTTCCTGCACCTCCCATGTGAAAGTCCTTCAAAAAGGACATTTTTTTTCGATGACTTACCCAGTTCAAGATATGAATCTAAACACTGAAAATTGTCTTTCAGTTTTGAGTAGCAATCTAATGGCAGTCCTTAATAAAGGACATACAACATGCACACACGTAATTCTACTTTATCCCCAACTACAATATAAATCGGAGTTCAGTATTCATCTAGAGTATTATACGATTGGCTTGCAGCCGATCGTGACTGCAGTATGTTTTTCTCCACGTTTCATGACTAATAGACACCAAAAAAGCAAAAAAAATTTTAGTCCGTCTGTGCGCCGTACGCCGTCCGCCGTACGCAAAACATTAGAGGGCTTATAGCTCCCAATCCGTATGAGCTATTAAACTGAAATTTTTTTTAATAGACTGGGTAGGCCCCTTGAAGTGACCACTTTTTGGGGGGTGGAGGTGTGAGAAGGGAGGTGGGAGGTGGGGGAAGCGTTTTAAGCGGAAAATTTTGGTTTCTAGATCTCAGCAACCGCTTACGTTAGGCTGAAACTTGGAATTTATAAAGAGTTTTGATAGTGGACCCATTTGCAAAAAAAAATGCCGATATGGGCGAAGGAGTGTGGGAGTGGGTTAATAATAGTGCGTCCGAAGCGCTCGAAAGCCGAGATTGAGACATTCTAAAATCCATATTTCCTAAACGGTTAATGTCACGAAATTAAAACTTTACGAACATCTGTAGGTATACTTGGAAAATAGATCGGAATAGGCCACAAGGAATAAGTAGGTAAGTCTAAAAACGAAACTATTCAGGGCAGCACTTTTTTGCTATTTTTACTATTGAAAATATTCCTGTAAATCCAGTTTTTGTGAAAAAATTAAATTTGTTGACATCTCAGTGATCAAATAACATATAACAATAATTTCTTCACAGTGCGTGTAAGTCTTGGGAGATGACCACAGTACACTTATTGCATTTTACTATTTTTCGACTTACCAAGTCATTCCCTGTGACCATAGAAATGTTTGAGGGGGGCAGTAGCGTTCGGAGGTGGGGGGTGAAAAAATTTGGATTACGATATATCACGAACCAATTGCACTAGACAAGTAAAATTCGGTTTTTGTATAGGGGAGAGTGGGGCAAAGTGGGCTAGCAAGGTAAAGTGGAACCCCTTTAAAATTTCTAGTTTGCAATAGCGCCATCTCTTAGCAAAATAAATTATACGATAAAGCTTCATAAATTGACCATAATGCACTCACTATAAACGAAATTCACTTTAATTACAACTTCTTGAATTTTTCTCATATTACAATTTTGGTACCGTCTGATGTAAATATCAGTGTTTAATAATTGCATTAAAAAGAATTGTTAGCGAGTGAAACTTGTTTGGAACAGTATCCTTGAGATCGGTGTACAGATTGTGAAACTGGAAAAGTAAGCTTTGGTGATTATTTAAAAAATACATAATTTTTAGCAGATGCTTGCTGTTTAGCGTTCATTCGGGGCAAAGTGAGCCGCGGGCACATTTTACCCATACCAATATAATTTTTATTAAAAATAATAATTTTAGCATGGCTAGAACATACAGCAAAAAATCAATGCAACAATCGTGGACTGAAGTTGCGATGAAAAATGCAATAGCTTCTGTTGCTGAAAAAATGGACCTAAAGAAAGCCAGTAAATATTTTGGTGTTCCCAGGGCTACTCTTCACCATACTTAATTTCGTTTGAATTTATTAAAATCATGTTGTTTTTCTTAATTGATCCATTTCCATATACTTTCGCTCCAGTTTTGGGTGAAATTACTATATCCCTTGGAAGGGCTCACTTTAGTAGTTTTAGTAGTAGTAGTTGAGCAAAGTGGGCACTTTGAAGTATGTATAGAAAGGAGTAGATATCTTTTTTATCAGCAGCAATAATTTAAATTCACGAATATATGACTAAGCTAACATCCTGCGAGAAAAGGATTTTATAACTATTATCCATTTTACAGAATCTCGGTACAACCCTTAGGGGGCTTACTTTGTCCCACTTTCCCCTAAAGGTTGACAAACAAAGTTTGATGAAAGTAAATTTTTTTAAGAGGGAGATAGAGCATGGAAGTGAAGGGATAAGAATTTTTCAAAAACATCACGTCTCATATCTCAAGAACAATGTAAGATAGATGCTTAGAATTTTTACCAGAAGTAGGCCTAATAGATCCCTAACAGGAAAATTTTTGAGGATCTTGGTCTAAGGGGTGAGGGTTATGGAGGATGAAAAGGAAAACGTTCCGATTTTTATATCTCGAGAACCCATAATCATGGAAAGCTAAAACTTGGTATTTGGATAGGAAAAATAAAATGTTGGAAAAAACCATTTTTTTTTAGGGGTAGTATGGTACAGAGGTGGGTGGTGTTTTTCCTATCTATAGAACGGCATGTACAAAAAAGGTTAAATTTGGTGACTATACGTAGATCTATTAGAAAAGAAATTAAGATAAAACAAAATTGAAATATCCATTGGTGTACGGAAGGGGGGCTAAAAAAATGATTAGTGAAAACGAAATGCATATATTTTTACGAATTTCGTCATATCTTTTTGAAATTCGACCCCTAAGGGGTGTAAAGGGGTTGTATACATTTTAACGAATTCGGCCGTATCTCTCAGCTCTGATTAGATATTGAATAACTTTTCACTTCCATGGGCTTGTTTTATAATCGACTAAAACCCTTTTTCAAGTCTTTTCCATTTTCAATCCCTAAGAGGTTATAAACAGTTAAACTTGTTTTCACGAATTCTACCATATCTCTTAGGAGTGATAAGACATCGAATTGGTTTTCACTTCCTTTGGCTTTCTTTATATATATCTAAAAACTAATTTCAGGATTTCTGGATATTCAACCCCAAAGTGGGTGCAAAGGGGTTGCATATGCTTTCACAAATTCCGATATATTTCTTAGTTCTGATGACATATTGAATAAATTTTTACTTCCTAAGTGTTGTGCCTAGTACTGTAGCAGCATCCCTATTCCCTTATTTAATCCAGATGCTTGGATTTCTCCTAATATCTCCATTGCCAGTAGGACAGTTTTCTAATATAAACAAACTCGAGCTGCATTAAATGCATTAATATCCAAATGTAAATACATAGCTCGGTTTGTTTACTGACCTACTGGGAATGCCGGTAATATTAAGTACGTATTCATAAGCAATATTGCTGACTTGCGGACTTGGACTTAAGCACTGGTTCATATTGCCTGATCGAGGTCGAAGTTAAAAGCAAAATACGATTGTTTGGAACTTCATGCCTCGTTATGCAATGTGTGATTTAGACTAAGACCTAGATCCGGTCCTCGACAATATTGACCGAGTGGCATAGAATTGAGTATTTTCCCAAAGTGGAACACAATACTCAATTCCGTGTCAATCAGCACTTTTTAAATATATAAGTTTAGTTGTAACTAGTAGTAAGCTCTTAGTTTTGTCAGTATTTTTAACCAAATTAAACCGAGGTAACTAAAACCGTCTTTCTTTTTATTTCAGCAAACTAATTCGAAATGTTTCCGAATAGAGTTGAGACAGGCTTAATTGCATCCTCGCTCTATTTGGACATTTAGAATATCCCTCCTGCACCTGGATCAACTTTAAATTTAAAGTGATCCCAAATGGTCTCTGAGACGGGCTTAATTGCATCCTCGAGCTATTTGGACACGTAGAAAATATCTCTACGCGGTGGATCAACTTCAAGAAGTCCACGAAGAAAGAGTTGATCCACCACTCAGAAAAACAGTACTCCTCTCTTTCAGGTCCCACTTCCTCTCGGGAATCCCTCATGCCCACCAAAAATAAACACAACATAATTAACACTACATAATTGTCAAAAAGTTGATTTCAGTATTTTTAGATATTCAACTCCAAGAGGACGCAAGGCTTTCGACATATTTCTTAGGATTGATGAGATATCAGATTGATTTTCACTTCCAAATACTTTTTATATAATGGCCTACAAATGCATTTCCGATTTCAGGCCAAAACCAAATCACGAAAAACCTCCTAATCACGTAACAACTGATATTATACTACGACTTAGACTTCTTCCCGGAGTATGACCCAATTATGTAATTCATATGTTATATATCGCAGCGTCGTAAGTATTCTTTCGCGATCCCATTCTAACCGCTTCCTGAAGCGTTTTTTAGGTTTTCAGTCGTATAGTAACCAACACCACATCTCAGCAATAAACGCGTTCCGAACTTCTACGCAAAAATAATAAAGTTGGGCCCAGACTGTTGGCAGATTTTTTTACTACTGAATTTAATTTTAGGGTATTGGCTTAACAGCCAACTTCAGGACTTTGATCACGATTTTCGAAACTTTAATTTTGCTTTAAGTTCTTAAACTGGTTCTAAAAGTTTTTAAATTTTTTTCGACTTGTGGCTTCTTCATAAATTTTCCAAAATCCTAAAGATTGAGAATTCAGTAGCAAGGGAAAATTGTTGATTTCACTCGAGTCCAGCACAAGCACCATTGTTGAAACTTCGCATCTTTCGTTCACTACAGACTCTAAGTTGGGGTCTATACTTAAAAAAAATTAAGATTGTGTACTGGGATTCTAAAATATGGAAGTCAGGTGAAATGGATTAAATCAAAAGACATCTGTTACGTTGGTTTGTGACTGAAATCAGAAATATTGAACCATTTTCGTTTTGGGCTCTTTGCTTGCAGTTTTGAAAAATGATCATTACAACAAATTATTTCACCCAAAAAAGGACTCAAAGTATAGTGCGTAATAATGCCCTATAGCCAGACTAAATTGTTTTTTTTATAATTTAAATCCAAGCTTAAGCAATTTTACTTCATTATTTGTATTTGTTAAATTATTTGTAAAATGATTTGACGCAAAAATGTCCTCAATCTTCAAAATTTTCATACTTTAGATAACAATTATTGTTTGGAATGCGGTGCCTCAAGCGTTCACAACTCGAATTACTCTCAGTTTTCATTAAATTGCAAAACGATATTTCGTGACTATTAATTTAATGTCAATTCGATAAAGTAACTACAATAAAAATTTATTGTTTTTTACACAGCACTTGGGATAAATTTTGTGAAATTCTGTGCGATTTAATCCCATATCGAGGCAGCTCCTTGAGGCATGAATAGAAAACATCGAAGAAACATGTTTTGTCTGACTTATAAAAATTTCCATAATTTAATAATTTGATAAGCTCTTAAAAAATCAAAAAAAAAAAAAATCGCGTAGACAAATAAAAAAACTTATCTTATCTCTTTATTGGAGAAAATTCTTATCCACAGCATAACTTTCTTTAATCATCGGCTGCGATTTCCCAATCGGGGGTGAGTTTTATTGGAAAATTTATGAATGGATTTGCCATTAGAGACCAGCTCGTGATTAGTGTTGTGCGCTATATCGATTTTATAGCATTAAACTGAAGGACGTGTAACAGATCGATAGATAACGCCTCAAGACACTCGTCTATGGATAATTCATGTTGCCTGTAAGCTTTTCGCAAAACTTTCCCGATTTAAAAACTTTCGGAAAACGATTTTCTTTTGGCTTGTAATATGGCGAGTAATGAAAGATAAATTATTATTACGTTTTTTTTTTTAGTTATGGCTCGAATTTATCTCATAATTCTTATTAATGTCCTATTAATAGGTGATTCGAAAACGATGCTAAAATTTTATTTTAGATAGTGAATTGCGTGTATAGTTCAAGATTGGATTTTTTATCAAAAGGCTAATTAAATTAGCCGTTAAGAGATAGCACGTTGAAGTTATGAGTAGTAAGTCGTTGTATATTGTTACGTGTAAGCCTGGCAACCGCGCAACCGTGCAACTCGATCGTTACACATAATGAAAACAACAACAACCGAATACCTAGTTGCAAAATAACCCAATCAGAAATAAGGCGAAACAGCACGGTTGTATCTCACTTCTTATCGAAAGCTCTCCAATGTACTAGAATCCAATTAGAATCAAAGTCGAAAGATCTCAAGCTCACTTGAACCTTCTACATACACCACTGAACGAAGATCAAAATCGAAAGCTCTAAAGCTTTCGAGAAGATTCCACACTGAACGAACATTCAAGTACATCCTAGACTGCAACCGGCTAGTATATAAGCAGGTGAAGTTTTCAGCAAAGACACAGTAATTTTGATTACGTCGACTGCGACAGCCAGCGTGTATACGCGACCGTGTTGGTAGAGAGCGAAAGTGATCGATTCAAGCGATATATGGTATAAGCGGGCGGTATTGCCATACAGTGCGAATAGAATTTAAAGTGCGATTAATAAACAATCACTTATTTTAATTTTAACCGAATTGTGTTTTACTTGAAATCCCGGCGAACCCCTAGCTCGCAACAATATGTAGAAAAGATACTTCATCGACTAATAAGACAAGCCATGCATTTTTTTTGTGCACCTCTTCTAACTCCACTCACTCGTCATCCACGTAATGCACTACACAAGAAGTATAGATACGCATAGAAATAATTTTAAGTTATTTTTAAAAACAAGGTAACTTCAATTAAAAATGAAGAGTTATATAAATAGTAAGACGAGCCTTCGTCAAGAAATTAACGACTTTACTCAGCACGAATGTGGCACAGATAAAGACATCCAACACGAAGAGAATGGTAAAATTTTGCGCTGAATTATACGAAAGTGAACTTATCTTTACAAGGCACATCTGAAGTTTCGTGACACTTGAAGTTAGACTTCCATACCCATGTCCCTACCGCACGCTGAACAATCCTCAAGTATATCCACTACATACGAAATAGAGAATCATTTGCACGCTGCTGCACTAGTACAACTTATGGAGCCAGATATTTCAGAAGTTCCTTTCATAATTTCATTATAATCACTAATGTTGACATAGTTCCAAGGCAGAGATTTTAATGGGAGATCAACATTGAGCTTCATCTTTAGAATTGTGAATTTCACAAAGAATTCAATCCTTAATCGAGAATTTTGTTTAGGAGCTATGGTATGCTTTTCTACAATACTAATTTTGCTAACTAGTACTTCAATTGGATAAATAATACCAATGATTAGGAATAGCAGCACGGAGTAACATAAAAATTAAGAAATCATACTATAAAAGGCTTCAAAAATCCAGGAAGATCAACGGAAGCCTGGAAGCCGGTCTGAAAGCCTAAAACCTGCTTTTCGAAAACGATATCGTTTATATAACCTAGCTAACAACCACAAAATTCCACCAAATTGGTTGAAATATTAGATGATCTTCAGTGCCACCTACCTTGATCATAGAAATTGCTATGGCGAAATTAGTTAAGTTTATATTACTAAGTTTTACACCAAATAGTTTTATATTCGCAGGTATGAATTTCAGTTCTTTATCGCATATAGGGAAAAATCCTCAGCAATACCACCAGCTGTAAGGGTGTTTCGGATAGTAGGCGTGATACACCCTCTGATGAGTCCATGTCATCTGATCACGAAACAGCGCCTTCGGACCTAGTCCAACACAATTTTAGAAACTGGCTTCCAGTGAAGGTTTTTCAACTGTCCTCAATGGCAGTAGTCAGGACAGCGATTAATCCCAGTCGAGATTTCGTGTTGGTGTTTCGCACCAGAAACTCCTCTGACGCCGAAAAAACAACAAACACTTTTTAAATTAGCTTCTATGATAGGTTCACCATGAAATAATTCCATTCTCAATTATTTTTTGTGCCGGAAATATGCAGTTGTTTTACCAGAATCAGTTGCTCTTTGTCTATCGCTTTCACTAGTGCTTTTCCAATCTACAAAATTTCAGTCTACCAATATTTGGTACCATCAGTTCATTTTCTTTAAAATAATGCAACAATCAATCGAAGCCTAACGTATTTTAGGTCGATCGAAAACTCATTGCTTAATCATTGTTTTGATTTAATCGACAATGTAGTGACGAAGAGTTACCTCTACCTGAATTAGTCGTATTCAAGGATTAAATTTTCATCATCAATTTCGTGTAAAACTTAGTAGGTGTACCTTCAAAGTTTTGCAACATATACTGCCCTCAGTATGTTTGAATGGAGTGTATACTTAATGGGAATATGCCCACCTTGTAGAATAGTTCATATAATCTCTATACTCATCCAGCCCAGGTACGTACGTATTGCGAGTGTGTTCTCAAGATTGAAAATCAATTATTATATGTTTCATATGTATACACCATCTTTGTATCCTGTCAAATATTCAATGTAACCCCTGAGAAGAGCCTGTAATATCTAGTTGTTACATAAGATAAGCACTATTAGTCCCATGTCAACAGCACATATCTTGTACAGAATGGGAACATTAATGATGCGAGATTTGAATAGGTACAAGTACAATGAAAAGGCTCCTAGTGACATTTTGTAATCAACTTATTGTACATGAAATGCTTGAATCAGTTTTGTTCCTTTAATTTATAAAAGTATATGTTTAAATTGTCATCAAGTTAATAAAACTTTCGGCATCGATTTCATACAACAGCTTACTTCAAAATAAAACAAAAAAAAATCTACCAACTGTTGGATAGGGCGCAGCTTTATTATTTTTGGGTTGAAGTCCGGAACGCGTTTAATTCTAAGACGCGGTATAGGTTACTATGTGACTGAAAACCTAAAAAAAAGTTCGGGAAGCGATGAGAATGGGGTCGCACTAGAATACTTACGCCGCTGCTACATATAACATATGAATTACGTAATGGGGTCATACTCCGGGACGAGGTCTAATTCATACAGAGAAAGTGAAAACCAATCTAATATCTCATCAATCCTAAGAAATATGTCGAAAGCCTTACGTCCTCTTGGAGTTAAATATCTAAAAATACTGAAATCAACTTTTTGACGAATATGTAAAAAACCAATCCAATGTCTTATCAGTCCTAAGTGATATGACGAAATTCGTGGAAACATATTCAACCCGTTTATACCCTCTAAGGGGTTGAAAAAGGAAAAAACTTGAAAACAAGTTTCATGTTATTATTTAACAAGCCCGTGGAAATGAAAAATTATTCGATATCCGGAGGGATACGGCTGATTTCGTAAAAATGTATACAACCCCTTTACACCTTGGGGGTCGAATTTCAAAAAATCCTGAAAACGCTTTGTACTTATTTATATAAAAAATCCGTAGAATAAAAAAGAATTCAATATTTGGGAAGAACTAATAGATATGACGAAAATCGTGAAAATATATGCATGCCATTTTCACTGATAATTATTTTTGCCCCCCTTCCGAACGCCAATGAATATTTTAATTTTTTTTAATCAATATCACTTTTCTAGTTGATTTACATATACTTACCGATTTTCAACTTTTAGCATAAGTCGTTCTATAGTTAGGAAAAACATCCTAGCTATCCCCGTACCATACTACTCCTACAAAAAAAATCTGCCAATGGTCTGGGCGAAACTTTATTATTTTTCGGGTTAAAGTTCGGGAGCGGTCAAAGTCGGAGTGTATCATGTGTTGGAAAATTATTTTTGTTCTTAATATAAAAATATTTAAAATAGAGATTTTTAGCCGATTAAACATTGAAAAAGTCCGTGTAGACTATTCGAATTTCAGTATATTATGTACACTAAAAGCCCATAGAAGCAAAATCGAATTTATTGCCTTATCAGAATTAAGAGATATGACGAATTGTTAAAACGTATACAAACCCATTACTTCCACTTGGGGTTTGAATTTTGTAAAAAATTGTGAAACAGGTTTTTAGACGATTTCATAAGAAGCAACAGGATATCTCATGAGACAAGACGGATTTTGAAAAATTTCTAAAAACGTAAGCAAACCCTTCACATCTTCTTGGTTCTGGAAATTCGAAAAATCGTGAATTGGTTGGCCGTAATAATCAATTTTATATCTCATCAGAACTAAGGAATGGCAAAAATTGTGAAAACATATATAAACCCTTGGGGGTTGAATATCGAAAAATTGAGAAATGGGTTTGTAGGCGATTATATAAAAAGTCTGTGGAAATAAAAAGCGATCTAATATCTCATCGAACCTAAGAAATATGTCGAAACTTTGAAAAGCATACAACCCCCTTACACCTCTTAGGATTGACTATCTAAAATACTGAAATTGACTTTTTGGCTTTTTTATATAGGAAACCTTAGGAAGTAAAAATGAATTCGATATATCATCAGATATGCAACCTCCTTACACCCACTTGGGGGTTGAATGTCCAAAAATCCTGAAAGGAGTCAATAAATAAATATGAAGACAGCACGAGAAAGTAGGAACCAATTCAATTTCTTATCACTTCTAAAAGAAATGACGGAACTCGTGGGGCTGGGGCTGAAAAAGGAAAAAACTTAAAAACAAGTTTTATACGATTATTACGCAAGCCCATGAATGTGAAAAGATATTCGATATCTGATAAGACGTGAGGATATAGTAGAATTCGTGAAAAAGTTTACAACCCCCTTTGCACCTCCTTAGGGGACGAATTTTAAAAAATCCTGAAACGCTTTCTAGGTATTTATATGAAGAATCCGTAGAATAAAAATGAATTCAATATTTGGGAAGACCTAATAGATATGACGAAAACCGTGAAAATATATGCATTCCATTTTCACTGATAATTTTTTTTGCCCCCCCTCCGCCAATGGATATTTGAAAATTTTTTTTAGCTAAATTAGTTTTCTAGTTGATTTACATAAACGTACCGAGTTTCAACTTTGTAGCATAAGCCGTTCTATAGATAGGAAAAACACCCCTTTTTCTAGTCCTATAAAAACTTATATTTTTTCAAGATGCTACTAATATAGCTCTATTCAAATACCAAGTTTTAGCTTTATATCATTATAGGTTGTCGAGATATTAAAATCGGAGCCTTTTTTTTTCACCCTCCCCCACCCTCACCCTTTACACCCTCACTTCCAAAATTTTGTTTTCTGCTAGGGGTCTATTAGGCCTACTTCTGGATAAAATTGTAAGCATCTATCTTACACCGTTCTTGAGATATCAGACGTGCTTTTTTTAGAAAAATTCTTATCCCCTCCACTTTCATGCTCCACCGCCCCCTTTGCTTTCAGCAAACTTCATTTGTCAACCTTTATACAGAAACCAAATTTTTTTTGTCTAGTGCAATTGGTTCGTGAGATATCGTTATCTAAAGTTTTTCACCCCCCACCCCCGTACGCCACTGCGCCCACTCAAATTTTTGTTTCCGATCTATTCTCCTAGTATACCTACAGATATTCATTAAGTTTCAATTTTGTGACATTAACCGTTTAGGAGATATGGATTTTAGAAAGTGTCGATCTCACCTTTTTTGCGTTTCGGACGCATTATTTTTCCCCCCACTCCCAAACACCTTCACCTATATCGGCAATTTTTTTGCAAATGGGTCCACTACTGAAGCTATATATAAATTCCAAATTTCAGCCTCCTAGCATAAGCGGTTGCTGAGATCTAGAAACCAAAATTTTTCGTCTTAAACGCCTCCCTCATCTCACCCCTCAAACCCACATCTCCGCGTTCGCACCACAACTCCCCATTCACACCCCCACCACTCAAAATGTGGCCACTTGAAGGGGTCTGCTCAGTCTACCAACGAAAAAAAATTCAACTTAATAGCTCAAAGGATTTGAGAGCTATAAGCCCTCAAACGTTTTGCGTACGACGGACTGCGCGGCGGACGTTGGTATACGTCGGCGGCGTACAGACGTAGGGAACATTTTTGTTTTGCTGTGGAAAAAAATTGTTCAGGGTACGAATTTTTTTTTAAAAATCGATAACAACACTTTATTATTAAAATAATAAACAAAACTAAAAAAAAAACTAAAAACAAATCATCAAAAATCAAAAAATCAAAAATCAATTATGACATTTTGGCACATTCGGCGTTAATTCATTGTATGTGAGGTGTAGCCGATTACGTTACGCTAAAGGGTTATTAAATACGTACATAATGATTTTATATTTTAATACAAACGCATCCCTAAACTTTTTTGCAGGTCTGTTAATGTCAAAACGTCAGTCAAGATTTATATTTCTATCATGTTGAAGTTCACGAACTAGCAACGTTTGGAAATTATCTCAATTATTCTGTGTTTTATTTAAATACAAAATTGTTATGTCCTTATTATTCTGTGTTTTATTTAAATACAAAATTGTTATGTCCTTATTGAATAACCCTTTGCAACTATGATTTTAAATCTGAAGGATGTAGACGCTGGACTGAGAAGCCAAAATCCGATTTCGATGATTTTGCCATTGATGATGACGACTACAATTAACGGTTTTGTATAATTAGTTACAGCTTTCGATCGTCAAAAGCCTTAAATTTCGGTTCTCCACAACTCTCTCCACAACTTTTCTTAAAAAATTTGGCAATTATCTAATCCACTTCTTACATAGATATACAGGTCCTTTAAATTACCTTATTTTTTAATTACCTCCCCCAAAATGGCTCGATTTGATCCCGTCTTTCAGCCTTCTATAGCAAACTGTTCTAGCGGTGAGCAAATCAGAATGGATTGATTCGAGCTTGTGAGCTATTCAAATAGTTATATTTTTTAGCTCTACACTACTATACCCCACTGCAAAGTGTTTATCAAATTTCGACACCAGCAATGAAAAGGCAAATATTTGATTTAATTCAAATGCTTACAGGCTGGACTATCATACAACAGTTTTTGTAATAAACAAAACTATTCTTTATGTAATCATACAAACTGAGGCAAAGCACTTGGTAAGCTTCTGGACACCCTTTTCAATTTGTTGAGGTACTTTCGATGCCAAAAATACCATCGAATTTGGTGAATAAACTGCTGAGCTTGTCAAAAACTTTGACTTCATTCTCATTGAAAAATTCCAAACGTCTTGAATAAAATTTCACTTTTCTAAAAGACCTTTCAAAAATTTATTTCGACACGTAACATGTAAATACAAAATGTTTTATAGCGAATATTCATAAAGCCAGTTTTCATACATAAGTCATCCCGACAGGGACTTGATATAAAAGGCACCATGAATAAAAAAAACCGAAAACACCTTATCCTTTTCTGTCAGGCAAAATAACTTTTGAAAAGGTTATTCAGTTCCGTAGTCCTTCGAAATTTCACTCGACTGTGAGTGCATTCTGCCGGACTTTTCACTAACTAGTAGATTGGATACTTCGTTGCCTATTACGCTACTTTTGTTCACTTCTACAACAGTGAAACAATTCCATCAAAATTTAATTGGCTTAGAATGTCTCGGGGTAAATTACGTTCGTCTGCAAGAAGGCAACAAACAACATTACACGATGTTCAAGTCCAATCCGAGAACATAAGCCCAGAAAGGTTCGTGACATTCAATTAAACTTGTTGTGGCTTAAGGCTGCCTAGGGTATCCGGTTTGACTCTAATCGCATTTGTGAACCAGAAAATGAAAAGCGAGTACGTTTTGTAGCCTTTGCATCAACTTTTGTCCAAGTTTTTAGAGGGTACGACAGTTGAACTATGGCGAATTTTTCTTTTTGTACTATGAGATGTGTAATTTAAGGGATCGCGAGTTAATTAGCAATTAGCAGACAGAAACACTAATAAAATTAGACTGACTTAGACACAAAATACGTTAGATATCTGCGAACATTCTGCATATTAACGCTTTTATAAATAAATTTATTTGTTACATCCCAGAAGAGGGATGAGTTAGGCTAAGGAGAGAAAAAAATGTAATGTTATGAAAAAGAAACCAGAAAGTATTTTAGAGCGGTCCCTTCTTTTAGAAACGGTTCTCTTAACGTTTACAAAAGTGAGTATACACCACCTTCGCTTCTGCGCAGATAATGTGAATCATTTTTTAATCGTATTAAGGATTCATAAGTGCATCTTCATTATATTCAGCAATAGAGTAAATTTCAAGTCGTAGGTGACTGCACCTTCGAAGAGTTGATTCGCTTTGGCCATATACTTTCGAATAATTTTCGAATAAAATTATTGTTGTGCTCTTCGTTAATTGTTTATTATTGCCAGCAAAGAATAATTTGGGTTTTTTTTTTTGTATAGGTTTATTTGCTGTTTTTTTCCTACTATTGGCTA
This sequence comes from Beris morrisii, assembly GCA_951812415.1. Lineage (NCBI taxonomy): Eukaryota > Metazoa > Arthropoda > Insecta > Diptera > Stratiomyidae > Beris > Beris morrisii. The sequence goes on from OX638312.1 coordinate 129,870,958, forward strand.
TTGTTTCTTTGATTGTGTATTTTGTTTTTTATTAACTTTTTGCTACCCACGTGGTGAATCTTCACTTTCGGTGAGTTTCCGGTAACGTTTTTTCTTCGCCTTTTATAGTTTGCAGTTGACAAAATTTCCTGATCTTCGAAAAAAAATATAAGCGAATTATGTTATTCGGAGGAGAAATTTTATTGTAAATTCGAAAAATGTACACAATAAGGTTTCCACTAGATCGATTGTACATTCACCGTTCAACGAAGTCTTGGACGTATAAATAAATCATTCATCGAAGGAATGGGAATCCTACGTATATTTGCCATTATATCGCCTAGGTGAATCATTTATAGATCAGCAATTTAATTTGCCGGTGAGTACACATTCAGTTATTTAGTAGTCTGCCAGCGGACCAATAAAGCGGAATTTTCTGACGTTCTCGGAAAGTTCCGAGCTATTTCTGATATAGGGGAATGGGAGGCAGAAGTTTCCGCTGGATTTCAGTCGGAAAATTTAAAGATAATTCCATAAGGAAAAGTAATAAGAATTTCATGAAATTATCAGGCTGAATTCCAAAAGAACTTGCCGACATCCGGACATATCGTATGCAAATTCCAAAATCCTTGTGCTGAGAAGTACATAATTAAAAATTATTCTGAAATGAAAAGTAATTCGCTGTCTTGTCCGGTCTGACCCAAGAAATGATCAGTAGAATTTTCGCTCAATCGGTTATGATTGCAGAAAATTCTACAGACTCTATGTTCCTTTGCGCCAAACCTGATAAAAATTATCAAAATTAAATTTTAGTAAGCTTTCGGAAGGGGAAAAAAGCTTTGGGAAATGCTCCGGACATTTCTCAAAGATTTCGGTAAGAAAAATCCCACGGAACAGCGTCAACCTCGCCATATGGAAATCTGTCGGAAATCGCATGGATCTCTAGCCCGGAATTCCGACTATATAAAGAACTTTCCATCGGAATTCTGACGGATTTCTGTGTTTGTAGTCTGCTAGGAACAGACATGTAACACTAAATACACTGGAAATAAATTAAGACAACATGAATTAAAACTTAGAGCTAAGAACATTGAGTTACAAAAAATGTGACACGAAACGTAAAAACAGAGAACACAGAAACTGAAAAACACACGCAACAAAAGCTGGAAAACATCAAAATTGGGAATAAGCCTGGAAAAGGTCAGCAGGACCACAACAGCGTCCCAGGCGACGCAGTGTTGCAGATAAACCCGCAGACAAAATGTACAAAATCCAGGCGGGACTATATACCGAGAGGTACAGGCACCAGCCGCGAATATATCAAATCAAAAATTCATCCATACGAAATAATTCATGGATGGTAAATGTTTATCGCTAAATACATAGCTAAGCGAATCGACCAGAAAAGTCAAGTCTGGCGGCAGTAATCAGTCTATGACAAAGGCAGTGGAGTTATACCTCCTCTTTTAACTACATTGAGAACTGAGCTAGACCGATTCAACCTGTAGTTGGTTTGTCGGGTTATACCTCCATCAATTTCCATAGTAACCTACACCGTATCTCAGCATTAAACACGTTTCGGACTTCTACCCATAAAATAATAAAGTTACGCCCAGTCTGTTGGTAGATTTTTTCTATAGAATTTAATTTAATTTTTGATTTATGAAGTTTCAAATAAGCATCAGCTGAGCCATTTTGACGGTTTAGCTAAGCTTTTTCCAAACTGTTGTAATAGCAATGCTATGCTGTGACGATCACATAGACGTAGACGTAGACAAAGCAAGGTATTCGAATACGACCTCAGTGTTCAACTTCATATCTGGAACTTGGCAAATTACCGAAAGTAAATTTTTTTTTAAATTAAAAGGATTTTCACATGGCAGGTGCAGAAAGAATTCACTTGATTTCTAGTGTATTTATACTTTTACCTGGAACCATTTCAAAATTAAAGTGTAAAAAATTTCAAATTCCTAGCCTGAAGTCTTCAAAAGTGATCGGAAAATAGTTTTGAATTCTTGTCTTAAGAATTTTTTGTATTTGAAAAGTAAGCTCTAACTAATTTATACAAAATTTGAACTTCTTGGCTAACCGATTTCTTGAGTTTTAGTGGGTTCCATAAATTAAATTAGAACATTTTTACAGGACGCGGCAACTATTATAAAATCAATGGATACAAAATTTCTATTTTGTATTTTAAAGCCTTCTGAAGTTATCGTTCAATATTGGTAAAACGTGTTTTAAGGACTTTTCTATGACAGCCACCCGAAGGAGTTGACGGATGTTACTAATTAGTGAAGTCAGTCTTGCTTTTGACTTAAGGGGGTCTTCCCGTGTGAAGGCTCTTTTTTTACGCTTTTTTTTGGAGAACTTAATAAAGATACAACTGTGGTATTTTTACCACACATTTTGAGCAAACTTTATAATTTTTTCAGCCCGATATTGTCGCTCATTGCTGAGGTACGTGTCAACTTAGCCAGTCATTTTCAAAAAACCTTTTATTCGGTTACCACGATTGCGGGTGTTCTGCTTATCTCAAATAAAAAAATCAAACGGCATTTTAATCTGTGAAGTCTGAACTAGTTTTGGAACTAGGATTATTAAAAAATATTGAAAGGTTAATTTTTGGCAACTTGTTGAACTTTTATCGTAAATTTGTTTTTCGTTTTTTTACGACTTCTTCAGCTCGACAAAAAAAAGAAAGGCTTGATGAATCATAATTATTCTAGTTTGCAAAGTGTCTACATGAGTACGGAATAAGTTCACCAAATTTCAAAGAAATTCGTTCGACAGATTTTGAGATAACGTGTCTACCGATTTGAAAAATACCGTTTTCAGAAAAAGGCGACTAAACTCACCATTATATTCGAAACAGCAAAGAAGTTTAGAGAATATAACGGCCTGTAACTTCCGAACGGCTTCGAATATCGGAAAATCACTTCGCCCTCATATTCTACACTATATTTGGATGCAATTTGTGCCAAAAAAACGTTTTTCTTTTAACCAGGCACACGGGATGACCCGCTTAAAACTAATTGCAAAAAATTTCTACTTCCAGCTTTAACGCGTTCTTGAGTTATAGTGAATTCTGCAGGGGACATACATCTTTGAAGGACTTTTGTATGTTGCTGCAGGAAGTACTCATTCGACTTAAATTATATTCGGAATTTTGGCTTCAAATATTTGATAGTTTACGTCTGCAAAATTTCAAAACCTCTACATGAAGCATTCGACCAGTAATAGTGAAATCGTAATTAAGCACTCTTGTATGGGAGGTACACGAAGGATGGGAAGGATATCTCCGATTAACGCAATTAGCCTAACTTTTTCCATTTTACAAGTTGAGACAACCTAGGTCAACGCATTTTTGAGTTGTCGTGCTATTGGACGGACAGATGGACAGAAGGACAGATGGACAGATGGACAGATGGACAGACGGACAGACGGACAGACGGACAGACGGACAGACGGACAGACGGACAGACGGACAGACGGACAGACGGACAGACGGACAGATGGACATATGGAAAGACGGACAGACAGACGGGCAGACGGACAGATGGACAGACGGACAAACGGACAGATGGACAGATGGATAGTCCGACAGACGGACATACGGACAGACGGATAGATGGACAGACACACAAACGGACAGACGGACAGCAAACGGATTTGGGGTTTTTGGCCAAAACTTAATAAATATTACTTTTTTTTGTTCGGGGCTCGCTTTTCTGCGTTACAAACTTTTCCGGCTAGATTAAACTAGTAATACTCTATGATCTAGACATCTTCTAGAGTATAAAAGTTTTTAATGCAGACTTAAATGCTAAATAACCACTGAAAAGTAATGTGAATTTAAGAATATATAATTAAAGCATTTAATGAACCTAAAAACTGTTTTTCCTATTTTAGAATAAATGTACACCTCATATGAATTTTTATTAGTGACACATTAGGCAACATGAGCATAAGCTTCTGTGCAGCAATTTTTTCGCTTATAATTTTTAACACAGTTTTCGGCTTACCGAACTGGGTAATTCAAATTTAAGGACTAGTCTATTTTTGAATATTTGTCTTACTCTTAACAGGAATGCTACTCGCTGAAACTAATAGGCATCCCGTGGTTTACAAACCCGGAATACGTTTCGGTAAATGCCACCTTAAATCGTTTAAATTCATCAGTTAATATCGATATAAAACTTCACAAGGCCGTAATTCTTCCACTCTTTCAATTGATGTTAGTTAATACGAATAAAAATCGAGTAGTTGTAGTGTTCAATAAGACGTTGAAAATATGTGACATAATGCGGTATAAGAATAGGAATCCAATGATTGGTGTTGCAGCTTATAAAGGGTTTTCCAATAGGGACTTGACAACTTTGAATTCAATTTGTGAACGCACCCTTTCACTAATCATCAAACTGTCACTGTCAATTTATTCAGTAAACTTAACATTTTTATCATGGTAAAGTACACGAAGGAACAACGTCTGCAAATTATAAAAATTTACTACAGAAATTCGGAGTCGGTGACCGCTACTTTAAGAGCGTTAACTCCGATTTTCGGTCGTAATTCTCGCCCTAGTAGACAGGCAGTAACAAGTTTAGTGCAAAAATTTGAGTCTACATATTCGTTGTGTGATGTTGCCGTGCCAGTGAGATAACGGGTTGGTCGAAGTGTCGAAAATATCGCTGCCGTTGAAACGTCCGTAGCAAATGATCCAAATCAGTCAATTCCACGGCGTTCTCAAGTGTTGGGCATCGCCCAGACCACGTTATGGCGAATTTTGCGTAAGGATCTTGGTTTACACCCATACAAGATCAAGCTGACTCAAGAATTGAAGCCGATGGACCATTTGAAGCGACGTACGTTCTCCGATTGGGCTCTGGAAAAGATGCGCCAAGATGATCAATTTCATCGCAAAATCATCTTCAGTGACGAAGCTCATTTTTGGCTCAGTGGGTTCGTCAATAAGCAAAATATGCGTTATTGGTCCGGTGAAAATCCACATGTGCTTCATGAAAGACCACTTCATCCACAAAAAATAACTGTTTGGTGCGGTTTGCATGCTGGCGGCGTCATAGGGCCATATTTTTTCGTCGACGATAATGATCGCCACGTTACTGTGAATGGTAATCGTTATCGCGCCATGATTACCGATTATTTTTAGCCCGAATTGGAAGATATGGACTTGGACAACATGTGGTTTCAACAGGACGGTGCCACAAGCCACACAGCACACGTTACAATCGATTTATTGAAGAGTAAGTTTGATGAGCGTGTTATCTCAAGAAATGGACCAGTCGATTGGCCGCCTCGTTCGTGCGATTTAACGCCTCTGGATTTTTTTCTTTGGGGCCACGTCAAGTCGTTGGTCTATGCCAACAAGCCGACGACGTTGGAAGAGCTCAGAGCCAACATTGAACACGAAATAGCAGCCATTTCGGCCGAAATGTGTGGCCGAGTCATCGAAAATTGGGTCCAACGAATCGACCGCTGCAAACGTGCCCGCGGTGGCCATATGAACGAAGTCGAGTTCCATTCATAAATGTTTTGATTGTACTTCAACCCGATAATAAAGTTTTTGAAATATCTCAAATGGTTTGCATTTTATTTTGAAAAAAAGTTGTCAAGTCCTTATTGGAAAACCCTTTACATAAAAGAGTAATAATTTGCAATGGGTGTTTGTCAATGAAAAATGTGCAAGAAAAAAATAATTCTATTAAAGTAATACTTACTGTTTGTGAAACTTCCAATTCCAAATACACAACCTCTCAGTACATATTACCTTCAAAGAACGGTTTCCTTCTTCCTTAGCAAAACTACGAAATTTAAAAAAAACACTCATATTTCAATATCTCATATATGTAACATATATTTTACACAATAAGATTTTTATAAATCACTCAAGAAATTTGTTTTTCATAAATTCCAATTTTGCTCGGAATTCATGTTTAATTTTTGTATTTTTTTTGTTATTTTTCTTTGTTTCTTATCAATTTTCTTAATTTTTACTAAATTTTAAGTACATAAATTATGTATACTATGTACAGGATGTATTTGTGTGGATTTTTATGTTTTCTGTATTGTTTTTTTTAGTCTATCTAAAATGAAAGATAAAAAGGTATTTTGTTTGGTTTGATTTTTTATCGTCTCTTCTTAATCTAGTTGATAAGATATAATTTATTTATTTTATGTTATTTATTAATTTCTTTATTTAATTATACCTTGGTATAAGGAAGGAACATTTAAGTCGTCGTTATTTTTTTTTTCAATTCGTTTTTTTGTTATTTTTTTCAATTTTTCTCTATGGCATGGTTTTTCACGTTTTATTTAAAATATTAAACAAATTTAATGTAACAATAAATAAATTAGTTCGCATGAAAAAGGTGATAGAAATTTCAATACTAAATTCTTTTTTTTTTACAAATTCTAATTAGACTAGTTTTAAATTAAGAAAAAATCGATAAAAGTACTTAACAAAGTGATTCCCTAGTTTTTTTTTACTTTTAATTTAATTAATATAAATTAAAAATACTCGACGAAATTTAACGAATCTCCTCCATTCTACCTACGATAAATAATTAATAATATTTACATCTTCTCACTTTTATTTTTATGTTTTTGAATTATATGAACATTATTTTTTATTAAAAATCTCGCACGTTAATTTCAATAGTTTTATGGTTATTATCACCGAAATAGGGAAATAAAAATTAATTGGAAACTTAATAGGTGAACTTTTTACGTCACGAAGTACAAAACGAGTATGTGTGATTCAACATGTTGTTTTACAATTAATTTGTTTAATTAACCGCGCAGAGAAATGGTTCGTTTTTCATCGATATACACAGAGAAAATATCGTTTTATATTCCTTTATTATGTTTTTTTTTGCATTTTATAATAATTATTTAGTTTAAATTAATTAGTTAATTAATTTGTTGGTTTGTTTTTTTTTTTTAATTTTTTATTACATAGACTACCTCATTTTGGTTTGGTTTTTGGTGTGGTGATTTTGTTGTTAATTAAACGCAGCTCTCTTGTTGTGTATACATAAGTGGTGTCCTGACGGTGACAATTTCCCGCGAAAATGGCTTAGATGTCGCGGCAGTCGTGGCAGCCGTTACAGACGTGAGTGGTATTGGCTTTACGGAGTTTGGAGATATGCCTACGATGGTTTGTCCAACTCCGCCACTCCCACCCGAATGGCTATAAGGATTCGTTGATGTTGATGATGATTGTGATGCGGGTGATATTAGGGGTGGAAATTGCTGTTGCTGCAATCCCGGCGGAACATTCGATGATGTCGGTTTGTAATGATCTATTTGAGCGTATATCGTTGGTTCGTCAAAGTAATCGTAGGCAGGTGGTTGTTTCGCTAGCGTGTTGTTACAACTAGACGATAGTATTGCATTGTTGCACTGCTGTTCTATTGAGCTTTTTGGAATGGCTAACGCTAGTTCGGCGTAGTGAAGCTCGTCGCTTTGCTGTAATTGGAGAATACAAGGAAAAAGGATTTTGATGAATATCGCTAATGGAATAGTTCTAAACAGTAATATTGGATCAGACTCATCACAAACATATCTGGCCAAGATAAGGACACGAATTGTTTTGCGTATAAAAATTTGAACCCTTAGGAATTATTTCAACTCTAAAAATTTTTTCAAAATTTTCAGGCTAGTTATCGCACAGTTCGGAGCTTTTACCGAACTCTTTTTAAAAACAGTAAATCTGAGATCCAAAGGTATATTTTTTAGTAATAAAGTATTGTAAACGACCCGAAATTTCAAAACAATTTACTACCCCCAAATTTAGTATTTTCACGTTTCCGAGCACGTATACCCCAAAAAAGCTAAAGACAAGTCCATCTAGGTCTGACATACGCAAAAGTGTTTGAAGGCTCTTAGTTCTCGCACCTTTTGAAATATTAAGTACATTTTTTTAATGGGTAGATTAGGTGGAACATTTTAAGTGACTACATTTTATAGAGTTGGGGTATGTGGAATAAGGTGGAGAAGCGTTTTAAACAAAAGAAATTGGTTTCTACATATCAAGAACCGCCTATGCTAGGAAATTGAACCCTGATATTTATATACCGCTACAATAGTGAAGCCATTTACAATAAAAGGGGTTGAGAGGTGCGGAGTAGGACGAGGAAGAATCGCTCAAAAGCTGTAATCGAGACATTCTAAAGTCCATATCTCCCGAACGGTTGATGTCACAAAAAATTACAATTAATGAAATCTTAATAGAAGATGTCTGGTGGGTGTGGGGTTGAAAAATTAGACTAAAATATCTTACGAACCAATTAAACGAGAAGTTGAAATTTGGTTTGGTTAAATTCATATTAAAAAAAATTTGAGGGGCAGTTAAGTGGAAGGAATCTAATTTTTCTAGAAAATCAAGTATTTTATCTCAAGAACCGTTTCAGATATTATCATGGAATTTATACAGAAACTAGACTAGACCCAAAAATATTATGGTCGAGTGAGGGGTGAGGGTGAATGGTTGTAGAAAGAGAACATATGACTATAAAACCCAGGCTGTAGGTAGGAATCAAAACCAGTGTTTAAAGTTTTTAGATTGGCGCGCATAACCACTGCTCCACCGAAGACCTTTCATTTTTATTTCTATATGTGCAACTTAACACTAAATCTACCGATACTTCATGTATACCTATTCCTACCACAGCGGGTCAAGTGACCCGTCTTTAAAATGTTATATACATATTATACTATGTATAGTGAAAAATGTAGCACAAATTGGTACATGAATTAAGCAATTTTTCCAAATAACGATTCAAAAATATTTATTTATTAAATTTAAAAATATGATAATGTTATTTAGAAGAAATTCTGACAAAAAGTTTAAAATGGGTCATTTGACCCGTCGTGGTAGGTTTAGTGTTAACTAAGTGTGGATTAACTACGCAACATACTTTCGGTTGGCGGAACACACATTCGGCTACCACAGCAGAATGGTGCCGAAAATCGTTTGTGATGAACAATATTCAATTGTAACAATCAACATTATATTGCGGCAATCAAAATTGAGTTGCTAGACATTTTTCTGTTCGGTTTTATCAACAGAATCGCGCAAACAACGTAAGTTGATTGTCTTGACAGAATGGTTCTATTACACGTATTACGTACTTATTCCCTCAAACGAATATTTTTTGTAAAGGAGAGTGAGGCAAAGTGGGCTACCAAGGTAAAGTGGGCCCCTTTAAAATTTCCAGTTTACAATAGCGCCATCTCTTAGCAAAATAAATTATACGATAAAGCTTCATAAATTGACCACAATGCACTATAAACGAAATTCAATTTAATTACAGTTCCTTGAATTTTTCTCATATTACGATTTTGGCACTGTCTGATATAAATATCAGTGTTTAATAATGTCATTAAAAAAAATTGTTAGCGAGTGAGAATTGTTTGGAACAGTATCCATGAGATCGGCGTACGATTTGTGAAACTTGAAAAGTAAGCTTTGATGATTATTTAAAAAATATATAAATTTTAGCAGATGCTTGCTGTTTAATTTTCATTCAGGGCAAAGTGAGCCCTGGGCGCATTTTACTCCATACCAATACAATTTTATTCAATAATTAAAAATAATAATTTTAGCATAGCTAGAACATACAACAAAAAATTAATGCAACAATCGTAGACTGAAGATGCGATGAAAAATGCAATAGCTCCTGTTGCTGAAAAAAATTGAGCTAAAGAAAGCCAGTAAATATTTTGGTGTTCTCAGGGTTACTCTTCAAAGCAGAGTACGGTCTTAACACTCTTAATTTCGTTTGAATTTATTAAAATCATATTATTTGTCTTATTTGATCCATTGCTTCAGTTTTCGCTCCAGTTTTGGGTGAAATTATAATATACCCCTTGGAAAGGTTCACTTTACCCCAGTAGTGGGGTAAAGTGGGAACTTTATGTATAGAAAGGAGTAGATATCTTTTTTATTAGCAGCAATAATTTAATTTCACGAATATATGACTAAGCTACAACCATGGATACACAGCTAGTATACAAACCATGGTATTGAAATCATAGTATTGAAACTAGCTGCACATGATACACTGCACAAATGGAATGATTTGACAGTATCTGATATAAGCAAATAAAGACATTTAGTTGCGATACTCACCACACAATAAGGGAATGGCACAACTAGCAGTAACATGCATGTAATACTACGTAAGATTATCGTATTTGTATACCATGAAACAGGTTCAATACTAGATATATACCAGTTCGTTTATCTCGTATATGCTTAGTATTGGGTGATAAACTGCTAGTATTGACGATATTATGATATCAATACCAGCGGTGTATCCATGGTATTAGATCCTAAGCTATCGATTTTGCAAGAAAAGGATTTTATAACTATTATCCATTTTACAGAATCCCGGTACAAACCATGGGGGGCTCATTTTGCCCACTTTCGCCTACAACCGAATATCTATTGCTACAAACTAATTCTTAATAGCATAAATGAACTTCGATTGCAGCAATGAAAATTTTATTGAAGCAATCTCTTGCCAACAAATTATTTCTCTCAGTATAAGTAAAGAGGCCTAAGAGTTGAGAATGAAGTCTACAGCAAGAGTAGTCCCTTTTTTATATGAATGGCAAGGTACGATGGTGGTGGGTCTTTCTTGTATCTCAGAAATATCTTAAAATTGAAAAATTGATATATTTGAGTATTGTAAATATTCTAGAAAATTAATTTAAAAAGACAAATTGCCGCAAGTGTGTGAGTTGAAAAATGTTTCAATGACTAGGGGATGCGTAGATTTTCTCGAATTTTGTTACATTTTTAGTTAGTTAAAATATCGAATTAATTTCATATCTTGCAGCTCTTCAATAAGTGCCAAGAAATCGTTTTGCATAAAATCGTCTTATTACCACTTGAAGATTTTTCCCATATTCAATCCGCAAAGGTGTGAAAGTTTTCACGAATTTCGATAAATCTTTTAGGTCTTAGGAGATATTCAATTCGCCTTTAATCGCTTTCAATATAATAGCCTTAAAGCGTATTTCAGGGTTTTCAGCGATATTCAAACCTGAAAAGTGTGTAAAGTGATTGACTACGTTTTTACGAATTCCAATCTGTCTCTTGGATCTGATGAGATATCTAACTGTTTCTTACTTCAACGGGCTTTTTTTTATAATCGGCCAAAAACCCAAAAATCAGTTTCATAACTTTTCGGTAAATATCACGTATTTTCGGCCTCAGAAACGAGTTTGTTTGGAATAAAGCTGCTTATGGTAAAACTGTAATTTAAACTCAATAATATATTTTTATTTATTGAAGCCATTAAGGCTATACTTTGAATTGGTAGGTAAAAATATGATCCAAATCTATAGAAAAGTAAATACTATCACGCCCGGATCCGTTGAAAAATTTTTTTTTCAAATATTTTAGCGAAAATTCATAGGAGTTTAGTAATTATACTCCTCTCCTATATTGTAATTAAGATTTTAAAAATGATTTCGATCAAAGCAGACTGTAATTACAACTTATTAAAAACCAGTTTGGTTAGATATTCTAATCAAACAGTTATAAAGAAACTATTATTAAAACCAAAAATAACTACAATATTTTAAGCAATATATGCCTACATATGTTTATGGATTTAAAGCTTATAGGTTTTGCTGACATTGGGTCACTACATGACAAGATAGGAACCAAGTAAATCATGTTGAAGAAAGTAGTAATCGAACATTGAATGAAAAACGAAGGTTGAGATTGTCCTTAGCCTCTTGTGACCACTTTCCTCCTCCCTTCTTTGAGGTGAGTTAGTCGTTTTTTCTGCTGATATTTTGGATCGATCTTAGCGTGACCATAATCCATCTGGGATGTCATTATAATAATCAAGTACATCAGTACTTTGTCCAGCAGCTAACTCTTCCTGCATTGAAACTGCTTTTAGCCTAGCCTGGAATACTACAAATACTTTATTATTAAAAAATAATAAAGTAAAATTGTAGCGAATATACAACCTCTAGGAATCAAACGGATTCAGTTACTGAAACTCCTAAATCAATACATTACCATAATGTAATTTCCGAATTTTTAAACTATAGGTGGTCTTCTATTATTCGATTTAAGGAATAGCTCTTATATAACCCTTTATTAATTGTCCGAATTTCTTTCTTAGTCACTGTACTAAATGCAAGAAGGGTGCACACCTGCCTACTCATATGACATGCAAGCAAGTACAAGAATAAAGCAGTGATTCTCAAAAGCTTTTCACTGGGTTCAATTTTATTAGAGAATCTCAAGGCAAATTACTAAATCCCTTTTATTGTACAAGTGGCTTCAGGACGCGGCTAGTTCCAGAATTAATGCCAGTACGAATGAAAACAGAAATAGGAAGCTAGTTCGTTTTAGTTGAATTACCGAAATATGTAGTACCACAATCTTCAGACGTTCGTCCTTTAATTGTATCTTCGCATATCCTTAACTTTAAAACACCAAACCTGGATGGTAATATTTAAGCAAATGTAAACAGAATCATCAAACTTACCGAGTTCATGTAAGCTTTACGCTCATCGCTCGAACTTGCCAGTAAATCGGATTCACTGGTCCGTGAAATATTTAATCCCGACGGTGTTTCTGTAGCTGATATCAGCTTATACTCGGCATCTACTGAAAAGTAGGAAGAAAATACGAAAAACTACAGAAACCACTTTGTCCAGCGTCATCATAAAATTGGTGAAAAATGAAAAACCTACTTGATTAGATAAAAATAGTGAAAATTGAACAAACCTCCATTGTAGGGAACCACATCGGGATTTTTTTCATCGTACATTTCCTCCGAGTGGCTCAGCGGCAACGAAATTTTATCTTTAATTGGAAGATTTGCCGGACGTGAAAATGTCATAGTTTTTCCTTTTTGTTGCTGATGTTGGTATTTTTGTTGTTCCTTTGTCGAACGAAGTTTTAATGCTGCGACTGTTGCCAATCCGATACAAAGTAGGGCAGTCACAACTCCAATAAAAATTCCAATCGAAAGGATTGGTGTCAGCTCGAAATTATTTTGTGATCCTTTGAAAGAGGTTAAAGCAACTAAAATCCATTATTTTGTGTTTATTCAATGGTAGTCCAAAATTGATGTCCTTTATGGTATCAGTCGTTCATTGTTACAGTCAATCTATGGAAAACTTGTACTGAGCTTCTGCAGCAATCATGCAGGAAGGAAGTTAACAGAGTCCATCCAAGAGGAATAAAATCGTTCACGTTCAACCCTTTACCGGGTAAAGTTACCCCGAGCAAGAAATTCTCATCCAGGTGAATACGTAATGTGTCCAATTACTGCAGTCAACCTTTACCGTTTACCTTCTTCAGCTCTTATAAAACTTTAACTATCGGTTGAAAAGAAGGAAACCTTTCTCTATCACCGAACAAGAGGTAAAACCCAGAAATGGAACAAGGACGTGCTAAGTAACTAGCGGCTATCTCTACCGATGTTTTAATGCGGCTTAGAGAATAACATTGTTTGTACCAAGAGGGTCTCTAAAATTTTAGCTCATTACAACTAAAAATTTTTGCAAAGAAGATTATTAAATATTTTCAGAAAATTCCGTTTTTGAATTTGAGCGAGAAGTTGCTCGATCTCCACGCCCAACATCTAAAAAGAAAATTTTCTTCATGTTATTTAAATTTTCGTATACTCTTTTCATTGTATGGTATACAACAGGACAAGATCCACTTGACAATCGATGCTAAATGAAACTACTCCCAAATCCTTTCTCAACTTGCACAACTTCTGCTATGGGCAGATATTTGGATTTTGTTTTAGAAATCGATTTAATAGTTCTGCGAAGTCGTAAAAGTTGAATGCGAAAATATTTTTTGTTTACAAATGATTGCGTAAAAACTGAACAAGCAAACAAACAAACTAGCCAATCCTATTGTTGGTTTCAATTTCGATGCTTGCACTTTTGTATGACACAAAAAAAATTGCATACTACTATTAATGCTGTAAGTCAACACCAAGTTAGTGTTGTGTGTGATAGTCCGATTCGGACATAATTTTTTTAGCCTATCGTCCAAACACCGATTAGTTTTAGGCGTTAACTGATCATGTATTTTTTGAATAGATATTTCGAAAAGAAAATTGGAAAAAAGAAAAACTGCAGGACTATGTTAAGATTAAGCCATACGGGCATAGTAATATCCTGGGAGAGTTACCAAAGGAATTGGTTACGTCACGGACTGATTAAATCACCCCCAAACTGAGCTTTACGAAAGGCTTTTATGTTGGTTTCCCAACTAGAGAGGAGTGGAAGAATGGTGCGGTGGAAACAGACTTCGACACGATAATATTTACCGATGGTTCGAAAATGGACTACGGGGTTGGGGCAGGAATATTCTCAGATACACATGATATCGCTAAGTCCTACGTCCACGCTAGCGTCTTCCAGGCGGAGATACTGGGGATCCGTGAGGCATATCGGACATTAAAACACAACTTATAGCCAAAACGGTTTAGCGGAGCGGCTCAAAGTTACTGTGCTCTGGGTCCCCGGGGCATAGAGACATAATAGAAAATGAGTGGGCTGATGAACTGGCCAGGGAGGGCTTCGCTCTTCCCGGCTCTCTTGCGGAACTAGTCCACGTTCCTTTAAGAGTTGCCAAGGAGGACATACTCTCCCACTTCCAGGCAGCGGCTTACTCCAGCTGGAAAAGCCTAACCACCTGCGCAATATCTAGGAAGATGTGGCCATCTTACAACCGAGCCAAGTCATACGAACTTCTATACAAGACCCGGGTAGACGTCTCCAGAATCACGGCGATCAGTACAGGTCACTGGCTAATTGGGAATCATGTAGCCAAATTAGGCATTCCGTTCAATTTACACTGCCGCAGCTGCCAGGACACTAATGAGCGAGAGTCACTCGTTCATTTCCTTTGCGAATGTCCGGCTTTAGCTAGAGCCCGAGAGCGAGCACTAGGCAAACCCTTCTACCGGGACCTGATGGAGATTTTAAGGAAGAAAATTGGAGAGTTATTACTTTTCCTAAACAGCACAGGGTGGTTATAACGATAAATTCTTCTAACATTCATCTTTTAAATTCTCCTAACATCCGTGTTTAACACGAGTTTGTGGTTCCAAAACGGACTCTGAGCTAATTGAGCTCTGTCTGGAGGACAGGGCTCCCACTTAAACCAACCAACCAACTATGTTAAGATTTCGATTTGGAACTCGCTCACGCTACACTACAGAAGCCTAGCACAGGTACTCGAAGGTTTAAAACGCCATTACTTCGAACAGGATTTTGTATTCGTTCTAAATGACTCCAGCCTCAAGTAGTATTTTTAAATAATAGAATAATACTTTTTTTCCACTGGTAGTTCATACATCCTTCAGTAAATTGAATTGAAGAATCAAAAACTCTAACCATGCCATCATAATGATATGCAACATCAACCACAGAGTTACCTTTGCTCAAAAAAAGCAAAATTCACCAACGAAACTCGAGATGAGTAATACCGTACATAAAGCCAATTCGAAAAATGCTATAAATTGGATGATGTCCCTGACGATCCTGAAATCCCTTTCGCAGGAGTGGGTATTTCACGTAAATTTTAGTTTTGCCTTCCAATTTTTTTTCCTTTCAAAGCTATTTCAGGTTGACTTGACTCCGTTCCACTAGATTCCCTGGCCCCATCCCTTAGAACCAACTTGTATTATTTTGTCTCGGCAGTTTTCTTTGTCCTTGTCAGTTTTATGTATCTCAGTCATAACTAGTTATATTCTGGTTTAGTCTCGAAGTTTTTAAAAATTCAACACTATAAAATATTCATAAGATTTACCTGTTTGTTTCTCCGCTGCCTTCAAGGTAAAACCTTCTAGCATAACGGTGTCACTGCGACCCTTAATGTTAACGGCCGAAATTAAAATTTTAAGCAATCTGCCAGCGTCCAGGCCATTCACTGTAAATATTGGATACTTGGAGGATACATTCGCCTGTAACGTACCGGTCTGTTGATCAAATATTTCCATAAGGAACCACTGACGCTGTCCACCATCAAATCCTGAAGAGTTTCGGTTTTTTTAAGAGGGCGAAAAAATTGTTAAAAAATTTTATGGTTAGTCTTTTTATCCTTATTTATGATATAACTTAAATTGAAATTATAATGAAGCTAGATGAAATACTGAGTTATGATTTAAAAGAGTTCGCTCAGGTCTGATTTGATATCGAATAACGTTTTACTGCCACGTACTTTTTATATACTCGACAAAAAACCGATTTCAGAATTTTTTTCTTTTCAACCCCGAAAAGGGTATGAACAATTGTCCATGCTTTCACGAATTCCGTCATATCTCTTGCGAGTGATAAGACATAGAACTATTTTCTACTTCCTCGAGATTCTTTATTAATCATTTAAAAACAATTTGGGGATTCTTGGGTATTGAACTCTCAAGTTGTTGTAAAGGGGTTTACGCCATATTTCTCAGGTTTGATGAGATATCTAATTGGCTTTTAATATAATCGACAGCTAATCGATTTTAGGATTTTCTGATATTCAACCCCCCAAGGATCTTAAACTGCTTGCACACGTTTTCACGACTTCCAACATATTTCGTAGAACTTTTCGAATTGATTTGACTTTCTAAGGCTTCCAATATCCCTTAATTGTTAAGAAATTAGTTTCAGTATTTTTGGATATACAGCTAAGGGGAAGTAAGTGGATTGCATACGTTTTCACAATTTTCGTCGTAGATATAAAATTGGTTATTACTTCTACGGACATTTCAGGGAATCGCGTTAAAACAAATTTCACAATTTTTCGAAATTCCAGCCCGACATGAATCTTATGAGGCTGCAAATTAGTTCTTACTTCCTTTGAGCTAAAAACTAAAAGTGTAATCGCACAGAAAAAAATTTTGTGAAAATTACTATCCTTAAAGCAGTAAAATATTCCGCATTGAATTACTAAATTTACGAATTTTCATTAAATTTAACAAAGCTGAGAGTAATTTTTAAAACTGCGTAGTTTTACACATTTAATTCAAAAATTTACTGAATTGGTAGTAGTATTGCAACACCAACATTGAATGGGTAGTAGTATTGGAACACCGCATGAAATTTTCCACATTTAATGTGTAAAATTGATCATTGTGTTTAAAATTACACATTTTGTATGTAGTTTTGATACTCTATGCGTAGTAATTTGTCATTGTGTATAAAATTATGCATTTTGCATGTAATTTTGATACTTCATGCGTAGTAATTTGTTTTTTGTGATACGTATTAACTAGACCGCTTCGTTGTTTAATTCACTTGTTTCGTGGTTTTGTGTAAAGCGTGATTTAAAATTTAAAAAGAAAATAACGTTTATAGTGTGTGAAGTTTGTGGCTTTAAAACATATAAATTAAATTTATATAATAAACATGTATGGTGTTTTATACTTTCCACCCTTTTTGATCTGGTTTTTTACCAAATATCATGTGTGGAATGATCTCATTGAATTTTTCAAATTGTCGATTGCCGTGTCCTTTACCCTTCAAAATACGTCTGGGAATTCATCTGCCGATCATTCGTTTCAAGCTTATTCATTTATATTATCAATAAATTAATAATAATAAAAATCTGCCAACAGTCTGGGCGCAAATTTATTATTTTTTGGGTAGAAGTCCGAAACGTGTTTAATACTGAGATGCGGTGTAGGTTCCTATGCGACTGATAACCTAAAAAATAACGTTCCAAATAGCCTTCTGGAAATTCTTTAGGTTATCAGTCGCATAGTGACCTACACCGCATTGCTCCAGCTCTCTACATCAATAAAATTTTGAAATTTTTTTTTTGCTTTAATTACTCCTGTAGTACTTCTACATACATACTAAGTTTCAACTCTCTAGCATACGCTGTTTTTGAGATATGAAAAACCACCCCGCACCCTCGTACCTTGCTACCCCTATCAACAATTTTATTTTTCTAAGATACTTCTACAACGACTCTATATAGTCGTCAATATTTAGCTTTCTATGCTTTGCGGTTTTCGAGAAATATAAATCAGAATTCTTTTCGTTCCACCCCCTCCCCACGATATCCCCTTCGCCAGCACCAGAAAAATATTTTTTTTTGCTAGGAGTCTACTACTACTAGGCCTAACTGCTGTAAAATTTCTAAGATAATATCTGGTACGGATCTTGAGCTATAAAAATTAAATTTTTTGAAAAATGGTTATCACCCCACTTTTGTACTCCACCTCCCCTCTCAAAATTTGTACATTCGGTGATCTTATATAGAGGAACGGAATTTCATCTTCTTGATACAATGGGTTGGAAATATATTGTAATCTAAAGTTTTTCATCCCCCACCCCTACACTCCACTTCCCCTCTTAAAAATTGGTCTACTTTCCTAGTATCCCTTAAGATAACTACAAAGCTTCATCCTTCTGAGATAAACGGTTCGGGAGATATGGATTTTAGAATGCTTCAATCCCAGCTTTCAAACGTTTCGAACACATTGTTTTACTCCCCACTCCCACACTCCTCAACCCTTATCACCAATTTTTTTGCAAATAGGTCCACTATCATAGTACTACATAAGTTCCAAGTTTCAGCCTCCCACCAATAGCAGTTCCTGAGATATAGAAACCAAATTTTTTTTTTCTAAAACGCGCCCCCTCCTCCCCCCTTACACCCTCACCCACAAAAAGATATCAATCGTAGGGGTCCACCCAATCTACCCACCATAAAAATTTCAACTTAATATCTCAACGGGTTTGTGAGCTATGCGCCTTCAAAGGGTTTTGCGTACGGCGTACGGTTGACGGCGTCTGCGGCGGACAGACGGACATTTTTTTTTATTTCTCTTTTGGAGTCTACTAGTCCTAAAACGTGAAAATACAAAATTTCAAGGTAGAAAGTTGAAAGTTCAGGTCGATCACAATACTATACTATTAAAAAATAATAAAGTAATAAGCAAACATAAACATATCTCGTTTTTGTAGTACAAACAGGGTCGCCATCTGCTGCTTCGGTATGTAAATGTTGAATAACTTTACCATTTCTGAGCTGATCGGCTTGTTGCGCACTGTTTTGGAAACGTTAGCTCAGTACAATTTTACACTAAAAGAACGCGCCGAAATAGTGGCGCTGTACATCGAAAATAATCGTTCCATCGTGTTAACTTAACGTGTATACCGACGCAAATATCGCGATAGAAAACCATCTTCCGCCAACACAATTCTCCGATTGTCCAACAATTTTTTTGATCACGGGACAGTGGCTAGTAGTTATTGTTTGTAAACCTCGCCCAAGGCGTTCACTCTCTTTGGAGGTGTCAACAAGCAAAATTGCCGCTTATGAGGCTCTGTAAATCCACACGAGATAATTGAACTACCATTGCACGATCAGAAAGAGACTGTTTGGGCCGGCGTTTGCTTGAAAACCATCACTGGACCGTATTTTTTCAAAATTGCCCAGACTGTCGATGGTAATCGACATATGGATATTTCTAAGGTAGTAGCTCGAAAGAGTAACTTAATTTTACTTTTTATCGTTTCACTACTCTCATGGTGTATTCAAAATTTTCCTAACTTTACAGGTTCTTCTTACAGGTAATTGTAAAGCAAGTGGAATTGTTTGGAGGATTCTCCTAAACGAAATTTCGCTCAATCATACGGCAAACCTTTTCTTTTCATATAATCTTAAAAACATAAAATTTCAGATTCATTGCTCTTTCTCGAATCATCAGGTGAACGTATACATAAATTTTATAAGGTACTTTGTGTGGAAGCTACGCGAAGAGTACCTTCAAACTTTCAATCGGTAAGAAATCAAAGTTTGCAAAATATTAAATTCCATGCTTTACGGGTTCTCTGTTAATAGCGTAAAAAAAATAATCAATACGATAAGATACTTGAAAGGGATTTCGTTCATTAACGACCACGAACTTACTTTCACCTTAACACAAATTCATAAAATAGTTCGACTTTTGAGTTCTGGAAGATGATTGCATTCAAATTTTTCAAGGACTTTCGTATGGTTTCAATTATCTTCATGTTCATTCTAAAACTATTGAAAATGTAACTTTTGCTGAATTTTCGAAATCTGAGCTTGAAGCGTTCTGAAGTTCGTGAAGACGTATTTTAAGGACTTTTGTAAGGCAACGACAGACAACACAAAATTCTATTTATTACACACTACAATTCAATATTCGTAGAAAGTTCCAGAAATGGAAAGCAGTTTTTTAGATATCGTGAATTCGAGCAGACGGAATGGACGGACTGCCAACGGATTTGGATCGTAAAGGATTTTGAACCGTAAATTATTTTAACAAAGTTCATGAGAAATAAGACAGGTGTAAGGATAATTAAAAAAACCTGTTCTAGTTCTTTTGAATAAAACAAACTCCATGAGATGGTGCTTTCATACACGAAATATACAAGTAAGTCCTTATTCTCACACTTTACAGTCATCAAACCACATTTTGTTGCTCATTTTCAATAAGATTCTCGGATAAGCTTAGAAAATTAACCAAAAAATCGCGTGCAGAGTTTGAGGAGAACCCAATATTGTCCTGAATTTTCAAAGTTACACACAGGATATAAATCAGCTTCGATTGCAATAATCACGAAAATTATTAGTAAGACGAGTGCTTAGATTACCCGTGCTCGATAATGTCCATAACATATTTTTCTATTTTGACGACCAACGATTTCGGATTCTGATAAATAATCTATCAAAATCGGTAATTAAATTCTGACGGTCTGTCCAGACGTGTATTTATTTCGGAAAATAATTGGCACTAGTGGAATATTATCCAGGACGCTATAGGGGCTACTCGATATTGTCAACTTTTAGAAAATTGTGGGTTATTTAAGCGCGTAGGAAAATAGTTTTCTATAAGACCATGCAATGCATTGAGTATTACATATCATTGTGTTGGGCCAGGGACAACTCGAATGGGGTGGACAAAATATAATTTCACAGTTCCGAATAGCTGGAATTGACATGGCTCTATAGCTGAATTGAGTTTGAATTCATTGACCGAATATCAGAAAGGCACTGAAAGTTTGGTCGCTTTAACGTATGAACTCGAAAAACAGCCATCTGCACTACGATCTTATATTTTCATGTTTAACGCACTATTAATATATACTAGGGTGGTTGTTAAAAATTAAAATTCCCCCCCCCCTCCCCCCCAAAAAGTTCCTTTTTCGTGCAAAAACAACGGAATTTTTTTTTTGTTTTAAAAATGAAAATGACACTTGCCTCAAGACGATCAAAGTTTTAGTATTTTTTGATGAATCTGCAGTTTTTCAGAAATATCTCACGAAATGTGCAGATTTGACAAAAAATCAATATTAATGTTTTTATAGGAAATGAATTCTCTTTTAATAAGGTTTTATCCATTATTTTCAAAAAAGTATATTTCTTAAGATATTCCAAAAAACATTTGTGCAAAAAACATTTTTTTTATCGTTGTTGTTATATTTAGTATTATTCACAATAGTGCATCATAATAATAAACTGGTCGCAACTTTATTATTTTATGGGTGGAAGTCCGAAACGTGTTTAATGCTGTAATGTCTAGGTTACTATGCTACTAACAACCTAAAAAATAACGTTGCAAAGAGCATCCCGGTCATTCCTTAGGTTGTCAGTCGCATAGTAACCTACACCGCATCTCAGCGGTTTCGGACTTCTACCCATAAAATAATAAGGTTGCGCCCAGACTGTTTCAGATTTTTTTTTATTTATGTACGTATTCGTTTTTTCAATAGATGATTCAATAGAATTGAAAGTGAATTCGATCTCATTAAACCTAAAAAAAATTTGGAATTCGTCAAAACTTGAACAATGTCTTACTCCACAGGGGGTTTAGTATGAAAAAATACTTAAATCGGTTTTTTTCTCAACTATATTCAAAACATTTGAAGTGAAAGTGAATTATATATCTCATTAGACCTAAGAAATATATTGGAAAAAGCACATATCCGCTGTACACCCCCTTAGGGGTTAGATATCAAAAAATTTAGGAAAACGTCTTTAGGCGCTTATATTAAGAGCCCGCTGAACTAAAATTGATTTGATAGCTCGAGATGTCTAAAAGATTTATCGAAATTCGTGAAAATGTGGGAGAAAACCCTTTTCACAGACATTTTTTTACTCCACCTTTGTACACAACTGAAAATCTAAACTTTTTTTAGCTTTAATTACTCTCGTAGTATATCTACATATAGGTACTAAGTTTCAACTTTCTAGCATAAAGCGTTTCTGAGATATGATAAACCACCCCTCAACCCCGTACCTTGCTACCTCTAACAAAAAGATATATTAGATACCTTCCTCCGCTAGAGCTCTACTGGTCCTAACTCCTGTAAAAATTTTCAATATTATATCTGATACGGTTTTTGAGATATAAAAATAAAATTTTTAGAAAAATGGCTGTCTACTCAAAAATATTATATTCAGTAGACTCCACTGGTATCTCTATATATAGAAACCAAATTTTATCTTCCTGGTACAGTTGAGTCGGAAGATATTGTAATTCAAAGTTTTTCACCCCCAGCTTATATCTCACCACCCCCCTTAAAATGTTTAACCATTTTCTAATCTCCTAGTATCTCTTAAGACAACTACAAAGTTTCAGCCGTCTGATATCAATCGTTCAGGAGATATGTATTTTAGAATGTTTCAATCCCAGCTTTCAAGCGTTTTGGACGAATTCTTTTTTTCCCCACTCGCACACCTCTCGACCCTTATCCATCATTTTTTTGCAAATGGGTCCACTATAAGTTCCAAGTTTCAGCCTCCTAGCATAAGTGGTTCCTGAGATCTAGAAACCAAAATTTTTCATCTAAAACGCTCCTTCCTCCTCCCGCCTCACACCCCCACCAAAAGATACCATTCGTAGGGTTCACCCAATCTACCTACCATAAAAATTTCAACTTAATACCTATTATAAGGGGTTTGTGAGCTACGCACGGTTTTGCGTACGGCGTACGGCGTCTACGGCGGACAGACGGATATTGTTTTTTTTGCTTTTTTGGGGTTTACTAATCCTAAAACTTGAAAATACAAAATTTCTGGGCAGCAATTTTTTTTTAAATTTCAGGTCGATCACAATACTTCATTATTAAAAAATAATAAAGTAAAATTAAGGAACTACTGAATGATATTGGCGAACGAGGAGTTAAATTGATACAAGAGTATAATAGTAGGTGTAATAATTTTTTATAAATGATTATCAAAATAAAATTGATTTTCTATAGGTTATACAATTTTTTGCATCCCTAATCCTTAAAATCTTCACCAGGTAAGAATCACGAATGTTATCTTGGAATATTTTACTTTATTATTTCAATAATACAGTATTTATAAATAAACTCTTTTGAAAAGATTTTATGGAACATTATTTAAAGAGAATTAAATTTCCTATAAAATCATTGATATGGATTTTCTGTAAAATCCGCATATTCCGTGAAATATGTCCAAAAAACTGCAAACCCATCAAATATTAAAACTTTGATCGTCTCAAGGCAAGTGTTATTTTCATTTTAAAGAAAAAATTCAGTCATATTCTTACACGAAAAAGAAACTTTTTAGCGGGCGCCTGAAAAAATTTAATTTTTAACAACCACCGTAATATACACCCTTAGTTGGAGTCTCGAGAAATCAAGTGCCGGAATCAACACATTCTGATGTTCATACATCGTGACCGTCTTATGTTGGAAAGTTGAAACTTCTTCTCTAATTCTGACCACTTATGGATAAACGAAAGCAGAACGACTACTGTAAATTGAAATTAAGGTCTCGTTTGTGAAAGAGTTCCACCTTATTGTGATCGGTTTATAGCGTTTTTAATTAAATTTTAGTTACCGAAGTAATATATGTAAGTACAAGATTCTAAGACCTAGTTTTATGTGCTGGTAGCAGTACGTGAATAAATAGAAAACCAACTACAGTTTATTACACCCAATTGAAACATATTTATTTAAACAAAGGAATAAATGTACCAGGTGTATAACCTTAAAACGATCGTTTTTTAGTCAGAAAAACACATGTTTTTTTCAAAGAAAACAAAAACAAATTTATTCGAAGTACTCACCCTCGCTAGCTACACATTTCTCCCATCTCTCGGGCAATTTGTGAATACCACGCCAAAAATATTCCTTCTCTTTTGAAGCAAACCACTCATTAAGCCATTTTCGGACGTCTTCGTAAGAACCGAAGTGCTGCTCAGCGAGCGCGTGGCCTATCGACGAAAACAAGTGGTAGTCAGAAGGGGCCAGGTCTAGTGAATTAGCGGGAGGGGGTAGCACCACCGAGTTGAGTGTGTCCAAGTAGTTGCTGAGCATTTTTGATGTGTGCTATGATGCGTTGTCGTGAAGGAAAAT
The DNA here is from genome assembly GCA_951812415.1 of Beris morrisii. NCBI lineage: Eukaryota > Metazoa > Arthropoda > Insecta > Diptera > Stratiomyidae > Beris > Beris morrisii. The sequence continues at coordinate 129,895,309 of OX638312.1, forward strand.
CACCTTGTCATGTCTTTGTTGATATTCCGGTGTAATTTGATCAATGGTTGGTGGTAGTGGTGGGTATCGACAGTTTCACCAGGTTTTAAGAGCTCATAGTAGACGATACCCTGCTGATCCCACCCAACGCACAACATTGTCTTCCGTCCGAAGCGATTTGGTCTTGCAGTAGATGTTGATGGTTGACCGGGATCAACCCACGATTTTCTGCGCTTTGGATTATCGAAATAAATCCATTTTTCATCGCCAGTCACAATTCGATGCAGAAACGACTTTCTTCTGTGTCTGGCGAGCAACGTTTCGCATGTGTTTTGGCGTCGCTCCATCTGCCTATCGTTCAATTCACGCGACACTCATTTTCCGATCTTTTGAACCTTTCCCATGACGTAGACACATGGAAATGGCTACTTGAGTAACATCCAATTGCTCGGCAAGGGTTTTTTGCGATTGGGTATCGTCCTCGTCCAAAAGAGGCTGCAATTGGTCGTCCTCAACCTTCCTGGGCCGATTTCCGCGCTTCTTGTCGCTCAGGTCAAAATCGCCGTCTTTGAATCGACGAAACCAAGCCCTGCACATTGATTCCGCTAAAACATTGTTACCACAAGAATTTGATGCAATTTAGCAGCTGTTTTCTTAAATGGAAGCAAAAAAGCAGAGCTTCCCGCACATGCTCTTTTTCTGGCAAAAAACTAGACATGATCAGCACAGGACAAACGTATGTTGTTGAATGAAATTTGTGACGATTTGCACTGATTAATGTTAACAACTAACCAACCCTTAAATAAAAAAAAAATGGCGTCCCTAGGTTGCTTAACACGCTCACTAACACCATCTATGTGTCAACGATCGTTTTAAGGTTATACACCTAGTAATTGTCATGTTGGCGCCCAATGTGGGGTTGAAAAAATTTATGACTTAATTTTGCCTGTAATTCCTCAGACATCTTTACGTACATCTGATTGAATAGTTTAACATGAATTTTAAACTTTTAAAGTCGATTGAAACACACAATTTTTTTCCAGACAAAATCCTCTAGAGACCATCTCTCTGAAGGATCCTTGTCCAAGAATTAATACAACTATTTGCTTTCATTAAACATACGCCTCTAGCAACAATCTATTTAATTCCTTTAACGTCCATATCAACACATTATGACGTGAATTTACTTGAAAATCATTCAGATGGACTACAAATACGTAACGAATCTTATTATTATTATGAGAGGGGGGTAATGTCCCAGATTATAATCAGTTTTAATGGTGAGAACAATTCTGGCCAAGTTGTATAATTACAACCCCCCGAGTGTATCTATTCTACATGAATGTAATACATGTAATATCTACATAGATTCCGATTGCGGATAATACCTTCGGTGCAGTCCACCTCTAATGATTCTGAAGTCTGGTTAACCAGACTGCAATTATACGGAATGTCCGGTTTTCCAGCTGCAATTAGATGAAAAACACATGGTTCCTTCTGCTGTCCGACGACATTATCTGCCCAGCACATAATCGTTCCGAAATCCATTTCCTGAAATGATGAAAAAGTATTGTTAGTTCAGTTTGGTTGTATTAAAAATGTCAATGATTCGTAAATGAGATTATAAAATTGTTAAAACTTTTCATCCATTTAGATTTGTACAACTTATCTCCAATTTATGAAAATTATTGTGTTTTTTTCAACTCTTAATTAACAATTATTAGATGTATGAAACAAGAATATCGCCTAACATTCTCGAGCCTAGAATGTTATGCTATTGTGTACATGTCCACTAATAACCTAGATCGATATTAGATGTATCGACCGAAACTCTGTTCACCGCTTAATCGGTTAACTTTCAAAATGGGGAATTGTGGCCACGCAAGATGACAAGCGAAACACTAAGAGGAGAGAACAAGGCTGTGACAATATTTTTTTTTAAATAAGTTAATTATATTGCGTTACTTTAAATTATTGTGAATTTCTAGCTCACAACAACATGAAGCCTGCTACTTTTATGACACACATTGAAAAAATATATATATAATCTACACCATCCAAAATATGTTTCCAACTTTTTCCCAAGCAAGCATCACATTGCTCAGATTTTTCTTTTTGCACAACATCTAATTAGGTTTATTTGTACGGGAAAAAAGGGACAAAAATGCCATAAATATTATTTGGTCACCAAGGGCTCATACCATAAATCCACCTACATGTATTTTTTTGCGTAATTCCCGACGTGTATCTAGACATTTCGTATAGGTATGTATCGAAAACTTTTGGTGTAGTCATACTCACCACCTGCAAAAGGACTTTTACCAGAAGCCATATAATCGTAAGAGCCTAATATCGCGCTACCGAGAGGTCAGGCTGTTGTGGGAATCCGAAACAAAATTAAGAGCCCAGAAAGTAGATTAGTATTGATCATCACCGCATTCAGGACGATTTTCTCTATCGGTCTTTTGACCCAATATTGGAGTATATAGTTGGGAACAAGGACGATACGGCCTATCGATTTTACTTTGCGCTTGGCCTGACCTTATCCGAAAATACTACACACTGTGTATAGTATGTGAACATACAGGAATTGCGCTCTACTCTGCTATTTGGACAAACTATCAATAAAGAAGGGTGGCATCTCTACTTTATATTGCCAAAAAACGAAAATGTTATAAAACCCGAAATATGGCTACTTGGACAATGTTAGATGCAGGGTGATTTAAAAATTCGTGCTATAAATATGTTAAACTTTTATTTATTGTACAATTTTGCTTGTTATTGATCTCTTTTCCTCCTTTTACTCTCACTCTCTACACCTTTTCTTTCCCTCTCTATCTCTCTCTCTCTATCTATCTCTCTGTGTAGCTCTCTCTCTAGCTTGCATGCCACTGCAACTCTTTTATAGGTATCTCTCTTTCCTGAGAGGATTTTTTTCTTCTTATCTATTCTCTTGAAGAGTTGAATATCTTGTAAGAAATAGAACTCAGCGCTGGATTCTTCACACTGGTTGCCGACGAGCTAAGCCGTCTAATGTGCAATAGCCAATCCTTGGCACATATTTGGGGTATCGTGCCTTATATCCACGATGACGGTGCATATGATTTGGTTCCGCCATTGGGAACCTGCTCCAATCCAGCATTTACCTTTTTTTGATAAAAATAACCCCTCCAAAGCACGTCTTATACTTCTGTTTAGTGTATAGAAGCCCGGGATTATCTTTAGGCAACACAACTTTTGAGTTGGACAATTTGTCCGATTCTTTCCAGCAAAGTTATGCTGCCAATCCTGATTTCAAATACTGCCAGGCCTAAGTACTCCAGCCATACGGACCAACCAGGACGAACTACTGAGATCTTTGCTTCTATCAATGGCTTAACAGAACTGGTAAATGAACCCATCTACTTGCCGGTCAGAATTCGAATCTTGTTGCGGCTGAGCTATTTTGCACACCGTTGCCGATACGAATGTTGTCGAGCGCAAGTACTTGTAACTTGTACCTATTCAGAAGAGGCGGCAGCGGTGCAATGTACCGCTTAGGAGCGCGGAAACGAGCCATCTAGTATTTTCGTAGCGATCGTTGATAGTTTTCCACGCTGTAGTTGGCGTCAGCGGGAGTGAAGTGTCGAATTAGCCGCTCGGCCTCTCCCGACAGACTCGACTTTAGGTACCAAAGCTTCTGGCAATCGGCGATGGGCTGATTATGGACCAACTGGACGAACAGGTCCCTGAATTGCCTCCAGTTGGGATAGTTCCCATCGAATTTTGGGAGCGCGATCTGCGGAAGCTTCATCGTGATCGGAGACGCTACTATTGGTTGAACGTCACCACACTCTGTTGGCTTATGCGGTTGCACATCCATTCGCTGGTGAAGCTCGACTAGCATTTTGATCGTCTGCTCTTGTAGATTGAAGAACGATTCGACGTCATAGCCCGGACTGATCGGGTCATCCACCTGATCCCAAACCTTTTGGTGATATTTCTGAATGTTGTCCCAACTTTGCTCGATGAGCTTGGCCTTGATTCGGCAAGCTTGGTCGGACAGTTGCTCGCTGCTGGCAAAAACTCCTGACAAAAATCTCTGCTGGGCAGAGACTAGGGAGTTCTGCTTTTGGATCGCCGCGTTGCTTAACGTCTGGTCAGATGTACTGGTTGACGAAAGCTTGGGAATGGCTCCTTTCGACTGGTGATCAGCAGAGATGGGTTCTGCAAAGATGAATTCTGCAGAGATGGAGACCTACTCTGAAATTGGCTTGCTGAGCAGTCCGGGGGTCTGCGCGAAGATTTTGGCATCATCGATTAACAAGGTATCTTCCTTGCCGCTAAGGATCGACAACCTTGCTCGGATGTCGGTCTGAGCCTTGTGGTAATCGTCTCGCATCGACATGTAATAATCCTGAGCGAAGTATTGGCAATCGATTTGCGAGCCATACGAGGTCCGAATTTCGAGGTCTGTCTTGTCAAAAGGCTCCTGCAGATTTTCAAGAGTGCCAAGTCTCTTCTGGAGATACTCGACGGATTTCCGGTCTGCTGAGTAGCGCTTGTAGTTGGACACGGCGCGCTGGATTTCCGACCCGGTGGTCTTTTGTTGACTCACCAGTTCTTCCATTGTGATTGCGCGTACACTCCAAGAACGAAAACGAACAAGTGTGTAACGCAACAGGCGTTTGCAACAGGATCAACGACAAAAAGCGTAAAGCAAAAAGGCGTTTTGCGACAAATGTAGTTGGAGTAGATTTCGACAGATCTGATGACGGCTCGATTGCACGTGCACTCCAACAACAAAAAGAAATGACGATGCAGTGCGTGGCAAACAAGAGTTTTGCGACCGAATCACGTCGGGGTCACCAATGTTGCGGCTGAGCTATTTTGCTCACCGTTGCCGATACAAATGTTGTCGAGCGCAAAGACTTGTAACTTGTACCTATTCAGAAGAGGCGGCAGCGGTGCAATGTACCGCTGCAGCTGTGCTGTTCCAAAATCTTCGCACGAGTACACTCACTTGTATTAACTTATTTTTCGAGGGATTTGGAGATTTTTAACCTCAAGCGATACACTTGTGACACTGCAGTAGACATTACCGAGGTGCAATGTATCTCAGAAAGGCAAAAATTGATAATGAAACTGAACAAATCTCCTTGACCTTTTTCTCACTAGCCAGTCTGAGAAATACACTGTCTCTGATATTGCGCCATAGTCAATTGGTCATTGGAGTGCCCTAAAGGATTGGAATTTTTTTTTGTGGTCATTCGCGAAAGCAGTTAGAAAGGTTTTTATTTCGTTGGCCACACCTTCAGTTTTTAAAGGTAACCCATAGAAAAAGTAAATCTCCTGGCCTCGATTTTTGTGAGAAACTCTACCCTTCCAACTAGGGCTCAGACCCCATCTCCTCCCCCAAATGTGTTATCTAGTACTATAAAAGCTCCTCCCATCAAATTTCGTACACTTGTTATTTCGAAAATCCTTTCAAGACCTCAATATTAATAAATTCGTCCAGACGGGATTCTCCCCATTACCCATAAAAACTACTACTCTTCTTTGGCTAAGCCTCTCCACAATATTTTTATCGTTCCTATTCTTCTGGAAAGTTTCCTTAAAGTTCAGCCAACACCTGAGAAGGGTATTGAAAACGAACCCCGAAAATTACCGCCCTGTTGACATAACCTCTATTTTGTCAAAAGTAATGGAAACTACTCTCAACCGTAAGATCGTACAAAGCAATCGTCTCCTTGACGACCGTCAATATGGGTTTCTACCACGGAAATCAACTGGAAATCTGCTGGTCTATCTGATTGAATTTTGGAACGCTTGTATCCATAAATTCGGAGAGGGTCAAGTACTTGCACTTAATATAGCAAAGCCATTTGACAGAGTTTGGCACAAAGCAATCCTTTCTAAACTTAATGGATTTACTATTAATTTTCCTTCTACTTGTTGGATTGAGAGCTTTCTTTCGGAACGTACTATACAGCTTGTATTAGATAGCGTTTCTTTATCTCTATTCTGAATCAACTGCGGCGTCCCTCAAGGCTCAGTTCTATCACCTACCTTATTCTTAATTTTTATTAACGACTTTCTGTCGTTCACTCTCAAGCCATAGCTTCGCAGATGATAGTAGACTTGACAACGCCTACCTAATTGAGCTTTGTCTGGGAGACAGGGCTGCCACTTAAACCAACCAACCAACCAACGCCTACAGCTTCCACTCGATTACAGAGACGCACCAGTCTTCAACACCCTTTTAACGCAATCAGGTTTTTGGTTCTTTAAACTCCAACCTCATCTCAATCCTGAAACGGGGCAGGGTTAATCGAGTAGAGTTTAATACCAGAAAAACACAAGCTTATCACCTTTCCCTTGAACACGACCCGTCGGTGCCTAATCTTATTTTCGATGGTATCACATCGGATACTTTAGAGCATTTCCACCTTCTAGGAATGAACATTAGTAAAAAACGTGATAGGAGTCAACCCATTTATGATGCAGCTCTTGATCCTTCCAAGCGCCTAGGTTAATAAGAGTTAAGAAAGTCAATAAGAGTCTTCTTTAGTACTTTATGTGGCTACACTAGCGCTTAATTCTTGAACTCTTCATTTCCCGGTAACGCAAATCTGACTCCAGCACTGGGCTTAAAAGCCAAGCGCTAAAATCTGAAAAGAGGAGGGATTATCAAAGGATTATTGGGAGTGACATTTTTCGGAAATGAAATATTGTCGAGGAGCCTTAGAAGGGTTCAACCATTCAGCGTTCGTCTCATAAAAGCATTTTTCTTAAAGTACCTTAACATTATCACCTCCTGACACTATCCTATCCGTACATTCTTAAAATTTAGCTTACCTTGACAGGTGTATAGGTTAGTGTCGATGCCTGCGCCGAATGAATCCGAAAACCGCTCTGAGGCATATCGAACGTCTCCGCCGTATTATTGAAGGACCATTTGAAAGTTTCTGGGGGCGGGAAGGCATCAACTTCGCACATTATTTCAGCTGCTTCGTTTCTAGCTACTCCATAAATTTTCTTCTGATCCGGACGACAAATTGGTTTGTCTGCAACCGAGTCGAGAAAGGATAACATAGAAAAATAGAAAACGGACGAAAAAAAAAAATTAGCACTATGAAAGTTTGCTGGAAAAAAAAACTAGAGCGTAAGAGGATAACACAGGGTGTAAAATTTATATGCATAAAAATCAGTAGGGACCCGCTACGGTCTACGGAATATGTAGAGTATCAAAGCAAATGTAGGTGTACCGAACAACATACATATAGTGGATACATATGAATGTGAAAACATTTATTTTGGCCGGAGTGGGAGTGTTCTGTAATTTCGTCATGTGTGTCGTATGTCTCTGGGTTCTATGTACATCACACGGTGCATAGATTGTGTTCTAGTTATTTGTTCTGTGCTCACAAACTATACATTGCACTATCCAGTTCTTTTGGGATTACACATCCCTTTATTGCAGTTTGTGTTGTTGTTTTTCGTCCTATTTAAAGTGTTTGTAAGAGTTTTGTTGTTAGTGTTTGTTATATCTTTTTTTTTGTGAATAAATATCCAGTGTAGCTTTGCAATATCTGGATTAACCCAGTTCAGTATTCCGTTTGAAGTACTTACACATTACTTTCAGTTCTACAATGTTGCTATCGCCATCTCCCTCGACATTTGATGCAATGCACGTATAATTGCCAGCTTGATGTCGCGTTACACCCTGTAATGCCAGATCACCACTGCTAACTATCACGCCAGCACGTTGATTATGTTGAATTATTTGATTCTGAAAAGTGACAAGAATTTTTGTTATTTGTACATAGGATTTTGATATAATTCATTAGTTCATAATTCAAGTTAAGCAACAACTACAGCCCGTTTTTTATCATAAAAAGTCAAATACTAAAATAGCCCTTGGATTAAACGGCTAATTTTTAATAACAATGTTCTTGTCCTTCAGTTAAAAGACCATTTTAAAATGTTTCACTAAAACACCTACATATACTCGTATAACAACAAGAACCAACTTTCAACTTTACAGCTAAAACCATTTATGAAATTCTTCAAATTTGAACTAATTTTGTACCTTTGCTCCCATAGAGTTACCTTATCTCAAATACGAGGCATGCTTTTCATAATACTGTTTTGATCACACCGACGTATATCATTGAAAATCATAATTAAACACCAAATTACTAGAAATCAATAAATACACTGAAAGAAAAATCATTGTTTGAATCAAGTATGATACATTGTTAACCAACAATTAGTCTAAAATGTTCATATCAAATGCAAACATTGTCAAACTGAATAAGGTTACATATTTAAATCAACTAATGAAGCATTGCTAATTGCAAATTTTTTAAATATCAAGAAAATTGATTAATTTTAACATATATGTGATTCTTTCAAATACGATTTTGTTTTATATTAAACATTTCATTGTCAGAATAATTGTTAAGCAACAAGAAATATGTTAAGTTGAATATTACTCCTGTTTACCACGTTTCATCTTGATCTAACACAAAAATTATCAACTAAATATAAACATTGTAAGCATACAATAATAAAATATTTGAAAATGGCAATATTCTGTGATTGACTAAGCAATGTTCATTGTATGCTAAACGTCAAAAACATCATAAATTAGAAACATTTTCATTCGATTGTCTACAATTCTAGTTCAAAGAAGTGAATTTTGAATTGATAATTAAAATTTATGTAAAAAATTTGGGTTGTTAATAATACATTAACTTCGAAGGTGAGTGAATTTATGTTTCAATAGTTTTTTTGGTTAATGTGTACTATATTGCTGGAGTCTCATTGGTTTATCACAATTTAGTTTCAATAGTTTTTGTTCTAGATACTCGTAAGCCCTGAGTTCCATAGTTTGTACTCTAACGAGCAACATTGTCTAATCGCGAGCCGGGATGAGTGTTGCTAAACAATTTTCACAGGAAAAATTTCTCGAAAGGTATTCACGTTCTTTTGATCACGTCTTTAGTCACAATAATTGTAAAAAAAAATTTAGGACCAAAGGACGTTATTATTTGTAACTTGCTGCACGGTATAGTTCCACCTTCACTACGACAATCGAATTCAACTGCAAATGGATCCAGGAAAAGAAAGTTCTACAAAGCTACTATAAAGGACTCAGAGCAGTCGTTAATTTCGTCGTAATTGAATCGATGATTTAAAACTGGACCGACTTGCTAAGAGTCTATGAGATCAAGGTTTGAGTTTACAGCCAACTATTTTGTTTCACATGTAATGAAAATGATCGGAACATTAACATATATTCGGGCATTTTGTATTCGGTTTTGACTTATCTCAAAAATTTTTACAAACGCAATATTAGGTGTGGTTTTTTACGCATTTATCCAGAACAGAGCAGGTTAGAAAATTTATATACAAAATAACAACGACATTGTTGTTTTCATGATTCTTTATAACTTTTTTCCATAGATAATAGGCTAGATTAGACAAATTATCGCGAATAGCTGCCACAGTGAGCTTAGTGGGGCAGCTATTCCGGCTAAAATCTATATTCTAGCCTACTATCTACAGGGAAAGCAATAAAAAAAAATCTGCCAATGGTCTGGGCGAAACTTTATTATTTTTCGGGTCAAAGCTCGGGAGCGGTCAAAGTCGGAGTGTATCATGAGTTGCTTCGAGATTATTAGATTTCTTGGAAAATTAATTTTGTTCTTAAAATAAAAACATACTGCAGTCACGATCGGCTGCAAGCCAATCATATAATACTCTAGATTAATACTGAACTCTGATTTATATTGTAGTTGGGGATAAAGTAGAATTACGTGTGTGCATGTTGTATGTCCTTTATTAAGGACTGTCATTAGATTGCTACTCAAAGCTAAAAGACAATATTCAGTCTTTAATTTCATATTTTGAACTGGGTAAGTCATCAAAAAAAATGTCCTTTTTGAAGGACTTTCACATGGAAGGTGCAGGAAGGACTCACTCGATTTCTTACATATTTATCCTTTTCCTTGGAACCAGTTAAAAATGAACGTGTACAAAATTTCAAATTCGTAGCTTGAAGCGTTCAAAAGCTATCGAAAAATATTGTTGAACACGTGTCTTAAGGACATTTTGTACGGCAGCTACCAGAAGGAGTAAAGGGATTTCGCTGATTAGTAAACTCGAACTTTGTTTTTACTCAAAACTAATTTGTACAAAATTTCCAATTTATAGCTAAAAGATTACTGGAGTTATTGTAAGTTCCGTAAATTAAAAGAAGACGTTTTGAAAGGATATTTGTATGGCAGCTACACGAAGGACTAATAGGATTTTCTTCATAATCATACATTTAGCTTCAACTATTGGATAAATACTACGTACAAAATTTCAAAGACGTAGCTTAAACCCTTCTGAAGTTATCGGCCAATATTCTTGAACACGTATTTTAAGGACATTTTGTATGGCAGCTACCAGAATGAGTAAAAGGATTTCGCTGACAAGTAAACTTAAGCTTCGTTTTAACTCAAAACTAATTTGTAAAAAATTCCGAATTCGTAGCTAAAAGATTACTTGAGTTATAGTGAGTTTCGTAAATTAAGTGAATACATTTTGACAGGATATTTGTAAGGCAGCTACACGAAGGACTAATAGGATTTTCTTCATAATCATATATTTAGCTCCAACTATTGGAAAAATAACACATACAAAATTTCAATATCGTAGCTTAAACCCTCCTGAAGTTATCGACCAATATTCTTGAACACCTGTTTTAAGGATATTTTGTATGGCAGCTACCAGAAGGAGTAAAAGGATTTCGCTGACTAGTAAACTCAAACTTCGTTTTCACTCAAAACTAATTCGTAAAAAATTCCGAATTCGTAGCTAGAAGATTACTTGAGTTATAGTGAGTTTCGTAAATTAAGTGAATACATTTTGACAGGATATTTGTATGGCAGCTACACGAAGGACTAACAGGATTTTCTTCATAATCATACATGTAGCTCAAACTATTGGAAAAATAACACAAACAAAATTTCAATGTCGTAGCTTAAACCCTTCTGAAGTTATCGACCAATATTCTTGAAGACGTGTTTTAAGGACATTTTGTATGGCAGCTACCCGAAGGAGTAGGACGATTTTGCCCGTTAACGAACTTAGCCTTACAAATTCAACCAAACATCCAGATTCAAAATTTCAAGATCCTAGGTGAAGGCGTTCTTGAGTCATCGTGCTAACGAACAGACGGACGGACGGACGGACGTCAGGCGGATTTGAGGTTTTTGGGCACAAATAAACAAAAAATAATATACAACTTTTTTTCGTCCGAGGCTTGGTTCTATGCGTTACAAACTTTTCGGCTGGATTAAACTTGTAATACTCTATACGATTTTTAGTCGATTAAACATTGAAAAATTTCTTTCTTCTTATCATTTATACTATTTTAGGAGCTGAAAAAGGAAAAAACTTAAAAACAAGTTTTAGGCGATTATTACGCAAGCACGTGAAAGTGAAAAGATATTTGATATCTGATAAGACCTGGGGATATAGTAGAATTCGTGAAAAAGTTTACAACCCCCTTTGCACCCCCTTAGGGGTCGAATTTTAAAAAATCCTAAAAACACTTTCTAGGTATTTATATGAAGAAGATGTACAATAAAAATGAATTCAATATTTGGGAAAACCTAATAGATATGACGAAAACCGTGAAAATATATGCATTCCATTTTCACTGATAATTTTTTTTGCCCCCCCTCCGAACGCCAATAGATATTTAAAATTTTTTTTTTTCTAAATTAGTTTTCCTAGTTGATCTACATAAACATAACGAGTTTCAACTTTGTAGCATAAGCCGTTCTATAGAAAGGAAAAACACCCCCCACCCCCGTACCATACTGCCCCTATACAAAATTATGTTTTTCCAACATGCTACTAATATAGATCTATCTAAATATTAAGTTTCAGCTTTATATCAATTTAGGTTCTCGAGATATAAAGATCGGAACTTTTTCCTTTTCACCCTCCCCCCCCTCACCCTCTACACCCTCACTTCCAAAATTTGTTTTCTGTTGTTGTTTTCTGCTAGGGGTCTATTAGGCCCACTTCAGGTAAAAATTTTAAGCATATATCTTACACCGTTCTTGAGATATGAGACGTGATTTTTTAAAAAAAATCTTTTCCCGTCCACTTTCATGATCCACCGCCCTCTTGAAAAATTTTACTTTCAGCAAACTTCATTTGTCAACCTTTATACACAAACCAAATTTTTATTTGTCTAGTGCAATCGGTTCGTGAGATATCGTAATCTAAAGTTTTTCACCCCCCACCCCCGTACGCCACTGCCACCACTCAAAAATTTATTTCCGATCTATTCTCCTAGTATACCTACAGATATTCATTAAGTTTCAATTTTGTTACATTAACCGTTTAGGAGATTCAGAATTTAGAATATGTCAATCTCGCCTTTTTTGCGTTTCGGACGCATTATTTTTCCCCCCACTCCCAAACCCCTTCACCTATATCGGCATTTTTTTTGCAAATGGGTCCACTACCGAAGCTCTGTATAAATTCCAAATTTCAGCCTCCTAGCATAAGCGGTTGCTGAGATCTAGAAACCAAAATTTTCCGTCTAAAACACTTCCCCCTCCTCCCCCCTAATACCCCCACCACTCCAAATTTGGTCACTAGAGGGGGTCTACCCACTCTATCCACGAAAAAAAATTCAACTAAATAGCTCAAAGCGTTTGGGTGCTACGAGCCTTCAAACAATTTTGCGTACACCGGTAGACGTACGGCGTACGGGGTACGGCGGACAGACGGACTGAAATTTTTTTTTGCGTTTTTCGTGTCTACTCGTTATGAAACGTAAAAAAAAAATTTTGAGGGTAGCAAATTTTTTTTTTTTAAAAATCGATAACAATACTGTATTATTGAAATAATAAAGTAATAACTAAAACAGTAATATTCTTGGTGTTTTCAATACAAATTTTAATCACTACTCTGATCTGGATAAATGCGCAAAAAAACACACATATTATATTTCAATCAATCAATTTGTAATCAATTCGATGGGCCTGCTATTAATTTATATTCAAACCCTAATAGCAAGAAGTATACGTTTATAAAGTTTTTTCAAGTCTCTCGGAAAATTGCATTAATAGAATATAGATGTAATATAAATTAAAATTTAATATAATTTAAAATAATGTATACACAAACATTATCACTATGTATCTATGTGCAATTATATAATTTGGTAATAAAAATAATTTAAGGGGAGTTATGTATTTTACTCAATGTTTCTGGAAACTACAGGGCAGACTTTACCAGTATTGGACATATATATTATATTTTATGTAAGAAATTATTTATCTTTAAAATTTAGTGCAATCGATATTAATGTAAGTAACAACACAAATTGTTGGCCTATCATGTTTAAAGGAGGAAAAATGGAACTTTTTAACAAAAAATATTTGTGCTTAAAGTACCACTGCATAATATTTCAGAAATCATTGACGTGTTTCACTAGCATTAATCATGATAATTGAAGCACAGAAATATTTTATTTATTTTGAATATTGATACTTGTACTCAAATATGAACATGATCATTTAAACACAAAATTGACAACGAAATTGTTGAATCAAATAATGATAGTTGTAATGTTTTGAAAACATAATTAACTATTAAACCATATTTGAATTAAAAACGTTGCTTATTTGACGCAAAATCAAATAAGGTTTGTACGAGTATTTGATTTTACCAATGAATTTCTTTCGGTGTATTCTTATTGAAAGCGGTTTGCTTATCATCAGTCCATATTTGTAAAAATATGCAGAATTCAACTTCAACAGAATTATGTTGCTCATAATTCCTCCATACCTCTATTGCATTCTGTTCTCGATTTCAATCCAATATATCACTGATTTCAGTTACATATAGATCAATGGCAATTTCGTTTATCGGCACTATTTCCAAGTACTTAAACAGTACTGAAACGGAAAACTAAAATTAAAGGTAGTATGGAATCATTTATATTTGCATAGTGCTTTTTGCAGATATTCATTCGTATTCGCATTTTTTTCTATAAAAATATTTACTCTCTATTTGTCTTATTCCTAACTACACTCAAAAAAATTAGATGTCCGAGATGTAAATATACCTCCTTAATAATGACATTTTTACCACTTTTATGGTGTAAATATACACTACACATTGAATTTTCAACTAAAAAGTCGTAACTAATAAATTTTACATATGTTTTTTTTAATTATCGGCGGAATTCAGTATGCAAAAGTCTGTCGTTGCGTCGTTAGTGATCGGTGCAATAAAATTGTACGTGAAAACGCTAAAGGTAATGAATTGCTAAAAACTTATAATATTAATGGTTTCGGTATCGACATAATAGATTGAAAAGGTTTAAGTGCAATAATTGTTTGAATATGTTTAAGTGCAGCTGCTGCAGTTTTAAATCAAATTGTTTAATAAATTATAACAAACATTTGTACGACCACAGAGGGAAAAATAATATTTTATTTGCGTGTTTAACTTGCAAAAAAAAAATTTCAAAATACTAAAGTTTCCAGGTACATACATTTAGGAATCATAGAATATTAAAAAAAGTAAGAATAAACAAAGTATAAATTTCAATCATATAAGTTAAATTAAGTGCAGCATGATTAACTGTAAATTTATAATTATTAGTGTTACAACATTTTTATCGCCTTTTGAAAACCACGTTAGTTTTAATAACCCAATTTCGTGTCCTATATTAACCTGTTTAAAAATATTTTCTAACAAAGTTTCATTCAGGTCCCATATTTTATTTTATTTCTTAGTCAGAAGTCAATAATTTCTGCACAAATTAGAGACAAAAATAATGATATCGATATCATAAAGAGCTTGTTTGCTTATTTTAAAGAAAATTATAAATATTTATTTGAGCATTTTGAGGTAAATATCTCTGTTTAGGATTAGTACCAGATTAAAAAAATAAGATTTATTACCTTTTTTAACTTCTTTCAGTTCGGTAATAATATAACAATATAAATAATAAAATGTAAGCTCCATTGAATCATTACAGTAGAACACGGATAAGTGCAACACGCTTAAGTGCAAATTGCACTTATGTGCACTAAAATTTCATGCACTGACATTTCTTGAGAATTTTTCATACATTTGAATTTGGATAAGTGCAACACGGTTAAGTACACAAATACGTGTAAGTGCACGGAATTTTTTGCATGATATCGAACATTTGTATAGAATTTGACACGGCTAAGTGCACATTTAAAACCCATTTTCTTTCCTTTTTTACCAGCCACTGTAAAACATTGTCTGTCATAAAAAGTAGCACAATTCGACCAGTCTGCTATTTCAGTAATGAGGGATTCCCCGAAAATCAGACGTTTTAGGCTTTGGTCATTATGCTTTCCTTGAATGCGTGGCAATTTTGGGATTGTCTTGTGCAGTGTGTGGTGAAAAACCGCACATTAATAAGTGGAGTTAGATTTTATATTTTTTTAAAAAAATTACCGCGAGTTAGACATAAGTGTGTAATTTGTGATTGTAGTGATCTTGTAGCACCTTTTCGTACATAATGGAGTCCAAAAAAAAAATTATTACATTGACAATCCAGCAAATAATGGATAAACTGAGAAGCGAAACAAGGAAAAAACTCGCCACTGAGTATGGGTGTGATGTGTCTACTATCTCCAGAATTGTAAGGAACGCAGACAAGATTCGTGGAATTGCTATTGAAAATAAAAACGTTTAAAGAAAAATAATTCGCAGTGGAAATCATGAAGATTTAGACAAGGCAATGATAATATGGTCTCAACAAATGAGGCAAAAAAATGCTGTTATCTCAGGACCAATGATTTTGGAAGAAGCAAAAAAAATTTCTTTAAAAATGGGGATAGAACAATTTGAACCAAATAGCGGGTAGATACATCGTTGGAAAACAAAGAACAATATTAAATATTTCAAATTTAATGGTGCAAAAGCAGGTTCTGATAAAACATCAGCCGATTATTGGGTTAGTACTTTGTGAAGGATTTTTTTTATCAAAATTTCTCATTTGTTTTCATTGGCTTAATTTATAGGTCAAAAGCGTGCTTCCAGATATACTAAAAAACTACAATGGTGAAGATGTGTTCAATGCGGATGAATCAGCCCTATATTATAAAGCCCTTGCTTCCGGAGGAGATTCTGTTAAAGGTGGAAAAGTTCAAAAAGATCGTGTAACGCTGCTATTTCTAACAAATATGAGTGGATCGAACAAGCATATTTATGTCACGTTGCTTTCGTGGGAAGGAAATTCCTCTTCCATACTATTTTAACAGTAAAGCTTGGATGACAAGCAAGATTTGGACCAACATATTTGTAGATTTTGACAGGGAAATGTCGATGCAAAATAGAAACGTTGCTCTTTTTATGGACAATGCTGCTTGTCATAAATTGGCAGACCATATCCGTTTGCGAAATGTGAAAATTGTATTTTACCGGCTAATACGACAGCCTTAATTCAACGATTGGATCAGGGTATTATTCGCACTTTTAAAGCATACCATCGACAACAAATAGTCAGAAAGCCAATTCTGGCCCTGGAACAAGGATCTCCTCTCCAAAGCTTTGGGAAATCTTTAGACGTCTTACAGGCAATAAGGCTAGCTAAGAGATCTTGGTGGTTAGTTTCACCAACAACAATTAAAAATTGTTTTTGCAAAGTTGGATTTGTTCACCAACCTTTGCAGGAAGTGCATGAAGATGAAGCGGAAATCATTGAATTTATTATACCAGAGGATCAGTTTAATGAACTTCTTGACTGCGATGAAAACTTGGATTGTTATGGTGAGTTAACCCAAGAAGAGATCATCAATGAAGTTCGTCCGGAAAATGCAGAGCTAAGTTCCGATATGGAAACATATGACGAGATTATCGAAGAACCTACAATTAAAGTAACACTTCAGGATGCATTAAGCTCCTTATTTACGATAAGGAGATATGTCGACCAAAGTGGTGCTGAGGTTACATCTTTGTATGAAGTGGACAATTAACGACAATTAATGAAGACAATTAATGAAGTTATCGGGGAAAAAATTTATCCAGAAAAAAGTTTCTTCAAGAAATAAAGTTTCATTGTATGTTTTATTAATTTTTAATTTGCTAAAATTTTGTAAAATGAATTTTAACTTATTTTTGCATTTGATTAGTTAATTATAAAAAGACTGTTAATTTTGCTTTCCTCTTTTTACAATTAATAAAATATTGTTATTATATTTATGTGCTTATAAACATATTTGGTTCTTAATTTATTTTTTTGACCATGACAATATTTGTTAAAAAAAGAAATAGATAATATGCATTATGTGTTAAGAAATCAAATTATAATTATATTTGTTAACAAAAACTGATAAGTGCACAACACTGATAAGTGCACACAAAAAACATGCAATATCGGTATGCACTTATCCGTGTTCTACTGTACATCTAAATAATGTAAGCAAACCAATTACATCGTTATAAATGTAACTAGCTTTTGTAAATTTAGAACGTTCTACTTAAAATTACACCATTTTTGGAGTAAAATTGAGTGTAAAGTTACAAATCAATAACGTAAATATATCAATTACACTACTCTATGTGTAATTTTGTATATAAAAAATTTGCAGCTTTTGTTTAAAATTAAGCGTAAACGATGTAAAATTGCGACCATCAGCTCGATATTAAAAACATTTTTGCGTAAAAATAAACAGATGTGTGTACCTATATTTTACGACCAGGTGCTTATTTAGTATGGTGTTGTGTCCCGGTGTAAATTTACTCTTATAATATTTGGTATTCAGTTGCCATTAACAATAAGAGTAAATTTACACTAATTTTTGTTAGAGTGATGTCTTCAACATTTGAATTCTATTAATTGCACTTTTTGGTTCAAAGTCGCAAAGATTTTCATTAAAATATTGATTGCTTGGTAAAAATGAATGCAAATTATATCTTACTATTTACTTCAACAAAAACTAAATTCTAATACAGTACTAGAACAGAGATACTCGATGTATTTAAAAAAATATAAATTGGTGTCATTCGTCAGCCACTATAATAATTTTTAAATTTGATGACTATATAAAATATTCTAATAAGCCAAAATAATAACTAAGGTTAGCACCATCAATAATGCGATAATCAAGAACAAATATAATTTGTGAAATATCAAAAATGTATAAGACTAAAAAATGGATTACTGATCCAAACGAATTCAGACCTGGTATTCTGATTGACAGTTCATAAAATCAGTATTCAGCTATTGATACAGAATTGAACCGTGAGTAGAGAGCTTAAATCTCGGGATTTAAATACCGAGATTCTAAAACTTTTGTAGTCCCTAAAAGTCGGCATAGAAAACAAAATAATGCCGTCTTTTAGTGTGAAATACGAAAATCCCAGAATTAGCCTTGTGCTGGGAAGAGTAATTGTTCGAGATATTAGGATTGAATTCTTTAATCGCAAGTCTAAAATAGCGGCCTTCGTTTAGTAATGGTGCTAAACTGAAAGTATTTATTCAATATTGAAAACGAAAATATCAATTGAATCACTACCAGTGCAGAATTTATATATGTGCTTTTAAAAAGAATATTTTAAGGAGCTCATTCAGTAGTTGTAATTAACTAAAAATAATAATGTTGTGTTGCATTACCCCCCATAGTGATAAGTTCTGAAAATCTGAACTCGATCGGATAAAAGACAGAATTCGAATTCTCAACTGCTCTTATTAAAGGACTAATTTCTTTGACACTTTTTGAAAGCAATTGGAGCTTCCAATTCTGGATTTGTTTCGGTTTTCAGTACTGATTTTTTTTTAGTATAATTAATTGAAAATACTTTATTATTAAAAAATAATAAAGTAAAATAAGTAATTATTTTAAATTTTTATTTCTTAATAAATGTGACTTTTGCAAAAACTAACTAATTTCTACTTTTAATTATTTCTTCAATCTTAAGTCTATAAAAAAAATTTATCTGCTTAGAGGATCCGAATTCACGGCCCTATAAACACCGAAACACTATTGGCTACACAACATCGATTATTTTATTGAAGCTCTTACTAGTACCGACACAGAACCGACAGAATACTCACGCAGTACCGACGCAGTACCGACACAGTACTAAATTAAAGAATTCACAAATGTAAAGCAGTATTAAGACTTGTATAAGACAGTATCAAAACTTGTTCACACACTAAAGTGAAAAACGACGAGTTACTCAATTTTTGATTGTTCAGATCATTTGGAAAATTGATAAAGCTAGGATTTTTTTCTGGAAACAAAACTCGAATATTAATTATTATTTCGAAAATGCATCTATCTATTAGACACACTAAACAATAAATACATATATATACTGATCAAGAAGATATTTTAGCTGATTAAAAAAACTATTTGCCTTAGTTTCTCAAGGTATTTAAAATTAGGGAGTTTAATTGTGATAGCAAGCATATCAACATGAAAACTTTATTGAACAGGTTTCAATCACTGGGGATAAAAGATTTTAGATAATTAAGTCTACTGCTAAAATCCAGTTATTTAATAATGAGGAATATGTCTTGCATCTTCACATTAGAAATTAGAGTCATTGTATTATATTGAAATTTGTATTTCGTGTCTTTTAAATACAATTCATTTTCAACATAAAATTATCTCCTCCAAAACGTTAAGAATGTCACGAATTCCAAGCCTTATACAATCCGGTCGCAGTACTGATTTTTCAAGTAATTAGTACAATTCTTTACGTTACCGAAGCACAGAACTTTTTTAATTTGTAAGTAAGTAGTATAGAAAAAAATTAAATAATAAAGTTAGAAATTCGGGTTTCTTTCAGTACTGAAAATATATTCTTATTCGCCCAATTCTGAATTCAGTTAAACGGTAATCTATCTGGCATTTGTCTGAACTTAATTCAGATGCAAATAAAATGTGCGGTACTGCAAAATCAGTACCCAAAAATGTTATAAATGAATATGTATGAATATTTGAGAAAGCGTATATTCTTCTATGGCCTTCAATATTATTTCTTTTATAGAATTTGGACAATGCGATTGTAACTTCGTCCAATTTGAATTTTTCTGTCTCAACTTCTTGACGTATTTTTTCCAGAGATAGGTTGTTAGCCTATCGTCTTGCCCTGACGGAAGAGAGGAAACCGAGTTTGAAAGAATAATTCTGTCTGAGTTATGTTGAAAACAATCACGCTCATGGCATATTGAAGTTAAAATTGGCCAAAAATCACACGTTTGACTTGGAACCGATGTTGACCTATCGAAGGTAACAAAATTTGCACAATTTTTTTAGATTGAAATCAGTTGTGGTCCAAAACTTGAAGAGAAATTGCTGCTAAGGTAGCGCCCAACGTGGGGTTCGAATTCCATATATTTGTGATTAAGAGTTTAATGTTCTATCAACTGAACTAGACTGAAAATGCAGACTCTTAACATCAGAGTCATGGTGTCGAGCCTCACGTTGACACTTAAATCTCAAATGTCTGAGTACAATAGTACGATGGTTTCAATAGATGAACAACAACAATAATGTTTTATTTAAAAATAACTAAAATGTTCTTCCTTTATATGCTAAAAATATCTATCTGCACGCTAATAAACAAGAAAACAATGAAATTTATAGTTTAATTAGGGAAATGTACTATAACTTTTTAATAGAACATATCATTGTCGAACTTCCGTTCGCCTGCCAAACTCTCACTTATCACAAATTCGAATTTATATCTAAGACTCTTTAATACAAATCTATTGCTTTCGCTCTGTTTATCGCAACATAAGTCAACGCTCCATACACTAAACAAACAGACGTTATTATTTGCCATAAACACGAATAAATGTGCCAATGAAAAAGAAAAGAAAAAGTAAAATAATTTACGAAAACAACGAACCCAAAGTATTAACTCCGATAATTCCTCGGGGACAATCCATCACACAATCCTGCCTTTTTGATTAGAGCGTGAAACTAGTCTTTAATCACGCAAATGAGCGACATAATAACATAGTGCTTAGACCTTAAATCGATGTAATTACAAACAACTAAATCACATAAAGCCGAGTGTTTCGGACACCGTTCCTTTGAATCCTGACGACTTTCCAACGCAAACGTTATACAATACAAGAAGTTGGCTCAATCACTACATCCCCAGTCCATCAAATCCGAATTAGACGTGAACTTGATTAACATAATTGCCCTGATCTCGGGCTATAGGAGCTCATATTCAACCAAACAAGGCCGAGTAATAAATCTCATTTTGGAACCATAATTCTTCCATAATTTCGGAAAAAAACAAAACTTACACGGAAATTTACTAGAGCCCGGGAGAAGTTGAGCTTATTATGATTTACCTACCAAGGTAGTAGCTACCTGTTTAATCCAACCGGAGCGGCGTAGGTGGCGTTTACTTACTACATATTCGCTGTGAATCTTTAATAGTGGAACAATTTCATGAGGGTAATATACTTACGTTGTGTTTCCACACGACTTTATATGCACTGGGATTAGCATGCACCTTGCACTCAAAGTAGACATCGTCGCCTTCTTCTATGTCGTCCGGATTAAGATTTGATCCCAAATCTAGTTGAAGTGTCGGTATAACTGAAAGACATGAAACGAGTGTGCCGAAACAGGAACAAAAATTAAAGTACATATTATACGTATACATTATAAGTATATAAAAATAAATGATGTTTAACTAGACGAGAATACGAAGATAAGCCAGGAGGATTAAGAGGTTCTCTGCTCTTTCAAAAACTAATCAACTTAAGATACTTATCTTTAATTATATAGAGGGCACAACGGACAAAAACGGTTGCAATGTCGACCAAATGACCGGATCATTTAATTTGAGTGTGAGGAATTGCTTTGGGTTCTTTTTTGTTATATGAAATTGTGGCCATGGCCAGGAACAAGGTTAATCGAACAAATTCGGATGGCTTATGTATATTAATTAATTAATTTCCTTATTGGGTCGGTCGAAAAAATAATATCTTTTTTGCTGACTAATTACTAATTGGACATCTTTCCAGCTGTCTTTGCGTCTCCAATTTATCTGTCCGTCTATTTGAACGCACGATTACTCGAAATTGCATTCATCGCCTTCACCTGATACGGTTTTTGAGATATAAAAATTCAATTTTTTGAAAATTGGCTATCCCCCCAGTTTCGTGCTTTACATCCCCCTACCCCCCTTAAAAAGTTTACATTCAATGGAATTCACTTGTAAACCTATGTACACAAACTTCCTGGTACAATTGGTTCTGAAGATATTGCAATCCAATGTTTTTACCCCACACCCCTGCTCTCAACCAGAAAAATGTTAGCCCTTGTCTAATTTACTTATATCCCTTAAGACAACCACAAAGTTTCAACCTTCTGACATTTTTCGTTCAGGAGATATGGATTTTAGAATGTTTCAATCCCAGTTTGCAGGTGTTTCGGATGCTTTATTTCCCCCCCCCCCCCCTTCCCTACCCCTCAACCCCTACTAACAATTTTTATACTCTAGATGAAATTATTATAAGTTTAATCCAGCCCAAAAGTTTGTAACGCATAGAACCAAGCCTCGGACGAAAAAAAGTTATATATTATTTTTTGTTTATTTGTGGCCAAAAACCTCAAATCCGCTTGACGTCCGTCCGTCCGTCCGTCCGTCCGTCTGTCCGTTAGCATGATAACTCAAGAACGCCTTCACCTAGGATCTTGAAATTTTGAATCTGGATGTTTGGTTGAATTTGTAAGGCTAAGTTCGTTAACGGGCAAAATCGTCCTACTCCTTCGGGTAGCTGCCATACAAAATGTCCTTAAAACACGTGTTCAAGAATATTACCAACAACTTCAGAACGGTTTTAGCTACGTCTTTGAAATTTTGTATGTAGTATTTTTCCAATAGTTTAAGTTAAATAAATACAAATATTCTGTCAAAACGTTATCACTTAATTTACGGAACTCGCTATAACTCAAGTAATCTTTTAGCTACGAATTTGGAATTTTGTACAAATTAGTTTTGAGTAAAAAGGATGTTCGAGTTTACTAATCAGCGAAATCCTTTTACTCCTTCTGGTAGCTGCCATACAAAATGTCCTTAAGACACGTGTTCAACAATATTTTTCGATAACTTTTGAACGCTTCAAGCTACGAATTTGAAATAGTTCCAAGGAAAAGGATAAATATGTAAGAAATCGAGTGAGTCCTTCCTGCACCTCCCACGTGAAAGTCCTTTAAAAAGGACATTTTTTTTCGATGACTTACCCAGTTCAAGGTATGAAGTTAAACACTGAATATTGTCTTTTAGTTTTGAGTAGCAATCTAATAGCAGTCCTTAATAAAGGACATACAACATGCACACACGTAATTATACTTTATCCCCAACTACAATATAAATCGGAATTCAGTATTCATCTAGAGTATTATACGATTGGCTTGCAGCCGATCGTGACTGCAGTATGTTTTTCTCTCAAATGGGTCCACTATCATAGTTCTACATAGGACCCAAATTTCAGCCTCTTAGCATAAGTGGTTCCTGAGATCTAGAAACCAAAATATTTTGCCTAAATCACATATCCGTTGACATCGAAGAGATAGAGCGGAATTCGTAAAAATATAGACGACTTCTTTGCAATTCGTTATAGAAGAAATACAATAACTTCTAAAATTGATTGACAGGTGTTTATCTAAAAACCAATTCGATAGGATATCGGTCAGATCACACAGAAATAAAGAAATTCATGAAAATTTGAACAACCATTTTACAAAAATGGTGGTGTTGATTATTTAAAATACCGGAAAACTACTTTTGGGGAAAGGAGCCATTAAAAAGAAAAAATTAATTGCATATCTCATCACACCTTAGGGGTTGAATATCGAAAATTATTGAAATCAATTTTTAAACTATTATTTCAAACTCCTGTGCAAGTAACAACGAATTCGATATTTCATCAGACCCGAAAAATATGTAGGTATTCGTAGAAACATGTACAATGTTTCCACATCTTCTTTCGGGTGAAGTATAGCAAAATCCTGAAAACGTTTTCATCTGTAATGTAAAGTGCCCGCAAAAGTAGAACTGGAATGAAAAAAATTTGTTTTCTACCAGCACATTTCATATCTTCCACCAGTAATTTTTTTCTGGTAGTGATATTTTAGGCCTGCCTCTGTTTAAATTCGAAAATCCTATCCTAAATATCTCCTGGGATGTGAGAGACTTGGTTTTTCGGAACGAAATATTGAGCAAGCATACACCCAGCGACCTGATCGCATCCTGACAAATATCGTGACATAAAGTAGGTCCAATCGCCAACTATTTATACCGAGAGAGGCCTAAAATTCTACTGGGTCGGATTTAGTCCATCAAAATATTTCATTAGTAAATTCAGGAACTATTACTAAATATATGCAGTGGGATCTTATGTCAAAACGCATTCCATACATGCCTTGATAAATTGTTGTATCTTTTGCATATCACTGATGTATTAAATTCCAAAAAAAAAGTTTAGTGCAAATCATGCGTTTACACCCAAAAATCAAACAACCTATTTTAGGTCAGGTAACAACCTTCATCTTTTTACGTAATTTGAACGTAAGATATAGCAGCCTAAAATGTTCAATCTGTCATAATCGCGATCCTTCCACCAGCCTAAATTTTTATACTCTAGATGAAATCATATAGAGTATTATAAGTTTAATCCAGCCCAAAAGTTTGTAACGCATAGAACCAAGCCTCGGACGAAAAAAAGTTATATATTATTTTTTGTTTATTTGTGGCCAAAAACCTCAAATCCGCCTGACGTCCGTCCGTCCGTCCGTCTGTCCGTCCGTCCGTCCGTCCGTCCGTCCGTCCGTCCGTCCGTCCGTCCGTCCGTCCGTCCGTCCGTCCGTCCGTCTGTCCGTGAACACGATAACTCAAGAACGCCTTCACCTAGGATCTTGAAATTTTGAATCTGGATGTTTGGTTGAATTTGTAAGGCTAAGTTCGTTCACGGGCAAGATCGTCCTACTCCTTCGGGTAGCTGCCATACAAAATGTCCTTAAAACACGTGTTCAAGAATATTGGTCGATAACTTCAGAAGGGTTTAAGCTACGACATTGAAATTTTGTATATATTACTTTTCCAATAGTTGGAGCTAAATATATGATTATGAACAAAATCCTGTTAGTCCTTCGTGTAGCTGCCATACAAATATCCTGTCAAAATGTATTCACTTAATTTACGAATCTCACTATAACTCCAGTAATCTTTTAGCTACGAATTCGGAATTTTGTACAAGTTAGTTTTGAGTGAATAGGAAGTTCGAGTTAACTAATCAGCGAAATTCTTTTACTCCTTCTGGAAGTTGCCATACAAAATGTCCTTAAAACGCGTATTCAAGAATATTGCCGATAACTTCAGAAGGGTTTAAGCTACGTCTTTGCAATTTTTTATGTGTTATTTTTCCAGTAGTTGGAGCTAAATGTATGATTATGAAGAAAATCCTATTAGTCCTTCGTGTAGCTGCCATACAAATATCCTGTCAAAAAGTCTTCACTTAATTTACGGAACTCACTATATCTCAAGTAATCTTTTATCTTTTAACTCGGACTTTTGTACAAAATAGTTTTGAGTGAAAACAAAGTTTAAGTTTACTAGTCAGCAAAATCCTTTTACTTCTTGTGGTAGCTGCCATACAAAATATCCTTAAGACACGTGTTCAACAATATTTTTCGATAACTTTTGAACGCTTCAAGCTATGAATTTGAAATTTTGTACACATTAATTTTTGAATGGTTCCAAGGAAAAGGATAAATATGTAAGAAATCGAGTGAGTCCTTCCTGCACCTCCCATGTGAAAGTCCTTCAAAAAGGACATTTTTTTTCGATGACTTACCCAGTTTAAGGTATGAAATTAAACACTGAGTATTGTCTTTTAGGTTTGAGTAGCAATCTAATGGGAGTCCTTAATAAAGGACATACAACATGCACACACGTAATTCTACTTTATCCCCAACTACAATATAAATCGGAGTTCAGTATTCATCTAGAGTATTATACGATTGGCTTGCAGCCGATCGTGACTGCAGTATGTTTTTTTATAAATCGAACACAATATCTCATTATCTCAATAATAACATAGGTATTCACCCTTATTCTGAACTGTTGAAAAAACTTTTAATTTTCAATCCAATTTTTACTTGAAATTTAAAGTATATTTAATTTTTTTAAGTAAAGGTACTCATTTCGAGCACTTTTACCCGAAATTACTGGTATTAATAAATTATTTATGTACTTTTCAACTGAACCGTACAATTTACATGAAAAATCTCACAAAATTATGCAACATTTCGTGTAAAATTAACTATATCTATAGATTATCGATTATCAGATCTTTCGTCGTGATCGTCATCTTGGCATCCAGGATGCTTCGGTTGGTGGCGGAAGTAATTGAAATTCCAGAAGCTAACATCATCGAGTTGCTCTGCGTTGCGCTAACTTTTAGCGACAAAAAACTGTAAAGCATATAAGACGTACATCCCTCCATGTGCTAATAATCTTCAGTATATGGATCCGTTTTCAACGGTACGGATAGAATCTGCAATCGTATGCGTCCTCTCGATGAACTACTCATTCTCGGCGATTTTAATTTACCTCTGGTAACGTGGTCCCGATCTGGAGATGAAGACTGCCTTATGCCGTCCTTCTCCTCATGTCCTAGGCAGGATAAACAATTTCTGGACTGCATGCTTTCAACAGGCTTGTACCAGACCAACACGAAAGCTAATACCTCTGGACGATACTTGGACCTCGTTTTCTCTTCCGATGTAACCCAAACAGCAGTCAATCATTGTACATCACCACTGTTACCGGATTCGAACCATTATCCAGAACTTCACGTTGTTCTTAATTTTGATGCACCAGTTAATCACTTATCTCCTTCTGAAATGTCATATGGCTACAATTTTAATAAAGTCGATTTTTCTGATTTAAATCGCGACATCTCTAGATGTCATTGGTACTTAGTAAGCCGGATGTTGAAACTGCCACTTTAAACTTTTATAACACGATATTTCGTAGTTTTGCGCGATGTGTACCGGTCACATCTACTAGACAGCCTAAGCGTCTTCGTGGTTTGACGACGGCTTGATACATCTGAAAAATTTAAAAACGAAAGCTTGGAAGACATATTGTCTCTCAAGGATTGATTTGGACTACGTTTCCTATTCAAACTTACGCGACCTGTTTATTAGCCGGTCCAGTGCGGCGTATATGTCGTACGTCAATAATATTAAATTATTATTTAGGGACAAAACTAAGCGTGTCTGGAATTTCGTCAATTCAAAAAGGAATTCTGACAGATATCCCGCTTCTATGTCTTTTGATGATGTGGTCAGCGATGACCCTTTAGTCATTAGCAACTTCTTCTGGAACTACTTTCGTGCTACTTTCACTTCTTCTAACTGTGATAATAGTTTTAAGGATCATAAACACTTGACGAAGTTTCCTTCTACCTTATTGGAGATGAAGGATTTGTAAATAGACGAAGCTACTGTTTTGAAATTTATATCAAATATTGCAGATAGTTTTTCTGTTGGTCCAGACGGCATCCCTCCAAGCGTTCTAAAACGATGCAGCTCTTCCCTAGTAGCACCCTTGTGCTATTTATTCAATTCTTCTCTTCGTTCAGGGGTATTTCCCAGTTCATGGAAATATTCTACTATTAAGCCGTTACTTAAGAAAGGTAAGAGAATGAATGTACGAAATGATCAGCCTGTCGCCAACCTTTCTTGTATTTCGGAGCTATTCGAGGCTATTGTTTGTGATGTAATGAATTTTCATTGCAAATCGATCATAAGTCCATCCCAACATGGACTTACTAAGGGTAGGTCTACTACCACAAATTTAATGGAATTTGCTAATTTTTCCATTAAAGCGATTCAAGGTGGAAATCAGGTGGACTGCATTTACACTGATTTCAGTAAGGCGTTCGACAAAATGAATCATTCCATCCTGACTTATAAGCTCCAATTACTGAGTTTTCCAGTCATGTTTATCAATTGGATCAGTTCGTATCTACTTAATCGCACTCAAAAGATGTTTGTTCGTGGAGCCCTTTCAAGGTGGGTTTTCATATGCGACAATATTCTGTGACAGAAATTTGTCACGACAAAAATGTGTCACACTCTTCAGTCTGGAGTTTACATTTGTAACATTACTTGTGTCACACCTTTGCGTTAATTGGTTATGTCAGTTGTCAAAAAAAGTTAAATGGCTGGAAAGATAAGACAAAAACTGAAATTTTTGAGAAACCCTTGCACTGAAATTTTTGTCACATACGAAATTAAACTGAAATTTTCGAGAAACCTTTGAACTGAAATTTTTGTCACACATGAAAAGTCGGAGATTGTTCGACTAGCGACATGCGACAAAATTTGTCAGAGATTTGTAATCTGATTGGCTAGCTGATCTGTCACACATAATGTCACAGAAAGTTGTCGCATATGGAAACCCACCTTCATCCGACATATATAATACTTCTGGAGTACCTCAGAGGAGCCATTTGGGTCCACTTTTATTTATCCTGTTTATTAATGACGGGAGTTCGGTTCTCTCCCACTCTAAAATTTTAATGTATACTGACGATGCAAAGATTTTTCCTAATGTAACCAATGCGGCTGATTGTTCTCTTCTTCAGAGTGACTTGCAACTGTTCTATGACTGGTGTACACTAAATTGTATGCCTTTGAATATTAGTAAATGTATCACTATATCATTCTCTAGAAAGAAAATTCCAGTTAAATTTGATTATATAATAGTTTAGAAGGAAACCCATTACACAGAGCTGGCAAAGTAAACTATTTGGGTGTATATTTTAATTCTGAAGACACTTTTAATCACCATTTTAATTATATTGTTGGAAAGTCTAACTCCGTCTGGGGCTTCGTGCGAAGATAGCGCAAGGATTCCAATGAGCCGCATATTACAACAATGTTGTACTGCACTTTTTTCCGTTCTATTTTGGCATATGCCTGCCCGGTATGAGCTCCATACTATGACGTTAATAAAAATGGAATTGAGTCGGTTCAGAGAATGTTCCTGCGATTCGCACTTAAAGGTCTTCTTTGGCAAGATCCACTGCATCGACCTCCTTATTATGAGCGTCTTAAGCTCCTGCCGATTGTGTCATTGGTTGATAGACGAGATGTCCTTAGAGCGGTTTTTTTTTTGCACACACGTTATTCTACTTTATCCCCAACTACAATATAAATCGGAGTTCAGTATTCATCTAGAGTATTATACGATTGGCTTGCAGCCGATCGTGACTGCAGTATGTTTTAATCATAATTACAGTCAAATTGACTTTATCATTTCTGTTCAACAGTTAAAATCGAATTTATCAAATAAATAATGTAATATTATATAATATTTATGCATTTATGAGTGTATGTATAAAATGAAGTATTTTTTGAACTTATTTTCTATTGATTATTATTTATATTTTTGTATTCTTGTTATAAGTAATCAGTATTTGATGAATTTGAATAATAAATAAATGTAAAATTCAGTGGATTTTTTTCACTGTGTGAAACCCACCGGCGTGAAAGTAAACGATTCCATATTTTAAATTATTGAAAACACGTGAACGAGTCACTTTCTAGAAAATTTGGCAGATAATATTTGCAATGAAATAGTCGTGTTATTAAAGAATTTTTTTAAACCAATTAGGCTTTAAATAAAGAGAAATTCGAAATGGTCCAGCTCTCATATTTACATTGTTACAGTTCTACACATAATCCTGCTCAAAAATATACTTTCAGGCACCTGGGAAAGACGTCTTTAATGTATATAGATAATGCAGTTTCCCAACGTTTTCAATGATCGCATGTGCAGTGAATGGGAATCGAATGTGAACCGCATATTCGCCGTGTCCAAAATAAGCGTGATTATTTTATTGTTGTATGAAAAGGGATAGTTAAAAGTTAAATCTTTATTTGATGGAAAAAGCGATTAGTACATTTAGTTGCGCTCAGGGTTCGGCGGAAAATGGATGAAATTTAAACCCGCACTATTAAAATTTAAATTATTTTGCCAGAAACTATAGCATTCGTCCTGAATCACTTAAACCGGTGAATAGACTTGCGAACAATAAAACATTCCGAGATTATATCTTTTGCCACTAATCGCATCTGTGGATTTTCCCATTCATATAATTTTTATTTCACCTTCGTACAAAAAAAGAAGTCGAAAAAACAGGAAGGAGCTATTACCTTTACCTGGCTCAGAGTGACGGAATTTGAACCACAACGAAGAGCCGACGAAAAAACGGAACAGTCATGGCAAAAGTACGAAAGCGCAGCTATATACTATCCCAGCTTAATGTGGAGCATAAATAAGCTTCCACAAGATAACAAAGGCACACTTTAGTCCTTTCAATTTATTTCCGTGTTTGTTTACCTTGCCGCATAAATTTTTCATATGAACTTGATATGGAATAAGAGAGCAGTATACCGGTGCAAATAAAACGGATAAAAAAGGAAACAACAACGGAACGTAAGGACGAAAAAAGAACCATAGTCTTGCTTGTGATGATCACATAAATACATTACTTATATGATGCCTTTTGCTACCATTCTCCACTTTCAACTTAAGCGTTTCGACTGACGAAGAAAAGATCCTGCATCCAGGACGTGTGCTCCTAACGTCGATGGTACCATATCCCTATGCTCGTATCGTACGGTATGAAACAGATTTAAAGCCTCGGAAATTATTGGGTAGGACATAACAATTTGATGTAGTCGAGATGATGTCTTAATTTTGTACGAGAATGGCCCTCAAGATCGTGTCATACCACCGCATGGACACGGGATTCGGGTTGAGAACGAGCAGTGGAATGCGACAAAGTTAAACTGTCGCCGAGTTTGGTGTCTTAACTTTTGAAGTAATGGCAAAATTATTCCGTCTTTATTGCTAAGAAATTCCACGAAAGGAGAATACTTCTTTAGACATTCCTATTTTTTTTGTC
Source organism: Beris morrisii (assembly GCA_951812415.1). Classification (NCBI taxonomy): domain Eukaryota; kingdom Metazoa; phylum Arthropoda; class Insecta; order Diptera; family Stratiomyidae; genus Beris; species Beris morrisii. The sequence goes on from OX638312.1 coordinate 129,926,297, forward strand.
GCGCAGGACATATTTTGCACGATGGTTTTGCTTTATTGCGAAAAAATTTGTAATCTTTCGGAAATTTATTCGTAGTAACGAAATATCGTTTGTAAAATTCATAATAACTACAAATAGTTCAGAATTTTATGCTACAATATTGTCGCGAGAAAATGGAGTATCTAAATGATCTAAAGCTATTTTGTACTATATCGGCCCTACGCTGGGCGCTGGATTGATAACGCTACGATAGGCGCTGAAATGACACTGTGGGTTGATCATATGGATTGACGAAATACGCAGTGTACAAGAGTAATAAGTAACCCCTTACGCTGGGCGGGGGAGTAACGCCACACGCTGGGCGCTGAAATAATAAAATGCTGTTGCCAAAAAGGTTGTATACTACAAGCAGGTGGTATAGCGTGAATCTTCGTAGAGCTAGCGCAACGATACGATCGCTAAGTTCAAGACATTTTTTTATTACTTCCTGGAATTTAGCAATCGAAATATTATTTCTGAATAATATGGCTAAGTGGCTGCCCGTGAGAACACGGACACACTTAGACCTGAAAGGTCCGTTGTGTTACCACAGGATCATCGAATCCGGTCCCACTCGTCGAACCATTTAGAGCTTGCGATGAAGCGTTGGATTCTCGCGACCTCCATTGAGGCAAGGTCTTCGAGACAGTTGAAGAAGTAAGCTCCAAGATGAGCTTTCCTTCTGGCTGATAGAGCTGGACAGGTACAGAGAAGGTGAATGACTGTCTCCTCCTCCTCCTCATCCAGGCAGCTTCTACAGAAGTCGTTTGAGAAGAGACCGAGTCTTTTAGCATGTCGACCTATAAGACAGTGTCCGGTCAGGACACCGACTGTGGTGCTGATATTCGCCCTTTTGAGCAAAGTCAGCTGTTTAGAGCGTTTTAGATCCAGCTCCGGCCAGATCTGTCTCGCAGTGTGACATGTAACACCGTTTGCCCATCTTGAGTTGGTTTTCTCAATTGAGTCCAATCCCAGTAGCAGTTTACATGTCACAATGGTTAAAGAATTCATAGAATTTGATGATCGTGTTATTGCGCTAGCCTTACGAAGTTTCACGCTACTTGCCTGACTGCAAGCCATAGTTGTAAGTTGACCCTAGCTTTGAGCTGATACAATGCCGGGTGCAAGCAATGGGATTTACAAATCTAAATCTGTGATCACAGGAAATAACTTGGAAAGTCGAAAAATAGTAAAATGGGACAAGTGTCATCTCCCAAGGATTACACGCACTGTGAAAAAGTTATTGTTATATGTTATTTGATCACTGAGATGTCAAAAAATTTAATTTTTTCACAAAAACTGGATTTACAGGAATAGTTCAATAGTAAAAATAGCTAAAAACTGCTGCCCTGATTAGTTTCGTTTTTAGACTTACCTACTTATTCCCTGTGGCCACAGAAATAATCCCAGGTTATTTTGGTTGGATACTGGTGGTACGACGGACGCTGGATTAACGCTCTATACTGTGCGCTAAAATAACGTCAAACGATTGATGTTTGTACTTTTACGCGTGGTTTTCAAAAACACCCAACGCTATGCGCTGAAATAAGCCTAACGCTTCGTGCCTGAATAGCGCGCCTTTGCTATGTACTCGAATAGCGCACTATACGTTAAACATTACTCTACTGAAATTAAAGTTCATAGTAGTTACATGGTCAGGGATGATTTTTAAAGAGTAAAGCCCATGATCCAACCAATGCAGCGCTGCAAGCAGTACATTTTCTCACAAGCGATTTTCATGCTTCATGATCCAATCAATGCATTGCAGTAAATATTCCGCCATGCAGTAACTCAAATTTTGCTGTGTTGTAAATTTCGTATAGCGCTGCGTAAGGCAAGCCAACAGTCAAATAAAAAACGTACTAAACTAATCAAATTTTTCTGGAGGGAAGATTAGAAAATTTGAATTTTGAAAGTTTTGGATCAAGAAAATTTAGTAGCCTTAGAGAAACACTGAATTAATTAGACAATTGGCTCATGATCCAATCAAGACAGCACTTCATTCATTACTGCATTGAAGGGCAGTGAAATGTTTTTCATGCTCCAATCAATGCAGCGCTGCATGTCACATCAAATTCAAATATTTGTCAATGTTACTCTGATTTTCTATCAAATAAAATTTTTAATTCAGTGTATCTCTAAGACTACTATAATTTTCTTAATCTTAAACTGTTAAAATTCAAATTTTCTAATTTTCCCTCCAGAAAAATTCGATTAGTTTAGTACGTTTTTTATTTGACTGTTGGCTGGCCTTACGCAGCGCGATTCACAATTTACATATAGAGCAAAATTTGAGTTACTGCGTGCCGGAACATTTACTGCAATGCATTGATTGGATCATGGAGCATGAAAATCGCATGTGAGTAAAGCTACTGCATGCAGCGTTGCATTGGTTGGATCATGCGCTTATTTCGAGGTGTGTTATTTCTAAACCTCACAAGCGATGCTATGAACTCAACTCTTTCATGACATTGGATTAAAGCAAATCACAGAAAGGTAGTCCAAACTACAAGGCACATATTTGAAATGAAGGGAGGATTCTCCAGATGGTGGTACGCACGTTTCAAGACCTAGTGAATTACAAACAGTCCACGTATTCCAGTTTCCTTTGCACGGCCTCTACACAGACGCTTTTCAAGAATATTTTATCGAATGGAGTAGGTAATGGCTTAGTTATTAGATAGTATCCATGTTATGAATGTGCCATTCAGTGATCAGTGAAACCAAGAATATATCTTAACTAGAAGTAAAAGCTCAGAACAAGCCTGATTCGGAAGTAAATTTTTCCAAATCATGCACTTCAAACAAACCCTAACAGATTGGTCAAGCCAGTTATTAATACGGTGATTATGCACTAATTGGATTCCGTTGAGGCCGATAAGGTTACCAATCAACCAATTCTGAACGTTCCAAACAAAACCTACTCTCAGTACTATGATATCGACATAAGCCCTCCGCAAAAACACCGATATACACTGTGACTTCTAAGAAACCAAAACAGATGGGTCAAGCTAGTTACGGTATAAATACGGTAATTCTGCGCTAAGGCGGCAAGGTTACCAATCAACCAATTCTGAACGCTCTAATAACGACCAGCACTGAGTGCTACGATATCGACATACGCTCTCTGCAAGAACACCGATTTACTCTGTGCCCGACAATAACGCCCTACGCTGGGTGCCATAATACCGCTTCCAGCGTAGTGATTTTTCGTTACTGTATTAAAAATATACTCGTAAGGTCGAGTTAATGATGACAATAGAAAGCAGACACTTGATCAACTAAGGAAGACTTTAAACAGGTAATTAACTCTAATTTAACTTTATTATTTTAATAATAAATTATAATAAATAATAATAATATTATTTTAATAATAAAGTATTTCTTCTTACGTTCATGTTACTAACTCTCGCTTAATATTTTTTTTAGAATGTTAAGAAGAAAAAGGTGGGTCTGAAGCCTTATCTTCATTTTGCTTCTTGAAAATCGAAAATTTTCAGAATAGTTTTTTCACTGAAAATTTTGAGTAGATGAAAATACTTTAATTCTCTTGGTTTTCAGATTTTTCATCAATCATTTATTATCCTGTGGTTCGTATCGCAGCCCTTTTTTGGCTCTTTTTGCTCTTTTCTATAAAATACTGCTGTTTTTTTCCAGGGATAGCATCTTAGCGAATAGTATTCTTTAGTAGTTCTTTTACTTAAAACAAAAAAAAGGAATTGCGTCAAACAAAGTTCTTTATATAAAAAATTTAGGGTTGCTTTTGGCGCCCAAGTGTGGGCAATTACTGACAACACTTTTATTCGATCACTGGAGAACTTAATTATACTTGTTTGCGTGTATTTTTCTTTCCATTTTTTTAAAAAAATTTCAAAAGTTTTATTCTACCCTATATTGTGTGCCTCTTTATATCCCTAGAACACGCAAATACTAAAAAAATGGCTCAATTTCTTCATAAACTATTTCATAAATGACAAGAGCCGGGAAAAAGCCATTGATCCATCGTGAAATAATAGCCCCGTCAATTCCTTCGGGTAATGTAAATTTACACTTTATTGCGGTCGATTCTGCTCGCTATTCGCGGCCATAGACCGTTTTCTCTGTTGTAAGCTGCAACGAAGGAATCGCATAAAATTCACTTCCAAGAACCGATAGCAATCATCAAGTGTAATATTTTCCCATTAAAGTAGGTCGTTTCGTAAGAGGACAAAAATGCTTCCAGGTCTCATTATGTTGCTCTTTCAGGACGTTCCATTTACACACATATTCCGGGCACACGCTCTATGCATAGACCTAGTGAATGTTATACATGTTGCGCTTGCTTTCACGGAAAATTATTCCACGAAAGTGTAGTGTCCTTTCTTTTCCGAGTTACATCACATTTTCTCGAATGAAAAGCTGAAACAAGGTGGATTTTACGCTAGAAGTAATAGTTCGTCTAATGTAGAAAACAGCACTGTATATTCATAACCCAACTCTACTAATTGAAAAACTCATTTTTTTACGTTTGTTTTTATTCGTCACACTTCCATCTACCGGGCTTACGTGGGAGCAATTAGCGAGCTATCCTCGGTGCCATTTTTGTAATACTGTACTCTAATGGGTCGAAAAGCTGGGGTTTTTTTTGAAAAAAAAGTGCTACTTTGGTAATTAAGAGCTTAAGACGGTGCAAATTGAAATGGTAAATTTTCGCTTGAATACTAAAGAGAAAATCCGCCATACACATTTACGTACAATGTTTATCCCTGATCCACTTTTGCGCTGCACAATGAAGAAATTCTGTTTATTACAGGTGTTTTACGTACTGCCTTCCTCGTAATATTGTTGTAACAAAGGTCTTGTTCGCAGGAAAGCCTGTTTAATTCATGTTTCTACGAATTTTGTATGGAAGCTATTTTAATACTAAGCTAAACATAGGATTTTTTTTAGAGTTCATTATTTAGCCTCTTGCATCAATTTAAACTTTCACGATCTGCATAAAACTTGTTTTCAGCTTTCAATGGGATGTAATATCAAGTTTTCGCACCTGCATAAAATTCAAATAAATAAGAATAGTATTGTTGCTGATAAGTCGGTTTAGTTTATGGCCCAGTTCATGTTTCCATGCCCCAACTAGAGCAAATGCCACCATTTTGATAACACAGCTCAATTGATGCGGGTGTTCTTAAACTGAATTCTTAGCAAATTTGATTTTTATTCTTCCTAAACTATTTGAGATTATCTTAAAATGGCTAGTTAGTACCGGCCATCTTAACGGGCGTGAAGGTTTGCTATACCTTCCAACTTGTATACTTTATTTTAAGGTTTTAAGCTTAGGTGTATGATCTCCAATTAAGCAGTGGTTTGATCTATTATTCCCAGTAGACGAGTTGCCATGATGCTACTCGACTAAGTTTGAGGTCGTCCAGCTCTTATTTAGACGTATCGCCAGTATCCTAAGAAGGAAAAATCCGACAACAGTCTGGGTACAACATTATTATTTTCTGGGTAGAAGTCCAGCACTCTTTTAATGTTGAGATGCGGTGTAAGTTACTATGCAATTGACAACCTAAAAAATAAAGTTCCAAATAGCCTGCTGGTTATTCTTTAAGTTGTCAGCTCCATAGTCCGGACTTCTAACCAAACAATAATAAATTTGCGACCAGATTAATGGCGGACTTATTATATTATTTCCTTACTTCATTTTTTCTCCAATCTCAATAAAAAAATCTGCCAATAGTCTGGGCGAAACTTTATTATTTTTAGGGTCAAAGTTCGGGAGCGGTAAAAGTCGGAGTGTATCATGAGTTGCTTCGAGATTTTTAGATTTCTTATGGAAAATTAATTTTGTTCTTAATATAAAAATATTTAAAATAGAGATTTTTAGACGATTAAACATTGAAAAAGTCCGTGTAGACTATTCGAATTTCAGTATATTATGTACACTAAAAGCCCATAGAAGCAAAAACGTATTTGTTGCCTTATCAGAATTAAGAGATATGACGAATTGTTAAAACGTATACAAACTCATTACTTCCACTTGGGGTTTGAATTTCGAAAAAATTGTGAAACAGGTTTTTAGACGATTTCATAAGAAGCAACCTGAAATCTCATGAGACAAGACGGATTTTGAAAAAATTCTGAAAACGTAAGCAAACCCTTCACATCTCCTTGGTTCTGGAAATTCGAAAAATCGTGAATTGGTTGGCCGTAATAATCAATTTTACATCTCATCAGAACTAAGGGATGGCAAAAATTGTGAAAACATATACAAACCCTTGGGGGTTGAATATCGAAAAATTGAGAAATGGGTTTGTAGGCGATTATATAAAAAGTCTGTGGAAATAAAAAGCGATCTAATATCTCATCGAACCTAAGAAATATGTCGAAACTTTGAAAAGCATACAACCTCCTTACACCTTTTTGGATTGAATATCTAAAATACTGAAATTGACTTTTTGGCTTTTTTACATAGGAAACCTTAGGAAGTAAAAATGAATTCGATATATCACCAAATATGCAACCTCCTTACACCCACTTGGGGGTTGAATGTTCAAAAATCCTGAAAGGAGTTAATAAATAAATATGAAGACAGCACGAGAAAGTAGGAACCAATTCAATTTCTTATCACTTCTAAAAGAAATGACAGAACTCGTGAAAACGTGTTCAACCCGTTTATACCCTCCTAGGTGGAAAAAGGAAAAAACTTAAAAACAAGTTTTAGGCGATTATTACACAAGCCCATGAATATGAAAAGATATTCAATATCTGATAAGACGTGGATATAGTGGAATTCGTGAAAAAGTTTACAACCCCCTTTGCACCCCCTTAGGGGTCGAATTTTAAAAAATCCTGAAAACACTATCTAGGTATTTATATGAAGAATCCATAGAATAAAAATGAATTCAATATTTGGGAAGACCTAAAAGATATGACGAAAACCGTGAAAATATATGCATTCCATTTTCACCCCCCCTCCGAACGCCAATGTATATTTGAAATTTTTTTTTATCTAAATTAGTTTTCTAGTTGATTTACATAAACGTACCGAGTTTCAGCTTTGTAGCATAAGCCGTTCTATAGATAGGAAAAACACCCCCCACCCCCGTACCATACTACCCCTATAAAAAATTATATTTTTCCAAGATGCTACTAATATAGCTCTATCTAAATACGAAGTTTCAGCTTTATATCATTATAGGTTGTCGAGATATTAAAATCGGAACTTTTTCCTTTTCACCCTCCCCCACCCTCACCCTTTACACCCACACTTGCAAAATTTTGTTTTCTACTAGGGGTCTATTAGGCCTACTTCTGGTAAAAATTTGAAGCATCTATCTTACACCGTTCTTGAGATATGAGACGTGATTTTTTAGAAAAATTCTTATCCCCTCCACTTTCATGCTCCACCGCCCCCTTCAAAAATTTTGTTTCCAGCAAACTTCATTTGTCAACCTTTATACAGAAACCAAATTTTATTTATCTAGTGCAATTGGTTTGTAAGATATCGCAATCTAAAGTTTTTCACCCCCCACCCCCGTACGCCACTGCCCCCACTCAAATTTTTGTTTCCGATCTATTCTCCTAGTATACCTACAGATATTCATTAAGTTTCAATTTTGTGACATTAACCGTTTAGGAGATATGGATTTTAGAAAGTGTCGATCTCACCTTTTTTGCGTTTCGGACGCATTATTTTTCCCCCCACTCCCAAACCCCTTCACCTATATCGGCAATTTTTTTGCAAATGGGTCCACTACTGAAGCTCTATATAAATTCCAAATTTCAGCCTCCTAGCATAAGCGGTTGCTGAGATCTAGAAACCAAAATTTTCCGTCTAAAACACTTCCCCCTCCTCCCCCCTCACACCCCCACCCCTCCAAATTTGGCCACTTCAAGGGGCCTACCCAGTCTGTTCATAAAAAAAATTTTAATCTAATAGCTCAAAGGGTTTGGGAGCTACGAGCCTTCAAACGATTTTGCGTACAGCGGTCGACGTACGGCGTACGGCGGACAGACGGACTGAAATTTTTTATTGCTTTTTTCGTGTCTACTCGTCATGAAACGTGAAAAAAAAAATTTTGAGGGTAGCAAATTTTTTTTTTTTAAAAATCGAAAACAATACTGTATTATTAAAATAATAAAGTAATAAGGGGTTGTATATTAAAAAATTCTGAAACCAATTTTTAGGCGATTATATAGAAAACCAGTCAAAGTAAAAAAAGGATTCGATATCTCATCAGACCTGAGGTTCTTAAGATACAAAAATAAATTTTTTTGTGAAAGGATATCACCCCACTTCCTTCACCTCGTTCTCAAAAATCTTACAATCAATAGACTCAACTTGTAACCCTATTGTTGTATTCGAACTTATTGCAAACAAGTTTCGTTGTGGTATAAAGTTAGTGTTTCAATACACTACGATGTATGTTCCATTTGTTGTTAAAAATATCTTCTCACAAGAAACAACTCGATCACCAATGGAAATCAACAATGAAATATTTATTTTAAAATAGTTTAAATTAACTTTTACATAAATTATATTTATGTTATTTAACAATGTTGTAGGAATTATTTTAAGGACCTTTCTAATCGAAAGCAATATTAAAAACTAACAAAAATTTTATTTTATTTTACGATTTTCATACGCGGGTTACTTGATCACTTAAAGTCACAATTTATAACAAGTTCAAAGTCCCCGACTTCTTTGATTCGAAATAGTGCCGCGACGTGCACTACACTATATACATAAAACAAATTTTATCTTCCTGGTACAGTTGGTTTGAAGATATTATAATCAAAATTTTTTTACCTCACACCTCACCACCTCTTATCAAAATTTTTAAAATTTAGGCTTCTAGCATCCCTTGTTGTGGTTGTTGTTTGATGCGGGGAAAGACACGCAGCAAAGCAGTGCATCTCGAGCACTCAGGCAAAGATGGGCCATTGTACTCGAGTCACCCAGTCTCTACCCAACTTTTTTGTTCTCCTCACGAATTGTAAGAGCTCAGGTAGGGAGCGTGAATGAAGCTCCTCCATCCTCATAATATCAACGCCGTATATATGCATTTTCGCGAAAGAGTAAGCTGGATACTCTAGAAGAAAATGTTCCGTTGTGTCGACACTCTCGTTGCTAGCATTGCACATGGAATCGTCGATGATTCGTCGAGAGTTATGCCCTGTGAGGACACCAACCAGAATATCATATTCTCTTCTGGTCAGTTTAAGAAGAAAAGCAGCGGTTCGTCCACTTGGTTCCTCAAGAAGGTTTCTAGTCTGCCGCAATCCTGGATGAAGCCGTCATCTCTCAATGTGTGATACACTAACCCACTCAGCGATAGCAGCCCTAACAGAGGCAACAGGCAGACCAAAAACCGGTTCTGGTCCAACCAAAGGTCACTTCGATCCAGCCTTTGCTAATGCATCAGCTATTTCATTGACATTTATACCCTGGTGGCCTGGAACCCATATGAGCTTTAAGTCATTGAGTCTGCCAACCGAATTCTTTAGACTCAGGTACAATCTTCGAAAAGACGATTGGATTATCTATGGACTGTAAAGCGGCCTGACTTTCGCAGCAAATTCAGATTCGCCTGCGTCTCCATCTGCCCTCTATAATCCCTTTTACCGCCTTCAGGATCGCATATATACTTCCCCTTGAAGACTGAAGTATGTTTTCCTAGGCGAAAGAATATTTGAGACCGTCAGACTGCAAGTACAAACCAGCTCCCGACCCGTCTTCAGTCGTTGAGCCGTCCGTATAAAATATATCAGTGAATTCGCCAAGCTGTACAGACTGGTTTTCTCACTCTTCCCTACTCGGGATTACTATCAGGTGTTTCCTTTTGAGCATACAGGTCGGAGCCAAATCATTCGGAGTCATATCGAAGATGGACCTCCCAACCATTTCTCCATGACTCGTGCAATGCTCTTTCCTCCACAGCCCTAATCGCATAAGTCTGTGTGTAGCTCCCATTGCTTCCGCCTGAACAACAATGTCAAGGGGTGGCAGGTTTAACAGTGCATCGAGTGCTGCACCCGGTGTGGTTCGCAAGACACCTGTTACACCGATGCAAACTGTCCTCTGTAGTTTGGCATCCCTTAATATAACCAAAAATGGTCAACCTTCTGACATTAACCGTATAGGAGAAATGTATACTAGAAAGATTCGATCCCTGCTTTCGCGCGTTTCAGGTGTATTATTCCCCTCCCCGCCATCCCTCCACTCAAGCACGCCTATCGCCCATTTTTCTACAAATGGGTCCACTATGATGTTCTACAAAAATTTCAAATTCCAGCCTCTTAGCATAATCAGTTCCTGGGATCTAGAAACCAAAATTGTTGGTTTAAAACGCTCCACTCACCTCTCTCCTCACACAAACACATCCCCATCTCCCTTCTCAAACCCCACCACCCAAAAAGTACCACTCGTATGGGTTCACTCAATCTACCCAAAAAAATTAATTTAACTTAATATCTCAACGGGTTTGTGAGCAACGAGCCTACAAACACTTTTGAGCTTTCTGGGTAGCAAATTTTGTTGGAACTTTCAGGTTGATTACAATACTTTATTATTAAAAAATAAAACTATAAAAGAGACAGGATCAGTACACCAACAGAAGAGTATGTATGCCACTAGGTCAAATATTTGACAAATTCAGTCAGATATTGTAATTGTCAAATTTTTGGTTGGCTCATTATTTGAATTACTTTACACAAATTCAAATTTTCGTCCAATTTTTCTAATGACATTTTTGACAGCATTTCATACAGTATATTTATTTACCAAACAAGATATTTACAAATTCAACATTAATTCAGATTATTCTAATTTAATACAATTTGACTTAATTTAATTTAATTTAATTTACTTTAATTAGTATAAAATTATAGGCACTAGTAAAAGGTTGGTTAAACGGGATGTGAAGGAGTTGATCAGATGGAACGCAATTTCAGTTTGTATGTACGCTGAAATTATTAAATGTTCTACAGCATCTGTTAATGGGTTCATTTTGACCGTAATCAGTACGATGGGGATATTCCTTAAGAGGTTTTGAATGTCTCGTCAGCCTGACAGTGTCGTTAAGTCTAATTTTATTTGTAAGGTTGTCAACCTTAATATCACCATTCAAGACATCTAAGGTAAAGCAGGATGTAAGCATAGTTCTTCTAGAGCTGAGCGGTAGAAAATTTAACAATTGTAGCCTAACTGAGTAGTGTGGAAGGTCATCAAAGTCTCTAGGGTCATACAAGTCCCAAAGAGAAATTGCTTCTGGATTGACTCTATTCCTTTGCTGTATATTTGGAAAAAGGGATCCCAAATGGGACATGCATATTCCAGAACAGGGCGAACAAGGGAACAGAATAATGATTTAGTGACCCATACATTTTTGAACTCTTTAGCCCTTCTTTTAATGAAACCTAGAAGTTTGTTGGCCTTTGAGATTATTTAGAGATTTAAAACATAGTTTATTGTCAAGTAGCACGCCGAGGTCTTCAATATGGTCTACTCGATTTAGACCATTTCCACTTAGGGTATAATTATGGTGGTAAGTGGATTCTTTACGTGAGAAGCTTATCATGTGACATTTACCGACATTAAGCTTTCATTTATTTTGACTGCACCATCCATCTAGTGCCAAGAGCTTGGATTGCAGGAATACAGCATCTGCGGGGAAGCTAATGGAATGATATATTTTCAGATCATCGGTGTATAAAAGATGTGAGACACTTTCTAGTACTTCCGAGAGATCTGAAATGAAGATGTTGAATAAAAGAGGTCCCAAGTGACTTCCTTGCGGTACACCAGAAGACACTGCTATTTCTTTGGAAATGAAGCCTTGTTACTTAATACATTGAGTTCTATTACTAAGATACGACTTACGTCAGTCAAGTAAAAGTCCTGTTATACCGATTTTTTTAAACTTAAAAATTAGAGTATTGTGATCTACTTGGTCGAAGGCTTTGCTAAAGTCAGTGTATATTGCATCGATTTGGCGCCCATTTTCCAGTGCGCAGAGTGTATCAGATACAAGAATCATTAGGTTAGTCGTGGTGGAGCGACCTTTTCTAAAACCGTGCTGCTGGTCATTAAGAATGGGGTTGATAATATTAGTGACTTTATCGCAGATAATTTTTTCAAATAATTTCGGTATGGCTGATAGTTGCTATACCTCTGTAGTTCTCAACGTTTCGTTTGTCACCATTCTTGTGAATGGGCGTGTAATACAAGCTTAAGGAATAATAATAGTTGTCTTCATTTATTATAGACACATGTGGAAACTATAATGTTTTTATAATGTTTTTATTAATAAATAATTGATTAATTTATTTAGTTATTGTTCATCTATTTGTAGCTCTGTAGATTCCGGAATATGGAGTAAGTCCCACCAGGTGAAGCGAAAAAAGAGTTTGACTTTCAAATGGGGTATCATCCGAAAAGTTACGCTACTGACATATAACAATGGTAAAACATTTTGGTAGTTTTAATATTGGTGTAATATCTAATAAATGTTTCTCATTACATCTTAGCCAAGATTTCGACACTTACGTATTCTCGTTGTAAACATTGTTAGGTAAACATATAAACAAATCAAAAATTCTCTTCATACTTACAAAATACATTCAATTTCATTGATGTTTCCCGGACTCCGTTTTTGACTAGTTCATTAGTCGCTCGACAAATGAGCACTTTGCCATGATCTTCCCTCGTCGGCGTTAATCCCAGAACGGATAAACTAACATTTCCATCGGCTGAAACCTGTAAAATACACAACACAAAAACAAAGAGGGTAGTAGGTAAGAGGGGGCTCAACCTGGTTTAATTAGATCCAACATTCATCGGATTTGGATGCAACAAAAACAATTTACTACTGCACCTATGCTCAGTACAGGACTCTACAGATTTATCAAGGCTATGGAAATTGCTACAAACCTTTTGATTATACGCATGTAACTCGATATTGTCCATCCACCATGTGATTTTGGCCGGCGGACGGGATCCTACCGCTTGGCATTCGATTTCGTACTTTCGATCGGCCGACATCGGTTGATTATTAAATGATATATCCACCAGTAACGGACGAACTGCATATGAAATTCAGAAAGGATAGACAGGATGAAGAGAAAATCCATTTAAACAAACAGAAATACAAACAAAAAAATCCGGGAAAAAAATATTTTGGGAAATTTAAATTTTAACCCGAAACTGTGCACAGCACAGAGTTCAAACGGCCTTCCCAGTTAGCAGGAATATGTGAACAACGGCCACCAATAACGATTTAGGGGTGGTTCTCAATCCCCGATCCGATATACAGATAGGTGTATATTTTGAATTTCAAGGGAAAATCATTTTGGAAACTTTGAACTGCTTGTATGTCCAGGAAACGAGTACAGCGGGAATAGTCGCTGCATTTTATGTACATATGCACGTTGATTATTTGTAGAATATGCCAGTGCCAGGGAGTGCAGCTAAGGCATTTCGATGCGATGCCCTCGTTTAATTGCATTTGTGGACTTTCGTGTTTTTAAATCCGGAAATGGATTACTGAAGTTTATTGAACGGAATAATGGATATGTGGAACTGCAGCTTATTTCTACGTACGTTCGAAACTATGCAATTTGTTTTCCCACCCGGACTGTACCGAAGTTATAACATTACTATGGAAATAGTATATCGAATAAAATGAGTACTTTCTGATCAGATGAATAATTAAATACTACTTTTTAAAAGGGTATTTTTTATTAAATTTTATTTCAACACTATGTCCATGGTGTAGCGTAAAAAATTTAGTAAAGGTGGAATTATAGTAAGGGTGATGCGCGCAACTGACGCGATGGTACAATCGCATCGCGAGCTCTATATCGCGATACTAGTTGTAAGGTTACTACTTAAGTTTTGAGATATGGCAAATGGTCGCCTGTTTTTTTCGGAGTAACTGGACATGTCGCCACCGTTCCATTAGAGCAACGTAGAACTGTGAATTCCGAATAGTACACCAGCATTTGTTTGCCAGAAGTTTTCGGAAAAATCGGGGAAACCAATCGCCGAAGACGAACCATTCTCCACCACGCCAATGCAAGCTGTCACACATCAGCTCAAACAAAAACGTTTTTGAGTATTCAAAACATCGAATTGATGGGTCATCCGCCGTACAGCCCTGATTTGGCACCAAATGATTTCTTCTTATTCCCGCAGATCAAAAATAAATTGCGAGGTCATCGTTTTTCGACGCCTGAAGAAGCGGTTGATGCGTTCAAATCAAGTGTTTTGGAGGTATACCTCAATCGGAGTGGAAAAGCTGTTTCAAACGCATGCAAAAGTGTGTGAATATTTAGAAAAATAATGAAGCAATTTTTGATTATAATATATATAATTATGTCTATCTCAAAACTTAAATAGCAACCTTAATAAGCGCTTTGAATCGCTTTGCACAACTGTGAAATAATTTCCCAAATACCAAAATATTACGCGATATTTATTGACCGGTCGCTTTCTGTTATCTGTTGTAAAGAAACATAGAGTCTGTAGAATTTTCTGCAATCATAACCGATTGTGCGAAAATTCTACTGATCCTACTGATCATTTTTTGGGTCAGACCGGACAAGACAGCGAATTACCTTTCATTTCAGAATAATTTTTAATTATGTACTTCTCAGCACAAGGATTTTGGAATTTGCACAGAGTTTTCCACGATATGTTCGGATGTCGAAAAGTTCTTTTGGAATTCTGCCTGATAAATCCATGAAATTCTTATTGCTTTTCCTCATGGAATTATCTCTAAATTTTCCGAATGAAATCCACCTGAAACTTCTGTCTCACGTTCCGCTATATCAGAAATAGCTTGGAACTTTCCGAGGATATCAGAACATTCCGCTTTATTGGTCTGCTGGGGCGTGCAAAGCGATGCGATAGATTTGTGACCACAGCCAAGCAGAGCAGAGACGAGCCAAGCAAAGACGAGCCCATCAGAGCCAAGCAGAGCTGAGACGAGTCCAGCAGAGCCAAGCCAAGACCAGAGACGAGCCCAGCAGAGTCAAGCAGAACAGAGACGAGCCTCCGTTGCGGCAAGGACACCCAGACTATTTGTGACCAGAGACAAGCAGAGCAGAGCAGAGACGAGCCCAGCAGAGCCAAGCCAGAGCAGAGACGAGCCCAGCAGAGTCAAGCAGAACAGAGACGAGCTTCCGTTGCGGTAAGGACACCCAGACTATTTGTGACCAGAGACAAGCAGAGACGAGCCCAGCAGAGCCAAGCAGAGACAAGTCTCGCAGAGCCAAGCAGAGTAGAGACGAGCCTCCATTGCGGCAAGGACACCCAGACTATTTGTGACCAGAGCCAAGCAGAGCAGAGAGAAGGCCAGTAGATCCAAGCAGAGACGAGTCTAGCAGAGCCAAGCAGACCAGAGTCGAGTCCAGCAGAGCCAAGCCAAAGCAGAGACGATCCCAGTAGAGTCAAGCAAAGCAGATACGAGTCTCCGTTGCGGCATGGACACTCAGACTGTTTAAGTAGTAGGCTTCTAGATGAGCTTTTTTTCCAAGCGCAAAGAACTGGATAGGTACAGAGAAGATGAAGGTCTCTCTTCTCCTCCTCCTCGTCCAGGCAGCTTCTAGAGAAATCGTTTGAGAAGAGACCGGGTCTTTTAGCCTACCGGCCTATAAGACAGTGTCCGCTCAGAACACCGACTGTGGTGCTGATACTCGCCAATTTGAGCTAAATCAGCCTTTTAGAACATTTCAGATCTAGCTTCAGCCAGATCTGTCTGGCAGTGTGACATGAAATACCATCTGCCGATCTTGAATTGGTTTTCTTAACTGAGTCAGTCCAATCCCAGTAGCAGTTTACATGTACAGAGAGGCATCCCCCAAATTCCGATGTTCTGGCATAATCTGAAGGGTAGTGCCGAGCGTGTTCGTCAACCACACAGTTACCTGGAATATCGCTGTGCCCTGCCACCTAGCAGTGATGGATATTGAACTGCTGTGCCATTTCCGACTTAACATTCTGTACATGGAGAAATGCTACCCGACCTGGGGAACAGTCACGTAAATGATTATATCAGACAGATAGACAGAGAGTCATTCAAAGCGTTGAGAGGGACATTGCAGGTATTGACGATATTATGATATGAATATCAGCGGTTTATCAATTGTATTACATTTATACGAGAATAAAACGTTTTTTTCTGAAACTACGGGAGAGACGAACTTCAGGACAGAAGGCCAAAGTTTTGCCAGCCATCTCATATGCCTACTATTAATTTTCATAAATTGAAGAGGTTGAATTATTTTCAAATGCCAAACACATGACCCAATGTCTTCCATTTGAACTGCTGTTCATATAAAACTGAATCAGTTTGGCACGTCGTCTCGCAAACACCTGTCATGATATTAGCAAATCCCGCCCAATTTATCTCTGTCCTGTCGCCGAAAACTTTTCACCATGTAAACTGCTGTTAGGAATTTTCATACAGCACATTCCCCTGCCTGTAGACCGACCCTTCCTGCTATACAACGCGAAAAAAAACCCGGCCTTTTACTTTCCGCGCTGCTGTCATCCTCGACAATAACCGCAAAACCGTAATGTGGGACATAACGATATATGATGGAGTCGCTGGTATTCAGTGTCAAGTTGTTAGCAAACTCATAAACAAAATTCCGGAACGTTTTAGTTAACCGCGAAATCATACAGCTACGACTGTGCGACAGTAATTGGTGTTGCCAGCTCGCGGTGTATACTGCGTGTACGCCATCACAACCACCTTCTTCTACAAAAAAGAACTTTCAACATGGCGTACCGATTCCAGTTGGATAACATGCAACGTCATATAATACAAAGGCCTTTGTTATCTTAGGTTAGCGTTTCGTTTTATGGTTAATTCCAAGTAAAAAAGTAACAGAAAAATCAGCCAAATTAAATGAAATGTGAAGGTAGTTTATGAGCTAGACAATCGGCTCCTCCTGTTCCACAAAATGTCCTTTGGAATACACACATAATACTTACGGTAAAGGTCTATCGTGATATTCGTCGAAATAATTTTCTTGCGAAAATTACTAGCCTGACAGGTATAAACGGCGTGCTGATGGATACGTGATAAATTTCTGACCTCCAATTTGCTATTTAGTGCTGACGGGAACGTAAAATCCAGCATTGTACTAGAAAGTACCTGACCATTCATCGACCACGTCACAGAGGGCGGTGGTGTACCTGAAAAAAGGGAGAAGAAAAATATTAGGTGAAATTTACTAAATCGATTGGCGGATTTAATGGCCGCACTTGCGTTGCCATACGTAGCCATTTTGGAACTAAACACCCTGCACGTGCTCTGCACCCCGTTATTGAATAACGAAAAAATTATTAAACTGAATTTTAGGCGATTAAATAGAAATCCCGATAAAATAAAAAACAATTTCATATCTCATCAGACCTAAGAGATATGCCGGAATATGTAAAAATTTAAATAATCTTTTCAGAACAATCATTTTACACAAACTAATTTGATAACTCGACATGCCTAAAAGATATAACGAAATTCGTGAATAATATGGAAAAACCCCTTTTCAAGGATACTTTTTTACGGCACATTTATATGTCAATAAAAATCTCAACTTCTTTTCTTTGGTCCCGTAGTACATCTACATATACGCAGTAAGTTTCAACTTTCAAGCATAAACAGTTTCTGATATAAAAAAAAATCATCTCCGTTCCATGCTACCCTTATCGCCAAATTTTTTTCATTTTTTTAGGATGCCTCGATAGTGGCTCGATATGTTCGTCAATAATTAGCTTTCTACCCTTGCAATTTTCGAAAAATAAATATCAGAATTTTTTCCTTTTCACCTGCTCGCACTTTCATTCCTACACCTCAAAAAAATTTCTCTGCTGGAGGTCTATTGGGCCTCAATTCTGTAAAAATTTTAACTTCATATCTGGAACGGTTTTTGAGATAAATATTTTTACAGCAGTTGAGCACCTTTCTCTAGTAGAGAAAAAATCTGCCAATGGTCTGGGCGAAACTTTATTCGACAAAACAAAGTTCGAAAGCGGTCAAAGTCGGAGTATATCATCAGTTGTTTCGAGATTAGGACGTATCTTGGAAAGTTAATTTTGTTCTTAAAATAAAAATATTTAAAAAGCCCGTGTAGACTATTAGAGTTTCGATATATTATGTACACTAAAAGCCCATAGAAGTAAAACCGAATTTGTTGCCTTATCAGGCTTAAGAGATATGACAAATTGTTATAAAACGTATACAAACCCATTACTTCCACTTGGGGTTTGAATTTCGAAAAAATTGCGTAACATGTTTTTAGACGATTTCATAGGAAACAACTTGAAATCTCATGAGACACCAGGGATTTTGAAAAATTTGTGAAAACGTAAGCAAACCCTTTACACCCTCTTGGTTCTTGAAATTCGAAAAATAGTGAAATTGGTTTTTAGGTCATTAAATCACATGCCGTAATAACCAATATTATATCTCATCAGAACTAAGGGATGGCAAAAATTGTGAAAACATATGCAAAACCCTGGGGGGTTGGATATCCAAAAAATGAGAAATGAGTTTGTAGGCGATTCTATAAAAAGTCTGTGGAAGTGCAAATCGATATAATATCTCATCAAACCTAAGAAATATATCGAAGCCTTGAAAAGCATACAAACCCTTACACTCCTTAGGACTGAATATCTAAAAATACTGAAATTGACTTTTTGGCGCTTATATCAGAAACCTTAGGAAATAAAAATGAATTCGATATATCATCAGATCTAAGCAATATGTAGGAATCTGTGAAAACATATGCAACCTCCTTACACCCACTTGAGGGTTGAATATCCAAAAAACCTAAAAGGAGTTAATAGATAAATATGAAGACAGAACGAGAAAGTAAAAACCAATTTAATTTTTTGTCAAAAGAAACCATTTATACACTCTTAGAGGTTGAAAAAGGAAAAACTGAAAAACAGGTTTTAAGCGATTATTACGCATGCCAGTGAAAGTAAAAAGTTAGTCGATATCTAATTAGACCTGGGGGAAATGATAGAATTCGTGAAAAAGTATACAACCACTTTACACCCCCTCAGGGGTCGAATTTCTAAAAATTCTGAAAACGCTTTCTAGGTATATGAAGAAGCCGTAGAATAAAAATGAATTCAATATTTGGGAAGACCTAATAGATATGAAGAAAATCGTGAAAATATATGCATTCCATTTTCACTGATAAATTTTTTCGCCCCCCCCCCCTTCCAAACGCCAATGGATATTTGAGGTTTTTTTTATACAAATTACTTTTCTAGTTAATTTACATATACGTACTAAGTTTCAACTTTGTAGCATAAGCCGTTCTATAGATAGGAAAAACACCCCCCATCCCCGTACCATACTACCCCTGTAAAAAATTATATTTTTGCAATATGCTTCTACTAAAGTTCTATCTAAATACCAAGTTTCAGATTTCTATCATTATAAGGTCTCGAGATATAAAAATCGAAACTTTTTCCTTTTCGCCCTCCCCCACAATCAACATCTACACCCTGGCCATCAAATCAAATTAGGTCTACATCTGGTAAAAAATTTAAGCATCTATCTTACACTGTTCTTGAGATATGAGACGTTATTTTTTTGAAAAATTCTTATCCCCTCCACTTTCATGCCCCATCGCCACCTGTAAAAATTTTACTTTCAGCAAACTTCATTTGTCAACCTTTATACGTAAACCGAATTTTATTTGTCTAGTACAATTGGTGCGTGAGATATCGCAATTCAAAGTTTTTTACCCCCCCACCACCGTACGCCACTGCCACGCTAAAAAATTTCTTTCAGATCTATTCTCCTTGTATATCTAGAGATGTTTCTTAAGTTTTAACTTCGTGACATTAAGTGTTTAGTAGATATGGATTTTAGAATCTCTCAATCTCGGCTTTTTCGCGTTTCGGACGCATTGTTTTTCGCCCCACTCCTTCACCCTTTCACCCATATCGGCAATTCTGTTCTACTATTGAAGTTCTATATAAATTCCAAGTTTCAGCTTCCTAGCATAAGCGGTTGCTGAGATCTAGAACCCAAAATTTTTCATCTAAAACGCTTCCTTCACCTCCCCCTTCATACCCCCACCACTCAAAAGGTGTCTACTTAAAGCGGTATACACAGTCTACCCACGAAAAAAAATTCAACTAAATAGCTCAAAGAGTTTGGGTGCTACGAGCCTTAAAACAATTTTGCGTACACCGGTAGACATACGGCGTACGGCGGACAGACGGACTGAATTTTTTTTGCTTTTTTCGTGTCGACTAGTCATGAAACGTAAAAAAAATGTTGAGGGTAGTAAACTTTTTTTTTAAAAAATCGATCACAATACTGTATTATTGAAATAATAAAGTTAAACATTTGATGGTGCGGGTGTAGAGAGGGATGAAGGTAGGAGGTGAAAAGAAAAACATACTGCAGTCACGATCGGCTGCAAGCCAATCGTATAATACTCTAGATGAATACTGAACTCCGATTTACATTGTAGTAGGGGATAAAGTAGAATTACGTGTGTGCATGTTGTATGTCCTTTATTAAGGACTGCCATTAGATTGCTACTCAAAACTAAAAGACAATATTCAGTGTTTAATATCATATCTTCAACTGGGTAAGTCATTGAAAAAAAATGTCCTTTTTGAAGGACTTTCACATGGGAAGTGCAGGAAGGACTCACTCGATTTCTTACGTATTTATCCTTTTCCTTGGAACCATTTAAAAATGAACGTGTACAAAATTTCAAATTCGTAGCTTGAAGCGTTCAAAAGTTATCGAAAAATATTGTTGAACACGTGTCTTAAGGATATTTTGTATGGCAGCTACCAGAAGGAGTAAAAGTATTTTGTTAACTAGTAAACTCGAACTTTATTTTTACTCAAAACTAATTTGTACAAAATTCCGAGTTCATAGCTTAAAGATTACTTGAGTTATAGTGAGTTCCGTAAATTAAGTAAAGACATTTTGACAGGATATTTGTATGGCAGCTACACGAAGGACTAATAGGATTTTCTTCATAAACATACATTTAGCTCCAACTATTGGAAAAATAATACATACAAAATTTCAATGTTGTGGCTTAAACCCTTCTGAAGTTATCGACTAATATTCTTGAAGACGTGTTTTAAGGACATTTTGTATGGCAACTACCAGAAGGAGTAAAAGGATTTCGCTGATTAGTAAACTCGAACTTTGTTTTTACTAAAAACTAATTTGTAGAAAATTTCCAATTCATAGCTAATAGATTACTTGAGTTATAATGAGTTTCGTAAATTAAGTGAAGACATTTTGACAGGATATTTGTATGGCAGCTACATGAAGGACTAATAGGATTTTCTTCGTAATCATACATTTAGCTCCAACTATTGAAAAAGTAACACATACAAAATTTCAAAGTCGTAGCTTTAGGAGTTCCGAAGTTATTGGTCAATATTCTTGAACACGTGTTTTAAGGACATTTTGTATGGCAGCTACCCGAAGGAGTAGAACGATTTGGCCCGTTAACGAACTTAGCCTTACAAATTCAACCAAACATCCAGATTCAAAATTTCAAGATCCTAGGTGAAGGCGTTCTTGAGTTATCGTGTTCACGGACAGACGGACGGACGGACGGACGGACGGACGGACGGACGGACGTCAAGCGGATTTGAGGTTTTTGGCCACAAATAAACAAAAAATAATATATAACTTTTTTTCGTCCGAGGCTTGGTTCTATGCGTTACAAACTTTTCGGCTGGATTAAACTTATAATACTCTATATGATTTCATCTAGAGTATAAAAATTCTGATGTATAATTCTCGAAACACGCTAAAAACAAAAAGCTAAAAATTGCCGACTGTATGAAGCAACTATACAGGCATCCCAGAAAAATTAAGGGGGTTTAGATGGGGTTGGTTTTTTATATCCCAAAAGCGGCTTATACTACAAAGAAGCTTAGATGCAATACGAGGGTAATTAAAGCAAGAAAACATTCAAATTTCTATTCTGCTGGCGTACAAAGGTGAAGTAAAAAGATTTTCGTGAGAAGAATTTTTCCAACATTTTCACGAATTTCGTTATATCTTTCAGGCATGTCGAGTTATCGAATTAGTTTTACTTTTATGGGCTCTTTACATATATAAGCGCTTGAAGGTTTTTCCAAATTTTTCGATATCCACCACTAAAGGGTTGTAAAGTGGTTGTGTACATGTTCACGAATTTCGATATATTTCATAGGTCCTAACATGAGTCAGATACCGAATTCACTTTCATTTCGCAATGCCCGATATTAAACCCCGTGGCGGTGTAAGATATTGTTCAAATTTTCACGAATTCCGACAAATCCTTTAGGTTTAATGAGATCGAATTCGCTTTTACTACTATGGGCTTTAAATAAAGGGGTTTCAGTATTTTGCGGAATTAAACCCGGAAGAGGGTGTAAAATGAATGTGTACAATTTTACGAATTCCAACATATCACTTAGGTCTGATGAGGAATCGAATTGTTTTTTACTTTCAAGAAATTTCGATATAATCGCCTAAAAACCAACAGCCTGGGCGCCAATTTATTATTTTTTGGTAGAAATCCGAAGCGGTGTAGGTTACTATGCGACAGTCAATATAAAGAATAAATCTGTGGTCACAGGGAATAACTTGGTAAGTCGAAAAATAGTAAAATGGGATAAGTGTACTGTGGTCTTCTCTCAAGACTTACACTTACTGTGAAGAAGTTATTGTTATATGTTATTTGATCAATGAGATGTTAACAAATTTAATTTTTTCACAAAAACTGGACTTAGAGGAATAGTTCAATAGTAAAAATATCAAAAAAGAATGGGTAGGCTCCCTGAAGTGACAAAATTCTGATGGATAGGAGAATGAAGGGGGAGGAGGGGGGTGCGTTTTAGACGGACAATTTTGGTTTTTAGATCTCAGCAACCGCTTATGCTAGGAGGCTGAAACTTGGAATTTATATAGAGCTTTGATAGTGAACCCATTTGCATAAAAATCGTCAATATGGGTGAAGGGGTGTGGGAGTGGGGGGAAAAATAATGCATCCGAAACGCAAAAAAGCCGAGATCAACACATTCTAAAATCCATAGCACCTGAACGGTTAGCGTCACAAAATTGAAACTTAATGAATATCTGTAGGTATACTAGGAGAATAGATCAGAAACGAATATTTGAGTGAGGACAATGGCGTACGGGAGTGGGGGTTAAAAAATTTCAGATTAAGATATCTCACGAACCAATTGCACTAGATAAATAAAATTCGGTTTCGGTGGAGAAGATACGAATTTTTCTAAAAAAATCAAGTCACATATCTCAAGAACCGAGTAAGATAGATGCTTAACATTTTTAGCAGAAGTAGACCTAATAGGCTAATAGCAGAAAAAACATTTTGTTTGATGGTGGTGGTGTAGATGGTGAGGGTGGGGGAGGGTGAAAAATAAAAGATTCCAATTTTTATATCTCAAGAATCTATAAAAGCTGAAACTTGGTATTTAGATAGAGCTATAGTGGTAGCATGTTGGAAAAATATAATTTTTTATAGGGGTAATATGGTACGGGGGTGGGGGGTGATTTTTGGATCTATAGAACAGCTCATGCTGCAAAGTTCAAACTCAGTATGTATATGTAGATCATATAGAAAAGTAATTTAGATAAAAAAATTTCAAATATTCATTAGCGTTCGGAAGGGGGGCGAAAAAAATTATCAGTGAAAATGCAATACTTATATTTTTACGGTTTTCGTCATATCTATTAGGTCTTCCCAAATATTAAATTCTTTTTTATTCCACGGCTTCTTCATACAAATACCAAGAAAGCGTTTTCAGGATTTTTTAAAATTCGTCTCCTAAGAAGGTGGAAAGGGGGTTGTATACTTTTTTACGAATTTTGCCATATACCCGAGGTCTAAGCAGATATCGAATATCTTTTCACTTTCAGGGGCTTGCGTAATAATCGCCTAAACCCGTTTTTAAATTT
This sequence comes from Beris morrisii, assembly GCA_951812415.1. Classification (NCBI taxonomy): domain Eukaryota; kingdom Metazoa; phylum Arthropoda; class Insecta; order Diptera; family Stratiomyidae; genus Beris; species Beris morrisii. The sequence continues at coordinate 129,950,278 of OX638312.1, forward strand.
TTTCCTTTTTCAGCCCCTAAGAGGGTATAAAAGGGTTGAACAAACTTTCACGAATTCCGTCAGAAATTGAATTGGTTTTTACTTTCTCGTGTTGTCTTCATATTTATCTATTAACTCCTTTCAGGATTTTTTGATATTCAACCCTCAAGTGGGTGTGAGGAGGTTGCATATCTGATGGTATAGCGAATTCATTTTTACTTCCTAAGGTTTTCTATATAAGCGCCAAAAACTCAATTTCCGTATTTTTAAATATTCATTCCTAGGGGGTGTAAAGAGGTTGTATGCTTTTCAAAGCTTCGACATATTGCTTAGCTTTCATGAGATATTAGATCGCTTTGCACTTCCACAGACTTTTTATATAATCGCCTACAAACCCATTTCTCAATTTTTGGATATGCAACCCCAAAGGATTTGCATATGTTTTCACAATTTTTGACATCCCTTAGTGCTGATGAGATATAAAATTGGTTATTACGGCATTTGATGTAATGACCTAAGACCAATTTCACAATTTTTCGAATTTCAAGAACCAAGGGGGTGTGAAGAGTTTGCTTACGTTTTCACAAATTTTTCGAAATCCATCGTGTCTCATAAGATATCAAGTTGCTTCTTATGAAATCGTTTAAAAACCTGTTTTACAATTTTTTCGAAATTCAAACCCCAAGTGGAAGTAATAGGTTTGTACACATTTTAGCAATTCGTCTGATAAGGCAGCAAATTCGTTTTTACTTCTATGGGCTTTTAGTGTACATAATATACCGAAATCCGAATAGTCTACACGGGCTTTTTCAATGTTTAATCGGCTAAAAATCTCTATTTTAAATATTTTTATTTTAGGAACAAAATTTATTTTCCAAGAAATCTAATAATCTCGAAACAACTGATGATATACTCCGACTTTGACCGCTCCCGAACTTTGTCCCAAAAAATAATAAAGTTTCGCCCAGACCATTGGCAGATTTTTTAAAAAAATGAATTTCAGAATTTCAACTTATTTACGACCCTCCTGGATGCTATCGTAACAGCTGAATGTTCAAATATATTTTTAATTTCTCATTTTTACTGAAACAACAGAAAATTTCCATTTAACATTCGCCATTACAGGTTCATCATGATTTCAATAAATTTCGATAATATGTCAATAATATTTCAACCCCAGATCGCATAAACATTTATTTAACAAATTATTTACCCTTAATAAAAAAGATATTAATTGCCACGTCAATGCCAGTTCAAAGCTAATAAAGTGAATTTTATTTTCAATTATTTTAGCAACATAAATTACAAATGAAACTACGAATAAGTACCTACATATGAAAATCTCAGCGTGTAGTTCATAAGTTGAAACTTTTTCCGCTCACTGGAACTTGATTAAAAATTCCAGATCAATATTTTGTTTGAAAGTACCCAGGCGTGCCAGTGATTTTCGAAACGCTCTAAACTTTATGCTGCACGCTATTTTCTATAGGCTACTCCCACCAACCCTTAACGGAGGGCCGGAGAAAATGTACACCCAAGACCTACATATCACATATTTGAATCGGGAAAAATAATCCCATACGATATTTAATTAGCGTGATTTGATGGAAAACAAGCAACAGAGGAACATAAATTTGCCGCAACATTTCTGTTATATTTTCCATCGGGTGAATCCAGGATAGCAGCTAGCAACCCCTAGCCACGCGCGCCTTTTATGATTTCGCTATTGTTGCTTTTGGTTGAAACAGACGTTTATAGGACGCGCTGTCATTTACAATTAAGGGGTGAATAATACTAGTTCATGATTACGGGCTAATTGCACTTACCTCCCATTACAACGCAAATCAAGTGCAGGTCGCCACCCTCTTCGTATGGGCCGGCTCGTGATTCGATGTGTTCCCCGCGGTCGTTGAATATTTTTGGCTGTTGGGGTGGTACTGAAAAATTAAAAAAAAAGTTTTATTAAATTGTGAGGTTTTTACTTGTTTTTGAATTTCAACCCTTCCGGCTATCTGAATACTACGTTTGTACGTTTTACATGAAGGTGTATTGAATATGCGACACGAGTACAACACAAAAACTCAAAACAATCATAAAGGGCCTGAAGGCTGTGCTAGGTCGGCTGCTACGAAACAACTACCCCCTTGTTCATCCCCAATTTTTCACAACAATATTACAACACCGAGGAACGCTCAACATCCAAGTGAAAGTATAAAAACTGCACAAAATTCATGTAAAAAGTTCCCTTTTTACGACAACCTTATTGGAAGGACCATAACAACATGGTCTCTTGTGTCATTTCCAGGAAAGGGTTATGAGCTGCTTTCATGTTTATTGGATAACCAAGTGGATCTTTGGATTAAAATGGGAACGCTGAAGGGCTAACATAAAATTACATTATGCTCGCATAAATACTATGTAGTCGAGGACCTGTGGAGCGATGTAACGACCTTGTTTGAATATATTTCCTCATTAAATTGGCTCCTGGAAAGCCATCATCATGATGGAGACATTTCGTATTAAACATAATGGCGGTTTTAATTTTACTGCTTCTATTTATTACTTTATTATTTTAATAGTAAAGTATTTTAATCTGTTCTTTTATTTCGAATATGGAAGTAGCACGGAACGAATCTCAATTGAAAATTTAATCAATTTTTAAATTCAGTAAGAATAGACTTTGTTAAAATGTTTATTCTCAGCTTCTTGAAGTAAAACTTCAAGTAAGCGATCGCTTTCCACAATCATCGACCGGCGAAGATGCTGCTTCTGGCTGGTGTTAAGGAGAAATTATTAAAAGCATAACGAGGTGAAAATTCTGAGTTTGGCTTGGTCCAAAAACAATACTGGTTTATATAAACTCGCTGTGTTCCGCGGCAAAATGTTGCTTTCACCTGTTTTTTGTTTGCACAATATTTTTGAGTGATATATTTGTTGCGGTGTTTAAGACCGGATTACTTGTGTACTAGAAAAGAAGCCTGAACGTGTTCTAGGACAGTGGTTCTCAAAAGGTGACCAAGCAATGATACATACTTCGAGATGGATGGCAATCCGACCTGTAAAAAACGGTATTTGCAGTCTTATGCATATGTTGAGTATTTTTCCGAGCGAATTGACTTTGTATACGAATTACCACACTTTGCATATTTCAAATCTTTTTATGTATATTGATTGAAACCGTGTTTCAGTAGTTCTGCGAGATTCTTTAATTAAAAAGCAAATTAACACATAGTCCAAAGCATTTGAGGAGCACTGATTTATTAGTTTCCTCGCTTGCATGGCATTTGGACATGCAGTTTTGCACCCGTCTTGAAAGGTGACGCCAAATGTCTTCGAACATATCTTTCGGTATTGGTCATGATTTGTATTGCTCTGGAAAGAGTTCGGTTACTTCATGGCAGATTATATGTCTTACTAGGAATCGAGGACGATATAAAGTAGCTTATAGTGTAAGTAATACCATGGATACACTGCTTGTACACAAATTACATTATTCAAATCATGATATGCGATACAAGATGGCATGATACACAGCCCGTACATGTTATACTTGTAGAAACCGGTCCATCACATCGCACACAGAAATGAAAACACGCTCAAACAATTCTACCTGACGGGAGGATAGAAAAATCTACAACTGCCATTCATTGGAATTTCAGTTGATTTCAGTTTTAGATGGCGCTGATGGCAGTTAAAAGAAGGCTATATCAGCTAAAATCATCGAATTTATATACCAGGAAACAGGTTGGATATTATGTAGATATCAGCTCGTTGACGTACTATATGCGTATTATTGGGTGATACACTGGTAATATTGACGATATTATGATTTGTATACGAGCAGTGTATCCAAGGTATAAGATATACATTTACGTATATGTAAACAACATTTCATCAAAATCTGATTAATTGATCCTGTGTTATAATTTTGTAAGCACTTTTTCTAAATGATTTTTCAGCCTGGACAGATTAGAACGTCACCAGCACACGCGAGCGTTGGTTTTTACGAGAGTAACCATATGAAACGCATTATAAAGATGATTTGATAGTGCTGGCTACGTTTAAAATTGGTAGCGGTGACGAGTCGCCCATTTTGAAACCACGATTTTTTTCTTAAACATATGGAGCTCTTTTTCTGGGTCCACACCCACCCCCTGTGTAGAAGAATAAAGAACTTAAAGCGAAATATTTAGAATGTTGTATCTCCGGGACGACTCACGCTGGCCTTCTGAAAATCGCTAAGTATATACTAGGGGATTTTGCTATAGGCAACTTTGCTGTTCTGGTAGATCGTAACACAGCCAATAGTACTGAAAAATTATAATCATTAACACCTGCTAGTACACTGCCACACCCGGCCTGATTCCTGATCTTCCTTCCCATTCCTAAAACTGATTAAGTTCGATATCCCATTTCTTCTCCACAATTCCTTCCAACTCTCCTCTCCTTCGCACCAAGAAACACGGAAAAATATTTGATAGAGCAATACCGCGGCCAATTGGGCTCAGTTTGTTCTTAAAAATTAGCCAAAAACAGCCATCAGCCGTAGGCACCGTGCAGTGGGATCACAACGGACCCATCTAGCGGTCTATGTGCTAGCTATCTCTGTCAATAGCTACCCACCTAACCTAACCTAACCTAACCTACTAGGGGATATGCTAAGGAAGCATCCAAAAAATTACATTATTTTTGTGTTCGGAGGTGTGAGCTTCTCAATCTGTACCAAAAATGCTACGTCATAAGGTTACACTTTCTGAAAATTATTTTATCCGAATCGTTCATACTAGGATTTTAAATTATAGTCAGATACTTTAGAACAAAATGAAAAATAAATTCTTTTGGTTGGTTGGTTGGTTTAAGTGGCAGCCCTGTCCTCCAGACGGAGCTCAATTAGCTCAATTACCGTTTTGGAACAACAAACTCGTATTAATTTGAAAGATGTGCGTGAGGAAAATTGATCCGTTATATCCACTCTGTACTGTTTCGGAAGAGTAACAACTCTCCAATTTTCTTCCTCGAAATCTCGCTAAGATTACCGTAGAAGGGTTTGTCTAGTGCTCGCTCTCGGGCTCTAGGACATTCGCAAAGTAAATGAAGGAGCGACTCTCGCTCGTTCGTATCGTGGCAACTGCGGCAGTGTATATTGAACAGAATGCTTAGTTTCGCTGCATGGTCCCCAATTGGCCAGTGACTTGTACTAATCAATGTGATTCTGAAGATGTCTGCCCGGGTCTTGCATCATCATCATCAATGGCCAAATCGGGCCCTGGCCTCCTTTCCTCCTGGCCGTCTGGGTCTTGCATAGATGTTCGTATGACTTGGCTCGGTTGTAAGATGGCCACATCTTCCTAGATATGGCGCAGGTGGTTAGCCTTTTCCCACTGGAGTTAGCCGCTGATTGGAAGTGGGAGAGTATTTCCCCCTTGACAACTCCTAGCAGAACGTGAACTGGTTCTGCAAGAGAGCCAGGAAGAGCGGAGCCCTTTCTGGCCAGTTAATCAACCCGCTCATTTCCCATTATATTTCTATGCCCCGGGACCCAGAGCACAGTAATTTTGAGCCGCTCCGCTAAGCCGGCTAGTTTGTTGCGGCATTGCTGTACTAGTTCAGAGTAGATGGTAACCGAATCTAGTGCTATGATTGCGGCTTGGCGATCGGTAAAAATAACGATGTTGCGTTTCGACGATAAGTCGTGTTTTAGTGTCCGACATGCCTCACGGATCCGCAGTATCTCCGCCTGAAGACGCTACCGTGGTCCGGTAGGCGGTAGAACTTAACGACACTATATGTATCTGAGAATATTCCTGCTCCGACCCCATAGTCCATTTTCGAACCGTCGGTAAATGTTATCGTGTCAAAGTCTGTTTCCACCGTACCGTTTTTCCACTCCTCTCTAGCTGGGAAGCCCACAGAGAAGCCTTTCATGAAGCTCAGTTTTGGTGTTATGTGGTCAGTTGGTTACGTAGCCAATTATCGTGAGACTAAAATTTGCAGAATATGCAATGACGAAGACGAAACACCAGAGCATATCCTCTGTGAATGTGAGGGTTTAGCTCACAAAAGACTTCGTCACCTCGGTTAGGGTTTCATGGAACCATCCAGACCATTCCTCTTCGCAAAATACTAAGCTTCATTGAAAGCGCAGGGATTAAAGAGGAATCATAGTCAATCCGGGGGGACGTCACAATAGGCCCAACTGTGGCTTCAGTGACAGAGGTTAACCATACCAACCCCTTCTGCCAATCTATCTATCTAACAAATTCCTTTGGTAGGATGTTGCTATGCCTGTCGGTTTCGCAGTCCAGCACCCAGATTCTTTGAGTTTGACGGCATTGATTGATGCGGTGTTTTTTATATAAAGGTCGATTGGTAGGAGGTGGAGTAGCACGTTTAGAACATTGGTCGGGCATGGCCGCATAGCACCTGTGATGCCTGTTGCCGCCCTTTTTATAGTTGGCTGGGGTCGTGTGCGGTTAAAAACTTATCTCAGGAACTACTTTTGCAAAAAAAGGCGGGGAAGCCCGAGCCCAAAAAAAATTATCGTAAAAATTGGGACTTATGCTGAATATGGAATGCCTCAGTTTATCTAAAATTGCTACTCTCCGCTAAAATTGTGACTGGTGACTGTACACAGAATAGACCTGATAGTGTACTATCCCTTTGACAACATTGGCTGTCACAAGCCTAGACAAATTAGAAAGTCAAGAGACAAAGTCTACTCTCTCATTAGTAGCCGTTAGCTGTCGTAAGCCTAGCGAAGTTATGAAGCCAAGACACAAACCAAATTAAATGTGGACGGGACGTGGCTTTGAGTGTAAACTTTTATAATTAGACGTAGACGAAGATGACTATTGGAACAGGTATTTTTTATACTTTTTAAACTGTGTTTGGGAGAACGGTTTTTTCTGGACCTACACGTTCACTATTTCTCCTTCCCACTGTGACCCCATGTCACCGAATCGTGTTCTGTATGTTCTTCATTCGTGACCTCCTTTTCTTGGGGTCAAAATTTTCAAATCACGATTTTCATTTTCACGAACTCCTCCGAAACAAATCCGAACAATTTTCAAACCCTTTGCACACATCCTTCAGATCTTCAATCATGATTTTATAGAAACCTTGAAATTTTGTCCTCTGCTTCAAACTACTTGTACCAAAACGTAATATACCCAATACAATGTTCAAGTACAAAATATAGATTAGTAATCCACTTACCAACTACTTCTAAATTGACGTTGCTATTCCTAGTCTGCGATAGTTTAAAATCTACCCTACATCTGAAGTTGCCAGCATCCTTCTCCTGTAATGAAAATAAAAAACAATCCCCCGCACCAACGGTAAATAGGTTTGTTGGTCCTTCATCTGCTTCTTGAAGTCGGTAGCTAGAGCACGTATGTGTGCGTCTAGGTATGTGAAAAGGATATTTGAAAATGCACATACCAGAACAGGATTAATAATCAGTTCAGCTGGTTCCCGGAGTGTTCTGAAAATTGCTCTATCTTCGAGGACCTCTTCATCTCTCCAGTGCGATGGTGTACCGGCATGAGCACCTCTCGTATCGTAGCTGCAAAATATGAAAAGTTCATTTATCTCATATACGAGAAGTACAAATGTTTGAAACTTCTTTTCAAATCTTTTTTTTTTTCACGATCCTGGTATAAATATCTGAAGTGCGCCTTGAAACAGGACATAGATACAAAACAGATATAACGCCACGTATCATATCGCATGTCTACCATCAGAGCGGTTCAAAACAAACGCTCAGTTGGTACACAGGACAAAGACTGTGTAGCGCTACATATACGTAAAACGTAGAAAAAAAAACAACAAGGATCGAATCCTTACGGCGTCTCATACCCACCTGTATATCGGAAGATTATTCTTGTACCAAACAACTAGAAGCACTTGATCGTTTGGTAAATTTGATGATACATCACATTTTATCTGGGCTGTTCCATTAACGAGTACTCTTTGGATTTCGCCATCTGTAAAATTAAAAGAGAGGAAACAATTTTTATTATTAAACATCCTTCATTTGGGTTAGCTCATGCGAAAAGGTTCTTTGCGAGATGCCGACGATGAGGAAATTTCTACTTTACCGGAATGTAATAAATTACGTATCGATGATGTGCAAAAAAATTCGATATTTGCACGCAAAGTCTTCAAGGATGTGATTATTTTTAACGTTTTAGTATTAACCTGTTTAAAGACTCCTTGTGGAGCATAGAGCTGAAATAAACCCTTGAGTCACTGCTTCCAGCATTTACTATTCTCATCTTAGATAACAGGCTAGAAGCCAATAACACCACTTTTGTTATAAGGATTGGTAGACTGGTGCAATTTGTACAGCATTAGATGATGTACTTGAAAATCTGTCCACCTACAGATTAACATCTCAGGAACTAGAGCTCTTTAAAAGCAATGAAATGTATGTCTTACACCAATCATAGAGATGGGCAAAATAGTTCATTTGAGTGAAGTACTTCACAACTAGTCATTCACTTTAAGAAGTTAGTTCACTGGAGTACTTCACAACTAGTCATTCACTTTAAAAAGTTAGTTCAGTAAAGTACTTCAATTGAACTATATTAATATCATCATTTCTCTTCACTAACTAGCCATTCAGTAGTCACTAGTCATTTACTAGTCATTAGTCACTCACTAGTCACTACTCCTCCAATTGAACTGTTCACTTACTCTATTCTTTTCTTGAACCAGCCGTTCAGTAGTCACTTAATAGTCAGTCAGTCGTTCAATTGTGCTAATGTGTGTGGGTTGGCTTCTGTAAATAGTCGTTTACGAGTCAGTCAGTTCAGTTGGGATTGTGGGTTGAAAATAGAAAGAAGAGCGATGTATACGCGTACAGCTACTCTTCCTTACAATGGAATGTCATGGTATTCTTCTCGCACCGCATATAAATATCACACGCACATTAAATCAATGTGAATGAAATATATGATAAACTACAGTCGCGTATACCGCATTGAAGCATTAAACGCGTTCCGGACTTCTAGCCAAAAATAATAAAGTTGCTATCAGACCCTTGGCAGATTTTACTTTATTATTTTTTAATAATAAAGTGTTTTTATTTATTTACTTATTTTTTTCAATTTCAATAAAATAATAGGGGGTTAAATATCGACATAGCCCTTTAAGGGTTGCATATCAAACAATTTTGAAACCAATTTTTTAGATGATTATGTAGAAATGTAGAAATGTCGGAATTCGTAAAAATGTACGTAATAATTTCAGACTCTCTTAAGGTTGAATATTGCAAAATCCTGAAATTAAGTTTTAGATCGTTATATATAAAGCTCATTGAAGTAAAAGCAAATTCGATCTTATTAAACCTAAAAGATTTGTCGGAATTCGTAAAAACTTTATTACGTTTTCCCCCCGTGGAAAAACGGTATAAACCTCCGACACAAAAGAGGAGCTTGTCCGGCTCAGTCGAGAGACGGGTCGTGGGTGCCAGTGATCCAATGAAAGGCTTCCGTTCTCCTTTTCCGGACCGAATCAAAAATCTGGAAAAGTTAAAATCTATCGCGCGACTCAAATTCCGAATCACGTCCAGCGGAAGGAAGAGCTGTAACACGTCACAATTTTTTCCAACACACAAACGAACTAAAAGTTGTCGTGATTTAATTTAGCTGGGTTACAATTTATTTAAGAAAACAATATCCATTCAATTCAATGTAAAGAAAAATCCTAATAGTATAAAATTGCCAACCCGAAAATAGATGTAACTATATTGCCCTGAGGAGGACTTCTATGGAATGCCTGATCTACAGAAATACCTTATCCCTAGGGCGCCTCTGATGACTCTCGTACTTTTCCCACGACGGTCTCCAAGATTTCGGCTTCTGTTGTTTGAATCTGCTATGGATTACTCCCGAATGTCTAGCTGCTGGGGACCTGGGCTCCCGCTCGTAAAGAATATCACCAATTTGTAATTAACTCCAGCTGTTTTCACTCAGCTCTTTTCACCTGGATCCCGAGTTGGAACTCAAACTATTTTTCTTCTTCAAACGTAACTATAATACTCCAATCGAGGTATCACAACTTTACTAGGGCACGATACTATTCAAAAGAGACCGTTTTCTGGCAAGCACTTTCCTTCAAGGCTCGCCCAGTTTAATTTCGTCAGTTAGTTGTCCTGCTAATTGGCCTTCGATTTTCAGTACGGGTCAATATCTCACCTTTCAGGTCTCAACTCTCTCTTAATTAGCTAACTTTTACTATCGGTTGATTCGGTGTCCACTTTTTATTCTTCATCAGACTTCTTAGCATGGGTCCAAACCGGTGATCTACTTTATCGATCGTTGCACTTACTCAGATTCGCGTAGTCTCCGCCATGATTACTATGCGAATTCGAATGTCACTTGACATTGCTCGGACGAAGTGTTGTTTACGTCTCATTAGTTTACTTCTGTGCAGTGTTCGTGTTGTGAAATGTTCAATTGCGGATGTGTTCGATGTTGTGTTTCGACTTATGTGTTCGATGTTACAAGTTATGTGTTTGTCGTCCGAAAGGACACCTATCTGACTAGCCCTACCTAACCCTAATACATTTTCTTAACCTTTTCCTTTTTCCTCGTAAGCCAGCTCCTCTTCCGTTTTACTGAATTTATTTAATTTAATGTTTCTAATCCGATCCTTATGTTTACTTTTAGGCGAAAGGTAAAAACGCGCAGTTGACTCAATAGGGAATGTTCTGGATCAGCAGGTAAGCAACCTGCTTCTCGTGCATTTCATTAAAACGATATAATCTTGACTCTAATTTTTTTTTTATTATTTTACAGATTGAGCCTCTAGCCGGAACGGATACAAAGTCGGCCGTAACAACTTGGACAATGCTTTACACCCTCTGGGGAGTTGAATATCGAAAGATATATACTTTAATCAGTTTTTTCCCGATTACATTTAAAGCCTTTAGAAGTGAAAGCGGATTCGATATCTCATTAGGCCTAAGAAATATATCGGAATTCGTGAAAGTGTACACAACCACTTTAAACACCCGTTTTGGTTCAGTATCGAAAAATTTGAAAAACGGTTTCTTGGATCATAAATAAAGAGCACGTCGAAGTAAAATTAATTTGATAGCTCGACATGCCTAAAAGATATAACGAAATTCGTAAAAATGTAAAAAAAACCCCGCATCACAGATTATGAGCTGCAAATATTTCCAAAAAGGTAATCTAATGCCGCATTTACACTGTGACGACTTTTGGAAAAATCACCCAATATGAGCGAGAGGCATATGGTGTTTGCATATAATATGCAGAATGATGTGGAACGAGTAGGCATGATAGCATAGTTGCTATAATTTTACTATAGTCAGCAAGGGGAAATTAGCCAGTCGACTTTGGCAGTTTCCTTTTTCAAATAAACATATAAAAAATTGTACAATTCTCATTCATTTCAAATTTAATATGTGCGTACTGCAGCCATTTTCCTACACTGTAGCACGCACCATATAACTGCCAAATAATAACAAACAATTTTACCGGATATTCCCCTCTACAAACGTGTGTATACTTATATTTATTCTTCGTTTGTAAATGTGTGAGTAAAGTCGGTAAATTAGCCATAAAAATACTATCTTCGAGTATATTTGCTATAAAGTCTGTCATGTTCAGCCGACTTTTATGGTAAAGGGAAACACATAAACACAACTAAATTTGACACTTCGGCCGATATTTTTCTATCTCTGTCCTTTTCTAGTCCGTGAAAATTTCCCATAGTACTATCCTTAACTAACACTTTCCCGACATATCGCCGCAGTGTAAATTAGCCATAAGCCTCATACTTCCATTCCCCAAAAAAGATTGTTCAGAAATATCTAGTGTACCTACTTAGCGAGAAAATTTTAAGCATATTACTTAATGTGCTCTTCATGTTTAGAAATTTGTTTTACTGCTTTTTATCAAACACCTAGAAGCCACTTGAAGTTAAATTTATTTTTACCGCAAATACTGGAGTCAGTCTTTGATATGGTAGCAACAAATTCATTTTCGTTGATGAAAATGATGAAATTGAGTATAACTTTGCATAAGTTAGTGATATAATTATTATGTCTGCATACTCCAAATTTCAACTAGGGTACGTTTTAGATCTTTCAATATACAGTTTTTATTAAAAAACAGTCAAATACAACTTAAATTTCGTGTGAACCAAAAAAATTCGTTTTCGATTTTATTGGAAAATCTTTAAGTTAGTTCCGTTAAGTCGTGACTGTTGTATGAAATTCAAAACGAGTTGGTTTGAGTATCGAACGCTGAATACAATCGCTTCTTGCACGTATTTTGTACCATATTTTTTTCATTTTAATTTTACTCCACGTCGTTCTGTTTATTGGTAAATGGTGAGAAAATCTAAATCCGATGAGTGCCATCGGAATAGGCATATTTCATACTGAAAATGAAAATTTCTTAAAAGGTTATTTTTCTTGAATTACGATCGAACTTCTGGAATATTCACAAAAGTTTATACACACCTAGTAAATAATGCATAAACTACATGCAAGAAAAATAAGAACAAGGACCTCGATACCTGCAAATATCCACGTGCTTGCCAAAAATATTTTGCCTTGAAAATTCATGGAAATTTATACTTGTATCGTAGGAACTTGATACATGGCTTATTTTAAAGTTCGTATTATTCAACGGCAGAGAAAAATACGTAACGTCTTAGGATATGAACAAATTTTTTTCCTGTGATATAATATATCACAATTATCTCAAAATCGGAAAAGGTCACTCCCGAAATATTTGTATTTTTGTTCAAATTTGGTTTATAATTTGTTCTATTTTCAGTTTGATACTTTTTATTTAAGGTCTATCTGATGTTCGAATTCGGTTCATAATTTGTTCTATTTACAATTTGATACTTTTTATTAAAGGCCTATCTGATGTTAGTTTCGTTACTTCCGTAGACTTCTCGGGTCCGTATTCCAATGAATATCTTCTACTAAGAAAACCAACCCTTGCTATAACATTTATTTCATGATACATGAACAATCATCTTGAAACGAACAATGTGTATTGTTAATATATCGTTCCATCTTACAGATTGCGTCCAGCGTCTCACCAAGTAATGAATTTATTTTCATTCCGCCTTTCAGGATTATTGGTTGTAGTGTTCGGCAAAGTCTAAGACCCCTAAACACTTCACACGGCAAACATGAAGTAGTACATTTTAGTCTTGGCCCCTGTTTAGTAGACCACTTCATTTCCTTTTGCTTAAGCAAAAGGTCAAGAACTATTTAGTTTGAATGGACACTTAAGTTCTCTTTGTAGCTCCTTTGACTAAAAGCAGTTATGTGGAAAATATGGGTAACATTTACTTTGAGGTTCTTTGTACACGTTTATCAAATGGTACAGATGTATGGCGGAAGCGTGACAACTAAACTCTGCAGCTCGCTACGGGGATAACATTTTTTCAACTTATTTTTAAGATACCAGGCATACTACTTTAAAATAAATTGCAACGCTTTCTCTCATTAAAATGGGGCAAATAGGTTATGAGTTAAATCTATAGACAAAATCTGAGCGTCCATATTTGCGATAAATAATAGTTTCAGCCAAATGCCACCGCTGATCTTTTTTATGAATTTTTGAGTACGTCTCAAAAAAGTCGGTCTGTCCGTCGTATACGCCGCTCATCGTAAGAACAAGAAAAGTCCGTCTGTCCACCGTATGCGCCATACTATAAAAACGATCGAAAAACTTTACAACTAAAAGGGTCTAACCAATCTCAGTTGGACTTCGAGGCAGTACTTCTGCATGTCGCTGATGTTTTCTTGGAAGACAAGTTCAAATGGAGTAAGGACTTACCAAAGTAAGGGGTGGTTATGCAACTGGTAAGCGCTCATATCAAATTTATTTCTGTTGGAAATACACGAATATGAAATTCGTTTAGTAATTTGAGACGCAGTGAAATTTTGCGAATTGCTTCAGTTCTAGAAACGTCAATGACAAAAGAAGTGATTTATTGTGAAATATTATAAGATAGTCTTATACCAAATAAAATAAAAAATAATCGAAGAATTGACATATTACTTTTTGCACAGATGCAGTCCAATTAATAAATGAAATTAATTACATTAATAATGAATAAATTAAATGAATTATATTCAAGAAGACCTCATACTAGTAATAAAAGATATAATCTCATACACATGGATTATAAAAAAAAATTAAAAATTGTTTAATTTATTTGAGTGCATTAATGAAAGAAGTTGTTTTAGATTAGACATTTGGGGTGGAATAACTTGTCTCATATGAAGAGTCTCTAATAACAAAGCGATAGCAACAAATTATTGAACTGACAACTTTGTAATGACTTCGGTAAGCGCTCCCACATAAGCCATGGCTTCTTCAATTACCTAACAGAACCGAAGTAGTGCATTACATTTCATGCAATTGGTAATGCCTTACTTTCGCGTTCATTTGTATGAAAAGGTAATTAGCAGTGTAATTGAATTGGTAAGGCCTGGGTCATTACATTTCGTTGATTACAACATCGATCCGGTAATCAATGCCAGTCCTACTATGATATACCACAATATCTCAATATGTTCCAGGGATAACAGACGCAGTTTTTATGATAACTATTATAGGTTGGCTCACACTGAAGTTTTGTTTCACCTTGCTAAGAAATTAAAAACATTAGGCTTTCAATCTTATCGGACTATTTGGGTTAAGTTTCTTCTTAGTTTTACAATGTCGTTGCCTCGTTTTCAAATAAGTTAGAGACTCCTGAAGATTGGGACATGGAAGTGATAGCAAATTAGTGAAAAATCATGTTCAAATTTTTTTCCAGGCAGAGTTTGGAGTGCATTTTACTTTATTATTTTAATAATAAAGTATTTACTATATTATTTTCTAATAATAAAGTATTGTAATCAACCTGAAATTTCAAAAAAATATGCTGCCCTGGAATTTCGTTTTTTTACGTTTTACTAGAAAACTCCCAAAAAACAAAACTAAAAATGTCCGTCTGTCCGCCGTAAATGCCGTACGCCGTGTATTACAATATCTTCCGAACCAATTGTGCCAAAAAGATAAGATTTGGTTTCTCTACATGGAAGTACAAGTAGAGTCGATTGAATGTAATATTTTTGAAAGGGGAGGTGCATTGAGTAATGAATATTGAACTGTATATATTGAATATTGAACAGTATAATAAATAAATAAGTTTATTTTTCTACAACGCTAAACCGCAATCTTACAAAAATTCTTCACTTAAAGAGGCAAATTTAACCATTAAAAAAATGTATCTTAATAGCTCAAAGAGTTTGTGAGAAACAAGCCATCAAACACGTTCGCATAAGGCAGACGAGGGACGGCGTACGATGGACAGACGGACTGAAAATGCAGCCCTAAAACATAAAAAGCACAGAAAACCCGGGTACCGAATTTATTTTTATATTTAATTTTTTTTCTTATTGAATTATTATAAAGTAAAATAAATATTCAGAAAATCAGAAGAGTCTTTCGAGTAGCCTCCATACAACAATTTTAAAAAAAAAAATTAGCTAGAAGATTTATTCTTCCATAAGACTTAAACTCAAGAAATAATACATTCAGGATGTCGGAATTTGAATGGAATTACTTTTGAGTAAATACTAAGGTCGAGCCCTTTGGTTAGAAAAATTCCCCGAACTCTTCAAAGAGGTCCCATACAAAAGTCGCGAAAATAAAAAACAATTATTTTATTGCAATAAAAGACACAGAATTTCAACCACTTCTGTACTTCTGTAATTGTTTGTTTCAAATTAAGAATTACTGGAGAAGGTTTAATTTTATGATCAGTAAGAAAGATGGAATTGTTTTCGAATAAACAAGTATTTTTTTTTTGTAAAACAGTTGCGGTATTGCAGTGAGATTAACTTTTAATCCTTTGTGCACATATTTCGAGATTGGTAATGGACAGCTCAAATCCTGATGCATTCTTACTTCACGGTAAAGGCGGAAAGGAAAAAGTTCGTAAACATTTTTAAACGGATTCTGTTTGGTATCACACAAATTTAAATGTTGTCCAAAGACCACATTTTTTTCCTTACGATTACCGAAAAGTTGAAACTGAATAAACTCAATTTTAAGAAAATCTGTATGTCGAACTCGTTGTATGTCGATAGTAAAATCAATATTACTCTTAAGTGAAATGTCGAGTTCCATGTACTTCGGATCCGAATGGTGAGTTACTTCGAGATATTGGAGTTTATAACAAATCTGTTTTTTTTATAAAATAACGAATTTATTATTTATACTTCAGAATAAGAGGTACCTTAGGCTTAGACTTAGCCATAGCAGAATAGCTGACAAACAATAGAATGGTGTAAAGTATAACGTCCGGTCTCATTGCTGATACGTTTCTGCTAAAATTTTAAGTATATTACAAGTATATAAATTTAGTGTATCACACACTGAAATGGCATCGAAATAACTTTCCAAATAACCTTCATTTATCGCCTCTCATGTCACGGACTTTTACGCGAAAAATAATAAAGTCGGGACCAAACTTTTGTCAGATTTTATTTTATTATTTTCATAATAAAGTATTGCTATCGATTTTTTTAAAAAAAATACTTTAATATTAGAAAATAATAAAGTAAAAGTAGGAAAAGATTTTTTAGAGTAAAAAATTAGTTTCTATTATAGATCACAGCAACCGCTTACACTAGGAGGCTGAAACTTGAAATTTATATAGAAGAAAAGATTTATATAGAACGAGAACCTACAATGGAGGAAAGCTGAAATTTGGTATATAGATAGAGCTATAGTAGTGGCGTATCGGAAAAATATAGTTTTTTATAGGGGTAGTATAGTAAGGGTAGTATGGTACGGAAGGGTGGCTAAAAAAATGATCAGTGAACACGAAATACATATATTTTCACTAATTTCATCTTATCTCTAAAATTATAAATTGATTTTCATTCCGCGGATTCCTCACATCAATACCTAGAAAGCGTTTTCAGTGTTTTTTGAAATTCGACCCCTAAGGGGGTGTAAAGGCGTTGTATACATTTTAACGAATTCGGCTATTTCACTTAGGTTTGATTAGATATTAAAAACTTCCACGGGTTTGTTTTATAATAGACTAAAACTCATTTTCTAGTTTTTTCCTTGTTCGACCCCTAAGAGGGTATAAACGGGTTGAACTCATTTTCATGTATCATCATAACTCTTAGAAGTGATAAGGCATCGAATTGGTTTTAACTTCCTCGGGCTTTCTTTAAAATATATCTAAAAACTCATCTCAGGATTTTTGACCATTCAACCCCAAAGTGGGTGCAAGTTGTTGCAAATTCAACAAATTTCTACATATTTCTCAGTTCTGATGAGATATCGAATTTCTTTTTATTTCCTAACGCTTCCCACATTAATCAACAAAAAATTGATTTCAGGATTCATATATATTCAACTCTAACGTAAGGCTTTCCACATATTTCGTAGGTTTGATGAGATATCAAATTGGTTTTCACTTGCGCAGACTTTTTATATAGTCGCCTGCAAACGTATTTCCAATTTCATGCAATGGCCCAAAACCAAATCACGAAAAACCTCCTAATCACCTAACAACTGATATTATACTACGAATTTGACCTCGTCCCGGAGTATGACCCATTTACGTAAGACATATGATATATGTGGCAGCAACGTAAGTATTCTAGCGCGACCCTATTCTAACTGATTCCCGAACTTTTTTTTTAGGTTTTCAGTCACATATTAACCTACACCGCATCTCAGCATTAAACGCGTTCCGGACTTCCACCCAAGAAATAATAAAATTGACCCCAGACTGCTGCCAAATTTTTTAATTAAGATCCATCTCTTATTAAACGGAAAAGAGCAGCTGTCCGAAAAATAAGAAAATTATATCTACTATCGGTTTAAGTATGAAAACGCGATACCCTTTACCAAGAAAACTAAGAAAAATTGCACACCCTCTTTATTATTTAAGTACGTTACCGAACGGATTTACAAAAAAAACCATCCGGGAAAATTAAATACACTTTTTTCATAACAAATTCACCTTGGCAAAGACGTAAAACTGGGTTATTAACAAAGAGGAAAACACATGAAAGCTCGCCCTGTTCTTGATAGTTACCTCGGCCAGGTAAGGCAAGCATTCGAATGCTGAAACGTGAGGAGATCTCGATGGAAAATTCCTTGCGCTCTGGGGCAACGTTGAGGTGAAGGTCGGCCTCTTTACTTTTAATTGGGCGAGGAAAATGCTACGGTTTGTTAGCTCTATTTAAGTTTCGAATTGTAAGCGTTAAATTTTTGCTGTACTATGAAATAAAAAAATGACTGGCTGCAAAATGGAACACTTGACAGTCGTCTCTCGTCGCTACAAGCCGCGTTTACTACTGTACTGAAAAGAAATCCGTCAATAGCGACCTTATGGTACCCAAATACAGTATCGTTCTTTCAGATATGCAGTGAAATTTAATTCCTGCATGATTTTGGTACCTACATCGATCATTACGTTAACTGGATATATGTAGACGCCTCTAAAGTTTATTTTTTTTCCAAGACGTTGCCGGTGAAAATGAAAGCTATAAAAGAACGTCATAAGAAACATAACATTAGTCGGTTTCACCACTTTTCCTCCCATGACCTCATCTCCGCGAGATTATCTGACCCTTTTCTGTTTTCTGGTTGCAGTAATCTTAAACACAAGAAGCGGAAAATTCTACTCGAATGTTAGCAAAAATTAATTGAGAAACACTGCTGTAATCTTTTCCTCTTATTTAAAATGGTTTCTTTGGAAAATGGTATGCAGGAATGCACCCGTTTTGGAAAATGGAGCTTTTTTCATTGTGTTGCTTTTGCATGTTTAGTGAAAAATGCTACTAATTTGGAAATTATAGTAACAGGGAAAAAGATTTTAAGTTAAGAAATGCAAAGCAGAAAAATCCAAAAATAGCGCGTTTTACCACAATTTTCAATTCGAAAAATATGATCAACAAAAAATGCTCAGAAGTTTAAAACTGTAAGAGTTAAGTCAAATATGATTGGTACAGTTGAACGTAGTGTCTACGATATAGCAAATTAAATAAATTAATAATAAAGACTACCTACAGACTAAAGAATCGCTGAATATATATTTTTTCATGAAAATGAAATTTTTTCATAATGAAGCTACCGTAGAAGCTAATATTAAGAATTTTTTGCTTGTTTTTCTGCGCTGGAGGAGTTTCTGATGTGAAACTCCAACACCAAAGCCCGACTGGGATCAATCAGGATAGCGGTCTTGGCTCTGACGCCGAAAAAGGACCAAAAAAATCCTTAAAATTAGCTTCTATAATTAATACACTCTATTGAAGAACCATTAGTTCCATCAGAATTGGTTGAAATATAAGATGATCTTCAGTGCCACCTATCTATCGGAAATGATGATCGCTCACTATGGTGAACTAAAATGCGCAAGCCTTTTCGATATCACACATGGGGAAAACCATCAGCAACACCAGACTTAGTCCGAAGGTCCAGCTTCAAAGTTGCTTCTCCAGTGAAGATTTTTTAACTGGCATGTCCTCAATGGCAGTAGCCAGGACAGAGATTGATCCCAGTCGGGCTTTCGTGTTGGTGTTTTGCACCAGAAACTCCTCTGACGACGAAAAACAACACAAAAAATTCTCAACATATTTTTTCATTGGAATTTATGTAAGCAATTTGCATTTATGTACAGTGGCTGTGGAATGTATTAGGGCACTTACAATTCGTGTTGTATGTGAGCTACGACCTAATGCGAATCAATGACGATATAAAGCAGCATATTAACTTTTTTTTTTTAAATGGAAAAGGGTTTCTTGCATTTTGTAATGTCCACACATTTATTTATTGCAAAATCCTTTACAAAGATGATGCATTACTTTTCGCTAAAGCTTCTGCTTATTGTGCCTTAGCTTCGGCCTCGTTACAGCCCTGACTATAATTTTATATTATTTGAAAATATGGGATACACTGAATAAAATACTGTTCTTAATATTAATGAATGCCTTTCATCAAACGAAATTCTTCGGATTAATAAAAAAAATCGTTGCAACAATGAAGAAAATCATAAAATATAATTCATGATATATGAACCGTACAGTAATAATATGAATATAATTTCATTAAAAACGTTTTCATCAATTTGTATATATGGAAAGGGCTCTCTAAAAAATCAACACCTAGGAATTTTGATGCACGCCTTCATAACATTGATTAAAAAGTTCCTATAAACAAAGCATTTTTGCTTGGTACTCGTAAAATATAGATATTGATTATGCTCTTAGTAATAATGAACGCATTCATTATATTGAAGAAAACGATCATCGCAGTGCTCAAGGTTACGGATCCTCGGTTGGCTGCTAATTTCTTGTTAAAGTTCACACACACACACACACACACCAATAATCGTTCGAACGTAATCAAATGGTGTCAATAGTTCCGCTGAGAAACTGTCGCAGCAGTAGCAAAAATGTCGCACAAGTGTATGGTAACCTTCACGCGTTTTTATATGGCATCAAAAGAACGGAGGCACATAGACATCGCGCCATATTCAACTGTCTCTTTGTTCTTCCAAAGTTTCAATAGAAACGTATGAAATGATGGAATTTTCGTTTCTCTTTTCTAGAGTATCACATTTATGAACTTATAATATGAGGAACAACATTAGTAACATTAATTACTCTTTTCATCAATTTTATGAATTCGTTCATCATATTATACTAAGAGTAATTCATTTAATAGTAATAATAAAAGTGTACTTTAATACGAATTACTCATTTCATCAATATTATGAACTCGTTCATTGTAACAATGAATTTTTACGTCATTTCTGCTATTGTGTGAGTCTCCAAAGCAGACTGGGGGTGAACAAATTTAGATTACGATATCTCACGAACCAATTGCACTAGAAAAATAAAATTCGGTTTCTGTATTAAGGTTGACAAATTAAGTTTGCTGAAAGTAAAATTTTTTAAGGGGGCGGTGGAGCATGGAAGTTTAGGGGATAATAAATTTTCTAAAAACTCGCGTCTCATATCTCAAGAACAGTGTAAGGTAGATGCTTAGAATTTTTACCAGAAGTAGGCCTAATAGAGAAAAAAAAAATTTAGAGGGTGAGGGTGGGGGTTGGTGAAAAGGAAAAAGTTCAGATTTTTATATCTCGATAACCTAAAATCATCAAAAGCTGTGAACTTGGTATTTAGATAGAACTATAATAGTAGCATGTTGGAAAAATAATAATAATTAATAATTAATAATTTTTTATAGGGAGGATAGTATGGTACGGGAGTGGAGGGTGTTTTTCCTAACTATAGAACGGCTTATGCTACAAAGTTGAAACTCGGTATGTATATGTAAATCAACTAGAAAAGTAATATTAAATAAAAAAAATTCAAATATCCATTGGCGTTCGGAAGGAGGGCAAAAAAAATTGTCCTTGAAAATGGAATGCATACGATTTTCGTCACATCTTTTAGGTCTTCCCAAATATTGAATTCATTTTTATTCTACGGATTCTTCATAGGAATCCCTAGAAAGTGTTTTCAGGATTTTTTGAAATTCGACCCCAAGGTGGTGTAAAGGGGTTGTATACATTCAGCCGTAGGTCTGATTAGATATCGAATTTTCAAGTTTTCTCTTTTTTCAACCCCTAGGAGGGTATAACCGGGTTGAACACGTTTTCACGAATTTCATCATATCTCTTAGGAGTGATAAGACATCGGATTGGTTTTCACTTCCTCGGGCTTTCTTTATATATATCTAAAAATTCATTTCAGGATTTTTGGATATTCAACCCCAAACTGGGTGCAAGGGGGTTGGACAAATTCCTAGATATTTCTTAGTTCTGATGTGATATCGAATTCAGTTTAACTTCCTACGGCTTCCTATATAATCGGCAAAAGTTGGTGTCAGTATTTTTAGATATTCAACTCCAAAAGGACGTAAGGCTTTCGACATAATTCTTACGATTGGTTTTTCCTCCACAGACTTTTTATATAATCGCCTACAAATGCATTTCCGATTTCATGTAATGGTCCAAAACCAAATCATGAAAAACCTTTATTAGGTTTTCAGTCACATGGTGACCTACACCTACAGAATTAAACGCGTTCCGGACTTCTACCTAAAAATAATAAAGATACATCCAGACTGATTTTTTTTCATTATGATGATGTAGATTTTATTTTGTTGTATGTGCCTTTTTGGTTCAGTGTATAAAATAAGTAAAATCACGGAACTGATTTTTGTATCTACCATACTAAAACCTTTAAATAATCAATACTCACGTTCGCTCAAACTAAATCTGGAAAGCCAAAGCAATATAATACTAAATTTTTATAGTATTGAATTGATGGCAAAAAAGGAGCTAGAGTTATTACTATTATTGCCCATTATTATGGGCAAGATTCCTTTCTTTATTACGGCATCTTCCATACAAAAGTAGTATTTCCATAATAACTTCAAAACGTATGATATGGAAGTAATTAAAAATTTAGAGTAAAGAAAATGAGAGTAATTTTCCTTCTTCTTCGCATAGCCACCATACAATAGTCCTTCAATTTTATGAACATTTGCTTTTTGTAAAAAATCACAGTTTAGTGTTTCATTTAATGAACATCAGACCTTGCGTGAACTCTTGAGATTGATTGATAGTTTCGAGATAAATTTGATGAAAACAGCAACGCAATTTCTCCATACCGTAGATATGCATATTGCCGAAAAGTTATTATACGCAGTAGAGACAGGATAGCTTAGCTCATTCCTCCGTTCCAAACATAATAACGAATGCGAAAATAAAATCCATATGGCGCTAAGCATTATTCTGTACAATTGTACCACCAGTTTTCTATCAACAGTAAAATTTTATCGTTTTATGTGTAACCAGACGTTATATCATAAAATTCGTAAGCGTCTAAAGGTCGAAATTGTATTCGATGCTCGAAACATATTCGCAAATTCTCCACGCTGAATCTCTTCTGGCAATGTGTACCTGAATGAGTACCAACTGACGGAAAAAAAACCAACCCCCTAATACAATACAACCCCTGGGTAAAGTGTTTTCTATAAACATAAAAAAGCGGTGAAAGACGCTAAATAAAATAACACGAAATGGAAGAAAAAGAATTTGATCTAAGAGTATGGTGTGGAGCAGTAAGAAACAACTGTGAGGCCAGGGCTTCGGAGTCCTGTTCATAAGGAGTACGGATTCCTGAAGCTCATTTGTTCCAGCAACAACAAAAAAATGTAGGAAAATCAGTCGCATCGTCCGTCAACCCGGAAAATGCTGCTACCAAACGGATGCTCGAAGTAATTTCACTACGCGGTAGCTGGATTTGATACGTGCGTTATTTGTTTTTCACTCTTCGAAAATTTCCCTTTTCTCGTATTGCAGATGGGATATCTGGAGCTACCCTCATACCCTCATGAACGCGTTAAGTTACGTTTATTTTGACTTTTCACTCGCTTCTTTGCATTCGAAACGCGTAATTGACGAGAAGAAGTAAGGAAAACTGCCACCTTGATTCGAAAGGAATTCGCACCACCCTCGATTGGCCCTACTCTCTAGAAACGTGAAGACGACTGACGAACATGCAAGAAAGGTTTCTAAGGAATGCTACTTCGGGTTTATACTTTCTTCTGTTAGACCATAAGCAAAGTTTCCATTTTTCTTCCTTTTTTGTTGCTTAGGGAAGCCCCAAACCAAAAATCCGGTTCTTTCGGTTTTCGTACCTTTTACAGCAACGACTTTGAAGAACTTTGTGGAGTCAGGCGGGGACTACCTAACGAGTAACTTATTTTCCTATTTTTTTTGCGGAACTTTTCGACTATGTTGCTCCTGTAAGGCTTCGTACTTTGAACAGGAAATTCTTCAGTAATGATTGGCTGTTGGTGGTTTCTTAGATGTTTGCCGTTCGAGCGGAAGTACTTGGCGGGTTTCGTTCAAGACGGCAAGCCGGATTGTGACGACTCCCCGATGGGCTACAGAATTGATGAGTGACATAGAACGAGAACTAGTAAAACCCAAAATTCTACTGTTGATTCCGCACTTTGATGGTTAATTTATACGCTCGTTGTTTTCTCCTTAATCACAAGAGTGTTTCGCGTTTATTCCGTTTTTTTTGTGTCTTCAGTCCGTATTCGGTTTTCGCTCACTCCGAAGAAGAAACCTTCCTCCAAAATGCCTACCATATTTTTTTTTATGATGGAAATGAGACCATAATTGCTCTGATGACTTTTACAAATTACTACAATCAAACTTACTTCCTCTTGGCTTTGTACGGTTCCGGGATTAAAAGAAAAGTTTTCGAGATAAATTTTACCCTCGAGACTTTGGTTGTGGCAAGAATTGAAATATGGCTTCAACCTTGTAGGGAGGAAAAAGAAATTTAGAAGATATCACCCGAATTGGGAGTTTGCGGTGATACCGTCACATATTTCTTACGGGAATTACGTGATCATAGTAATCTAATCAGAGAAAACGACGAACATTTCTTAGTCGAGAATGTCGCTGTTCGGTATGTGGAATAGATTCCTTTTCAGTGTCATGCAAAGTTTTTGATATTCTTTAGTAGATAATAAGGTAGACAAGTTTCGGTGGCAACCAACAGTATCAAAGTAGCGCCCAACGTGGGTCGTATTTCATTTGATGATGGCACATCTCTAAATGATCTATTTAATAATTTAGTACTTAAACCAAATCTCAATTTCAAAGCATACATCACCTTATAGGTACGGCCTAATTGTTATTAAAATTGTAGTGAACGCACGAAGCGAAGTTGTCTCCATGCATCTAAATCTCGCTTATTTTTGTACCGAAGGGTACATCCAAAAACACTATAAAGTACTTACTGAGATAATATTAAAATAAAATGTTGAAGCGTTTTTGAATGTGTTTTATCCACACTTCCAAAGGCCACGTTGTACAAATTTTTTAAGTTCTTATCTCTAAATGCTAATAAGTTCCAAATTACTACTTTGTAGCATTAGGCGTACCTGAAAAAATATTCCACAATATTAAACTGCTTTACCATCAGAAAAAAAAGATATGTAGAACGTTCGAAAATTGCAAAAAATTGCCAATTACTTTATTGTGATCGATTTTTAAAAAAAAAAAATTTGCTAGCCTCAAAATTTTTTTTTACGTTTCATGACTAGTATACACGAAAAAAGCAAAAAAAAATTTCAGTCCGTCTGTCCGCCGTACGCCGTACGTTTACCGGTGTATGCAAAATTGTTTGAAGGCTCGTAGCACCCAAACACTTTGAGGTATTTAATTGAATTTTTTTTCGTGGGTAGACTGGGCATACCCCTTTAAGTAGACACCTTTTGAGGAGTGGGGTGTGAAGGGCGATTTGGGGGAAGCGTTTTAGACGGAAAATTTTGATTTCAAAATCTCAGCAACCGCTTATGTTAGGAAGCAGAAACTTGGAATTTATATGGAGCTTCAATAGTGGACCCATTTGCAAAAAAATTGCCGATATTGGTGAAAGGGTGAAGGAGTGGGGGGGAAATTAATTCGTCCAAAACGCAAAAAAGCCGAGATTGAGACATTCTAAAATCCATATCTCCTTAACTGTTAATGTCACGAAGTTAAAACTTAAGAGACATCTCTAGATATACTAGGAAAATAGATCGGGAATAAATTTTTGAGTAGTGACAGTGTCGTACGGGGGTGGGGAGTGCAAAACTTTAGATTACGATATCTCACGAACCACTTGTACTAGATAGATAAAATTCGGTTTACGTATAAAGGTTGATAAATGAAGTTTGCTGAAAGTAAAATTTTTTAAGAGGGCGATGGAGTATGGAAGTGGAGGGGATAAGAATTTTTCTAAAAAATCACAATCAAGAACAGTGTACGATAGATACTTAGAATTTTTACCAGAAGTTGGCCAAATAGACCCCTAGCAGGAAAAAAAAAATGTTGGGGTGAGGTTGCAGAGGGTGAGGGTGGGGGAGGGTGAAAAGGAAAAAGTTCAGATTTTTATATCTCGAGAACCTATAATGATATAAATCTGAAACTTGGTATTTGGATAAAACTATAGTAGTAGCATGTCGAAAAAATATAGTTTTTTATAGGGATAGTATGGTACGAGGGTGGGGTTGTTTTTTCTAACTACAGGGTGCGCCATCTTCTATTTCGGTATGTAAACATTGAATAACTTTGAAAAAAAAACTGATTTTTATATGTGAGATATTTTTATTCAATTTGGTCCTTTTGAATTTATTTGGATTAGTTTTTGAATACAACATCAATCAAGTGGCTGCCTCTATTGGCCACAGCAAAATGTGCTCTTTTTGCTGCGTTTTCCATTACTTTTTCGAGATACAGCGATTTCAGCAGGAATGTTTACTTTGAGTTCGTCAATGGTCTGAGGCTGACTGGCGTACACTTTGCTTTTCAAATAACCCCATAAAAAGAAGTCCGGAGGAGTCAAATCTGGAGATCTCGGTGGCCAGTCAATGTCGCCTCATTTCGACATCAGACGTCCAGGGAATTTTCGTTGCAGAAACTGAATTGTTTCATTTGCAGTGTGGCGTGGCGCACCGTCTTATTAAAACTAGTAATTATCCAGACCTTTTTCACGCATTTGCGGGCAGACATAATGA
Source organism: Beris morrisii (assembly GCA_951812415.1). NCBI lineage: Eukaryota > Metazoa > Arthropoda > Insecta > Diptera > Stratiomyidae > Beris > Beris morrisii. The sequence continues at coordinate 129,976,872 of OX638312.1, forward strand.
GCTAACATCCACCGATATCGTTTTCCATCGACTGTTTGATATTGTCGAAAAAAATAGCCCAGTGATGGTTTTGGCGCAAACGCCAGCCCAAACACTCACATTTGGATCATGCAATGGCGTTTCATGAATCTCGTGTGGATTCTCCGTTTTCGCACCCTGTATAGAACAGCTTATGCTAGAAAGTTGAAACTCGGTATGTATATGTAAGTCAACTAGAAAAGTAATTTTGATTAAAAAAAATTCAAATATCTTTGGCGTACAGAAGAGGGGCAAAAAAAATTGTCAGTGAAAATGGAATGCATATATTCTTACCATTTTCGTCATATCTATTATGTCTTTCCAAATATTGAATTCATTTTTATTGTACGGATTCTTGATATAAATACCTAAAAAGATTTTTTAGAATTTTTTGAAATTCGACCCCCACGGCGGTGTAAAGAGGTTGTATACATTTTCACGAATTCAGCCCCATCCCTCCGGTCTGATTAGATATCTTATATCAATTACAAAGAAATATGAATTTATTTTCATTACACTTTGTTCATGAGTTTGACGGTTCGCCAATTCACATACATCTTTTAAATAATAGGAAAAAATCATTTAGACTTAAAAACTTGTACTATAGTTAAAATAAAGCGTGGAACACATTTAAATAGTTAAGTTTGTATTATTTAATTTTTTATTAGAAAACCATAAGAATAAAATAATAATTTTCATTATACAGGGTGTTTGGTACTCCGTGTGCCACCTTTTAAGCGGTTATTCCTTGATATATTTGGAGAAAAAAATTGTTCAACAGGGTGGGTCAATTTTCAATATCAGTGGAGATACAAGGTGGTTAAGAAAAGTGTTTTTGACCGGTACCCTCACTCACTTAAAACGTTATACATATCTTGAAAACGAATAATCACAAGGCAAAGTGTTATAACTGGTTTTCTAGGAAATCGAATTACCTTGAGTCATTTTAATTTTATTTTTTTATGAACCGTATTATTACCTACAAAAGCACAAGCACATTGTTTTTCCCCACACCCCTCAACCCTTATCGCCACTATTTTTGCAAATATGTCCACTATCATAGTACTACATAAGTTCCAAGTTTCAGCCTCCTAGCATAAGCAGTTCCTGACATCTAGAAACCAAAATTTTTCTTTTAAAACGCGCCCCTCCTCCCCCACCAAAAGAAACCCAATCTACTCACCATAAAAATTTCAACTTAATATCTCAACGGGTTTGTGAGCTATGCGCCTTCGAAACGGTTTTGCGTACGGCGGACGGCGTCTACGGAGGACAGACGGGCATTTTTTTTTGGTTTACTAATCCTAAAACGCGAAAATGCAAAATTTCGGGGTAGCAAATTTTTTTTAAATTTCAGGTCGATCACAATACTGTATTATTAAAAAATAATAAAGTGAAATATATTAATATATATTGTATGTATATACAGAAGCGCAATGTTAATTAAAATTGATACCATCATTGTTACTAACGAAACGAGGAGTACGAAGAATAATAGCTCCCCATTCGAGGAAATAAAATTATGAAATTATTGACCCTACGTTGGGCGCCAATTTCAGTACAAGAAATTTGTTTTCTGTTATCTCATCTATTGGAGACTCCCAACCTATTCGATCTGTTTATCTGATCCATGAATGGAAATCACTTAGTAAATTAACCATACCTTTCCAAAAAATAATAATCGATCGACCTGCCATCGTTTATATAAACAAACCGCATTTTGTCAAAAAGCCATTCACATTAAAGTGATATTAACCCCAAACTTACAGGTTATTTACCTTATAACCTACAATTATCATAGTTCACTGCTTAATTATCTCATTTTCAGTTCGCTATTATCGAAATTGTTACAATTTAAACACCTTTGCGGTACGAAGTGCGACGTTAATAGAAACGACCCACAGTAGGGCTTTTCTAATGCACACTGTTGCCGCGTTGGTGAACGGAAAGTAATTGGTTTTCAGCACCCCAGAGAGGTGGTGGGTAACTTGATATCGCCCAATAGACCACCGACATTTGGCATGAAGGCCAGTCGATTTCAAAATATACCGCCATTACACGACGCATATAAGCGGATAATGGTATTGCTCAAAAGTTCTTATTACAGTCGGTCCTCGCTCATTACGGAATGGAAAGTTAATGGGGGTTGAAAAAGGTCAGCTAGTTCTGGTTAGCGGTAGGTTCTTTAGTTCCGCAGTTCCAGGTGCTTACTCCCATCCGACATACATCACAGCGCACAGGTCAACTATAGCGAACCCCCGCATCAACATAAGTTCGACCTTAGCTAGCTCCGATTACACATTTTTCATAGCCTCGTTTCCATATTTTTTCGATATGAAATGTACACGACTGAAATGTGTAGAGTGACAGTCCTTGATTCCCAGGAGGAACGTGAATACAGTCGAGTCGTCGTTTCACTTACTTTTTTTTCATTTCGACGAGTAGAGGTCATGTGGCGGAATATTGCGTGCGTGAAAACCACTTGCCACGGCAGATCCCACCTACTCTATATCAAAGGTGTATATTATGGTAGTAATTTTTTCTTCCGTTTTCCATTTTTTTTTCTTTGACTAAAAACTTTAGGACGCAAGGTTCAACATTTTCTTGTCCGTTTTATCGTCGAGAGGGAAACGTGGTTATTTCATCGGTTTAGAATTTGATTTAGTACTCGAGACCGGCTGAAAAAAGTAGGAAGTTCATTAAAGTTGAAGGGCAACAGTGACGCACTTTGGCTCAGTTCAAGGACGTGCCTACATTTAATTGTGTATTGTATTCATGAAATTTACACAAGACTTTAATGTGGCACGCGATGTGAAGATTTTAATTTTATTAAATTTGCACTTCTACATCAAGGTTTTTCCCCAAATACGTTCAAATGACCCCACGCTGGGCGCCAAAAACCTACCAGATTGAAACCGTATAATCAGTTGCGAAATTATTTATTCACGTAATACACATTCTTTTCTCTAATATAATAACAATTAAGCATCTATTATGACCAACCGAAAATTTCGCGTAAAATTGGTTTCCACGGAATTTTGTATTTCTATGTGTTAGGACTTACCACGAGATCAAATCCAATTCCTGTTGGCTAAATTTGATCTCGCGCACTTAGTGTGAGAATTAACACACCCTAGTGAAAAAACAACCTACCATAATCATGAAGTTCTACGGCAAATTTCATTAAGTTACAATTCGTGGAAATGAATTTCGGTTCAATATCGCACATACGGAGAAATCATCAGCAATACCAGGAGCTGTAAGGATCTTTCGGATTATAGACTTGAGCCGCTTTCTGATGATTCATTGCCATCCGATGACGAAACAGCTCCTTCGGACCTAGTCCAACACAGTTTTAAACTGGCTTTTCCAATGAAAGTTTTTTAACTGTCATCTCCTCAATGGCAGTAGCCAGGACAACGATCGATTCCAGTCGGGTTTTTTGTTAGTGTTTCACAACAGAAAGATCGGAGATATTGTCTTTGAAAGCCCTCAAACGTCATATATCCGGAAAAAGTAATATCAGACGTACTTTCAATTCAATTCAATTCAATCAAAAATGCAATATGCGGTATACTCTCATCTGGAAAAATTGTAAATTGGATTAAGACTTGACTTCAAACGATGATTAATGAAGATAAGAAGTAAAGTAGTAGATAGACCTGAGCCCTGAGCGTAACCGGAATCAATTACGGAAAGCCAATCCAGTTAAAATAAATCCATTTAAGTTAAGACAAAGTAAAGTTAAGGCCTTAAGTTTAACTGAGAGACATTGATTGCAGGTTCCGGACATTGCGTTAAGTAAAGCAAAAAGTAACGATAGGTACAACTATCACAAGGGAATTCAGACTGTATGTAAAGTAGACATAAGATTTTTATTCACTTCACCATTTTGCTATTGACAGCAGTTTTCATTATTGAAGATTTGCTTAGTGTAGCTATGGTTCATATAATTTGGCTGAACATACGAACCTCAAATAAGCTGAAATTAATCAAGCTAAATTATATGAATATCCACTAAAAATTCGAGCCATGTAGGAACTAAAATAACACCTTCATTTTTGGCAACGCTACTAATTTGGAATTTTATCTATAGTATAGAAACGCACGTATGTTATAATATCAAGCAGTATAAAAACTAAAAATTAATAAGCTGTAAAAGTAATAGGTTATAATATGGGGTACCTACAAACGTTAATTTTCATTTCATCAATAAACTGAAGCCATATCACACCAATCAAACAGAGATTGTTGTTCTGATCACAGTCAATGCCAGAGTTAACAATTATGTAAATCATAAGATAGTTCAGCAATACGATAGGAATATCAGAAATAAACAACAGTCTGGGCGCAACTTTATTATTTTTTGGGTAGAAGTCTGGATCGCGTTTAATGCTGAGAAGCGATGTAGGTTACTATGCGACCGACAGCGACAACCTAAAAAATAACGTTCCAAATAGCCTCCTGATTATTGCTTAGGTTGTCAGTCGCATAGTCGACTAAAACACATTTCGGACTTCTACCCATAAAATAATAAAGCTGTGCCCAGACTGTTGGTAGATTTTTTTTAATTATTTACATATTTGTTTTTTCAATAGATGATTCAATAGAAGTGAAAGTGAATTCGATCTCGTTAAACCCAAAAAAATTTCGGAACTCTTGAAAACCTTAACAATACCTTTTACAACCCCGGGGGGGTTTAACATCTAAAAATACTTAAATCGGTTTTTCCCAGAATATATTCAAATCATTTAGGAGTGAAAGTGAATTCTATATCTCATTGGACCTAAGAAATATATCGGAATTCGTGAAAAAGTACCCCATCGAGGTTAGATAGCGAAAAATTTGAAAAAATGTTTCTGTAAAGAGCCCGCAGAAGTAAAATTGATTTAATAGCTCGAGATGTTTAATAGATTTAACGAAATTCGTGAAAAGGTAGGAAAAACCCTTTTCATGGACATTTTTTTTACTCCACGCAAATGAAAATCTAAACTCTTTTTTTTGCTTTAGTTAATCTAGCAGCACATCTACATATAGGTACTAAGTTTCAACTTTCAAGCATAAGCCGTTTCTGAAATATGAAAAACCAACCACCCACCGCCGTACCTTTTTTTATCCGCTAGAGGTCTACTGGTCCCAACTCCTGCAAAATTTTCAAGATTATATCTGATACGGTTCTTGAGATGTACAAATTCAATTTTTTTAAAAAATGTCTGTTTCCCCACCTCCCCCTCAAAAATTTTACATTTACTAGACTTCACTGGTAATTCTATATGCAGAAACCACATTTTATCTTCCTGGCAGAATTGAGTCGGAATATATTGTAATCCAAAAATTTTCACCTTCCACTCCCATACCTCACCACCTCCCTTAAATTTTTTAACTATTTTCTAATCTCCTAGTATCTTTTAAGACAACTAAAAAGTTTCAGCCTATTGTCATCAATGGTTCAGAAGATATGGATTTTAGAATGTTTCAATCCCAGCTTTCAAGTGTTTAGGACGCATTGTTTTTCCCACCACTCGCACATCCCTCGACCCCTATCGACCATTTTCTTGCAAATGGCTCCACTATCATAGTTCTACATAAGTTCCAACTTTCAGCCTAATAGCATAAGCGGTTCCTGAGATCTAGAAACCAAAATTTTTCATCTAAAGCGCTCCCCCTCCTCTCCCCTTACACCCCCACCACTCTAAAAGATACCACTCGTAGAGGTTCATCCATTCTACCTACCATAAAAAATCAACTTAATATTTCAAGGGCCTTGAGAGCTACGCACCTTCAAACGGTTTTGCGTACGGCGGACACCGTCTACGGCCAACATACGGACATTTTTTTAGTTCCTTTTTTGGGGTTTACTAGTCCCAAAACGTGTAAATACAAAATTTCAGGGTAGCAAATTTTTTTTAAATTTCAGGTCGATCACAATACTTCATTATTAAAAAATAAGAAAGAGCAAAGGCCCAAGACGTGATCCTTGTGGTACACTAGACTTGATGACAAATTTTAAAGAAATTTATGATCTTCTGAATGTAAGACTACGGATTAGTGCTGATGGTTGATTTCTCAAACACTGGAGATATTTTAAAGATTAAAGTGATGAGTTTAACCAAGATGTGAAGCAATGGAGAAACTCCATAACTCTTATCAGTATCAGAATTATCGAGTAATGGATGATATTATTGATATCGATTCTTAAAGGCCAGATATTTAAATTGTAACTGCTCGTGAAAGCAATAGTAACTGGCTCGGAACTGGAATGCATCACACAGGAAAAATAAGCTAAAAAAGTTTACAATTCTGGAAGGATCTGAAGCAGAACATACTGGAAGGAAAGTCCTTGTCAGCTCGAAAGGAGTTAACGAAATTGGAATGCATCGCTTTGCGAAAGGAAACCGATTTTTCATTAATTTCTATTCTTGAGAATCGTTCCCAAAACTCCAACTATCCAACCACGGTTGACGACGACCTACTAGTAGCCTACTAGAAAGCAATATAGTAGAAGTATTACATCCAGAGCTCTTCGCATTTCGCTACTGAAATTTGTTTACTGGTGACTTATAATCTTTCTAGTCGGTAACTTGTACTATCCTGAAGAAAACATAAACAAAAACCATTTGCAATAATTCGGATAAAACCTATCAAAATATTTTCCCCAAATAAATAAAAACAAACACCACGCTGATATAAAAAGAAATTTGTTCAGAAAAATCGGATTTTTGCTCATCCGAACATTGTGTACCGAATTCGCCGCGTATAAATATTGGTACAGAAGAATCGTACACACTGGACCCGATTCGAACCCTTTCGATTAAAATCGTTATCATGTGCGAGCTCTAGGGATCATAACATAATAAGGGTTTGTGGATGAAATCCAATAATTTGCCTGGAATGGCAGTTCTTGTGCTACAAATGGTCGGTTCGATTCCTTAAACTTATTGGTCCTTAGAGACAACTTGATATCTCCACTCTTTCGATTGTTGATGATACTGCTGATAGTAGAATGAAACCTTATGCTATCGCTTAACTCCTACGTTCCTTACTTTATGAAGATTGACCTTTCTCAGCCTGATCAAGTATAATTAAGTACTTTTGCCTTTTTAGTGCTTCAGGTTCCACGTTTCTCGGAACTCAAAGGTTATTTGTGTAGTAATTTAATAGAATAATTAAGTAGCATGATAATGCGAGGGATGATTGCGAGCCCTATTGCATATTATAATTTTTAATGCTTGGATATTTTTTCCTTTCGCAATAAAAAAAACCACACAGCTCCTGGTGCTTCACTACATGGCTTCAATAATATTGCGAAATAGAAAGTCGACCAAACCCTCACGTAAATCTGCTGGAACTTTGAAATTTTCCCAAAATTAACCTTTCGCCATAAACATACATACATCTGCCACGCATAAGACAAAATGGGTAATTTGACTCCTAGGCATCCAATTAACCTTCGAACGAATTTCGAAGCAAGCCGATAAATATTTTTAACGTCTCTTTAACCCTCCGCCCGCAACCCTAAAATAAGTTAAACTTATCACCGGCAAAGACTTTAACTTTAAATAAATTTTTTAATATGTCTAATTAATTCGGTAGTATGTTGATGACATGCCACGTTCACATTAACTGAAACCCTCGAACTTGTGGGGCCCCGTCAGAAAAGCGATGTCCTGGCACAATGAACCTTTTCCTCTTTCCCGGATGGATACCGGATCAATTTTCCGACTGTCTTTTATTCTATTCCGAAGACGTTGTACAAGCTGGGGAAAATTTTGCTCGAAAAAGGGTTGAAGCACGCTACTCCCCGGGGAGTTGCGGAGTCCTTGGTCGAACTAAAATTTTAGAAAGGAAAAGGTGGCAGTAGAATTTTTCGTTTCTTGATTGAATAGGAGCAAGAGGAGGTAAATTGCTTTTTGTAAACTTTACCAGAGTTTAATATTTATGAATGGACTATAGCGACGAGGTAAAATAGTAGGCGGAGGTTGCTGAGGTTAAGGTAGAGCCCTTACTGTTTTATAACGAATTACTTTTTAGGTAAATTGATTGTTCTTAGGCAGCCCCCGGTTTTAATGGACTTTCAGTCCGCGATGTTGATGGAATGAATTTTAACTGAAATATTTTTGGTATAAAAGGGAAAATTAGGGGTTGATCGAATTTATAGATCTTTTTTTTTAAAGAAATTTCGCAACTTTAATATCTTAAGCTTTAATTGTTATTCGAAGAAAACTAGATGAAATATTGAACTCCTGTTTGGGATAAAAAAGAATACCGACATTTTTGCTACTTCTTATACTTCGAGTGGAAATTCTGCGCACAAGATAGAAACCGGTTCTGATCATGTACTGAATTTGCAAAGGGTTCGACCACATATTTTAAGGACATTTATATGGAGGCAATCGACTACTACACCAAAACCTGCCGGAGTAAATCAGCTTTAAATCAAGTTGGTCGGTTATCAAGCTGAAAAGTGATTTGTGGCAAAGACTGAAAACAGCTTCTACTAAATTTTCAAGTATAAGTTTTTCACCGTGTTGTGCTCCCAATATCACTCCCAATACCACTCTCGTATAAGGAATACAAGGGAACTTGCTTTCGGTGCACCTGGTACCAGGTTCGAATCTGCTTGGCGACAAGTAATTTTCGAGAATGGGATTGGGTGCCGGACTGCCAGTTCACTCAGCTATAAATGAGTACCTGAGTTAAAATCGGGGTAATAATTACGGACGAGCGTGTGGCTGACCACTTCACCTCCTAGTGTTCTGCTGGTCTAGTAATGAAGTAACTCTAGCATTACTTCAAGGCCTAGGCCCAATTTGGGCTGTTGCCCCTTTGATTGATGACGCTCGCCGCTTTCCTTGACATATAAGGTGCCTTTAATAATGTTCGATTTACAACTATCAAAAGCGCTCTGCTATCGATGGAATTGCTGGATCTAATGCTACACAATAGGATCATTGAATCCGAACTGGGACAGTGTCTTATTACAAAGTCAGTCTGCAGAGGCACCCCGCAAGGACTTTGGCTACTTGTGATTAATAAAATCCTTGTTGAACTTGAGAACCTCGGAGTCAAGGCATGCGCATACGCCGACGACGTGGTCATCCTCGTCTCAGGGAAACACTTACCAACAATTCGTAATCTGATGGAGAGAACACTCAACAAATTATGACTATGGGCCCTTAAGAGCGGTTTAGCGGTTAATTCCTCTAAAACTGTACTCGTCCTTCTCTCGAAGAAATAAAAAATTCCAGATTTTGAGCTACCAAAGATGGGAAGCGTTGAGCTTCATCTTTCGGACAGTGCTAAATATCTCGAGGTTGTTCGAGACAAGAAACTTAGCTCGAAACTGAATCTGGACGAACGCGTTAAAAAAGCGTACAACGCATTTTACGCATGCGAAAAGATGTTCGGTAACAGGTGGGGTCTCCAACCAAAACTAGTACACTGGATGTACACAGCCGTTATAAGACCAATCTTAACCTATGGCACGATAGTGTGGTGGAATGCGACCAGAAAGTCTTCGTATCTAAGCAAGCTGACAAAAGTACAGCGCTTGGCATGCATTCACTTGCGCCCTCAAAACTACACCCACGGCAGCACTGGAAACTATCCTCCAACTGCTGCCAATGGACATGCACATCAAAAGTATAGCTGCAAATCGCGCTCTTAGACTCAAGGAGTTAGGTTACTGCTGGTCACAGTACTATACTCAATGACGTCTGTTAGTGTGATATGAACAGGGAAACGGACTACATTATGCCAGAATTAGATTTAAGTAGGGAATTTTCTGTTAAAATCCCACACAGGGACGACTGGAATGTAGAACGCAACCTAGACAACAGAACCACAATGGTATTCACCGACGATTCAAAAATGATTTCTGGTACAGGCGCGTGGGTATTCTCACAGGAACTCGATATTCACGAGTCCTACAGGGTATCGGATCACGGAAGTTTATTCCAAGCGGAAATCTTTGCAATACTTCAGGCATGGATAATTATTGAAGCAAAGGTGAATGCAACAGAAGACATCACTATTTGCATTGACAGCCAAGCGGCCATCAAGACCCTTAGTTCGTTCATAACACGATCCAAATTAGTTAGACAATGTCGTGGCGTTCTTAACTCTATCGACACACGACACAATATTACTCTCTGCTGGGTGCCAGGCCACTGTGGAATCCAGGAGAACGAGCTGATGAGCTCGCTCGAGCAGGCTCCAGCCTAAGCTCACTAGCGGGAGACCAGCAGATTGCTATTCCCACAGGATCCATGAAACAGTCTATCCACTCACTATGCTTGCAGTGAACAGGTAATAGATGGTGAAACCTAACTACATGCTCAATATCAAGAACTCTTTGGCCTGAATATGATCATGGGAAAAGCAACATATCTTGAGCCTGAGCAGGGAAGCACTGCCTGTTCGGTAGACACACTAGACGACTGGGTGTTGAAGCAAATGATCTCTGTCGTAGCTGCGGTGAGCCAGAAGTGGAAGAGTCAATCTTCCACGTCCTATGCGAGTGTCCGGCTCTATCGGGAACGAGAAGACGGAACCTCTGCGAATATTTTCGTGATGACCTCGGTGATATCGATAAGGGAAAACTATGTAACATAGTAAATTTCATTAAATCCACAAAATGGATTTAGGTTTCACGAGTTACTATACTCTAACGGGGAGCACAACGGACGAACACTAACGTCTATGTGAAGGAGGATGACAACATCACCACCCCACACCATACCATACCATATGCTCCCAATAGCTTAGGTACAAAAAAAAATTTAATTTTCAATCAAATTTGTTAAAGTAAAATTACACATTTCAATTATTTTTACACGAAATTACTGGTATTAGTAAATTACTCATGTACTTTTCAACTGAACCGTACAATTTACATGAACAGGCTCACAAAGTTACGCAAAATTTCGTGTAAAATTTACTATATTTATATATGAATTGAAAATTACATTCTTTTTCATGTAATTCTACTTATCTATTTGAATTTTACGACGAAAAACATGTAATATATGAAACCACGAAGTTGGACGCTTCGTTCGATTTTGTTTTCTACTGAAATTAAAATGAAACGCGCAGTGGGTACGCGCGCCAAACCTTCGCAGCAAAACTAGAATTGATTGCCGGTTTGATTCCTACCTACAGCCAAGGGTTCTATTAGGAGTAGGTAACTAAGAAATAATATTAGAAGTAGAAATAAGTGTATATTAAAGAGTGCTAATTAAACACTTTCTTTAGAGTGTAAATTCAAAACAATATTCAATGAATTTGATGCTTTTGAAACTAAAATTTATTGATTGCAAATTGAAATTTGCTGACCGAAAATTGAAAATTACATTCAAATTGACAATTACATCCCAATGTAAATTTACTTGAAAAGGTAAGGCATATTTGACTACTTATCAAAAGACGTAAAATTCAATGGACTGTATATACTTTAACAGTTGACGAATAGCTTCTGCGCCAGTAAGATATTACGTACAGTACAGGACCGAAATAAAGACAACTGGATTCAAACAATAATTAAAACCCCCACTCTACTCTGGAAAGGCGTGCGTATAAGAATTTAAATGTTTAAAGATAGTTAATCGAAGAAAAATATATAATTGGTTCATTGGCATTTTTGGTACACGTCCAGTAAGTAGAAAACCCCGATTTTTATGAAATATTGAAAGGAAACTACATCAAGCAGGCGCGGTCACAAATTAATTGAAAGAGATCGGTTGCAGTGTTATTATCAGCGCTGTCGTTTGTACTACAATAGTAGTATTTGTACTACCATTGAACTTCATGTACTACTGTACTACTCCTTTCAGTTTTGTACTACTCTTCCTTCTAATATTAAATTCTAGAAAACATTAGAAGAAGGCTTTACAATTTACATAAAAATGATTGAAAATCTGGCGTTGCGAATGATGATGATGTTCTTGCTGTATTATGAGAAAGCGAGACCCTTTTTTTAAATTCAAATCATTATAGGGTGATTCGATCAAGGATCGGCTACAGATGTGACCTTACTTTTCTTTCCTAATTCTGTTAAAACGTCGTGTAGGTACCTGATGAATTAGTAAACAAACCGCAGACGAACGTGAGCTCTTTTGGAAGATTCCTCCAGATAAAACAACACCTATTACAAACAAATAACTAACCATGGTTACTATTTCTAGCCTATATTGGAATAAATAAAATGAAGCCACTTGTATTTGGCCGGCTTAAATCTTTCGCACCCGGTTTTTTAGCGGTCGAAAACATTTTTTTTTAATATCGTGTTATTTGGTGCACCAATAGACTATGCTCCAAATTTTATCTGCCTGGTATAATTGGTTCAGAAGATATTGTAATCCAAAGTTTTTCACCCTCCACCCCACTTCTCGTATAAAAAATTGTAACCCTTGTCGAATCTCCCAGTATTCCTTAAAACAATTACAAAGTATCTACTTTTTGACATAAACCGTTCAGGAGATATCAATTTTAGAATGGTCCATTTCCAGCTTTCGAGCGTTTCGTACGCATTGTCCCCCACCCCCTCTTACACTCTTCAACGCATATCGAAATTTTTTTTCCTTCATTAATCTAGTATTCAGTAGATGGCGCACAACACAAGTTATTTCACCAAACACGATATTTTTACGATTTGTCTTTGCGATTCGGAACGCATTTGTCTCGACACGCGTATTTTTACGATAAGTTTTCTAGTAGAGTCTTCAAAACAAGCTAAAATTTGCGAGATTCTCACAGATTTGACAAGATTCTTACAGATTTGACCAGATAAATCTTCAAAAAAAAGTACCAACTTCAAATGCTCCCTAAACTTTGACCAAAATAAGTTTAACAAATGATAAACATCTATTTTACCCCAATATTAGTGCCATGATAGTGTAGAATATCTATCCTAGTTACTCTTCAGTCATTGTAAATGACTGGGAACTTGTTATAAGGAAAAATTGTACAAAAAAAGTACTTCCCGGTAACATACTCCTCTTGATTAACTAGTTAGATAAAACAGCAAAAAAGGACAGACAGATATATAGTACACTTTGTGAAGGGAACTACGTAAGCGTGATTTGTCATATTAAACTTCATCATTGTACTTAACTAAGTTCACGCTTCCTTTTCTCTCCTTCTCTCTCTCGGTCTCAATTGGCCAAACAAGAAATAATGTCAGGACAGTATCATAAATCCTTCACTTCCGTGTAAATATAAGGGCAGAATTTTGACATAACACACCCAGTCCCCTACAAACTGGCAATTTATATCATGCGGAGAAAAACCATTGGACTGTGTATTAAGTTACAAAAAAAAACTTTTTCCCTTTCCTCACAGATGTCGTTGGATGTTTTGGTAAGTAATGTTTAGATGACTTCAATAATACTCTCTGAACTCTGATCCCTGTGTGATATTTTCAAAATGAAAGAAAAAACAACAAAAGAAAAAGTTAACCCAACTGTTCTGTCAAGACACCGACCTACATATACAGCAATCTGGATGTCATAAGGATATTTGTAGCGAGGTCTCAACGAGACATTTCTCCGGAAAAGGGGACGCTTTTTCTTAACCAAAACTACACATTCGGCAAAGGTTACAGGCTACTCACTTACAAACCACCTCCTTTGTTTTACATTCTCCAATTACATCTAATTTATTAATATCCTGCGTCTTTTGTCATTTCGGGAAACGAAATGTCCAAGATCTACTATAAGATTTTTGCCGAGCAAAAGAAAAACTGTGTGAGAAAAAACGTCGGACAAACATAAGGAGATTACACACATGTCAGGACATTCTCATGTCCTTGCTCGGACATTGGACATTAGAGCGTTGTTGCGTGATTCGGAATTCGGAATTATGGTGTGTAATTTGTGGTTTTTTCCCTTTATTCGTCGGTTGGCGTGAAAAATTCCAAAAGATAGCATGTGTATTGCATACAGTAGGGGTTTTGTCCACAACGAAATTAATGTTTGATCGAAGAAAGTTGTCGGAACTTAGCCGCAGCCCATTAAGACATATCAATACGATTAGTGGGTTTGTTGGTCGAGTGACGAAATTTATGGACATATGATTAGAGATAAGTGAATGCACATGTTTAAGTTAGACAGTGGTTTACTGAACTAAAGGCCAGGGAATATAATCGATAACAAGCCAGATTAACTTCATCGAATGTCAGCGTCAATTTTACTTCAGGACATTTTCTATTGCTGTACGACAAGTGATTTAAATTTACAATAAATTAATTCATGGAAACACTAAAAATCAATTGTTGAAATTCAATCCAAGACTAATTATTTTTTTTTTTAATTAAAATTAAATTAAGAGGCTCAGAGGCTGTAGCCATATTGGAGCTGAGCAGTAAATTATTTAAAAAAAAGAAAAAAACTCTTTTTTTTCTTTTCCGCACCTTTTTAAAAAATATTAAAATCGTATATTGTTTGCTTTGGCGAAGTTAAACAGCACTAAAAGAGGTTTGTCGTTGTCCCGTATAAATAAAGGAGGAGTGAAGCCTAAATTCGCCAGAGATGTAAGAAGTGTAGTTCTTAAGGGGTATTTGGAACATGACCAAAAGACATGATCGGCAGTCTCATATTGGTTGCAATGGGCGCACAGGTGGCTTGCTAATTCCTAGTCGGTTCGAATTGGTACTAAGGCCATTGTGATTAGCCATGAGTCGAAAAAAAATAACTACCATTGAGCGGCTAGAGTCTACCAGTAGCCTTTGGAACCATGCATGTAATAAGATCATTGGAATTATGGAGTGACAGTATCTACCAATGTCGTCTTCTTGCCAGTGTTTTTGCCACCTATCTAAAAGTCTTTTCGGAGTCGTCTTGAAGTCTTCTTGAAGGACTAATTATAATTTAATAGTATTTGAGTCGTTCATGTCTGTTCTTCCAGAAGGTAATCTTAGCTAAGAGCCAGAATGATATTTAGGGTTCTCGCTCTACTGCTTGATTTATATTTAATATTAGTTTCTGGTTTTTCGATATTTTGACGGTAGTTTTATGAACTTTTTTTTGCTTCCCTTAACTTTAATATCCATAAAGTAAACTAAATTTCACAAATTCTAGTTAAAAACAGTCTAGACGCCAATTATTATGCAGTCGACAATCAAAACATGTAACGTTCCAAATAGCCACTTGGTAATTTTTTTTTTTGGGTTCTAAGCCGTACAACAGTTTGTCAAAGTTTCACAAAACGTAAAAAGAGTGCAGTGTCATGTCCTCAAGGAAATCAATTAAGCCCTTAGCGTTGAGCTTTATATATCCTAGCGAACAACCAAAAATTCCACCAAATTGGTTGTGTATTGAGTGATCTTCAGTTCCACCTACCTTTAGCATAAGGATGCGATGGCAAGAATTTCGCTAGTATATACGTACTTCGTAGATAATTAAAATCTGACAATCGTGTGGGCGAAACTTTATTATTTTCGGGTCAAAGTTCGGGAGCGGTCAAAGTCGCAGTATATCATCAGTTTTTTCGAAATTATGAGGTTTCTTGGAAAGTTATTATAGTTCTGTTATTAAAAAAAAATTATTTAAAATAGAAATTATTAGCCGATTAAACTTCATTAAACAAAGTCCGTGTAGACTATTCGAATTTCGGTATATTATGTACACTAAAATCCCATAGAAGTAAAAACAAATTTGCTGGCTTATCAGAATTCAGAAATATGACGAATTGTTAAAACGTATATAAAGCCATTAATTCCACTTGGGGTTTGAATTTCGAAAAAATTTTGAAACATACGATTTCATAAGAGGCAACTTGATATTTCCTGAGACACGAGGGATTTTAAAAAATTTGTGAAAACGTAAGCAAACCCTTCACACCTCCTTGGTTTTTGACATTGGAAAAATCGGGAAATTGGTTTTTAGGTCATTACATCAAATGCCGTAATAACAAATTTTATATCTCATCAGAACTAAGGGATGGAAAAAATTGTGAAAACATATGAAAACCGTTTGGGGGTTGAATAACCAAAAATTGAGAAATGGGTTTGTAGGCGATTATATAAAAAGTCTGTGGAAGTGAAAAGCGATCTAATATCTCATTAAACCTAAGAAATATGTCGAAGTTTAGAAAAGCATCAAACCCCTTACACCACTTAGGATTGAATATCTAAAAATACTGAAATTGACTTTTTGGCGCTTATATAGGAAACCTTAGGAAGTAAAATTGAATTCGATATATCATCAGATATGCAACCTTTTTCCCTTACACCCACTTGGGGGTTGAATATCCAAAAATCCTGAAAGGAGTTAATAGATAAATATGAATACAACACGAGAAAGTAAAAACCAATTCAATTTCTTATCACTTCTAAAAGATATGACGGAATTCGTGAAAGTTTGTTCAACCCTTTCATACCCTCTTAGGGGTTGAAAAAGGAAAAAAATTAAAAACAAGTTTCAGCCGATTATTACGCAAGCCCTTGAAAGTGAAAAGATATTCGATATCTGATCAGACCTGAGGGATATGGCAGAATTTGTGAAAAAGTATACAACCCCCTTTCTACCACCATAGTGGTCGAATTTCAAAAAATCCTGAAAACATTTTCTAGGTATTTCCATGAAGAAGTTGTACAATAAAAATGAATTCAATATTTGGGAATACTTAATAGATATGACGAAAACCGTGAAAATATATGAATTCCATTTTCAGTGATCTTTTTTTTTGCTCCCCTTCCGAACGCCAATAGACATTTCAAATTTTTTTTATCTAAATTAAATTTCTAGTTGATTCGGTATGTATAGAGTTTTAACTGTGTAGCAAAAGCCGTTCTATAGATAGGAAAAACACCCCCTACCCTCGTACTATATTACCCCTATAAAAAAAATTATATTTTTCCAACCTGCTACTAATATAGCTCTATCTAAATACCAAGTTTCAACCTTATATCGTAAAAGGTTCTCGAGATATAAAAATCGGCACTTTTTTCTTTTCGCCCTCACCCACCCCCATCTTCTACACTCACACATTTTTTTTCTACTATGGGTCTAGTAGACCTACTTCTGGTAAAAATTTTAAGCATCTATCTTACACTGTTCATGTGATATGAGACGTGATTTTTTAGAAAAATTCTTATTCCCTCCATTTTCATGCTCTACCGTCCCTTTAAAAAATTTCACTTTCAACAAACTTCATTTCTCAACCTTTATACACAGACCGAATTTTATTTTTCTAGTGCAATTGGTTCGTGAGATATCGTAATTTAAAGTTTTTCACCCCCCAAACCCGTACGCCACTGACAACACTCAAAAATTTGTTTCCGATCTATTTTCCTAGTATACCTACAGATATTCATAAAGTTTCAATTTTGTGACATTAACCGTTTAGAAGATATGGATTTTAGAATGTGTCGATCTCTGCTTTTTTGGGTTTCGGACGCATTATTTTTCCCCCCACTCCCACACCCCTTCATCCTTATTGACAATTTTTATGCAAATGAGTCAACTATCAAAACCCTATATGAATTTCAAGTTTAAGCCTCCTAGCATAAGCGGTTGCTGAGATCTAGAAACCAAAATTTCCCGTCTAAAACGAATCCCTCTCCTTCCACCTCACACCCACCTCAGAATTTGATAACTTCAAGGGGCCTACCCAGTCTATTCAAAAAAAAAATTTCATTTTAATATCTCAAACCGTTTGGGAGCTACGAGCCTTCAATTTGCGTACGGCGGACAGACGGACTGACATTTTTTTTGCTTTTTTCGTGTCTACTAGTCATGAAATATGAAAAAAAAATTGTTCAGGGTAAACATTTTTTTTTTAAAAATCGATCACAATACTGTATTATTAGAAAATAATAAAGTAAAATTAGTTTCGGTATTGCTATGTAGAATAATCCTCGGCAATGCCACCAGCTGTAAGGGTGTTTCGGATAGAAGCCATGATACACCCACAGTGTCCAACACAGTCTTATAAACTGGCCTATCCAGTGAAGGTTTTCCAACTGTCATGCCCTCAGGGACAGCGATTAATCAACAGTCGGGGATTTCGTGTTGGGGTTTCACATCAGAAACTCCACTGACGCCGGAAAACAACAAAAAACTTCTTCAAATTTGCTTCTATGGTAGCTTATCATGAACAAATTCCATTATTAAGAGTGCAGTAATTTAATAAAATTTCTTCTACTTCCTTCGAGAAATTTTGTCTCTGTACTAACTCTGAAAGCCTCTAGGTACATGTTGTTATGAAAGTCAAATGTTGTTATAAAATCAGTAAATTGAATTTTTCTCTTCATTCTGTAAAGCGGGCAGGACTATCATTTTTAACTACAAATGCTTCTCATTTCGATAGTTAAATCTTATGATAGTTAATTTCTCTAAGAAAAATTAATAAACTTTTTTTTAACAAATCTAACAAATTTTGGTCCGTCGATCCCGATTTAAATTCATGGAAGCCATATGTAGCCAGTTTGATATAGGACTCAGTCGAGTCCGAAACGTCACACAAAATAAAATAAAATAAACAGTATTAAGCCCAGTTTAAAAATGTACAGTGAAAACATTCACCAAAACATAAGCCAGATGTAGTAAGCAATAATTTTATAGTGACATTGAATTGCAAAATACTGGAACCATGTTTGGTTGAAAAATTATACTTTTTCTCATATAAATGACTGCTTTCTGGATTTGTGGAATACAAAAAGGAGAGTTCGTGGCACTCTCTTAGCGTGCCCTTGTCTCTAGACTCGCTGACAATAAAAAGCCAAAATTTGGCATTTGTATAAAAATGACACAAACAAAATACATTTTTAATGGAATAGTAACATTGTCAATTACAGAAAATATAAATCCTATAGATCAAGTATCTCTGGGATATGGTCTCCTTATTTTTTCCAGAACTCAAAGACCAAAGTTGTAAGGGATTCGTGAATAAACGTTAAGTTGGTATTACGACAAATATTTTAAATTTAAATTTTACTCAGAACTACAATATAAATTTTCTTTTTTTTTTACAAATTGATTAATTCACTTCCATCTTTTCAATAATTTTATTTCATTTCTTACTTACTTACAAAAGAACAACTGAATTTGAGTTACTTGAACTTACGAGTATAATGAGTTCATCAGCGTTTAACCCCACGTTGGGCGCGAATTTGAAAGCCGAAGTAAAAGCCCTTATGTATTTAGCCCCGAAAAGATACCGAACACGTTTTTCATAGTACTGAATATAAAATATCCGGATTTTCAACTTATAGCTGTTTCGAGCAAGAAAATAAAACCACCTTTCTGTACACGTGTCTAGTTTGAATATTTCCTTTTTTTCGTTTTAACTTTTCTATTATTCACCTTAATGTCGACGTAACGAATGATTCTACTCCTGAAATTGAAAAGCTCTGAAGAAACCTTTCGCCTGAATAATTAAATCTATTTGGGGTTATTGTTGACCTGTTTGTAATAAAATTATCGCAACATTCAAAGTTAAGGAATTTTTTCTGCTGGTCGTTTTTTGCCTTACAGTAAGCAAACGTTGAGGAAAGCTTAAACCCTTCTTCGTCTTAGCTCACGTCAACTAAGCTGAATTATTCATATGAAATTGCTCTTGAACTAAGTTACGGTCTTCGTAATTTGCGTCCAAAACTAAATTGTAAAACGCTCGAAAAGGTACTACAGGACGAAAATTTTAGTACTGGTTTGTTAAGATGTACTTAGGCGAGTTGAGACGAAGGGGGCAGTTGGGCGTGTGCATGTAATTAAGTGGAACAGTAGGTAAATCAATACTACATTGGTTTACTATAGTAGCTTATCGTGCCCGGAGGATGAGGGAAAATTTTCGTGAATGTGTTTCACATACGACATGTTCTGTATAACTTTTGTGAGGTATTTCTGCACGAGTATGGTAACCGTGTTAGAGTTTCATGCGGTCGATCCAGCTATATTTCGTGACTTACGTATGATTAGCTTTATCAAGCGGATTTACGTGCTTGCGGTTGAGTTGGAAGTCTTTGGTTGATCCCTCGCATTCATCTTACACTCGAAATGGAATTGTACATTATCCGCACTACGGATGGAATTGCAACGTTCACAGACTCCTCAGTTCCGTCTTGTAACTACCTGAAAACTATGGATTTCTTCGTCGTCTTCTTATTTACTGTAGAAACTTGGTCTTATCGGGGAAAAACACTTCCAGGAAAATGTCAGTTATTCTGTTGATATTGTTGTTCTGTTGGCTTCAACTCGAAAGCGTACGAAACTCTAATGTTGGCTGGGAAAGGAACAGAAGATAGGACCTCGACAAACGTGAGAAGCTAAAGAAGGAAGCTGGTACAGAAATGTTTCTCAATATCCATTTAATCTCATGATTTAGTGAGCAACTTTCGAAAAGATTATGAAACTGAAGGCTAATGCTAGCGGCAATATTGAAAACGACGAATATTATTGAACTTTTGTTCGAATAGGCAAAGTTTTGCCAGAGTATTTCGGCTTTTCGTTCATCAGATGACTTTAGCATTGCGTCCTGGATTAGGAAATGAGTTTTGATTTCCGGACTAGTGACGTAGGTATAATGGAAATTAATATCATATCATGTAGGAATTATTTATGGAACTTATGAGCTGGCATGCTCCATGAAACAGATGGGCTTTTCCCTTACTAAACAATAACTTTTTAGAACTGTATAACTTTTTGCGTTTGCATGTCAACTAACTGTGCAGTTGATTAGGTCAATTTAAATTTATGAATTATAAGATCTCTACGGTTTCTGTAGCATTTTGCAATTCGTGAAGCCTTCGTATCGGTCTCGACATTAGTCATACATTGTTCGGATGGCGACCAATGTGGGACGAAATTTAATTTAGTACTTTTGGGGAATCGGAACAATGTACTAATATTATCTTTAATATTGACCTAAGACTTGATTAGAATTCTGATTACACAAATTCAATGGATTCATATGGTTATACCTAATTACTGAATCAAACAACTAGAGTTAAAACATGCATTGACCACATCTTCTCTAAAACTTAATGCAAAACGTTCCATAATATTCAATCAGCGGCTATTGAGACTAATATAACTGATCATCTTTGGGTTATAAAGTAGTGAACTATGAGGCGGCCATAGAAAAAATTAGTTCTATTTATAACCTGGGAATCTGTTCTAGAGAATAGCAATAGTCGTGTTGAAGCTTTTAAAAATGTTCTTAAGCGAGTAATAAAGTACCCATATCAAGAAATTCCCGAATGTTAATATCTAAAAATACTGGAAAACAAAAAACCTAAATCCTGGATCAATCAAAGTCTAATAAACTTTATTAGACAAGGTGAGCAAGACGCCCAGACTATTGGCAGATTTTTACATACTTACAGTTTTTGTAAGACATAGAAGATAAAATGTCGACATAATCCATTAGGGGTTGAATATAAAAAAATCTGAAACCGATTTTCTGGCGATTATATAGAAAGCCCTTTAAAGTAAAACACAATTCGACATCTCATCAGACCTTAGTGATATGTCGGAATACGTAACGACGTACACAATCATTTTACACCCTCTTAGGGCCATATTATTCACCTCGGGTTATTTTCGCCTTAATCAGCTGTTAACTTATCCGGCGTATTAAATTTAATCACTGGTTAATTTCTCTGGGTATAAAATTGTATTATTCACCTCAGGTTAGCGATTTAGTAGGTCGGGTTATCTTAACGGCTGGTTTTCCATTTTTCCATTATTTTTCCAGTCAAACGTCAAGAATTTTATTAATTTTTTACAGAATGTGACATTTTTCTTTTTTAAAATTTATTTAAAATTGTATTTTCAGGAAAAATGTGAATTATTGACTGCAATTTTTTCATGGTTGCGGATCTGGGAGCAGTACAAACGACGTGTGTGATGCACGGTTTACACGTTCAACGAGAACCATCCCATTTGATTCTGATACTTTTCTGAGTGTGTGCTTCCGGGTGATTGGATTTTACAGTGCGGACAGGCGATTGAAGACTTGCATCTCCCAAACCCGTGGAGCTATTGAATTAAAGTTTATTGGTAGGGTAGATTGAGTGGACCCCTTCAAGTGATAAGTTTCTAGTGTAGGGGTGAGGAAGGATGTGGGTGGCGTTTTAGACGCAAAACTTTGGTCCTTATATTTCAGGAACCACTTATGCTAGGAAACTGAAATTCGTAACTTACATAGATCTATGATATTGTACCCACTTGCTGGCTTCATTCTTATATGGGTGAAAGGGTTCGGGAGTTCGGAGAAAAACAATGTGTCCGAAACGCTTGAAAGCTTAGGTCGAGACATTCTAAAATCCATATCACCTGAACTGTTAATGTCACAAAACTGAAACTTGATACTTGCTAAACTAGGAACTAAGCGAATAGATCGAAAATAATTTATGAGAGTGGTCAGTGGCGTGGGTGGGTGGTAAAAAATTTTGCATTGCGAAGTCTCACAAACCAATTAAACCAGAAAAAGGAAATGTGGCTTATGTTTAAAGATGGACAATAGGAGTTGGCTGAAAGTATTTTTCAGGGAGGCGATGGATAAGCATTTTTTTTAAAAAATCACACCTCATATCTCAAGAACTGTATGAGATGGGATCATACAAATAATACGAGACCTAGACCATTTACACTCCTAGCTGAAAACTGGAGGGAGATGATGGAAGGAGTGAGGGTGGAGAACGATAAAATGGAAAAAATTCATTTGGCTTTACAATCCGGTATCGACAGAAAAAGTCTTTGTCGTCGCATATGTCGCTGTCGATTCGTTGTGCCATTTTGTATTGGTGACGCTCGAGTCATGTTCTTCATCAGAATCACTCCAATTATCCCACAAATGAAATCTTGCTATAACTTCAATCGTGAATAATACAAAATTTGTCAAATCGCTGGTTAAATCCCTGGATATCGTAGTAAACTGGAACTTTTTCACCGGTTAAATTTTTCCCTGGGTAACTTTAATCACTGATTACAAAACCAGCGAATCACCGGTTAAAAACGATAACCGGAGGTGAATAATACCAAATCTTTGGAAAAACTGGAATTAACCAGAGGTTATAAATAACCCGAAGTGAATAATACGGCCCTTAGAGGTTGAATATCGCAAAATCCTTAAATTGATTTTACTTTATTATTGCAATAATACAGTATTGAGATAGATTTTTTAAAAAAAAAAATTTGCTACCCTCAAAATTTTTTTTTACGTTTACGTTTTCATATCTCAAGCACAGTGTAAGATAGATACTTGAAATTTTTAACAGAAGTTGGCCTAAAAGACTACTAGCAGAAAGAAAAATGTTGGGGGTGAGGGTGTAGAGAGTCAGAGTGGGGGAGGGTGAAAAGGAAAAAATTCTGATTTTTCTATCTCTAGAACCTATAATGATAAAAATCTGAAACTCGGTACTTAGATAGAGCTATAGTAGTAGCATGTTGGAGAAATATAATTTTTTATAGGGGTAGTATGGTGTGGTGGCACTGGTCTAATTATAGTTTCCCTTTAACTGAGTTAGTTTTTCGCTACTGTCGATTCGATAATTTTTGTTCAACTTCGATGTTTATTTTTATTAATCGAAGTTGGCATGTTTTTGTAGTTTCGCAATTAATTTTTATTTTTTCATCAGTTGATATCTATCTACTCTATCATGCACAAATCCGTTTTAAAATTTGTTTAAAATTAAAATATGATTTATTGAATAACAAGAATTTATCTATTTAAAATATGAATTTAGAGATTGAATCAGATCAATAAATTTCATTTAAAACTGTGCAATAAACATCAATATTAATGGATTTAATTGAGACGAAAGATTAAAATAACTATTAATTTACAGATAATCTTTAATCATTTATGTTAATTAATTATTTGAAATATTTTTTCAAGTATTTAAAACTTTGCTGATATAATTTATGATTACGTTTGAAAAATAAAGTTTTAATCGTTGTAAGCAATTGAAACTATTGGAAGAGCTGAAGTTCGTCATTTAAGAAGATTTGATCTAACTAAGATATCAACTCATTAATTAAAACAAACTACATTGTTATAATAAGGTTTTCTGGATCCAACGAGCTACGTTGGAGAACCCTACAATGGTACGGGGGTGGGGGTGTCTTTTCTATCTATAGAACGCCTTATGCTACAAAATTGAAACTCTGTATGAATATGTAAATCAACTAGAAAAGTAATTTACAAAAAAATTCAAACATACATTGGCGTTCGGAAGAGGGGCATAAAAAATTATCAGTGAAAATGGAATGCATATATTTTCACGGTTTTCGTCATATCTATTAGGTCTTCATAAATATTGAATTGATTTTTGTTGTAAGACTTCTTCATATAAATAACTAGAAAGCGTTTTCAGGATTTTTTGAAACTCTACCCATAAGGGGGTGTAATAGGGTTGTATACTTTTTCACGAATTCTGCCATATCCTAGACTTTAGATTTCGATTAACTTTTCACTTTCACGGGCTTGAGTAATAATCGCCTAAATCTTTTTCTAAGTTTTTTCCTTTTTCAGCCCGTAAGAGGGTAGAACACGTTTTCACGAATTCCGTAATTTCTTTTAGAAGTGATAATAAATTGAATTGTTTTTACTTTTTCGTTCTGTCTTCATATATATCTATTAACTACTTTTAGGATTTGTGCATATTCAACCCCCAAGTAGGTATAAGGAGGTTGCATATGTTTTCACAGATTCCTACATATTGCTTAGATCTGATGATATATCGAATCCATTTTTACTTCCTAAGGTTTCCTATATAAGCACCAAAAGTTCAATTTCAGTATTTTTAGATATTCAATACTAAGGGGTGTAAGGAGGTTGTATGTTTCTCAAAGCTTCGACATATTTCTTAGGTTTGATGAGATATTAGATCGCTTTTCACTTCCACAGACTTTTTATATAATCGCATACAATCCCATTTCTCAATTTTTCGATATTCAACCCCCAAGGGTTTGCATATGTTTTCACAATTTTTGCCATCCCTTAGTTCTGATGAGATATAAAATTGGTTATTACGGCATTTGATGTAATGACCTAAAAACCAATTTCATGATTTTTCGAATTTCAAGAACCAAGAGGGT
The DNA here is from genome assembly GCA_951812415.1 of Beris morrisii. Classification (NCBI taxonomy): domain Eukaryota; kingdom Metazoa; phylum Arthropoda; class Insecta; order Diptera; family Stratiomyidae; genus Beris; species Beris morrisii. The sequence continues at coordinate 130,001,927 of OX638312.1, forward strand.
GTAAAGGGTTTGCTTACGTTTTCACAAATTTTTCAAAATCCCTCGTGTCTCATGAGATATCAAGTTACTTCTTATGAAATCGTTTAAAAACCTGTTTCAAAATTTTTTCCAAATTCAAACCCCAAGTGGAAGTTATGGGTTTGTATACGTTTTAACAATTCGTCATATCTCTGATAAGGCAACAAATTCGTTTTTACTTCTATGGGCTTTTAGTGTACATAATATACCGAAATTTGAATTATCTACACGGCCTTTTTCAATGTCTATTTTAAATTGTAATCTCTATTTTAAATATTTATACTCTAGATGAAATCATATAGAGTATTATAAGTTTAATCCAGCCGAAAAGTTTGTAACGCATAGAACCAAGCCTCGGACGAAAAAAAGTTATATATTATTTTTTGTTTATTTGTGCCCAAAAACCTCAAATCCGCCTGACGTCCGTCCGTCCGTCCGTCCGTCCGTCCGTCCGTCCGTCTGTCCGTGAACACGATAACTCAAGAACGCCTTCACCTAGGATCTTGAAATTTTGAATCTGGATGTTTGATTAAATTTGTAAGGCTAAGTTCGTTAACGGGCAAAATCGTCCTACTCCTTCGGGTAGCTGCCATACAAAATGTCCTTAAAACACTTGTTCAAGAATATTGGTCGATAACTTCAGAAGGGTTTAAGCTACGACATTGAAATTTTGTTTGTGTCATTTTTCCAATAGTTCGAACTAAATGTATGATTATGAAGAAAATCCTGTTAGTCCTTCGTGTAGCTGCCATACAAATATCCTGTCAAAATGTATTCACTTAATTTACGAAACTCACTATAACTCAATTAATCTTTTAGCTACGAATTCGGAATTTTTTACAAATTAGTTTTGAGTAAAAACGAAGCTTGAGTTTACTTGTCAGCGAAATGCTTTTACTCCTTCTGGTAGCTGCCATACAAAATGTCCTTAAAATACGTGCTGAAGAATATTGGCCGATAACTTCAGAAGGGTTTAAGCTACGACATTGAAATTTTGTTTGTGTCATTTTTCCAATAGTTTGAACTAAATGTATGATTATGAAGAAAATCCTATTAGTCCTTCGTGTAGCTGCCATACAAATATCCTGTCAAAACGTCTTCTTTTAATTTACGGAACTTACTATAACTCAAGTAATCTTTTAGCTATAAATTGGAAATTTTGTACAAATTAGTTTTGAGTAAAAGCGAAGTTCGAGTTTACTAATCAGCGAAATCCTTTTACTCTTTCTGGTAGCTGCCATACAAAATGTCCTTAAGACACGTGTTCAACAATATTTTTCGATAACTTTTGAACGCTTCAAGCTACGAATTTCAAATTTTGTACAAGTTCATTTTTAAATGGTTCCAACGAAAAGGATAAATATGTAAGAAATCAAGTGAGTCCTTCCTGCACCTCCCATGTGAAAGTCCTTCAAAAAGGACATTTTTTTTCGATGACTTACCCAGTTCAAGATATGAATCTAAACACTGAAAATTGTCTTTCCGTTTTGAGTAGCAATCTAATGGCAGTCCTTAATAAAGGACATACAACATGCACACACGTAATTCTACTTTATCCCCAACTACAATATAAATCGGAGTTCAGTATTCATCTAGAGTATTATACGATTGGCTTGCAGCCGATCGTGACTGCAGTATGTTTTTATTTTAAGAACAAAACTATCTTTCCAAGAAACGTCAAAATCTCGAAACAACTGATGACATACTCCGACTTTGACCCGAAAAATAATAAAATTCGTCAAGACCATTAGCAGATTTTTAGATCACTATAGTGAATAAAGCCCATAGAAAAAAACGCTAATTCAATCTTATTAAACCTAAAATCTTAGACTATGGCGCGATAGTATGGTGGGAAGCGACCAGAAAGTCCTCGTTTCTAAGCAAGCTGACAAAAGTGCAGCCCTTGGCATGCTTTGGGGTCACTAGCGCCCTCAGAATCACACCCTCGGCTGCACTGGAAACTATCCTCCACATGCTGCCAATGGACATGCACATCAAAAGCATAGCTGCAAAAGGCGCTCTTAGACTCTAGGAGTCCTTATACTTCCCAGTGGGTTTAATATCGAATTATGCTCAAATCGGTTTTTCCCCGATTATACTTAAAGCCTTAAACAGTGATATCGAATTTGAGATTACATTAGACCAAAGAAATCTATCGCAATTCGTGAAAAGGAACACAACCATTACACCCAGTTTGTGATTGGATATTTAGAAAAATATTTCTTTGGGCTTATAGAAGAATCCTGCAGAAGTCATATTAATTTGATAACTCGACATGCCTAAGAGATATATCGAAATTCGTGAAAATGTGGAAAAACCCTTATCACTGACTTTTTTATTATTCTTTCATTGTATGGCAATAAAAATCTCTACTTTTTTTTGCTTTAATTATTCCTGTGGTATATCAACATACAAGTACTTAGTTTGAACTTTCTAAAGCATTTCTGCAATGCAAAAAACAAGGCCCCCACCCTCGTTCCTTGCTATTCCTATCGTAAATTTTATTTTCTTATTTTTCCTCTTTAGAGGCTCTAGACAATCAATAATTTTTAGCTACCTATCCTTTATGGTTTTTGAAAAATAAAAAGCAGAGTTTTTTCCATTCCAGCCACTCCGACCATCACCTCTTAGAAATTCGGCTTGTAATTCTATATACACAAATCACATTTCATTGTCCTGGTACAATTGGTTCGGAAAATATTGTAATTCAAAATTTTTCACCCTCTCCCCACCCTATCAATTCCCTTCAAAGTTTTAGTTTTCACCTAGGGTCCTATTATGCCTTAACATAACCACAGATTTTCAACCTTCTGACAATGTTTTCTGAAACCATTTTTTTAGGGACTTGACTTGAAATAGAACAAGTTCACATTTTTACAAATTCTTCAATATGGAACATACAGGCCGTCTGAATATCTTTTTCTCTCTGTGGAATTTAAATACGCGCTTCCAATAAAGTATGGCAATGACAATAATATTCAGAAAGTAGTACTTTATCGAAAGAGTGCTATCCCGTCCCTATTACCGATTCTTTGTGAAGTCTTAAGTATTTGGCGCCCAACGTGGGGCTCGATGATAATTATTGTTACATCCTACCCTAGCACCCAATTGTTCTTAACAACTCCCAAATATTTCCGAACACATCACAATATGTTCGGGAAAATTCTCGACTCAACACATGCTGTATATAAGCACGGCAAAGTTTGCAGAACAGTTTTTACTATGGTGAAGCGAGGCAACGATCAGTTTCTACGCGAAAGTATTTCTAAGCGATTTGGAGTGGTAGTAGCAATCGAGCAATGTTCAAGTTGTATATAAAAACGGGTAGCTTTGGCAGTAGTGCCATTATTGAAAGCATATAATAAAGCGTTATTATTTCTGTTGATTTTAAAAGAATTGTGTTTTACTTGAAATTCTGCCGAACCCCTAGCTCGCAGTACTGAAAACGGTGAAGGCAAGTATAAATTAATCGTTTTGTATTAAGTGGACAGATTATATGGATTTTGTTATGAAAAGTTATTTATTTTATAAATAAATTTTTTCTCAAAAATTGCAAGCTCATTTGCTGCTCTTTTTCACTTTTTTATTTTAACGTAAAGGATCCAGAAATAAATCTTACACGTAAGTGTTGAACTTAAAGTTGTCGTAGGTCCTGCGAGCCTAATCTTTTTTATACAGTAGGAAACCTAATCGACTTCTTTATGAAACATTAAATTAGTAATTCCAATGTCTTACCAGTGAAAAACCTGAATAACTACCTTTTAACTCGAACATTACTCAACGATACCCCGCAATTACAGACACATATCTGTTTGCCCTTTTCTCTCAATAAATTTAATTAAATTACAGACTCTAATGGGACCTTTAGAAAACAATAAACAACAATTTCAGGCAACTAGAAAACCGATAAACCGTAGAATTTCAATTAGCTTTCCTTGATACGCGGGGAATAACCCCTTGATGATATAAAAATGCCTTGGGAAATAGGATGCCAATCAACAGAAACTAATTAGCTAAGCCACATCAGATCTGCTTCTCTTCGGTACTAATGCCTAGAAATGAAATATGTATATCGTCTTGTGGCTACAAATTAAGCATAACAAAAAATGTAAATTCTGAGTGGATATTAAGCATAAGTGCTATTATGTCTAGCAGGGGATATGAGTGATTTTTATAGGATGAACAGAAAAACAGTGCGTCTTTCATCCGCTTAATGAGCTCACTCTAGACTAAATTGAATTTGACACCTTGATTTCAATTATATGTGAGCCGTGTTTAGGATGCTTTGTTCGCTCGTTGGTGCCACCTTTATTTTGCAATTACGTCCGTAATAGGTTTCGTCTTGGAGGTAACATCTACCCCGTATATCGTCAGATAGACGTTATCTGAGTAGGCAGTTGGCTGGGCCAGAATATACACCAGACATATGTACACTAGACATGTAACCCCAAATATGCTGCCCTATGCCCTAGAAGGTTTTTGTTATGGAACAAGTTCAGTGTCTGTTTTCGGTTGATATCACTTGGAGCTTACACTGTGCACTATGTGAAACATGAGACGAAGTTACAAAGATTCCTTACTTTTCAGCCCTAGTTTGCATTACGTTCATTTCCATTTCATGCGACAGTCACTATAGAGACAGCCTGGAAAAATAAATCTTTGATAGGGGTAGCAAGGTACAGAGTAGGGGTGGTTTTCTATATCTCAGAATCGGTTTATGTTAGAAAGTTGAAACGTAGTACTTGCATGTAGATGTACCATAGTAATAATTAAGCAAAAACAAATCAGGCTTTCATTGGCGTACGGAGGTGCAGCAAAAAATTGCCTGTGAAAAGGATTTTTCCACATTTTCACGAATTTTGTTATATCATGTCGAGTTTTCAAATAATTTTACTTTTACTGGCTCTTTATTTAATCACCTAGAAATTTTGTTTCAAATTTTTTGATATCCAACCCCTAAGGTGGTGTAAAGTGGATGTGTACATTTTCACGAACTCCGATATATTTCTTAGGTCTAATTAGATACCGAATTTACTTTCACTTCTAGAGTCTTGAAGTCCCTCGGCAACCACCGCTTTTACAAAATAAATTTTTAAATATTTGTCGGTACTTTTCCGATTCTAAAATATACCAAACACAACTCGAACTTTGCGCTATACCTCAACCTGTACAGGACTCTTGATAAGGATAACTATTGCACATACCTGGCTTATATCCATCGCCATGCTCATACGATGTAATGTACTGCACGAGTGAAATTCCGTAAAACAATATCCAAAATGCGGGCTCCATTCCTTTCATTTTCGGTAAATTCGGCCGACCGAATAAACGCTGCACAACATGAAAGCAAGTTGGTTTCGGATTTTACTTCACCCGCGGTTAAATACCATAAAAAATCCTGGGGCTGATCCTTGCGGGTGCTAATCCCGGCCAAATTCACGCATATTACAATGGTCTCAGTCTCTTTGAATTTTAATAGCGATAGTGCGCAAGTTTTTTTTATATTGCTCATATGTGTGAAATTACTAAAGCACATAAATTATTATTTTGTTTTTTTTTTTTACTTTTTTTATTCAGATGTATTCTTCGCTGATTTGTCTGATTTTTACAGAACTTTCTCAGAACATCTTGGTTTTCTATTACGCCAAATTTCACATTTCATGACTGTAATTTTTGAGTGTACTTTGCAGCATTGTTCGGCTGCCATCTTCGAAATTTTCGTGTCGTAAAATATTCGTTATAATAACGTGGCTTTTATTAGACACGTGAAATGATGAGTTGATGGTTGTGTAATTGAGACATTCGCATATTATTCGCGGTAGCTGTAATAAAAAGAGAACATTTTATTAGTTTTGTTCATGTTTCGACTTTTGTTTTGATTAAAACGGATCATTGGGCTTCTAAAAATAACTGGCCAAAAATAATATTAAAGTCCAAAAGTCAAAGAATGTTTGGTTCGATGATGGCAAAACAAACCAAATATGGCCATTAGTATGTCAATATTTCATGTCTCGAAATACATTTCTAGTAGATAAACCAATTAGATTAATACAGGAAGGAGTTTAAGATGCTGAAGAAGTAGAGGCAAAGTTATAATTTGTTCAAAAGTGAAACAAACAGAACTCACAATCCTAAGTGGGTTAGCCTGTAAAATGTTCTTCGCCTAGGTGAATCGTTAGTGATTAACTTGTGATGTTTTTGCTTAATTGAGAAAAAATAACAATGGAAAAATTGTTAGGTTACAATAAAAAAAATTATATACATCCGCAGCTAAGCAAACAATTTGCTACGAAACTAAATTTTGTACGAAGGAGTTTGTAATATTGGAAATATATCGTTCTCGTGGCTCAGTCAAGAAATTCATAAATATTCACTTTATATGGAGAATAATTGAATTTTTAAATGAAGAATATACAACGACCATATGCTTCACATATGATCTACCTACACTATTCATTTATGGTTCACCATGGCGTAGGTGCACTTGTAAAAATATGGAACACTACTCGATTCACCCAAGAATTGTAAAATGAATTCACATCCCAGTAGAAAAAAACAGGCCTCTAGAAGCAATGCTCGAACTGCTTCTAAGGCAGTAGAAGGCCTTACCGTCTCTATTGTTTTGTTTCTTCTTTTTAACCCAAAACGGGATTGGAGGCAATGCCTTCTCTTCTCTTCTCGCTTCCTTGGAAGGAGTGTTAGAAGTACTTATTCAACATATTGAGAAGCAGTGATAGAAATGGTTTTTTAATAGGTCTAGCAAGTAGTAATAGAACCACATCTGAAGCAAGGTGAAACACTTGCCGTTTTCATTCTATCTTTCCTAGTTTTTAACATTAAACGGGATTTCTCTAACATGGAAAAAAAATTTTAGGATGCAAGTATAGTGATGGTGGGAAGGGGTGTTAAGGACAAAATTCTGATTTTTATTTCTCGAAAACTACAAAGGATAGAAAGCTAAAAATTGACGACTAGATAGAGCTACTACAGAGACACACAAGTATGGCAAGGGGGAGGGGGGGGAGGGGTTTTATTTTTTATATTTTAGAAACGCATTATTCTGGAGATATCAACCTCCGATCGAAAAACAAAAACTGAATGACTAATTGCAAGAATGCGTATACGTACGGGATGGGCACCATAAATGTTCACTTCATAGTACAATGTCCTGCATTTTGTCGGGGCAAAACAAATAATGAACTCGTTCTTCTCCCGATTCTCGGGAAGTAGGTCTGGAAGGGCTCTTTTTGCAAGCACTGGTATCAGACCTTCTTATGAGAAGTACTTCATACATTTTCTGCTCTGATGAGAATATGTATATCGGTGTGCGTTAATCGAAATTTAATTATGTTGCGAAGAAATTAAACAAATTAAAATTATAAATCACAACATTTTCGACAATTTATCTATGTTTAAAGTTTTTTTAATACATCAATTGATTGCATTCGATATGCTTGAAAAAAATCACAATGCTCTACACTCAAAGAAAAATCCTTAGTGACAAAAAGTATTTGTTCAATTTCAACAGTGCAGCTTTGTCATATTGATAATAATATGTCAGCAAAACAAATAAAAATACTTTATTATTAAAATAATAAAGTAATTATTCAGTTTCATAAATTTTTGTCAAATTGATAAAAATTCGGCGAAATTCCAGTTCGGCTTTTTAACAAAACATATATTATCGAAATAACAAAATTTACAATGTCCGCTCTTTCATATTGAAAAATATTTTTATCAAATAAACAATTTTTTTATTGTATTGATAGAAGTATTAAATGTTGTCTTTGCAACAGGTTTTGATAAAAGTTTTGTCAGAGTGACCAAAAGTCAACTACAAGATTTTGTTATATATACCCACAAAACGATTTATTAAATTGACTAAAATGTTTGTCAGAAATTCTGCGGTGCGCAAAGTTCTAGTTCGATTACAAAAACTACCAATTTTTTATTGTAAGATTTTGCTCAATTCAACAACTTCTTTTGTCATCTAGACAGCGGGTTTTTATCAAATAATAATAAAATTTGTCAATTCGATAAAGTATTTTGTTGAACGTATATTGACCGTAGTTTTGTCGAATTGAACTGAATTTTTGTCAATGCTACCAGGCTTTTTCTCTGAGTGTAGAAAACATCGTCTCCGGTCTTTTCGCTCAATCGATCGCAATTACACATACTAAGCGGGAAAATATTATACGTTCTACTAAAACTTTTTTATCAGTACTGTACAACTAAGGACTGTAGTGTACATGCTGGGAACGAAAAATAATTCACTCGAGAAAGATGAATGTTATTAGTGAAGTTTGTTATTCCGTATTCGTTGAAATTTGAGCGGCACGAAGTAAAAATAATGGTCGCAAACAATGTGTGAAGAACAAAAAATTAATGTGTCCTCGATAACTTTTCATTTGAAATGAGTGAGCCAGGAACTTCTAAAATATAAAAGCATAATAACTCCGGAGATAATATTTGAAATCATTGTCTGAAACGTTTGTTATCGCGCAAACACAACCCCAAAAAACTGAATTCCGTGGAATAATACTAATAACTCACAACATAACGTACAGAATTAATGTCATGAATTGACATCTCAATTTGTTTGTAGCACGCATAAATAACTTTGACATGTTATTTTACGTTTTTAAATTTCAAGTTAAATCTAAACTGCGCTGCAGTGTATGAAACCAAAATTTACCGTACAGGTGGAAGCAGACAAAATAAGTCCATAGATGAAATTTGGATATTGAAAATGGGAAAAATATAAATAAATAGTGAAGAGCAGGGGATAAAATATATGGTAGTTGGTATGATATTTTCTTGAATGGACTATTGACTCTTTTTGCATAAAATTCAATCACGGAGAAACCCATTTTCCTGTTTGAGTTTCGAGTTTGGAGAGCACCAACATCCATTTCCATAGTTCCACTGTATGGTAGACAATCGAATGAGTACAATGATTTTATTTGTTCTTTATGTGGACGTCCATGCTGCTTGAAGTCGTAAGCTGAGTTCGATTCAAAAAGATGAATCTAAATTTGTATAGTCAAACTGTAACTATTGTGAAAATTCAACGTCTTAGCTTTAAGTGCTCTAAAACGAAACAAAACAAGAATTCAAAAAGACATATTTCAAAGAAAAGAAAACATAAGATTGTGTAAGACTAATAAGGTTTCTCATTCCAATTCGCAACTGGACAGGAAGTCCGGATGTAGTTCGAAAACTTTTTTTTTCAAAACAAAATCAAATACGCATTCATGGGCTAAAGCTAATTTTATGGTCTACGATTCGAAGAATGTACTGTCCGGACTCAAAGACTTGATTATTTATAATGTCGAGACGACAAGTGCTTTGAAATTCATTTTCATTACAACGTATCTTACCTTGCCCTCCCCAATCGTTTGAGCAGCCAACGACATGCATTGTCTGGAGAGAGTCAAGTAAAAGCGTTGTGTTTCATCTGGCGCCCAACGTAGGGTATAAAGTCTGCGAATTGCTATTATTTCCGTTGCAATTCTGCTGTCGTTGCGTTATAATTTTTCTTTCTTAATTTTCCGAACGACTGAATTTGAGGAGCCTGCAAAACGTGCCAACTGACCTCATAGCAATCTATTATTTCTTTAATATGGCGCCCAACGTACCCAACCATCTCCTCTTTTCATTATTTCAGGTAGCGAAACGATAGTTGCGCCAAGAAGTAACATCATTAAGAATAAGATTTTCGCATTCTAGCTGAGATTAATTTCCATCGAAAGTTCATAAGCAGTCCTTACAGAATAAACGGCTGCAGCAAATTTTATTCAGTTATTTTTTGTCTTATATAAAGACCTTAATGTTTAAATATGTGTACATATTTAAATGTTTTAACAATGTATGTATATTGCACAGACATTGATTAAAATATGCCAACAAACACGAAAATTCGGTTCCAAGGTGTGCACACAGATATTTCAGTTCCACTTCCACTTTCTTAGACATAGAAAATAACAAAACTAAATTAAAATAAAAAGCAAATTATATAAATATTAAAAATTAAAGTAGAAATAGAAATACAAATAAAAATAAAAATAAAAATAAATACTTTACTATTAAAATAATAAAGTAAAATAAAAATTAAAAGAGAAATAAAAATAAAAATAAAAATAAAAAGAAAAATAAAAATAAAAATTAAAATTAAAATTAAAATTAAAATTAAAATAAAAATAGGAATAAAAATAAAAATAAAAATAAAAATAAAAATAGAAATGGAAATGGAAATAATAAAAATAAAATTAAAAATAAAAATAGAACTGAAAATAAAAATAAAAATAAAAATAAAATAAAAATAAAAAAATAATAATAGAAATGGAAATAAAAATAAAAATAAAAATGGAAATAAACATAAAAATAAAAATGGAAATAAAAATAAAAATGGAAATAATATAAAAAATAAATTATAAATTAAATAAAGATTATTTATATAAAGAATTTTAAGTAACTAAAGTAAAGAGTATTAAATAAGAAAAATCGATTAGTGTGGTCGCTAGAATGGGGAACTGCTGCCTTTAACCTAGTCTCTTTAATCCTTTATCTTCTTCAGTATCAGCTGCAGATGGCATAAAATAAACATATTTATTTATATAAAAAGAAAACATTAAAAAACGAAACTAAATTAATTAATCATCAGAATAAAGTTCTGATAAATAATTAAAATGTAATTTAAACTGAGCAAAAAATACAAAAAAAAAGAGGATTTAAAACGAAAAGATCAGAAGTCAACTTCATAAATCTAGCCCTAAAAGAAATTCAGCCCAGGTAAAAATAAAAAATTAAATAAGGACGAGACCCTGTCATTTTCTTGCCATGAACCTTTTTTCCGGATAACAAACGTAATGACGGGAGTCCAACCAACGACAGATGGAGCTACCGAGCGTGAGGTGGAAGAAAAGGTTCGAATTGCCTACATACCATGAAATACTATTGGAAGGGTAGAAAGAAGCTTCTATTATGTTGAATCGTGCTAATATGAAAGCCACCGAAGAGAAGGAACGTTGACGTCTGCCAAACAATAGCATTTATGATAGTCACCTGTCCTCCGCGCCTTATACCTTCTTTGGTTCGCTTGTTCGTGACATCTTCACGTTGAAGAGCTTCTTTATCTGCTCGGCGTATTGTGTGCATATCTAAAAGTGTACATACGTATCGGGAAGGAATCCATAGAGCGACTATGCTGAAAAGTATTTTTTCTCGTATTTTTTTTCTCTCATCCTTTGGAGAATTTCATTTTTAACAAAAGGCAAGTGGTTTACTTCACTATATACGTCATAATGGAAATGGTCGTTGGATGTTCCCGAGGTGATTTAATAACAACACGTGTGTATGATCTGTGTGTGATATTTTAAAAGTCTATCCTGACCCAAAAATCTTTTTAAGGAATATAAATTCGATGAAAGTATAAATATAGTACCACAAAACTCATTAAGACAGACGATTAAGCGCCATTTAAAATTAGGAGGTACTTTTTGAAATTTAATGACTTTTAACTCACATTTCCAGCAAATATTTGCCGATCAAATTTCGGGATTTTTACCTGAATCTTTTTTGCTTCAGAAGAAATCCGTTGATTACCACAGTTTTTAATAAAAGACACTTAATTGATTTCAGAAAATTGGGGCTGTGTGTTTGAATCTTTTTAGCCAAACTTGGCATCTAGAATACGAGTCTACTAAAATTCGAGCAAAATCTAGAGTCGCTCCTGTTTTCTAAGTGTGAAGAATCACTATTAGATGTTAGGTAAATCAGTAATGCCTATTAGAAACCCGATACTAAGAATTTCTTCGAATACTTAGCTTCTTCTACGTTGTCTCTATTGACGTCACGAGTATTGCTATTATTATAATCTAGAAAAAAAGCTGAACCAACCCGACAATAGACAGCTTTTATACTTCATGATTTAGAAAAATAATAGCACAAGTACTCGCTAGGTTTTGAAAAATTCCATGAATGTTTGTCATATTTACATCAGAAAAACTTAAAATTCGTTTCTCTTCATCAAAAAAAAAACCAACAACTCGACTCTCTCGATAACTTCGCCCGCTGTCAAAAACCTAGTTAAGCTAAGCAAAGACCCCAACCAAAGTTTTATTGGAAAGGGAATTTCCTGTCCTAACTTCTATATCTCTAGAAAAATTTCGACTTTCTAGTTTAAACTGCATCTGTTTTACATAAATTGCATGCGTCATTACTTTCTTCAAAAAACAAATTTTTATTGAATGCATGGCAGTGCGTAGAAGAATTTAGTATGAAGCTTCGAGAACTGAGGATATTGAGAACACCAATTACTGAAATTCAAATTGGAGTACACCTGTGAATAGAGCTATTTTGATGGGTCTAATTTCAAGCTTTAGCTTTATCCGTTCTTGTAATGTAAACATTTGAATATTTTCCTCCCAGCCAAAGAAGTGTAAGTATTCCTTGTCAATGAACTTTACCCCAAAGGCTTTAAACCTACAGTAAAAAGGTGAAAAACATGTCAAAGGGTTCTTAAGAAATGAGACCTGCCTCTCATTGATTCACCCACACTCTAGTTTGGGACTTATAAATTATATTCTCCTAATTGAATATACCTTGGTAAAAAAAAAATTTGTTTTGCACAACGAATTTGCAGGTTCCCTCACTATGTTTTGAGCTCTGAAGACGCTTTGATCTTCCACTTTCAACAATTTTTTGATTTATAAGCACTCAATTAGAAAGCGAAATTCCCCGACCCTTCTGAATAGCTCCCAAATAATAGTTGTTAAGGCACCTGTTTACAAATCTTTATCAACAACTTCAAAACGCATCTCTTTTAGCAATAGTTACAGTCACAAAATAAATATGACGAAAATCGGTGGTATTGCCTCCATGCAAGAGTCCTGCACTTTTGTATCATTAATCAAGGGGATTCAAGAAACCGCTTAACCAAGGATTATCTAATAATTTTACACGGATACTTTTCCAATATAATAATGGCCAGATGGGGAGCAAAAACACCCAACCCTTTCGCGAAGCTTTCATACATAAGTTTTTGAATCACGTAGTTACACCTATTGAATTAATTGTGCGGAGAACCCGTAAAGGCAGATATTTAATTAAATTTTGCACATAATTCTTAACTCTTTAATAATACAGGAACCTTAAAAAGAAAATGGTTTATACTCCTTGGAGTAACTACCATACATGTTTTAAGAAAATTTGTCCCACTGAAACTCGCGCAAAACTCGAAAACATTGAGCAGTTAAAATTGTTTGTGACAAAATTTAGTCAAAGGCCGGAGCGGTTTGGTGTATTAATGATTAAAATAACTGCTTTTCTTGTGATGGTTTCCATAAAATCGTTAAAAAAAAGTAGGTTACACCTGTTTAACGTTTACAAAAGAACCTAAAGTTTCTAAATTAATAGATATTAAATTTTATTTTCTAATTGGATTAGAACTAAAGCAGTTAAAATCAATGTACTTCTGAAGCTACCATACGAATATTCGCAAAAAACCTGTGTTTGCAGTTAGTTTTAGTTTTAGGACAGGGCGCCACGCTGAGCCGCAACGCACACTAGGCACTAAAAGAGGGCTCATAGCGATCCCTTCGGAAATAACGTGGAACTAATTAATCACCCCCAAAACATAATAAATCCCTAATAAATTTGACCATCTTGTCATGCCCTATCAACCTCAGATCTTCCAAATTGTCAAAGAAAAGACTGCCCAACAACCACTTTAGGCGCCTCCTTGCAACCGCCTGACATTCACATAAAATGTGGGTAATGTCCTCCTCAACATATAGGTCAAGACAGTACCTACACACGTCAGAGTCGGCTATCCCTATCCGCATAGCATGCTTCCCTAGCAAGCAGTGCCCCGTCAGTATTCCGCAATCTTTCCCTATTCCATGTCAATATTTTCCTAGACTTTAGTCTGTCCAGCCTTGGCCAGAGTACCCTAGAGATCCTACAGCTCGTCAGCTGCTCCCACCTTGAGTTCGCTGCGTCCGTGGCCCGCTTTCTGATAAGCAATTTGATGCCGCTTAGTGATGGACTGACCCCCTCTTCCACTATTTCGGCTGATACCGATCCCAATCTCGCCAGCTCATCGGCCAGTTCGTTTCCTGGTATTCCGCTATGCGCTGGTACCCAGCATAGTTATACTCTATTCTGACAGAAAAGTACCTTGAGCACATCTCGACAGGCTTTACTGGTTGGGATTTAATAGTCTCCGATTTCAGTGCATCCAAAGCCGCCTGGCTGTCAATGTAGAGTGAGATATGCTTTCCGCATATCCGCCCCATCAACGTGATGTTAGCTGCCTGGAGCACCGCCAAAGTTTCTGCTTGGAATACACTGCAGGCATCTGGCAGCTTAAATGACTCCCGTGCACTCAGCTGCTCAGAGAAGACTCCAGCGCCAGTGCCGCATTCCATTTTACACTGAGAGTTCTCCCTCGCTCAATGCCCTGTCGTTTTCCCAATCCTATCTGCTTGGGTATATGATCTCGAAGAGTGATTGAAAATCATTCACCGGGATTCGCCGGTCTATGTTGAAATTCCCTAAAAATTGAGCTGTGCTCTATGGATCTCTCCCTAAAGAGACCACAGCTTACAAATTTTGCAGCTGTGTTTGACGCAACCTGCTTAATGAAAATATAAAGTGGTAAAAAATGCATGCAAATTTCCACTGCCGCTGATGGAGTTGTTCACAGAGCTCCTGTGATCATTACACAAGCAGTCCTTTGCACTCCACTCAGTTCCCTTTGGAGATACTTTTTGTCCGTGGCTTTCCACCATATTATGCCCTGTACGCCAGAATGGGTCTCGCAACCGTCGAGTGCAACCAATGTACCATATTTAATTTCAGACCACAGCTCTTTCCAACGGCCTGTTTACACGCAAAAAGCGCGTTATTTGCCATTTTATACGTTCTCCAACATTCATTTTCCAGTTCAGCATCCTATCCAAGATCAGACGTAGATATTTCGCTTTTTTCCGATAATTGCAGTTCGACACCATCAAGCCTTGGTAGCCAGAACTCCGGAATCCTGTCCTTCCTAGTGAATAAAACCACTTCCGTTTTTGAAGCGTTTACTCCTAAACCACATCTTTTGGCCCATTTTCCGAGTGTACAAAGTGCTGACTCCAAAATGTCCGTAAGAGTGTCCGAAAATTTTCTCTGCACTAATATGACTACATCATCCCCGTAGGCCACCACCTGGATACCATTCCTTTCGATTTCCATTAGTACCCCATTTACTACAAGGAGCCACAGAAATGGAGATATCACGCCCCCCTGCGGAGTACCTCTCGAGGCTTGCCGTGTTTACTTACCTTGCGCGCTCTCCGAGCTCACAATCCTGGCCTCCAACAGGGTCGTTAGCCAGTCAGTCAGCCCCTCCTCTAAGACTATGCCATTTAAAACCTCCTTAATTGCTTCCACTGTCACTTTGTTGAAGGTCCAGGAATGCCGCTAGCGTAAATTCTTTCCTTCCCAAACTAAACTCTATAGACCCAACTACTTCATGCAGGGCTCTGTCTACGGATTTCCCTCTGATATAGGCATGCTGTGCATTAGACAGCATCCTATTCCCACATAAGCTCCGAATGTACGTTTCAATAAGCATCTCCAGTACAGATGATAGGCTGATAGGCCGCAAAACCTTCGTCGTCATATGACTGGGCCTTCCCACTTTTGGAATGAAGGCTACACGCGCCTCCCGCCAGGCCCGTGGAACATACCCTACCGGCAAACAGCTCCTAAAAATCGTGCTCAACCAGCTGAGGATTGCCCCTCTCTCTCTCTCTGCAGCATGATTGACCGAATGCCGTCTGATTCCGGTGATTTGAAGGGAGAAAAGCCCATTTGATCGTTCCTTCACACAGGAGATCTTCCATGCCCTCCGGTACAACCAAGTCGTTCCCAGAGTTGACCCTCCTATTCACGCAGTAGGGGTCAACCAGTGTACTACCGGGGAAGTGAGTGCTCATCAAAAGCTTGTATTTAATATTAGATTGTTCTGAAGAGACATAGTGCCCTCCCAATGCCCTTATTATCTCCAACTAGAATATAAATCGTGGTTTAGTATTTCATGTAAGGTATGCGTATCATAACTGCGATATATTTGCTATTCCAGATCGACTACAGTAGCGACTTTGTTGTAAAAAGTACCTAATATAGTAATAAATTTTACTTCTGTCCAGGATCCAATCAGAACCTTAGGCTAGAGATAACTTATTAGCCCCTTGAGTCACCGTAGTAGAAACCAAATTCATATGTCCATGCGAAAATTGTTGCACCTAAATGAAAATGGAAATATGTCCGATTTCACGGTCCTACTTAAAAACAAACAAAGTCCGATCCCTTGAAGGCATTAAAATGTGACCAGGGTAGTTGGGTAGTATACATTTTCATATCGCTCTTCTAAAAACCAGTCTATATCCTAATCTTGACAGTGAAATTAAGGGGTCCCCAAATGGGTAATCTAAAAAACAAATCTAACGATAAGTTTTCTCCGTACATGCCACCCACTCGTATATCTACTAAAAGTTGAGGGCGCAAGAATGGAAAAAAAACTGCCACCCCAAAAATGTTATTCCAAGGCAAATAACAATTTTAATTACGCCGTTGACTTTTAGCACAAAAGTTAATTAGAAGATAATATTTAGGTTTAATCTATCTGTGCGCACACAGTGCCTCGGCCTATTGGACAGACGGGAGACATCAGGACACAAACACAATATCGAGGTCCTGCCGGACGGATTCAATTCTGGATGGGATCAACTTTATGACGGGCTAATGAAAACGTAACACACTTTTATTTCCGTGCCATTAAACTGTCGACACTATGAGTTGTCCCTTCCTAGCAATTACGGTCTCTTTGCGTGAGCAATTTTGTTTAGACGGTGCCTTAATGCCTTCATTGTTCAGGGGGTGGGTCCAATGACAACACCAAACAAATAACTACTCCCACCACCTCCAAGACAACTATGTGTCCGCCGGTATCTGTCGTATAAGTTTTCTGCTGTTTGTTACAAATTTTCTTCCACTTTTATCTTCCTAATTTTTTTTTTGTCTCAAAAAAGGACACCAACGAAAGGAAACTTTCGAGACATCGGAATCAATATATGGCCAACATAACCTACATATATCCAAGCCCGACTAGAAACAACACGAATGTGTTGAATAGAGGTGTACAATTCTCCGAGGAACTATAACCGACCAGGCAACATAAAAGCCCCGACATTTTCGCTATAGGGAACATAAATTTTATATTGTGTCATTCAGCCTTTTGCCGGAAAAATCGCTCAAGTATTGTATTTGGGGCTTTACGGCTCTGCTTGTTGTAAATCTGTCTGATAGGCCGGGACTCCTTCGCCACCTTCTTCGAAACATATCGGCTCTTTGTGCTTACACAATTCAAGATTTTTCGGTTGTAAATATTTATTTTTTGGAAGAAAATAGCGTTTATGAAGATTGCCTATAGATTCCAGTCGTCCAATAAAACGGGTCTTCAATCAGTCGATAAATCTCCTCTTTTCCTGTTTGTTATAGGCTTTCACAGGCTCAACTTCTCTCATCCCTTCTTTTGCGAAAATTTCTTGGTCTTAGAATTATGAATTGGTTTTAGTAAGGACATTTTTTTTTTGGATTTCATTCTCCTATTTCCTTATAAATAATAAAATTTTATGGGTGATGTAAAATTTTCAGAAAAATTGGCTACCACCAAATCCTTGTACTCCCACATACCCAAAAGATGGTAACAGAAATTAATTCTTGTGTATTCGCTGCACGTTGCTTCAGAATATTATAAGAAAATAAGTAGAATTTCGGTAGGGGTAGACTTTTTTTAGATAGAAAGTGGTTCTAGTAAATGCTACAATGTTATTACAATGAGAAGAGTGGTTGGTGCAGTGTCGTAGCCTAGGAAGATAAAAGAGGTCAAAATCCCTCCGAACGAAAAGTGTATGTTTTTAAAACTCTAACTCTGGGAAGCTAATGCGGATTGGGTTACGGAATTAGTCATCTTCACCAGGAAATACAAAACTCCTCACGTAGACCCTCCATCTCTGAATGGTACTAGTCTAGTTTTCAATGACAGTGCAAAATATTTGGGTATTATTTTGGACAAGAAACTTCACTGGAAACTAACGTCCAGGAACAGGTAAGAAAAGCAACAGTTGCGCTTTACTCGTGCAAAAGGGGTATGCAACCCCAAATAGTTCATTGGCTCTACATGTCCGTCATCAGACCGACACTTATGTACGGTGTTGTTGCCTGGTGGACGGCTTTAGACAAAGCGGTTAACCGCACCATCCTAGAGAAGGTACAAAGATTAGCATGCATATGCATCAGCGGAGCTCTGAGAACAACTCCCTCTGTAGCACTAGCCATGCTATTTAATCTTCTACCCCTAGACGTTTTTGGCAAGCAAATGGCAGCCAGGCAGCCATTCGACTTAGAGCCTCGACACAGTTGACTGCCATACATGCAGGTCTCTCAATAATCTTGAATCACTTCAACAACATTCCTGAAAGCATGGACTACACCCCTCCCAGCTATGATTTTGACAAAAATTTTCTAACAACCATCCCAACCCATCTAGAATGGGAAAGGGATTCGGTACGGATGGAAGAGTCCGTCCACATATATACGGACGGCGGAATAGGTGTAGGTGTTTTCTCTGACATGCTTAACATTAGCAGCTCCTTCGGTCTCCCGGACTACTGCAGTGTTTATCAGGCGGAGCTCATGGTGATCAAGGAGGCCTTGTCCTGGCTAAGGTGTAATGTAATATCTACTAGGGATATTAGCATTTTTACAAACAGCCAAGCGGCAGTAAAATCCTTGGAATCGGCCTCGACAACATCAAAGGTCGCCGTAGAATGTCGATCATCTCTTAAGGAGATGGCAGAACAGTTCAATATCCATCTGTGCTGGGTGCCAGGACACAGGGATATACCAGGGAACTGTATGACTGAGGAACTCGCTCGGCGCGGTACTACCTCTCTCTACATGTAAACTGCTACTGGGAGTGGACTCAGTTGAGAAAACCAACTCAAGATGGGCGGATGGCATTACATGTCACACTGTGAGCCAGATCTGGCCAAAGCTGGATCCAAAACGGTCTAAAAAGCTGGCTCAAAAAGGGCGAATATCAGCACCACAGTCGGTATCCTGACCGGACACTGTCTTATAGATCGGCATGCTAAAAGACTCGGCCTCTTTTCGAACGATTTCTGTAGGAGCTGCTGGGATGAGGAAAGGGGGGAGACAGTCCTTCATCTTCTCGGTACCTGTCCAGCTCTATCCGCTAGAAGAAGAGCTCATCTTGGAGCTTACTTCTTCAACAGTCTTAGTGACCTTGTCGCAATGGAGGTTGCGAGAATCAAATGTTTCATTGCAAGCTCTAAAGTAGGACCGGATTCGATGATCCTGTGATAACACAACGGACCTTTTAGGTATAAGTGTGTCCATATTCTCACGGACAGCCACGCGTACCTACTTAAAACTCTAAACCATTGAGTGTCATGTTAACTACTTCATCATCTCAAAATTTATCAGTTTTTATAATTTTGCCCAATTCTCGACCCTATTCTGAAATTGTGACCTATCACAAGTCACAACCTGTTATGACTAAAATTTTTTTACTGCGCTTGTAATCGAATAGTTTTTTTCGCATTGTGGCGCTGCAGTCACAAGAAGGGTCGCAATAACTTCTCCACATAATTGGAGACATCTAAAATGACAAATGATGATAAGCTGTCAGTGTTAGTGTTCAATTTGACCTTTGCAGGTGTATAATGCAAAGTTCTGTGCCTTAGTGATGCTGTTATGACGCTGGTTATTGGCGCTTTAAAGCGATTTGAATAACCAAATGGAGAGAGATAGAAACTTTAACATACAATGTAGACATTGGTGTAAGAGAGACATTCCGAACAGCTAAAATGTGAGTAACTGTCAAAAAAAAGCAGCAACATAGCGCAATCTGTCCACAAAAAGCAGCAACCTAGCTCATTCGAGCAGTGTTTCGCAACATTCGCGCAGTTCAAGCCAAGAAATAACCACTGGGGGCCAGATTTTCCAGCCGCTACACGTTTTTTTTTGACAGTTCGTGATGTATAAATTATTGAAAGTGTCATGTTATGTTGTGAAACGCGCTGAAACCGGTATTTTTCTTAACAAACCTGTTGTTAATTTCGTTTACTAGATGCCGCTAGCGTTGGAAAGAGCGGTATCTGTTTCTTTTAATATTATTCGCCTTGTCACACGATTGGTTATTCCTGCGCTTTTTTTAAGCTTGAAAAATAACCAGTGTCTTAACAGCATAACATAGAAGACGTGGAAGTCTGAAGTAACACTCAAATGTATTGTCGATTAATGAAAACATATCACTTCCGTTCCTCAACTTACGGAATTTAGCTCTTCTTAACGCTCTTAAATTATACAAAATGTAAAACAGTTATCTTAACTTGCGTTAAATTAATTTTGTTCAGCTTCTTCTAGTAATTACAGTATCAAATATGACAAGCAATCCATTTTTTCAATATTAAGTATTGAAACTTCACAAAACGTTCAATTTGTTTGCCTGGCTCGCCGTTGTGATCGCCTAGGTATTTCGCTAGTCACAATTTTCTGATGTTATTTTAAAACGTAAAAATTGCGACTTATGCAGTTATCATGCTGTTATGACACTGGCTATTTCCTCGCTAGTTTCAAGTGCAATAAAAGTCAAACGTGCGACAAGGCGACCAATATAGAGAGAAAGAGATTACCGCTAAAAAATACCCTTGCTGATGCTACCGGCATCTAGTAGACGAAATTAACAACTGATTTGTTATAAAAAATACTGATCTTAGCGCGTTTCATAACATAACATGACACTTTCTATAATTTATACATAACGAACTGTCAAAAACAAGTCTGTAGCGGCTGGATTTTTCTTGGATTAATTGCTAGAATGTTGCGAAACACTGCTCGAATGCGCTTTGTTGCCGCTTTTTTTTTGACAGTTATGGATTGTTTTTTGACAGTTACCCATAGTTTGCTGTTCGGACTGTCTCTCTCACACCAATGTCTAAATTGTATGTAATAGTCTCTATCCCTCTCCATTTGGATTGTCTAGCCGCTTTAAAGCCGCAAAAATAGCCAGTGTCATAACAGCATGACACTGGCTATTTTCAAGTGCTATAAAAGTCAATCGTGCGACAAGACGAACAATATTGAGAGAAAGAGATAACCGATAAAAATTTGCTAGCGGCATCTAGTAGACCAAATTAACAACTGATTTGTTATGAAAAATACTGGTCTTAGCGTGTTTCATAACATAACATGACACTTTCCATTTATACATCACGAACTGTCAAAAACAAGTCTGTAGCGGCTGGAAAAACTAGCCACCAATGGATTTTTCTTGGATTAACTGCTAGAATGTTGTAAAACACTGCTCGAATGCGCTATGAAGTGGATTTATTTTTTTTTACAGACTCATAGTTATGCTGTTCGGACTGTCTCTCTCACACCAATGTCTAAATTGTATGTTAAAGTCTCTATCTCTCTCCATTTGGCCTAGCCGCTTTAAAGCCGCAAAAATAGCCAGCATCATAACAACATTATGCTAGAATATGCTACACTAAAATAGTTGTGCTGTAATTCAAAGCTTCAACTTTATTGCACTAAAGGTATAATTACAGTGAGAGCAATGCGAACGACGTGTGCGATGGCACGTTAACGATTCACTTTCCCGTAGATTTGACAGTTGAATCCGCAATGAAATAGTCACATTTTTAAAGTTTTTTCGGAAGGCATTTGGCAATAAATAATGAGAAGTTTGAGATGGTCCATCTTTCACATTTAAAGTAGTTTGATATTGGACATTTTTCTGGCATAAAATATGGTTTCAAACACCCGGAAAGGACGTTTTTAAATTATGTCGATAAAGCAGTTTCCGAACGTTTTCAATGATCGCTTGTGTCGTGAATGGGAATCGAATGTGAACCGCATAGTCGGCGGGGAAAAAAAGCCGCCATTTTCCAGAATAAAGGTGCATTTCCATTGCCGTCGCATTTATGCGTCTGTGGAACGCACATTTCTGTCACGCTTTTCAGTATCGAGTTCACATTTACATCGCAATTTCCCTAACGCACAATACTGTCAAATATAAACTGATAGGACGTTTATAATTGTTGAATGTTATAATTGTTTAAGGGGAGCAAACCCTTTACAATTTTCAAAAAAACGATTTTTTTTACATATTTCAAAAGTATAAAGCATAACGTACGTTGTCCAAGAAATTGGGTCAGTTTGGATCGAAAGTATGGCGTGTGCGGTTGATTTTTCAAAGCTAAAATGCCAAATTATACAAAAGGAACACGAAGTATTGAAACTTTAAACGTGATTATCTCGAAACTGCATCTTCAAAAACTGCTCGTGTTGTAGCTCAAAAAGTTATGGATCGATTTCGCTGATTTTTTGTGAGCTTTCTGTCTATATAAATATCGGAAGGAAATACCTAAAGTTTTGAGTATATCGCGTAAATAAACCACTTTTTTGGGGTAAAAACTGTAAAAAAATAGTCGAAAATTGAACATTTGCTTTTCAAGCAAATATCTTTTTTGTTTTACATTTTTTTTATAATTTTATAGGTATGTCCTTCCCATTCATCTATCAGTATTCGAAAAATGTTTTGGTTTTCAGTTAAAGATCAATAGAAAAATCTGCCAATGGTCTGGGCGAAACTTTATAATTTTTCGGGTCAAAGTTCGGGAGCGGTCAAAGTTGGAGTATATCATGAGTTGTTTCGAGATTATTAGATTTCTTGGAAAATTATTTTTGTTCTTAATATAAAAATATTTAAAATAGAGATTTTTAGCCAATTAAACATTGAAAAAGTCCGTGTAGACTATTCGAATTTCAGTATATTATGTACACTAAAAGCCCATAGAAGCAAAAACGAATTTGATGCCTTATCTGAATTAAGATATATGACGAATTGTTAAAACGTATACAAACCCATTACTTCCACTTGGGGTTGAATTTCGGAAAAATTGTGAAACACGTTTTTAGACGATTTCATAAGAAGCAACTTGATATCTCATGAGACAAGACGGATTTTGAAAAATTTGTGAAAACGTAAGAAAACCCTTCACACCTCCTTGGTTCTGGAAATTCGAAAAATCGTGAATTGGTTGGCCGTAATAATCAATTTTATATCTCATCAGAACTAAGGAATGGCAAAAATTGTGAAAACATATACAAACCCTTGGGGGTTGAATATCCAAAAATTGAGAAATGGGTTTGTAGGCGATTATATAAAAAGTCTGTGGAAATGAAAAGCGATCTAATATCTCATCGAACCTAAGAAATATGTCGAAGCTTTGAAAAGCATACAACCCCCTTACACCCATTAGGATTGAATATCTAAAATACTAAAATTACCTTTTTGGCTTTTTTATATAGGAAACCTTAGGAAGTAAAAATAAATTCGATATGTCATCAGATATGCAACCTCCTTACACCCACTTGGGGGTTGAATATCAAAAAATCCTGAAAGGAGTTAATAAATAAATATGAAGACAGCACGAGAAAGTAGGAACCAATTCAATTTCTTATCACTTCTAAAAGAAATGACGGAACTCGTGAAAACGTGTTCAACCCGTTTATACCCTCTTAGGGGCTGAAAAAGGAAAAAACTTAAAAACAAGTTTTAGGCGATTATTACGCAAGCACGTGAAAGTGAAAAGATATTCGATATCTGATAAGACGTGGGGATATAGTAGAATTCGTGAAAAAGTTTACAACCCCATTTGCACCCCCTTAGGGGTCGAATTTTAAAAAATCCTGAAAACACTTTCGAGGTATTTATATGAAGAAACCGTAGAATAAAAATGAATTCAATATTTGGGAAGACCTAATAGATATGACGAAAACCGTGAAAATATATGCATTCCATTTTCACTGATCATTTATTTTGCTCCCCCTCTGAACGCCAATGAAAATTTGAAATTTTTTTTTATTTAAATTAGTTTTCTAGTTGATTTTCATAAACGTACCGAGTTTCAACTTTGTAGCATAAGCCGTTCTATAGATAAGAAAAACACCTCCCACCCCCGTACCATACTACCCCTATAAAAAATTATATTTTTCCAAGATGCTACTAGTATAGTTCTATTCAAATACCAAGTTTCAGCTTTATATCATTATAGGTTGTCGAGATATTAAAATCGAAACTTTTTCCTTTTCACCCTCACCCTCTACACCCTTACTTCCTAAATTTTGTTTCCTGCTAGGGGTCTATTAGGCCTACTTTTGGTAAAAATTTTAAGCATCTATCTTACACTGTTCTTGAGATATGAGACATGATTTTTTAGAAAAATTCTTATCCCCTCCACTTTCATGCTCCACCGCCCCCTTAAAAAATTTGGCTTTCAGTAAACTTCATTTGTCAACCTTTATACACAAACCAAATTTTATTTGTCTAGTGCAATTGGTTCATGAGATATCGTAATCTAAAGTTTTTCACCCCCCACCCCCGTACGCCACTGCTCCTACTCAAATTTTTGTTTCCAGTCTATTCTCCTAGTATACCTACAGATATTCATTAAGTTTCAATTTTGTGACAATAACCGTTTAGGAGATATGGATTTTAGAATGTGTCGATCTCACCTTTTTCGCGTTTCGGATGCATTATTTTTCCCCCCACTCCCCAACCCCTTCACCTATATCGGCAATTTTTTCGCAAATGGGTCCACTACCGAAGCTCTATATAAATTCCAAATTTCAGCATAAGCGGTTGCTGAGATCTAGAAACCAAAATTTTTCGTCTAAAACACTTCCCCCTCCTCCCCTCTCACACCCCCACCCCTCCAAATTTGAACACTTTAGGGGGCCTACCCACTCTACCCAAGAAAAAAAATTCAACTAAATAGTTTGTAGGGTTTGGGTGCTACGAGCCTTCAAACAATTTTGCGTACACCGGTAGACGTACGGCGTACGGCGGACAGACGGACTGAAATTTTTTTTTGCTTTTTTCGTGTCTACTCGTCATGAAACGTGAAAAAAAAAATTTTGAGGGTAGCAAATTTTTTTTTTTTAAAAATCGATAACAATACTGTATTATTGAAATAATAAAGTAAAAATATGACAAATGGAGCACTTTTCGATGTCTCGCAAAAGACGCCTTAAGGAATATCCTATAAAGACGCCATTTTGTATTGTAAATCAAAAAAAAATTATTTTAACAGTTGAAAGTTGTAATAATATCATGTAAAAATTTTAAAATTATGCGATTATTTTATCACCATAAAAAAATTCATGAAAAATGACTCATTTTCGGGCGTCTTAAGGGTTTGCTCCCCTTAATACTCTGGAGGGCTTAGATAAGGTCAATAAAAATATTAAACAGTAATTTCAGGGGTTCTAATATTGCCAGTATTTTCAAACTAAGCAGAAACAAATTAACCGGAAACTAACTATACCCGAGTTTCTTAAACGGCGAAAGGTTAAGAAGAAAAGAAGCGAAGATGCTGAGTTAGAGAATCCTTGCGAAATCGGGACCAATATGGCGCGACTGTAATATGTTCTCTAAATAACATCGAATGTCGATTGACCTTTTTGATGAATTACTCGATCTAGTTGGACTGACAATTGAAAAAGTCTTTCTTATTCGTCGACCTATTTTACCGGAATATTATCTTTCTACAAGAAAGAAATTAGAACAGTCACAACACAATTCACAAAACTACAAAAACCGACGAGCATTGACAAAACCTGCAAGTAGAAATGACAAAAAAGGCATTGCAGTTTAATTTTGCGACACGGAAAAAAGGCGGAAGAATATGCGACTTGTGACGCAGACGCATCCTGTCCCTTAAACTAAAATCTGGTTGGTTGATTGTTGTGTCCGACGCTCTGATGCGGTATTGCGACGACAATGGAAATCCACCTTAAGCATGATGATCAAATACTAAAAGATTTTGTTCGCATCTTGCAACCATATTGTCTGTTTTTTTTTTATTTTATGGGTATATACTTTTCAATATTGATTAACCGTTTGCCGTTTATTATTGCAAAATACTACAAATACAACGGACTCAAGTGTTAAAATAACAATATACGCCCGAATTTGAAAGCAGACTATCAAAGCGACGCGATTAGAGCGATGCGATGTTTCACTTACAAACATGCATTCTAATCAGCTATCATCGTGTCGCATCGCTTAATGCGCGCGCGTTGCGTTCACTGTAATTCCATCTTAATCGTTTGCGATAAAAAAAAATTTAGCAAATACCGATAAAAATTAAAGTAAGTAAAGTTAAAGCCACTTAAATTCTTTAAATTTCTATTGAATTAGTAGTTTGGAAAACTTAAGGTCTGGAGTTTAATCTAGTAAGGACTACGTCAGTCCAAATTATTGACAAAAATTTCTTTTCCCAATTGTTTTGAAAAGTTATAAAACTTTCTGTTCGAATTTAATTTTTAAGACAGTAAATGCGAATACAAAAGTCAAAGTTATTGAAAAAGTAGTGCTCGATTTCTATAAATTATTCAAAAACAAATCGTTTCCTGAAGACATGTTTTTCGAATGTAATAATTGCGCAATCCAGAAAAACCAAATAAGCCCTTGTCGCACACGAGAATTAAAGGTATGTGACATTTGATTACTAATTTCAATCTAAGATTAATGATATGATAGCGCACTGAAGGACAGAAGGAAAGAGCTGGACTCGGTATAAAGGTATCTAACTTATGTATGAGACATATAAGTCCCATACGATACCCTAGTTTGTTGTCGACTTTTGGGAGACAGGCAATCAAGAGTGCCATACAATTAAGTGTTATTAGCCGCAGCACGTGATAAATACAACGAGAAAAATCAATGCAATTACCGGGAAGAGAAAACGTGCATAATGTAATTTACGGTGGCTTTTAACGACAAATTAGATTCAAAACACAGTTCATACGTATTATTATGTTTCGTACCAGTCCATCTGTGAATAAAAAAGTAAACAACACAAAGGATAAATTACAAGTTTGTCGGGTTCGTGCAATGTGACCCTGAATTTTTCTTTATTTCATGAATAATTGAAAAAAAAACAATTTAACCTTATTTTTCATGATAATTTACTTTGATTTGTAATCATGCACGTTGCTATTGAAGGTGTCATTTGAACAGCTTAAACAAAAATAGCAATAAAACGGTTAAGGAAAAATAATTTAAAAAGGCCAACTAAATTTCAATGATCCCGATTTTCGCCCTCTTAATATGATTTGTTCAAAATTACTTTGATTTTATTGTAACGACTCGTTTTCATAGCCGGGGTATGGCTCAGCGGGTGTCAGGGCTCGTTACAAAATATTTATTTAATTGTTGACTTCACTTGTTTATTTGTTTAATATAAAAACCAGATTTCATGTATATGTATAGTTGATCCTCGACGTCTCCGTGTGTTGGTTCATCGTCCTGATCCTGCTTGTCATCGTTCCGTGGCTCGTCTTTACATCTCTCCACTCTTTTCAAAGTTCCTCTTATTGATTCCACTCTGCTCTGCTGGGCCTGTCCCTACTTGGTTCGTCTCTGCTTGGCTCGTCTCTGCTTGGCTCGCCGCTTGCTTGGGCTTTCTCTGCTTAGTTCGTCTCTGCTTGGTTCTTTTGTTCTCTGCTTGGCTCGCCCCTGCTTGGTTCGTTGCTTGCTTGGGCTTCCTCTGCTTAGTTCGTCTCTGCTTGGTTCTTTTGTTCTCTGCTTGGGTTTTCTCTGTTTGACTCGTCGCTGGTGGTGGTATTCTCTGCTTAGTCCGTCTCTGCTTGGTTCGTCTCTGCTTGGCTCGTCTTCTGCTTCTGAGGTGGCTACGCTTGGATTAGAAGCGATGTCCTACTGACGTACAGTCCCAAGTTAAGTGAATCGGATTCATAGAACCTCATACCTTCACATAAAGAGGAAACTGGTTAGTGACGGGCAGTACTTCGAAGTTCCAAAGCTAGAGTCTATAGGATTCATAGAACCCACACAAAGCGAGGAAAATCGAGCTCAGCAATTCTTGAGTTTCTCAAACGGATCAATAAAACCACAACTTTTGTCACAAAAGACTCGCTGCCCACTGGGTTGCCTTCTGAATTTTTGCTGGTCCTTATATTCTGACGAGAACATTTAGAGACCGCGAATTATAATTTTAGCGCTGCATTTAGTAATTCATGTTACATGATTCTTCTGTGTTTGTGTGTGTTAATGCAGTTGTTACAGGTTTATTATTATGTGTTTGTGTGTGTAGAAATTGAGAAATTGCCGTCTTCACATTATATTGACGCTCTTTAAACAATAGTTTAAACAGAACAAACAAAATATGTACGTCACATATTTGATCTTCAATGAATTCTCTTAGGAACTAGTTAATAAGCTTGGTTTTGCTACCGGGAAAAAATTACGAATTAGAATTAATATTATGGGTTAAAACAACCAATTTGTAAATTACGAAAACTTCTTTGAGCCATATAAGTCAGAGAAGATGGTATCCATCCTGTAACCCATCTGCTCCCTTCTTTTTTTTGTCAAAGATCTTTAGAGCTAGTCACGCCTAGGTCTATATTCCAAAACTATGGAGAATGATTAGGTTGACATACATTCGTAAAGTGGGAAAAGACCAAGTGACAAAACAAAATCAAATCGTTGTATCAGTCTATCAAAAACCAGGGAAAAAATCCTAGACAGACATATTAGAGACGACCCCTATTAGTGAATCCCCTGCACATAAACCGATTGGACTATCAGACAGGAAATCGGCCATCTGTGTACTTCTATATCTGGTCACAAAAATAGAGAAATCTTTCCTGTGCTAAGAGGTTGCGGTGGGTAGGATCCTGGATGTAGAGGGAGCCTTTGATAACAGCTTACTCCAACACCATTCAGGAGCGGGTGATAAATCCCAATACCTACAGATCGATAAGATTCATGCTAGCAAAACGAGTAATAAAGCCCTCACTAGCAAATAAAACCCTTACAATCACGGCGGCAAGAGGTTGTCCGCAGGGACCGCTGCTATCACTCTTACTGTCGTCAATTGCGGTCGATAAGCTACTAACTAGATTCAGCACATCTGGTATAGATCCTCAAGGCTGCGCTGGCGGCATAACCATTCTAGTACCAGATAAGTTAGAAGATACTATCCCAAACATACTGCAGAGAAGACTGGATATGGTAGCACTCTGGTACACAGAAACTGGTCTAAGCGTCAAACCACAAAAGACGACTATCGTTGCTTTCACGAAAAAAAACCGGAGCATATCCAAAAGACCAATGCTTTCTGGTGAAAGGATCGAGTTTTCCAGAAAGGTCAAATATCTGGGGGTAACCTTGGATGCTAAGCTAAACTGGAATGTGTACATTGAACGCACTACTGAGAAAGCTACGATCTATCTGAATCTGCAGAAGTCTCAGTTTTTCTTACTTTTCACCTTTAGATTTCAAAATTCAATCGAAAAATAATAAAATTACGACGAAACTGGTGAAATGTTTTACAATTTTCATTTTATTGAATTGATTATTAATGAAGTATCTGTTTGTATTAAGAAAGTACATTCTATTTTGTTTAAAAAGGTTCGATTCAACAGCGGTTAAATTCTGAATTTTCATTCTTCTGAAATTTGAAATTCGTGGTTTTAATTAGTTTTGAATTAATAATTTCTGATTTCCATCCACCTGGAATCAAAATTTATAGATTTTTTCATCTGCTTATTGTTCATTTGAATTTTTCTCTTTCAGAATTTCATTCCCACCTGCTATTAAGGTTTCCTCCGCGAGGACCTTTAACACGAACCCCTTTAAGAAAGGGGAGAAGGGGGTCTTGTCCGGCCAACCCAGAGAAGGGTCGTGGGCGGCAGTGATCCTTTTTTAAGAACCCGTTCTGAACTTTTCCCGGACCGAATCACGAGTTCGGTGAAGACTTCCACGCGCACGCCAAAAAGAAAACAACGAATGAAGAACTGGAACACGTCACACAAGTTACACAAATTTTCAAAAAACCGATTTTAAGTAAATGGATCAAATTATATTGACAATAGATTCTTTGACTTATTCCACTCAAGAAAAATATATCGATTGACTTAAATTAACTATTAATAAGTTATGTCACACGTTTGAGCTAAGTCTCTGCGCTAATACTTAACCTAGGGCGCCGCTGGTGGTTGACTTCCCACGATGACTCCTGGTGAGCACGGTAGAACGTTGTAGCTGCTGATACTGGGTAGCCGACGTTACCGACACAAGCGTCGCCAACTAGGAACGCTCGTTCCCGATGATGCTTTTCACTCGTCCTTTAATAACTTATCCAATGAAACTCGTCACCAACTTGTGACTATTTCATATCATTGATACAATCGAACTCCTCTCTACAGCGGCTTGTAATTATTCTTCTACCAAATTCAAATTTAAAATTCACCTCCTAGCTCGGCTGGCACTTCACAAAAAAGAGGCCGTTTTTCAATCCAGCACCTCCCGCGAAAACTCGGCTCAGCTTTTGAATGGGTTAAACCCCGTTTTCCTGAGTCAACGACTGCTTTCTCCAGGTCATTCACTCAAGTCTATTTCTATTGTACTGGATTCCTTTCATTCTTCCAACGACGATCTAGCCTGGATCCAAACCTCGCTGATTTATCTTATCGACTTGCAATTCGCGCAGTTTACGTTCGCCATGTTTGCAATGCAATGCCGATTGACATTTCTCCCCAGTGAAGTTTATGTGACAACGTTTACGTTTGTGATGTTTTGGTTTACGTTTTCCGTGATGCGATTCGTGTTCAGTGATGTGATTTGTCCTCAGTGAAATGATTCGTATTGTACTCGATGTTGCGTGTTATGTGTTAATTACCAGTTTAGTGTTTGTTCCTACTTAATCCTAACCTACTACTACTAACTCCTAATCCTGATAATTCATTATCCTACACATTATTAACCATCTCCCAGCTCCTCTTCCGTTGTATAATTACTTACTAAGTACTAATTCGCTTCTTATGTTTACTTTTAGGCTGATTCGGATTCTTGCGCGAGGAGTAGTTGCTCTACAAAGATACGATGTGTGATCTTCTTTGGTAAGCTTTATTTTAAAATTTTATCGCGGTATTGAAAACTAAACATTTCTCTTCTTTTCTTGTAGGACTACAAACCCAACCGTAACACTGCATTTTGCTCTTCTGAATTTTGAACATCTGAATTTGGTTCATTTGATTTGGCCTTCTCATTTTTGTTATTCTGACTTTGGTCCATGTTATTTTTGCCCACCAAAAATTTTCCCAATTGCATGACCATCTGATTTACGTCCATTCGATTTAGTCCTTCTGATTTTTGTTCATCTGATGATACTAACTTCAAATCTTTACATGGAATTTTTATTAAGGAATCATGCAGACGGTAGACGATTTTGAGTCTAGAGAATATGGTCTCACCAAATTGCCATAGCATTGTTCAAATAACCAATGGTTGTATTTTAGACTAGAATACAGATCTTATTTAAAAATGCGCTTTCGAAACCCTTACCTGAAGTCAAAAACATGTAGGTACATTCTCTGGACTTCGTGAACTTTCCACATTAGTCTACCTCACCAAACTTCTTAAATAAGAATTCAGTATTTCGAACAGAGTACTGCAGCAGAAGGTGATCCACCACCCTGTCCTACGCATTATCCGGACCAGCTTATTTTTCCAATGAATTTTAAATAATTTTTAATATAAAATATTTTGCATACGTTGAAAACGACAGGTGTGAAAAGGAAATCTGCGTACAACATTTATTACTGGATTAATTTTTGTGAAGCGCATTAAATCTTTCACGCTGTAGCCACCGTCAATATAACGTATTCATGTTGATGAAATTAACCACCAATTTTACGTGGAAATACCACCATCACGTTGAGATTTATAACAGCCATCGTAATTTGCGATTAAGAGCTTAAAAATTCTACGAAAAATTCGATTTATAAATGGGGGAAAAAATTAGTATGGGAAATTTGTAATTACTGCAGATAAAAGTATTCTAATGAAAGTTCAGTTGTAAAACGGATTGAATTTAGCACAAATTATTGTTTGTTACCAGTCAAAACTGGTCCCAAAAGTTTGAAGTTCAAACTTATAATTAAAATTAAAAAAAAAAAATTAGCGTAACTGAATTTCGAAAAAAAAACTTATTCTCCAAAATTAACAACAGAATAGAATAAGGCATGTTTATCATCCCCATGCAGAAAATCCTTCGAGTTCAGAGTTCAGTTAACATGAAATCGGCATAGCTGAAATTTGCCTGAAATTATAGTTTGTATACCAATCAATTGCCTTTAAAAAGAAGGTCACTAAAGGTAGCTAGGGAGCGCATTAAATCAAGAAGAGTAGCCTCCATAAAAATATCCTTGGATTATTTATGAGTCTATCGGTTGAAACGCTTAATAACTCGAGAACGAGCAGAACTACTTGGCCGAACTTGGCGGGTTTCGAAGTCGCGCGCTTAGCGTTTAGCTCTATATATCCTGCCGTACAACCAAAAAATTTCACCAAATTTGTTGAAATATTAGATGATCTTCAGCGCCACCTCCTTTAGTATAGGGTTGCGATGGCGGGAAATTAGCTAAAGTTTAAAATTCGTGATCGTAAATTTGATTTCGAGTTCGCTATTATAGAAATTATGCTCAGCAATTCCACCAGCTGTAAGGGTGTTTCGGATAGTAGGCATGATACACCCTCTGACGAGTCTATGCCCTCCGATGACTAAACAGCTCCTTCGGACCTAGTCCAACACAATCTTATAAAGACTGGCGTATCCAGTGAAGTGTTTTCCAACTGTCATGTCCTCAAGGACAGCGATTAATCAACAGTCGGGGATTTCGTGTTGGGGTTTCACACCAGAAACCCTACTGACGCCGGAAAACAACCAACATTTAATTTAAAAAATCCATCAAGCCCGCACTAAAGAATATATTGCAAAATCAAAATAAACATAACTCCAAGTTATTTAGAGAGAGGCTACAAAAAGGCTCTAGTTTTTTTTAAACAGTTTTTAGCCTTACTGTAGAAACTATAATTTTGAAACACCTTCATCTGGGAATTTCTTTCCTTAGTTATCTACCTGATGGTCAGTCTGTTCATTTACATGACAAATAAAAAATACGTTACCCTACAAAGCTGAAATTTCTTCGGACATTAGTTTGGTCAAGTCCGGAGGAAACTTCATTGAAAAGTCCTTAATCCGCTAAATACAGGACTGCCCCGATTGTCTTAATATTCACATTTTTAACTGCAACTATTTGAAGACTATTGAGTACAAAATTTGAAATTACTAGCTTGAAGCATTGCGAAACTATAATCAAATTTTCGTGAACAATATTCTGAAGGAGTTGCTAAAGGAGTGCTAAACTATAATTTTACGAATTCAAAATTTATTAAAATTTTATATTTTTGCTTAGTATTGTAAAATTTAAACTGTCCTAGTTACTAGTTCAACAAAATTTTCAACTGTGAGGCAGGTATTTTGCTAAAAGTTGCGATGACATTTCCATGAAGGGTACTAGTATCAGTTCTTCTTGTGAATGAAGAAGTTAAACGAACAATTTAAAATTTCAAAGTGTTTTGTCAATGCGCCGTGTATATTGTTTTGAATACGGACAGTTTTTAAAGAACATTCGTATAAGAAGAGCTAACAGATCAAAAATTTCTTCAATCGTAGGATAGAAAGCTGAAAATTAGAGCCACTATAAAGGCATTATAGAAAAACACATTCCTAATTTATCGTGAAATATGTGCGAGGACTTTTAATCAACAGAAATACCTTTTTCCTATTAATTAATTAAAAGTTTCTTGCCTCAGCCCGGTTCTCTATAACATATATACTGCAGACATTCCAGTGCCACCACATTGTGAACTCTCAGTTTTTGCCAACGATACCGGGCTACTTACAGAATCTGCAAATCCTGATACTGTTATCAAAAATCTTGAAAATGGCCTACATGTCTTAAACTCATTCTATCATAAATGGAAAATCAAAATAAACCCCAGTAAAACACAACTAATTTATTTCTCGCGGAAGAGAAGACATCGCAAACTCCCTAGTAGACCAGTGGTCCTAAATGACGTATCCATAGACTGGTCTAACTCTATTTAGGTCTTGTTCTAGATAGAAAATTAACTTTCCAAACTCACATAGAAAATTCTTGCGTTAGCTCGCAGTATTCATGCACTCTACCCTTTAATAAATCGTAAAAGTAAACTGTCGGGTCACAACAAACTTTTAATTTTTAAAATGGTTATGCAACCAATATTCTTATACGTTGCCCCAATATGGAATATATGTGCAACCTGCCATAAAAACAAACTACAAATTAGACAAAATAAATGTTTGAAAGTGGTTCTTAACAAACCATATTATTACTCGACCTTCCGACTGCATAATGAAGCCAAAGTTTCTAAAATTAGCGAATTACCTAGTAAAATCTCAAATTATTTCATCAACAAATGTAGGAACAATACCAATCCTCTCATTAACGCACTGATCAGCCCTCTATGAGTGGAAGTGTTATTAGCCTTAAACTAGCTTTAAGTTAGCTTTAAGTAGGTTAATTAATCATTAATCGTTGAAGGTTTTTGTCGAAATTTTTCCTTAAGTATAAATTTTAGTTCAATCATACAACATTTGAAATTGCTGCATGCAATAAACTATACTAAAGCTGTAAAGATGTAAAAACATGTCTAATCACTTAAGGGCTCATATACCCATGAAATTTTTTTTTTTACAGATTTTTATACTTTTAAGAATTAAAAAAAAAATTAGAATTTAGAAAATTTCACTCCATTACAAAGTTATAGCAATAAATTTCACCAGATATCGGTTTGGAGCAGCTTC
The DNA here is from genome assembly GCA_951812415.1 of Beris morrisii. NCBI lineage: Eukaryota > Metazoa > Arthropoda > Insecta > Diptera > Stratiomyidae > Beris > Beris morrisii. The sequence continues at coordinate 130,036,810 of OX638312.1, forward strand.
CTGGCTAATTGCCGCTCCACTCTCAACAGCAGCGTTTAGCATTTATTTTTTCGCAAAAGCTGGGTTCCATAGAAAACAAGGTCATTTATAGGACCATCTGTGAAAAACACGAAAATACAAGAGGAAGAACGTGTACAGTACGAAGCTGGAATGGGAGACTAGTCGTAAGCTCACGTTGTACGTACCAAAAACTTTAAACGCATTTTTCTCGAAACTATGTTTTTAGACATGGTCGGCACGATAACTCAGTCAATTTTCAATATTTTACAACTTTTTTTTTTTTTAAATTTTGATAACTATTTTCTCTATAGTCTGACGAGAGGTTTTTTTAATTTTATGCTTGGAAATTTTTTTATAAATTATTAAACGCCAATTTTTTTTAAAAAACTGATTACTAAAGTTTAAAATACTGTAACTTATTTATTTTTAAAAAAAAAAAAATTTCCTCCGTCAGACTATAACTACTACATTATTTTAAAAGATTCATTTTTTATTTTTGCAAATTGAATTATTTTTGGTGAAGTTATGATACCGACCAGGAGGCGCCATGGTTTTCGTAAGTAGTCCCGTAGTTATACCCGTAAAAAACAATGTTAATATCAAAAAAAAAAAATTTTTTTTTGTGTAGTTGAATAGTTAGTAAGATCAACAATAAAAAATTTTTTCCACCATACAACCTTTATAATAATTCTTCAAATTTCGGTTTTCAGCGCGTGCAAGGGTAGGCGAGCCCTTAAGCATTTTAGTGTATCTAAACATAAATGAATTTTACGGATGAAATACATGATTATGATTAAGATAATTAAAAGTTTAAAAATTTTTCAGCTGTCGAAATTTTACACAAATTATTGTGAAAAAAATAAAATAATTCATAAGTAGCGAAATCACATTTTCTTTGAGCAGCTGAATATGCAGCAGAATATGTGGAAAAAATGGGGTCGAAAGTCCTTCAATAATTTGTGAATTTTTCTTCACCAGCGCAGTACAGGTCAAAAAATCGTAATACGCGATGGTGAAACTGATATTTTATTTTAAATTATGCAATTCATCCAAAAAAATCAAATGGGAATTCATCACTTCATTTAGATTATTATATGATTCGCTGCTGACTATCGTGACTGCGTTATGCTTTGTTACTCATTATTACAATTTAAAATACAGTATTCAAAATCAGAAGTTATCGAGAACTGGAAACTTCGACAGCGGTCAGATATAGTCCAGAAAATCAGTACTGATACTAAAAGTTTCATTGACGGTTCGAATTCGATTTTTATACAGCATTATTATCTTAAGTTCTGAACCACTTCTATATGAAGTATGATTTGAATTAATTTTTCTTTTAGCAACTGCTCATCTTCTTCCCCTTTACTGTTTACAATTCGGAATTGTTTCTTTCAGTTCTACTCCATTCCCGGCGGACTTAAGTTTCAGTTCTGTGCCAGTACTAAATTCTGATTTTATAAACTGAAATTCAGAATTCTACTTTCGAATACGTCTTTGCTACTGATGTTCCGTCAACAACAACAAGGAATTGTACAACGCGGAAAACATAAGAACAACGCAGAATAAAAATTTAGTAATAATCAGAGCAAATGGAAATACAAATCAATATTAACTAAACATGTAATTTTCACCTAAGTTTTGCTTTTTAAATTTGATACTATTCTTGGAAGTAAAATGTAGACTACCGATTACAAGAACCGTAATCAGTACTATATCAGAACTGAAATTCGAACTGAATTATAAATGAATTATTATTTTATAACTTTTTAAATCACCAATATTGTTCCAATAGAACTCTACACGTTTTTGGAACTCAGTACCAGTTGAAGATCTGCTAAAGTTCTTTATGAATACCGACTTATGAATAGCGCATCTGTAATTATTCCAAATTAAATAACTTCGCGTCGACATCATATAAAGCAGCCCTCTATTTAGAAATTTTCAACTCCCCACTATTCTATGATCCCTACCTACAACTCAAATGAAATTCTAGTTACTTTTCTAGAATATAAAAATGGCAATGGCACACTGAAGTCCAGATATGTTTTATGACAATCTAGCAAACACATAAATTCTTCCCCAAAATTGAGGAACATCAAAAATTAAATTTAGTTTATGTATTATACGCTGTGGCTTTGCTTAGGGTTTGTCACTAGGCTAACAACCTATCGCCGGAAAAATATGGATCGGACCGTTAAATAATGTTCCAAATTAGTTCGATTTGTGGTATCGCGTCATAGGTGTTTGTCTTTATTGTTATATCCAATTTTCCTTCATCGTTAACATTAACATTTCCTTGATAGGTCTGTAAATAACTCATCTGTAAATAAATCAAGCCAAAAATGTGTCAGCATGATACCGAAATCAAACCAAATTTCAATGTCAAATGAAAAACGTCGAATTCTATGCTCGAATAGAATTCCAGGAAAATTCCTGAAAGGTATTTTAAGTATGGTTCCACTAGCGCCATGGAAGATGTATAAATGAAAATTTCCCGGAACGGAACCTTCCTACACTTGAAGGTTATCGACGTTAAAGCCAAAAAAATTCGTTGGGTAAAAAAGGTTAACAAGTGTCTGTAGAATATATATAGGGAAATATTGGATGTCCTTAAAGGGCATGGAACAGAATCAGCGAGGCGTAGTATTAGAGTCAGTGATAAAGGTCATTTGTTGCTCTCGTTTCCTGATAATCGAACGCTTATTATTCCCGTGCTCTAAAAAAAATAGCCGGAGTGATGCCAAAAAATTAAATTAATAAAGACTAAAATTTGTGCATGAACGAACCCCAAAAAAAATCCCGATTATTGTTGACTACGTTCCAACAACAGATTCCAGATGATATCACTCTGCTCCTACTATCCTTGTTGGTGTTTTTGTAATTGTAGTATCCAAAGCGAAAATAATTTGTTGAATCATCACACTACGATGTTTTTATTGCATCGCCTTTTTTTGGGTATTTGCACAAAACAATCACCACGCAAATCTGCCACTGTAATAAATTTTTTCAGATTTTATTTTATTTATTTATTTATCCCGCACACGATTTTCACAAAAGGCCCATTAGTCGAGGTAACACTCTTTTTATTACACCTCAGCACTGATATATCCTGTGAAGGGTAGAAACTGCTAATTGGATTCGAACACTTCTCCACTCTCACACACCTTTTCTTGGATTTTTTTTTTATGATCTAGCGTCCCACATACGGGGCACCTCTTTGTAATACGAACATATCCTTATGTGCAAGGATCATCATCTACCTACTGCAAACTACTTGTAAATCCTTACAACAAAATGTTGCATCACACTAGCTCCGGGGCATAGAATCAAACGACACGTAACGACGGCGCTACAGTCTTAAAATTCGCGTACGATATTCGAACTAGTTGAAAAAGAAACCTTAAGGACGAACTAGTTTTCTTATTCCAAAAAATCCGACTATCAATTCGCGCAAAATTTCCGACTAAAGAACGGACTATCCAACACTAGGCCTGAACTATCGATAAAAGTTAAAGGATCTCAAAAAGGAACAATGTTCTGCGGGCCTCCCAAAAAAAAAAACCAAAAAGGAGTGAAAATTCTTGTGATATATCGAAAACGGATTTACGGCACAAAACCATACCACACAAGCGACGACCTGTACAGTACTAACGAACTCTCCAGTATTTTTCAGCAATTGCGCTCACTGTCCTGAGTACTACAGAATTCCCAGCAGACGGCATAAGGTGCAACGTAACAACGAACCCTACGAACCTTACGACAAAACCTTGCTTCAGAAAAGCGTGTCCTTGTGTAGCGTTTTCGCCGAACCGATGCCCAACTGTATGCGAAAAACTTTCGTCCTGGAAACGCGCGCACCATTTATTCCGTCCTGCGAATTGCCAGCACTAAAAAATCGAAACAAAAAGCTTCACCAAAAACACCGACGACAGACGAAGCTTAAGGTGCATTAAAATTTCCGGCCGCTAAATTTTCGCCGCGTTTCGTTCAGTTTACCCACACACACGTCAAAACACAAATGAAAGCATTTAAAAGGGGTTGTTCGGTGTGAAAGCTCGTTTGTTGACGTCGTGGTGGTTTTGTACGCAAACGCTTAATTTCAGGATTTTCTTCGGAGCTTTTGGTCGCACCCAGTTTATATGGTGCTCCTTGAAGCGCGAACACACGCTGTCTAACCGCCGCATACCATATGAGGGGTTTTTTTTTGTTTACTTTCAGTTGAAGGGATGGATAAATTGGGACAAGTGGCTTGTATCGGGTGCTCACTTGTTATTTTATTCGAGACTGACATGTGGGAGGTTAATATCCTTTCGAAAGCGTTTTTGAAATGATAAGGACTGACGTGTTGAATTTTATTTTTTCTTAAGCCTTTTCTATTGCATATTTTGATAGTTAAATAAAATTATTATTAATTCTAATAAAGTGGTTTTGTGAAAAAGAATGGGTTTATTTGTCGCAACAATTTATTATAATAATTTTAATTCTTTTCTAAACGAACTGTAATGGAACTGGGTTCTACATTAGGCTTGTGTAGCTCGCGAACGAACTAGTTCGCAGTCAGTCCCGCTCTTAGTTCGTTTGTATTCATTCATTGCCATGATACAATATACTTGTGCACTGACGACCTTTTTTTTAGCTTATCACATGTTATCAGATGACCTTTCTTACTTGTACACAGAAGACCTTTTTTTTAAACTCATCACATTGTACCGGACGTCCTTTTTTTTGGTCACCACATTGTACCGTTCCAAACTTCACTGCCTTTCTCATCACTGAACTCCAGCGAACTAGTGAACTAAAAGAACGAACTGGTGAACTAAAAGAACGAACTAGTTCGCGACGGATCGGGAAGCGGGAATGTTCGCTCACTATGGTGAACTCAAATGCGCAACTCTATTCTACATGCTTGCTGGCTGATGGGACGATAATTCAGATGGAAACCGTATCAGCTATCCACTAAATAACAAACAAGGCTGTTTCTGCAGCCGAAAGAAGACTTGGGGCTTCGGGAGCATTACGATGTGGAGATCTAGAAATAAAACGATGTGAGAGCTATTAAACCGACCACTTTAAGAGTTCCAAAAAAGATCAACGATACCATTACCTGCTTCGACCACCATTTCTGATCACCATAGACTCAAATGTGAACGCGAATCAAGACTAATTTTAACAGTATCTATTGGTACTGACGCTAAAACGGAAAGGTCAAAATTTTCAAAATTAGAATTTACTAATTTTGATATAATAAATTAAAAATAAAATAAAATCTAAATATGAAAATATTTCCATTAATTCAAAATAAAACCTTGAAACAAAATATGTACGCTCTTATTTAAATAAAATCTTAGCTTAAAAAACTTACTACTTAATTATTATAAATAAAAGCACAACTTTATCTTAATATAGCTTAAGCCCCAAAAAATTTAACAACTTACATTATAAAAAAAAACAATTAAAAGAATATGAAATAAATAAATTTGTTGTCAGTTTGTATGTTAAGTTTTAAACAAAGCTTTTAATATTGGTTTGTTTAAAACTTAACGTACAAACTAACAAAAAATTTACTTATTTCATATTCTTTTAATTGCTTTTATTATAATGTAAGTTGTTAAATTTTTAGTTTTAAATTTCTAAATAAAATTTAGAAGAAATAAAGAAAATTAACCTATAAAAAAATAACAAATAAATTAAAACCTATAAGCTGAAAAATCAAGAAAATATTGATGTGTTGAATAAAACTCAAAAGTGAAATGAAAAAAAAAACTGCCAAAAACAACTCTATTAAATAGAGTAGTACTAGTGAAATGAGTCTAGCAAGTGCAAGACGCACGTATATCGATACCACAAAAAACACAATAACACGTCGCTACCTCATAAACGATTTTTACGAACCCCTCCATTTTACAAACACTGCTGAGCGGTTGCGTCTATAAAAGCAAATCAGCCCTGCGTTGTTGGTTGTTCCCCTACTACAATTGTAGTAGATCTGCTACTTGTTCTACGTAAAAAAATTTTGCTACGAAAAGGTTCAATTCTACTACCTTTTCTTGCACTGTACCGACTCGCAAAATAATAATATTGTTACATGTAAACCTGGCAACCGCGCAACCCTATCGATTACATCAACAACCAAATACCTAGTTGCAAAATAACCCAATCAGAAACCTAGCTGAAGTATATAAGGCGAAACAACACGATTGTATCTCCCTTCTTCGAATGCTCTCCAATGTACTAGAATCCAATGAGGATCAACGATGAAAGATCTCAAGATCACTGGAACCCTCTACATACACCACCGAACGAAGATCAAAATCGAAAGCTCTAAAGCTTTCGAGAACCATCCACACCCATCACCGAGCGAACATTCAAGTACATCCTAGACTGCAACCGGCTAGTATAAGAGCAGGTGAAGCTTTCAGCGAGGATATAGTATTTTTTATTACGTCGACTGTGACAAACACCTAGTACGCGACCGTATTGGTGGAAAGCAATTGATAGAGTGCGATCGAGACAAGTGCTATGTAAAAGTGGGCGGTATTGCCATACAGTGCGAATAATTGTGCTAATAGAATTAAAGTGCGAAGAATAAATAATCACTTTTTTTTTATTTTAACCGAATTGTGTTTTACTTGAAATCCCGACGAACCCCTAGCACGCAACAATATAGAACACATTCAACCTTTTGTAATGCCTTTATATATAAACAGTCTGAGTAAAGTCTTATAATTCTTTGGGTCAAAGTCTACGAAGCGGTTAAAGAGAACCTTGCCATACAGTTGTTTCGAAACAAGGAGGTTTTGTGAGAATATAATTTTGTGACCAGAATAGCTCCTTGTAAGATAAAAATTTCAACATTCAGTGGTTCTTTATACCTACATTGAAATAAATAAACTGCAAGAAAAATATCGAAAAATCCTGGAATCGATTTTTAGGCGATAGTACAAATAAATCAACCATGTAAACATGTCGAATTTCGTCATATCTTCGTGAAAACGTAAGTAATCTTTTTACACTCGCTTTAAGGTTGATTTTAAAAAAAATCCACGGAATTAGTTTTTAGGCGATGACATAAAAAGCCCGTAGAAGTAAAAACCAATTTACTACTACATCAGACCTTAAAAATATCACAAAATTTATGAAAGCAACACCTTCACATCACCTCGGTGGGGATTACATAAAAACCAATTTTACAAATAAAAAAAAATTACAAGCACTTGGGTTTGAATATCCAAAAATCCTGAAATTAAAATTTAGGCCATAATATAGGTAGTCCGTATAACCGTAGAAGTAAAACCCAATTTAATAGCTGACCTAAGAAATATAACGGAATTCGTGAGAATACCTTCTCAGGGGATCCAAAATAAAAAAATCTGACCAAGTTTCTTTGGCGATTAAATACAATTTTCGTGGAAATAAAAATGTTTTCGATAACGTAACGGATATGGCGGAATTCATAACAATGTTTACTTGCTTTACATCTCCTTAGGCATTTATCTAAAGAGCCCCAACAAGTATAATGATTTAATTAATTAGTACCCTTTTATATTTTATAATAGTCGTGTTTTTTTCTCCCAGAGCAGGTTAGCGAAATGAGAAAACTACAACAAAGCTCAAAGCGGGAAGAGCAACCACAGTGGTGCAGCTATTCTGGCCAATAAAAAATTCAAAGCTCAAAGCTCCTACTCTGGTCTAGATAAAGTCGGAAAAAAACACGCCTATTGTAGAGAACAGATAACTTAATATCTTAACAACAATCGGTGTTTTTTTTTGCGCACTTATCCAGAACAGAGCAGGTTAGAAAATTTATATACAAAATAACAACAACATTGCTGTTTTTATGACTTTATTATAACTTTTTTCCATAGATAGTAGGCCAGATTAGAGAATTTATCGCGAATAGCTGCCTCAGTGAGCTCACAAGTTCAGCTATTCCATGGAAAAAAACTATGGAAAAAAGTTATAAAAAATTCATAAAAACAGCAATGTTGTTGTTATTTTGTATATAAATTTTCTAACCTGCTCTGTTTTGGATAAGTGCGCAAAAAACAAACCTAATATTGAAACTACAGGGTGCGCCATCTCTTATATCGGTATGTATACATTGAATATCTTTAAAAAAAAAAGAACTGATTTTTATATGTGAGGTATTTTTATTCAATTTGGTCCTTCAGAATTTATTTGGATTAATTTTTGAATACAACATCAATCAAGTGGCTGCCTCTATTGGCCACAGCAAAATGTGCTCATTTTGCTGCGTTTTCCATTACTTTTTCGAGCATCTCGGGCGGTATAGCGATGATTTCGGCACGAATGTTTACTTTGAGCTCGTCAATGGTCTGAGGCTTGCTGGCGTACACTTTGTTTTTCAAATAACCCCATAAAAAGAAGTCCGCAGGAGTCAAATCTGGAGATCTCGGTGGCCAGTCAATGTCGCCTCTTTTCGATATCAGACGTCCAGGGAATTTTCGTTGCAGAAACTGAATTGTTTCATTTGCAGTGTGGCATGGTGCACCGTCTTGTTGAAACCAGTAACCATCCAGACCTTTTTCATGCATTTGAGGGCATACGTAATGAGCTAACATCCACCGATATCGTTTTCCATCGATTTTTTCGTTTTGTCGGAAAAAAATGGCCCAATGATGGTTTTGGCGCAAACGCCGGCCCAATCAGCCACTTTTTGATCATGCAATGGCGTTTCATGAATTTCGTGTGGATTCTCCGTTCCCCAAATGCGGCAATTTTGCTTATTAACGCCGCCAAAGGGTGTGAAATGGGCCTCGTCGGTCATCAAAATTTACTTCCAAAAATCAGGTTCAGTGTCAACCATTCGAGCGACTGTTTGTCCGTATTCCAAGCGACGTGAACAGTCTGTCGTCAATATCATTTGTGTTAATTGGACTTTATAAGGAAATAAATGCAAATCATTCTTCAAAATGCGCCGCAAAGTGGTTCCACTGACGCCAAAATGCTGAGCGCGGTGACGATACGAGATTTCTGAGTTCTCGGCAATGCTCTCTCTGACCGCTTCAACCAGTTCATTGGAACGTCTTGGTTGTCGATGAACGGCATGTGATTGATCTCCCAATGTCCCGTGCTCAAAAAAATTCGACACTAAACGCCGAATAGTGTTGTCAGACGGTTCCTGTTGGCCACGATATACACGTTGAGTTAACACAACAGAACGACTATTCTCAATGTACAGCGTCACTATTTCGGAGCGTTGTTTCGGTGTGAAGCGATCCATGGTTAAAATTTTACTAAATTGACGTTTCCAAAACTTGTCCAATCAAGTCAATCTGTTGAAAAATGTCAAAGTTATTCAATGTTTACATACCGACATAAGAGATGGCGCACCCTGTAGTTAGAATAGCAAAGGTATCTACGAGTAATTTAGTAAGTAAATCCAAGGAAAAATGTAATTTATTTAATATTTCAGAAGACCTAGAGATATGATGAAATTCACAAAAATATATGCACCCCATTTTCACTGACAATTTTTTCGCAACTTCCATACGCCAATAAAAATATGAATTTTTATTTTACTGTAAATACTCTTCTACTACTTCTACATATATCCACAAAGTTTCAAGTTTCTTATATACACCGTTCCAGAGATTGAAAAGTTCTGAGGTTCAACTTTCTATCGTATCGGTTACTGAGATATTAAAGGCAACGTTTTTCATCTAAAACCCTCCCCACACCACCTCCAAAAAGGAGCAAAATAAAGGGGTCCACCTAGTCTATCCAATAAATTTTTTAACTGAATAGCTTAAAGGGTTTGGGAGCTACGAGTCTTTGAATGATTTCGCCATTTTTGGGTAGCAAATTTTTTTTTTAAACGATCGCAATAATTTATTATATTAAAATGATAAAGTAAAAGTTGATCGATTTTCATGGGCTGAAAATATCTTTAGATAACTTGCGGAAAAAGAACTTTATATGCCCGTCTAATCTTGTGACATTTCTGGGACATTTTAGACGTCGTAGCTGTTTTATTCCATTCGATTTTTATGGCTTTCCGCCGCAACAAAAATACATTCAATGGCTGCCAATTGCACTTTTGCCACCAACTAAACAAAATCAACTCCTACAGAATCCTTGAAATTCAGCCCGTCGAGCTTGTCGAGATGATTCCGTTCAAATCCGGAATTATTGTAACCAGAAATCTCTTTTGGCAAAACGAAATGCCAAGGAAAAAAAAGTCCAATTCGAAGCGATAGAGTGGAGTTTCTGAAGGACGTCGAAGAAGAGGATGTCGACGACACAACAACACAACAGGAACAGCTAAAGAAAACACCACCACGAGCTCCTCTTTCTTCGATCCGTTTATGTAAGAAATGAACAAGCGGATGTGCGCTTTTCTTATAAAAGAACCGGAAATGGTCCGATATATTTTCGAAGGCTCTTTCACAATTCCGAACATTGAAATAAATGCGAATAGAATACACCACTTCAGATCAACTTTAAAGTTAAGTTCATAGGAGATAAGACCTTTTGCTCCCTTCCGTCCTGTTTGCCTGCACTGCACAATTTTGCATTATTCAGAGTGCATCAGCGTCGCATTTCTTACAATTGTAGTTTCATTGCGATATGTCCATCCCAGGAACTTCAAGGAGTTGTACCAATACAATTTGTCGAGAAAAATCGTTGAACCGGGACAAATTTTTTCAAACTTCCCAGCGAAATTAAATCCAGAGATAAATAATATTAAATATTCTCCGTTTCGAATAACTTTTTCGGGTGTTCTATTATTGTAAAAGTGCCAAGGATGAGGTTTTTTAAGACTGAACCTTATTCCTATTGTTTAATAATTTGCATTGTATCTGCGCTGTATCTATAGCACGTTGATTTTGGACTCTTGCCATGATGTGTGGAAAAACGATTCCGAACGAATGAATAAACAAATCTTCCCCCAAGGAAGTTACTTCTTGTATGTATCCAAGCGATTCTCATACATTTTTCAACAACTGAAAAATAAGGACTCCTAATCGATTTGCTATCCTGAAATTTTGTATTTTCACGTTTTAGGACTAGACTAGACTAGACAAAAAGCAAAAAAAAAAAATGTCTGTCTGTCCGCCGTACGCAAAATCTTTTGACGGCGCGTAGCTCCCAAACCCGTTGAGATATTAACCTGAAATTTTACTTTATTTTTTTTTAGTAATAAAGTATTGTGATCGACCTGAAATTTCAAAAAAATTTGCTACCCTGTTTATGGTGGGTAGATTGGGTGAACCCTACGACTGGTATCGAGGGGAGAGGAGAAGGGAGCGTTTTAGACGAAAAATTTTGGTTTCTAGATCTCAAGAACCGCTTATGCTAGGAGGCTGAAACTTGGACCTTATGTAGTACTATGATAGTGGCCTCATTTGCAGAAAAATAGTCAATAGGGGTTAAGGGGTGTAACAATGTAAACAATGAGTCTGAAACGCATGAAAGACGGGATTGAAACATTCTAAAATCCATATCTCCTGAACAATTGATGTCAGAAGATTAAAACTTTGTTGTTGCACTTAGGGATACTTCAAGATAAGACAAGGGCTAAAATTTTTAAGAGGGGTGGTGGGGTGTGGGGGTGGTGGGTGAAAATTTTTGGATTACAATATCTTCCGAACCAATTACAACAAGAACATAAAATTTAGTTTCTGTATATGGGATCACAAGAGGAGTCTACTGAAAGTAAATTTTTTCAGGGGGGGAGGGGGTGGAGCACGAAAGTGGGAGGACAGCAATTTCTCAAAAAATTTAATTTTTATATCTAAAATTTTGCTGGTGTGGGTGTTGGGGGTGATGGTGAAAGGGTGTAGAAAGGAAAACATTCTGATTTTATTTCTCGAAAACCACAATGAATAGAAATCTAAAAATTTAGGATTATATAGAGCCACTATAGATATATCTTAGAAAAAAAAATTTTTTTTATGGGGGTAGCAAGGTACGGGGTGAGGGGTGGTTTTCATATCTCAGAAACGGCTTATGGTAAAGTTGAAACTTAGTACGTATATGTAGATGTGCTATTAGAGTAATTAAAGCAGAAAAAAGTTCAGATTTTTATTGGCGTTCAGAGGTTGAGTAAAAAAAATTTCAGTGAATCCACATTTTCACGAATTTCGTTAAAACTTTTAGACATGTCGAGCTATCAAAGCAATTTTACTTCTGCGGGCTATTTATATAAGCGCCTAGTAACGCTCTTCAAAATTTTTCGATATCCAACCCCTAAGGGGATGTAAGGTGATTGTGTACATATTCACGAATTCTGATATATTTCTAAGGTATATTGAGATTTGGAATTCACTTTTACTTCAATAAGCTTTGAACATAGTCGAGGAAAAACCGATTTAAGTATTTTTCTCTATTAAACCCCCTGGGGGTATTGTCCAAGATTTCACTGATTCCGAAAATCTCTTATGTTTAATGTGATCGAATTCGCTTTTACTACCTACTATGAATAATTATTCTATTGATAAAAAATCTGCCAATGGTCTGGGCGAAACTTAATTATTTTTCGGGTCAAAGTCGGAGTATATATATATATAATCAGTTTTTTCGGATTATGGCGTTTCTTGGAAAATTAATTTTGTTCTTAAAATAAAAATATAAAATAGAGATTTTTAGCCGATTAAACATTGAAAAAGCCCGTGTAGACTATTCGAATTTTGGTATATTTTGTATAAGCACATACAAATAAAAACGAATTTGTTGCCTTATCAGACTTAAGAGACATGACGAATTGTTAAAACGTAGAAATACAAACCACTTAGGGTTTGAATTTCGAAAAAATTGGGAAATAAGTTTTTAGACGATTTCATAAGAAGTAACTTGATATCTCATGAGACACGAGAAATTTTGAAAAATTTGTGAAAACGCAAGCAAACCCCTCACACCCCCTTGGTTCTTGAAATTCGAAAAATCGTGAAATTTGTTTTTAGATCATTACATCAAATGCCGTAATAACCAATTCTATATCTCATCAGAACTAAGGGATGGTAAAATATGTGAAAACATATGCAAGCCCTTGGGGGTTGAATATCGAAAAATTGAGAAATGGGTTTGTAGGCGATTATATAAGAAGTCTGTGGACGTGAAAAGCGATCTAATATCTCATCAAACCTTAGAAATATGTCGAAGCTTTGAAAAGCATACAACCCCTTACACCATTTAGGATTCAATATTTAAAAATACTTAAATAGACTTTTTAGGAAGTAAACGTACATAGGAAACCTTAAGAAGTAAACATAAGCCAATCGTATAATACTCTAGATGAATACTGAACTCCGATTTATATTGTAGTTGGGGATGAAGTAGAATTACGTGTGTGCATGTTGTATGTCCTTTATTAAGGACTGTCATTAGATTGCTACTCAAAACTAAAAGACAATATTCAGTGTTTAATTTCATATCTTAAACTGGGTAAGTCATCGAACAAAAATATCCTTTTTAAGGACTTTCACATAGGAGGTGCAGGAAGGACTCGCTCGATTTCTCACGTATATATCCTTTTCCTTGGGACCATTCCAAAATTAATTTGTACAAAATTTTAAATTTCTAGCTTGAAGGGTTCAAAAGTTATCGGAAAATATTGTTGAACACGTGTCTTAAGAATTTTTTGTATGGAAGGTATCAGAAGGAGTAAAAGGATTTTTCTGACTAGTAAACTCGAACTTCGTTTTCACTCAAAACTAATTTGTACAAAATTCCGAATTCATAGCTAAACGATTACTTGAGTTATAGTGAGTTCCGTAAATCAAGTGAAGGCATTTTCACAGGATATTTGTATGGCAGCTACACGAAGGACTAATAGCATTTTCTTCATAATCATATATTTAGCTCCAACTATTGAAAAAATAATACATACATAATTTTAAAGACGTAGCTTAAACCCTTCTTAAGTTATCGATCAATATTCTTGAACACGTGTTTTAAGGACATTTTGTATGGCAGCCCGAAGGAGTAGGACGATTTTGCCCGTTAACAAACTAAGCCTTACAAATTCAACCAACCATCCAGATTCAAAATTTCAACGTCCTAGGTCAAGGCGTTCTTGAGTTATCGTGTTAACGGACAGACGGACGGACGGACGTCAAGCGGATTTGAGGTTTTTGGCCACAAATAAACAAAAAATAATATATAACTTTTTTTTGTCCGAGGCTTGGTTCTATGCGTTACAAACTTTTGGGCTAGATTAACTTATAATACTCTAAATCATTTCATCTGGAGTATAAAAATGAATTCCTTACATCATCATATCTAAGCAATATGGGGTTGAAGGTCCAAAAATTCTGAAATTGGTTTTTAAATATATGTAAAGAAAGCCCGAGGAAGTGAAATCCAATCCGATGTCTTATCACTCCTAAGAGATATATAGAAATTCGTGAAAACGTGTTCAACCCGTTTATACCCTCTTAGGGGTTGAAAAAGGAAAGCAATTTAAAATAAGTTTTAGACGATTATTACGCAAACGCATGAAAGTGAAAAGATATTCGATATCGATCAGACCTGGGGGAAAAGGCAGAATTCGTGAAAAAGTATACAATCCCTTTACACCCTCTTAGGGGTCGAATATCAAAAAAACCTGAAAACGCTTTTTAGGTATTTATATGGAGAAGCCGTAGAATAAAAACGAATTCATTATTTGGGAAGACCTAATAGATATGACGAAAATCGTGAAAATATATGCATTCCATTTTCACTAATCATTTTTTTTTTTGCCACCCTTCCGAACGCCAATGGATATTTGAAATTTGCTTTTATCTAAATTATTTCTCTAGTTGATTTACATACATATACCGAGTTTCAACTTTCTAGCATAAGCCGTTCTATAGATAGGAAAAACACCCCCATCCCCGTACCATACTACCCCTATAAAAAATGCTACTACTACATGTCTATCCAACTACCAAGTTTTAGTTTTATATCCTTATAAGTTCTAGAGATATAAAAATCGGAACTTTTTCTTATTCACCTTCCCCCACCCTCACCCTCTACACCCCTACCACCAAACTTATTTTTTCTGATAAAGGTCTATTAGGTCTACTTCTGGTAAAAATTCTAAGTATCTATCTTACACTGTTCTTGAAATATGAGTCGTGATTTTTTAGAAAAATTCTTATCCTTTCCACTTCCATGCTCCACCTCCCTCTTAAAAAAATTTTATTCTCATCAAACTTTATTTGTCAACCTTAATACAGAAACCGAATTTTATTTTTCTAGTGTAATTTGTTCGTGAGATATCGTAATCAAAAGTTTGTCATCCCCTACCCCCGCACGCCACTGCCCCACTTAAAAATTTGTTTCCGATCTATTCTTCTAGTATACCTACAGATGTTCATAAAATTTTAATTTCGTAACATTAACAGTTTAGGACATATGTATTTTAGAATGTCTCAATCTCGGCTTTCGAGAGTCTCAGACTCATTATTTTTCCCTCCACTCCTTCACCCTTCTACGCATATCGGCAATTTTTTTGCAAATGGGTTCACTAGTAAAGCTCTAGTGTATATATTTCAAGTTTCAGCTTCGTAGCATAAGCGGTTGCTGAGATCTAGAAACCAAAATTTTCTGTCTAAAACGCTTCCTACACCTCACCCCTCACACCCCCACCACTCAGAATTTGATCACTTTAGGGACCCTACCGACTCTACCCACGAAAAATTCAATTCAAGGGAGAAACAGTTTTTAAAACTTTGATTATACCTCAACTTTAAGCTTGGCTCGATCTGAGTTCGGCAAAAGAATAGAGTTGCATCCAGACAATTAGAAAATTATCTCTCCTTGACCGCTTAACATTCTCACTATCGGTCGTTAAAATATCTGGCATTTTCCGGATTCCCATCTGCCTTTATTTAATACCAGCCAAATGGAAAATTCGCAAACAAGGCTTTCAGTTTTACGCTACAGTACAAAAGCCATTAATAACCTCTAATTGTACATTAGCGACCTCTAAAGAGTCCACCGACAGAAACCACATCCACTTCTTGCCGAAATGAATTTCCACTTAGATAAGATGAAAGCGCGGTCCGCAAGTATTTTACGTTTGAGTTTTTCAAAACCAACCCTTACATAAAATAACAGTTACAGTGTGTACATTTGTATGCACCGCATAGCCTTAGTGCACCGCACTGAATTAATCGCTTAAAGTTCATCTTACACTAAATCCTGGCGGAAATTTTCTTAAGAAAACCCAAAAATTGTGGTGAGCGACGGGGAGTTGGGGTGGAAAAAAAAAATAGAAGTTTTCCGTTTTCGTAAACAAAAAACAGTTGTTGGTGGTAGAAGAGAAAAGAAAAACTGCACAATCGGAACTGCTCCGGTGAATCCATTTACAACGTTTTTCAGTAATCCTGAGAGCACAAACGGAAAATCCTTAAAAATAAAACAGAGAAAAATGGCGTGGATTTTCTTGCGCCAAGTAGGAAAACTTTGTTTCGGATTTTTCTTCGTCCTTTTTTTTGTCATCAAGACGTTTTGTCGAGAGAACCTTTTCAACTTTTTTTGTATTTTGTACACATCCTGGATTTTGGTCGCTCAAGTTTTCTGTAATTTATATACCTCTAGGTACATATTTTCCACGTGTACGAGATTGTTCATATAAATTATTTTTAAAGTACCCTTGTGCGGGAACCCGGACTGCTTGGTATGCTCGGAAGGTATAAGGTCTTCGCTACTTATTAATGCACATATGAGAGCATGTGTAGCGTACTATAGATGTAATTATTCACTTGTGTACGTTACTTGCATGTCAATTTGAAGGATTCGTGGCGGGTGACTGCAAATAGCGGACTGTTAATGAATTCGCCCCTTTTTACCTTAAATATGCGGGTACGGGTCCTGTTCGTTTTTGAAAACAATTAAACCATTAAAGCTTAATATCCTGTAGTTGTAGGCGGGTACGTACAAGTTACTCAAAATTCCTTTTATGCCTTTTTTCAAATTCAAACGTTCAGGAAGTTGTTATGAGGTTTGAGCACGAAAGGGTCGCTTAAGGTATAAGGTATGAAATGGGACTAAAAATCCTTATTTCCTATTATTTTTCAATTGCCTAAAATATGTTTTTTTTCAACCAATTTTGTAGTCACTTTTTGTCCTTGTATTCTCCTTGGCTCAGTTTTGCCCTAAACTTTATTTTAAATTTTCAAACTCGATATAGTTTGATATTTGATGGATACGACTACTTCCAAGATGACGCAACTTTTTTTGCCACAGCTTCGATATTGCACCAGTCACTTTTCTGATATTTTGGCTCGGTATTGGCGCTACAGCAGATGATTCAGACCATAATCAGACGACTATTCTTTGATACTTTAATTTAAATTTTCAAACGAGTAGGTCAATTTTTTTTAATTTTAGCCTAAGTGCGAAAGAACTTGTTTCTTGCCAAGGCTTCGTTCTTATGAGATGCTTCTTATTGGGCCAATAAAACAGCAGAGGAGATCAAACGAGCAGCGAAAGAGGAAAAGGGATGAAGTGCAGTACAAGGGACTATAAATCTATAAGATAAGAAATCGGAAGAACCACTGCTCATTTTAGGTTTACGCATAATTGTTCACCATTCGCTTCAATAGAGCTCCAAATTTGCAAATTTGGACTTTTCCTGTCCTTGGGATTTAAAACAAATCTGCGTGAATTAATCGGTAAAAAGTGGACAGATACTAGAGTTCTAGGGTATACACGCGTACCTAACCTAAACTAAAACTTTTTCAAACGATTTTTTTACGTCTATTATGCGGAAAATTATTGTAATTTGCCGATTGAAATTTGAACATATGCAAACTGCAGACGTTGGTAGTTTCGATTAAGTTAGAAAATTTCAGTTCGGGAAAAAAAATGGTCAACATCGATTTTTTCGCTCTAGAAATCCAATTAAATGTTCTTTTTATAGACGGACGACGATATTCAGGATGATTTTCACTAATTATATTCCATGAAATTTCAGAATTTCAGATATTGGACGATGGACGACCAGGATCTACCATCTAGCCATAAATCGATTTATTGTAAGGCAAACATGTAACAAAATCGGACATAAACGAGGACAGGGAATTTCGTTGATATGCGAACGCCCGCATGTGGGATTTGAGAGTTTGTAGCAGTAGCACGTAACACAAATATTCACACCGCATCGTAGCGCCAGGTACTTTCTGCCGGTGAACACAAATTTACAAGAACGACATATCACATGTCCTCATGCCGATATTGCAATGTCCTCATCTGTCCATATGACGTATGTCGTAGACTGTATGATGGTACGGAAAATAAGGTCCGAGGATTGGCGAACGGATAGAAACCAGGACGAGCTGGCAGTTCGGCTCAGGAAGAAAGAAATTTACTTTACCATAATTTCACATTACATAGCTGGATGGGATCTACCATACATTGTACATATCGCCAACATGGAACAGCTACCTACCCGCTCGTTACCTTGGATAGCGATGACCGAAATTTATCAAACCGATTTATGTGCACCTGTTTGGATGTTAACGTTGGTGTTCTGTAGCGTATAGCTGGAACGTATCCGTTTAAAGCGAAACTTCCCGTGATCTAATTCGATTTTAATGGAATGCAATACAACACAAAATTGGCTTTGTATATTGAAACAGTTGCGAATACACCTGACCCGGATACAACATCTGCACATCACTAAAGCCGCGTAGGGAAGTAGAGAACATTTTCATAAAAGTTAAGTGATGTTGTCATTTGTCAGTTTGGTTGAAATTTGCATTAAAATGTGAATTGAAATTTAGTTTAGTTTCGCCACAGCATTATTCCAATTCACCGAGGACATGTGTTTATGTTTTGAACGAGTGGGTTAGAGCAAAAAATTGCGATATTAGGAATCGCTTATGATACGAAGGTGAAACTACGTGGCTACATACATGAAATGCATCTTTTGCCCTGGATTCAAAGTCATGGATTCCACAGTCCGCTATAAATATATAAAAAAAACTCTATTTTCAGTGCGCAAGAAAGTCTAATGGATACTATAAAAAGCAAGAAACAGTGTTTCTTGCTTTTCAACAATATTCAATCCCAACTATCCTGTCATATCTATTCCATTCGACGGTTGAACTATCTCATGAAAAAGTCGCTATGTCACGGAGTTCCAAGATACAAACCTTGCAACTTTCGCGGTCTACATCGACTTTACTACCAAGTGTCCTGATATCGCATCGCTCTTACAGCTATACTCTATTAGCTTTATCAAGTGATCTTGGGTGTCTGACTTGGTGCTACGTTTTAATACTACATGTGTTCAACTATGGAATCTCTAACTCGTGTTTGTTTTTAGCGAGCAATAAAAGCGTCAAAAACCGAAGTCAGCGCGGAAGTTTAACCCGCCACACATCTTCTCAGTCATACAGCTCGATCCTCACGGAACCACCGTCAGGATCCTGGTCGGGAGCCATCATAGCCTTATTGCTAAAACCGTCAGAAAGGTTTGCAAGTTGTGGGTTGTGTTGCACGATGAATCACGAGGTTTACCAAAATGGGAGCTTCAGTGAAGACCTCAGTAATCCGGACTCGCTCGGTGTGGAAGCGCGGACTGCAGGATTTATTGGACATCTTCAATCTCATGAGGACTGTTGAAACAGGAAGCGATTAAAATACTACTTAACACAGCCATGTGTGCTGTGCAACTTAGTCACGTTAGCTTATCTCGCTGTCGATGTCCGAAATCACGATGAACATCCATTTCGCACAGTTCGACTATTCCCAATGTCTGCAATTCTTGGTTGCTGCGCCGTTGCTCGACAACTTTTGATGTTTCGTCTGCTGGTGACATAGGTGGCATTTCCGCGATCATTCCGATTACATTATCTTAAGCTGGTTGAAAAGCATCTGCTCAAATTGTTTTTTTTTAAGGATACCGAACTGAACTTAAGTGGTTAATCTTTAATACACAGTAGGGTACAGTCCAGTCAGCTTAGGGATGGGAGAGCTAGTGACCCGCTGCTAAAAGTATTCGTGCGTGAGAGTGCATCGTATACCTTTCCAGCTTTTTCGCTAGCCACTAAAAGGTATTCCTTGAAGGAGATTCTAGTGTTGATCAGCACCCCAAAACTACACAGATTTGGCTGAGAGAAAATCTCGCGCTCCACGGTCTGAATGAAAAGACCTAGCGCACTTTTCGAGAGCTCAATAGAACCATCCACGTTTTCGGCAATACGCAAAAACCACATGACGCTGCCGATCGCATTACTCTAAAGTGTGTATGGTACAATGAAACTATCGACTACTACTTCTTGTCGTCATATTTCCACTTTTGATCAGATATCGCGTTACGTGGCATTCTCACCACACACGGTTGGCGTCATTGTTGATTTGCTACGGCGAAATCCAAATTGTCGAGCGTCTCCTGTAGTCGGTTGTTAATAGGTCTGTTCTTTTTGCATACACTTTCTACACTAGGTTACACTTTCTGCCCTAATGCTGTTCTTTTTGTCGGTGTGACGTCAGAGGTGGCTGTTCTTTTTGTCTAGTGTAGAGTACTCAGTGTACACTTTCTTACACTGGGTCGGGAGCAGGTGTAAGTTCTTCTTCTTCTTCTTCTTCTTCTATGTTCTTCGACAATAAATTTGCATTGATAGAAGTGAAAGATTAAAACAAATAAAAAAGTTCGGAATTTTAGCTGTCACGTTTCTACACTAACCCGTTCTTTTTGCGCGATCTACACCCTACACTTTCAGTGTAAGGTGTATTACACTGAAAGTGTAAGCTACACTAAAGTGTTAATTTAACCTGACAAAATGAACAAACCTAATAATACTCTCCAGTACTTTGCCTAACGCGTTCGGCTTTTATAGTGGCCGATACGCACAAGGTTGTTCAGGTTGCTTGCCGGGCTTCAGCATTTCACGTTTCACGAATCGGGGAGAGGCCTTATTAAGGCATGTACTATACATCCTAGCGAAAGCCTCGGGGTACGCCCTGATCATCACTACAATGGTGACGCCATTCAAACCAGGTGCTTTGTTATCGACTAGTATCAGTAACTCCTCCGCAGTTGTCACCGATGTCTATTGGCAGGCAGCAGGCGCCCGTTCCCAATGAGGACGAAAAACTACAATCACTACGGTGTCCATAAGGGCTTCATCCGAGGGTTCTTACTTTGTTGAATCACTTTTTGGAAAAACTTTCACAGATAACCACCCGCTTGAAAATGAAAATTAACATTTTTTATTATTTATTATATTTATTTAAAGCAATTCCAATCGGTTATATTCCCCGCTCGACCTGAAATCAAAAGATATCGCTATTTAAAAACTTGAAATTTTCATACCATTTTAATGTGAGCTGGACTTCAGAATGACATTTCGCATGGCACCAGGATTGCCATATTCAAACTTTTTATGCTCCGACTACTTTTTGCGCGCGCAGGAGATTGGTAAAAATGAGATTCTTCAACAGAAAAGTTCTGCAGCTATTGAAAGTAGTTCCAAAACTCAGGAAGAGATAATTGAAATCCGTGAAACTTTTATGGAGGAATCCGTTCTTCTCAAAGAACTTATTACTACAAGTCAACTGGAATGGACTCCAAAAAAAATTGGAATAAAAAATAAGAAAATGTTTAAATGTTGGTAAGTACATACTCACTATCATTTTAGATATTTTACATACCAACATGTTATCATTTTTCTACTAAAAGCAACCAAATCGGAAGTTTTTGGAGCGGTGGATTTTGAAAGGCCATGCTAGCTGATTTTCGGATTGCGAAAAACCGGCAATACAAATCCACCCCCAAATTAAAAAAAATAAAATAATTTCTGAAATGCATTTTTTTTATTGAAAGTTTTTAAGGTCAAATTTTGTATGTTTTTTTGAACTATTGATTTTATTTTATATATTGAATAAGTTTATTATTTTTGAATTATTTTAAATATTTTTTTAACTTACCTAGAATGAAAATTCTATTGTACTTAAACAACAGAGAATATTTTTACAAACGTGCTTCCATAGCGCTACTAAGGCCAGCGCCAAGGAAGCTTCTTATACTTGCCTTACAAACTTACTTAAAATGCTTCAATAACGCTACCTAGGGCAACATTAAGCGAGCGCTTCACAATTGCTACCTAGGGGAGCGTTTTCATGTTTTTCGAATGGAACAAAGCTTTCGCAAAGCTCATTAGCATCGATTAACCTCCGATGCTCAAATATAAACTTGCTTCCGGTAAGCTGCCTGAAGAACAGGAACGAAGCTCTTACCGCTGCGGACACGTAATACTAAAAAGCAACAGGATATGCATGGAAAAAGAAGCGATCCAAGCTTCCAAAGAAGCGCGACAGTAGTGTAATGGAAGCGCTCTATTTCCTAATAAAAATTACTATCTCCCTCGCTGAAAGCTTCGCCTGCTTTTATGGTATACTACTTGGCTGTAGTCAAGACTGTTCTTGAGTCTTCATTCGGTGGTGTGTGCGGAATGTTCTACAAGCCTTGAGAGCTTTCGATTTTGATCTTCTACGCTGTTCTGGTGCACACGAGAACATTCGATTAGAAGGTCATCCCCTTCGTATTTGTTCCGCCCCTTATATACTCAACTAGGCTTTTGATTAGGTTACTTTCCAGCTAGGTATTCGGTTGTTGCTGTTTCTATTATGCGAATCCGACCGAGTTGCGTGGTTGCCAGGCTTACATGTAACAATATGAAACTAATATCTCTCTGTTATGGTAGCGAGACGTGGACATGGAACTTCCGAAAAAGGAGTTAACGCATTCGAAAGAAAGGTACTCCGAAGAATTTTGGGACCTGTGAAGGAAGGATCGGACTGGCGAATAAGATACAACCATGAGTTGTATCAACTTTATGAAGAGCCAGAAGCTACAACGTTCATCAAGCTAAGTAAACTGGAGTGGACTGGCCATGTAGAGCAAACGGAAGATAGAAGAATCCCCAAACGTGCTCTTAAAGGTAAAGCGAGTGGTAACAGGCCAGTAGGCAAACCACGCAAGTGATGGGAAGATTCTGTTGAAGCCATCTTAAAAAATTTGCCAATGGTCTGGAAGAAACTTTATTATTTTTCGGGTCAAAGTTCGGGAGTGGTCAAAGTCGGAGTGTATCATGAGTTGATTCGAGATTATTAGATTTCTTGGAAAATTAATTTTGTTCAAAAAATAAAAATATTTAAAATAGAGATTTTTAGCCGATTAAACATTGAAAAAGTCCGTGTAGACTATTCGAATTTCGGTATATTATGTACACTAAAAGCCCATAGAAGCAAAAACGAATTTGTTGCCTTATCAGAATTAAGAGATATGACGAATTGTTAAAATGTGTACAAACCCATTACTTCCACTTGGGGTTTGAATTTCGAAAAAATTGTGAAACAGGTTTTTAGACGATTTCATATCTCATGAGACAAGACGGATTTTGAAAAATTTGTGAAAACGTAAGCAAACCCTTCACACCCCCTTGGTTCTGGAAATTCGAAAAATCGTGAATTGGTTGGTCGTAATAATCAATTTTATATCTCATCAGAACTAAGGGATGGCAAAAATTATGTAAACATATACAAACCCTTGGGGGTTGAATATCCAAAAATTGAGAAATGGGATATGGATTTTAGAATGTGTCGATCTTGCCTTTTTTGCGTTTCGGACGCATTATTTTTCCCCTCACTCCCAAACCCCTCCACCTATATCGGCAAATTTTTTGCTAATGGGTCCAATACTGAATCTCTATATAAATTCCAAATTTCAGGCTCCTAGCATAAGTGGTTGCTGAGATCTAGAAACCAAAATCTTCCGTCTAAAACACTACCCCCTCCTCCCCCCTCACACCCCCACCCCTCCAAATTTGGTCACTTCAAGGGGACTACCCAGTCTATTCAGTCTAAATTTCAATTTAATAGCTCTTATGGTTTGGGAGCTACGAGCCTTCAAACGATTTTGCGTACAGCGGTCGACGTACGGCGTACGGCGGACAGACGGACTGAAATTTTTTTTGCTTTTTTCGTGTTTACTCGTCAAGAAACGTGAAAAAAAAATTTTGAGGGTAGCAAATTTTTTTTTTTAAAAAATCGATAACAATACTGTATTATTGAAATAATAAAGTAAAGTTAGCAGCTGGAGGACGCGGTCTTTGGATCGAGATGATTGGAGGCGACGACTTCAGGAGGCCAGGGCCCGATTTGGGCTGTCGCGCCATTGATGATGATGATGACTTCAAGATTGTTTTGCTGATTTTTATTACCATGGTGTGCATGTAACACAGTATTATTGCTTTACTATAATATTCCAAGGGTGCAATAAGGAGTTTCATTGTACAGGAATTCCAAGCTAAATGTGTCGCATTTCATAAAACACATCAGAACGGAAATATTATGTGTTTGCAGTCTACGGAAACTTAATTAATGTGGTCGTAATCGATAATTAATAGCCGAGAGAGAAATGAATTGTGTAATCCGGTACGCAGAATATTTATGACATGGCCAATCACTGCATAACGATTTGGACACATCTCTGATGAAATAGCACTCACCCATGCAGGCACTCAAATTAATTACCTGCGAGCGATTTGTTCAAATCCAAAATAATAAAATGAAGCCAATAGCTGTACGGTTAAAATAAGGTTATTGCATTGTGAAGCTATCACGATGTGCGGTGGCGCTAAATTTTAATTATTGACCCATTGCTTCCCCGTATGTGTTTAGCTGGACCTTAGAGAGCTGGACCAACTAATGCCATGTTTGTTATGTTCAATTCCCCTTAATCATTTGCCGAGGTCGTGCTAGATTATGGCTTAAGGAGCGTTTTTCGGGAGAATGACCAGTGTGACTGGCCAATCAAAACAGTCCGAAATTGCAAAGGACATTTTCCACAAGTACCTACTGTTCCCTTTGCAGAAGCCAATAAAAAAAAACTTTAACGACATTTTATTCGATATTGTCCATTTTATAAATCTCTTCGACGTTATGAGATAAAAAAATATTTTTGGTTGGATTAAATGCGGTGTCGGATGCATATTTTCAGCTCTGAAAAAACCACAAAACACACGCTGATATAACTCGACGTGATTTCATTTTTTCCGGCCAGATATCCGCCATTGCATCGTACAAAATACGACTCCATATTTCCAGGGTTTTTTTCCAAACGACTTTAATTTATTGTTTTTGTTATTGTTCGTTAAGATGCAGTACTCGCTATACTTTTAGCAGAAATAATGGCCAATCGGTAAACAGATTACGCGACAGGATTAATTTCTGGATAAATATGTAGCAAGGATTCTGAATCAATAGGACAAAGTTCGCCAGCAAGTAGATGAGGTCGAATGCGATAAAATATTAGCGATCAGCGAGAAGGGACCCAGTCGGCAGTGGTCAATCTGTGGCGAAGGTTGTGTATTTGTAATTCCGCCACTCCCAGAATCGGGAACGACGAAGAGCTCGTAGGACGACCGTCAATAATCACTAATCAGTCTCCAGTCCAGTGGATTTGTAATTCCGCCGTGAGTATTTTGGGAACTTCACTTAGTCTGCACAGCGGCTTTGCTAGTCCGTCGTAGGGTAGTCCAAGCAAGTCAGCTAGTAAGACAAGACGAGTAAAGACGTGAATCAGACGCCTACTCTACGAGATGTGCGCTGCAAACGGAATATAGACGCCGTATCTACGAGTGCAGCCAGACGAGTCGAGACCCCTACATCGACAGCTACAGCTAGACTACGAGGACGAATGTAGCCAACGGAGTCAGTACACCTAAGTTTACGAGGGTGCCAGCGAACGGTGCGCCTATATATAGGACCGATCAAATCCATTAAGAATCCAGTACGAAACCATGAAGCAACACGGTGACGAGCGAGACCATGAAATACGAGGATTGTCTGAAAAGTTTCCGACCTCAACATGAAGATGGCAGCACTCGTCAACAAAAGCTAAGGAATGTGTTTGCGCACCTTTCGAAAGATACTCACTAAAATTTCAACCATTTTGGACGCTCAGTTGTTGTTTGACAATCGTTTGATTTTGTCAATGTGAGTGTTTATATGAAAAGGGATAAAATCGAGTATCAAGCTGTCATAAAGTATTTGTTTTTAAAAGGCAATAGGCCTACGCAAATCAAAAACAAGTTGGACGCTGTGTACGGGGACTCCCCACCATCACATACCACCGAGAAATTTTAACCAGCTGAATTTAAACGTGGTCGTAGCTTGGAAGACGAGGAACGTTCGGGACGTCCAAAAACTCCAACCACTGACGATAACATCGGTCAAGTTCACCCAATGGTGCTAGACATCCGTCGAATTAAAGTGAGAGAGATAGCAAAGGCTGTGGATATGTCCAAAGAACTTATTTGTCACATATTGAATACAGATTTAGGTTTGAGAAAGCTGTCCGCGCGTTAGGTGCCGCGTTTGCTCACGTTGGACCAAAAACGTGTTCGAATGAACATTTACAACGCTCTGTTGGAGCACTTTAGATGCAATAAATCAGAGTTTTTTCGCCAATTAATTACTGTGGATGAAACCCAGAAACAAAAATACAGTCAAAACAATGGATTGCGAAGGGGAGTCGGCTCAAAAAAAGGCAAAAACTGTTTTTTCGGCTGGGAAAGAGTTGGCGACTGTTTTTTGTGATAGCCATGGAGTTATCTTAAGGCCAGGTATCAGTTCATGACGATGAATATTCATCTTTAAGTTATTGAGAATACGTGGACAAAAGGATATTTTGTTATCGAATGTATTTCACGAGTTACAGACCGATTTGTGGAATGGTGGAACAAACATTAAATACAATTTTTTATAACGTCAAACTTTAAACGCGTTTTTCTCGAAACCACCTTTTCCGGAGCGCGGTACGTTCTACAGCTTCAACGAATGAACCGATTTTAATGAATAAAAGCTTAAAAGAAATTAAGATAAATTTGGGAGGCCCTAATGTTCAGCTTTTTTTTTATTGCACATTTTTTTATTTCAGTTTTTAAGCCAAAAAAAAGAGTGAACAAAGTGGTGTTTTTTTCAAATAGCTGCCATTTTAGTCTCAGAGCGTTTTTTTTTAAATCGGAAAACGTTAGGACCCTGCAAATTTCCTCTAGTTTCATGAAATTTTTGGATTTTTGGTTTCAATTCACTTGGCATGGCTGTAGAAGGTACTACGTGCATCAACTCATGCCGATCGCTGCCTTACGTCATGGGAGGTGGAGACGCCATTTTGCAATATTTTTTTATGAAAAAATTCACAATTCTTCTTCATTTGTACCTCAATAAAAGCCGCTAATAGTTTTTTCCATATATATTTATTTTATATCCAAAAAAATTCTGAAATTGAGGCATTTTTCGGGCCTCTCGACTGATAATTTAATTTAATTAATTAATCGATTATCTTCAAAATGGAAAAACGATTACAGGAGCATACTACGCCTCATTACTTGACAAGCTGAAGACAGAAATTGCGGAAAAACGACCACATTTGCTGAAAAAAATAATTTTTTTTCACCAAGACAATGCGCCGTCTCACACCTTAGCGGTTGCCATGGCGAATTACGGTTTGAACTACTTGACCGCCCTCCTTACTCACCCAGATCTAGCCAGAAGTTCCCTAAGCTACAAGTTGCACTCGAAGAACAGAGATTTTCGTCAAATGTGGAGGCCATCTTCTTCGTAAGCAATTATTTTGCAGAGAATGACGCCGAGTACTATTTGGACGGTTTAAAGAGATGGGAGCATCACTGGGAGAAGTGTGTAGACTTACAAAGAGAAAAATAAAAATAAATTTGAAGAAAAAATGTATTGTATCTTTGTTAGGTCGGAAACTTTTCAGACAACCCTCGTATATATATATATAAAAGTGGCGCATCAAATTAATTAAGGAGTAGAAAATAAAGTGTAGTCAAGTTAGAACAAATATTTTTGTAACGAACTCTGACAGCCACCCGCTGAGTCTACCCCAGCCATTAAGATATATGTACTGGGGATGACAAGCAGGGACTGAATTTTAAAGCCGACCGACTCGCATCCATTCACACGCAAACAACAACAATTAACATTAGGCTACTATTGGCAACTTGCTCACATTTATATTATGTCGCGCTCTTGAACCATATATGGATTAGTAAACTATATTGCTAGCGGCAATTGTCAAAGTCAGTATTTGTTGGAAACAGATGATTCTGAATTTGCCAATTCAATCTGTTGATATTGCTTGCAGTGGCTTGCATGATTTTCATGTGAATGCGTTAATAAATAAATTGAACAATTTTACATAAATTTTAATAATGGTTTCTTAAAATGAGGCAATTTGAATTGTCGCCATTTGAATAATAATATGAATGGAATATTTATTTAACATATTTCATGTATTCTTTTAATAATCTGTGATAAGCTTTACATGCTGCACTGAAATTAAATAAAATTAGAGACAGTGACGCAGTTTCTAAGCGCGCTAGTCTACAAAACCAGAGGTCGTTGTTTTGAATTGTACCTAGCCATGGACTTATTACTCGTGGTCTAACTAAAAAGAAATACGATAAAAGCGGTAACGGTCTTACAGCTATTACTCCTGTATGAAGCGGAAGGGGGCATATAGGAACTTGAAAAAAGGAACTAAGAAAAATCAACCATTAAAAAAACTGTTTGTATTAGTTAAGTTTTCCTCTTTCGGAGATTGCGCGATTTAGTCAAGAATGGTTATAAGAATTAAAAATTGTATATATCAGTCATGACATTTGTCCCTAACTTAAAATTTAGAACTACGATATTTCAAGGTCCCGACTGAAGAGCTTAAGAATAAATACCTTCGGGTAAAATGGTCACTCGCTTACAGTAGACTAATACTGATAGTCTCATCGAGTCCATTTAAACCCATGTCTATTGTATATCGAAATATACTAGACTATTCGAGTCGTAGTGTTAAACTCGTTCTTCAAATTTGATTAACTTATATCATTTCGGCGTTAAGAGCCCAAAAACACATTAAGATAGATTTTAAAAGTTAGATACGACTCTTCAGTACCATTCGAGAGCTCTTCTTAGTTCCCAGTAAAAACGAGAAAAGTTTTTTGACTTTGAATTTTATCTATTCAGGAAGCGGTTTAAAAAAAACAAATTGCTTTTTCAAATTATCTATTTTATTCACCCAGATTTGAGAGCAAATTTAGTATTTGGTATGTTTCCAAAGAAGCAAATTTTATTGTTATTCAAAAAATTTATATACATTTTTTTTAAATTCAATGTTCTGCCGACTTCCCTGGACTTAGAAATTAGATTTTTCAGTCAAAACAAGCAGCTGATTCTGATTTTTCCTATTCAACTCGTATTTATTGATTTTGTATGGAAAAATATGACAGCTAGCAATATAGTTCTAATACATATGACTTGAACACGCTAAACAACAGCAATTTGACACAGGCTACTATTTGCAAATCACTTCTCTGGCTTCAAAGTGCTTCATACAAAACCAGTGGCTTGTCGTCTCCAGTATATT
This sequence comes from Beris morrisii, assembly GCA_951812415.1. Lineage (NCBI taxonomy): Eukaryota > Metazoa > Arthropoda > Insecta > Diptera > Stratiomyidae > Beris > Beris morrisii. The sequence continues at coordinate 130,066,220 of OX638312.1, forward strand.
TATCTCTATGACCCTAGCTATAGATACGACTCGTTACAGTACTTAAAATACCGGTGTCTACGTTTTTTGAATTATTTGAATGATATTGTTGCGAGCAAGACGGTTCGCCTGGATTCATCACACTATTGGCAATCCTTCCCAATTTCATTTATTAGACGGCCACGGCCACTTTACAAATCCACTTTTCACTAGAACCGTCTCGTCGACTCCTTCCCACAGTAGAAAAACAAATCCTGTGTGCAAGCTCTCTGCGCTTATATACTGCATGTATTGAGTCGAGATATACCCAGCATATTAGTTGTAGTGTGTGGAACATGCGAGAAAAGTATATAAAGCGTTCTACACTATTCTAATTGGATATTGGAAGGTTGTAGCAAAGACTATCTATAACAAGACTGGACACTTAATACACACGCATTTTTTGTGTAAAAAAAAACAAAAAATCATTGCATAAGCGGAACAAAGAATTCCGATTGAATTCCAATTCCATATTCTTATGGAAATTCACATGCGAAGAAAAGAGTACGCTATAATACAAAAATGAATGATTACACATTCGCATCTGTGTGCATCGTTTTTCTCAAAGCACGTCACAGAACGCATTTTTTGCGGCTGTTCTATTCTCAAGTGTTTCAGCATACAAATTTATAGGAACAATATGAGAAATGAAATCACACAATCACAGCTGAGCTGTGTCTGCACATGATTTGATGTAATTTTTTTTATAGGCGTTCTGTGAGGATGTCATTATATTGGTGAATGCGACTCGTTATCAGTTTTTGTCTCTTTTCTAATCACGCATCATGCTATTGCTATCTACTTCCCTCATCTCATTAAATAAAGAAACCAAGGTCAAATTTTTATAAGAATAATACTGCGTAGTGTCCTGTCTTGTTGTAGATAGTCTTTGGTTGTAGTTTTCAACGGAAAATTCGATGTCATTGGTCGCATTTACGTACGAACCAGACCAGTCTCAATAGACCAAAAAAAACCAGTTCGGTCGTACGCATAAACGCAAACCAAACCAGTCCATTTGGACTGATTATGGTCTTGATTTTGGTACGGACCAAATGAAACCAAACCAGTGTCGTACTGTGAAAATGCACACATAAATGTAAGACCGAAAAATACCAAACCGGTCTATGTGGACTGATCTGGTCTGCATGTAAACGCGACCATTGATACGTGATAAACAATATAAAACTCCTCCTTTATCGACATTCCGCAGGAAACTCACCATCACTCGGATAAAGCGAATAACCAAAATCAAAGTGGTGGACTGTGCACTCGACTCTTTATCATATACTCGATTGAGTCATCGCATCTCGAAACCGCCTCACCTTAAAGGCATAACGACTTAATAAAAGGGCTGCCTAAAAAATGTCGCTTCACTGACTGTTTCAGACCTTTTCTTAATATTGAACAAAACTTCTTGAAAAAAAAATGCACAACGGCTGTGAAAGTCATAGCTTTCGATGTCTAGTGAAAAAGGATCTCCATTACTTCGCACATCAAGCATGTTTCTACCAGAGCAGTGGTTTCTGGCTTGTTGGAAACAAGATCTCACTTTCCATCGCAAAAATTGAATTTAGAATTCTCCAATTTTATAAAGCAGTCAAAAGGGAACTTATTGTTAAAATTTTGTTGTGCATCTTAGTTCAGTTTATGTTTAATACAAGATTTGAAGAAATAGAAAACAAACCGGTTTCGAAATTCGCATTTTCTTTTATTCGACATGTTAAAATCTAAGTATCGTTCTCCTCACAACTATCGGACACAACGATCGACTCCTCATCGTCCTCCTCCTCTTCTTCGCCATCCTCATCGTCCGAGTCGTCGGAATTTCCCAAGTGAATATCGTCGATCAGCTCCTTCAGCAGTTCCGTCTCAATTTCGCTCAAGTCGAGGCGCAGATCCTTTTTCGTAAAGTTCAAAACGATGTTCTTCAAGTTCCGCGATAAGGTCTTCAGGTGATTGTCGTCGACATTCGTCAAGTACCGAACGTAGTCCTCAACGAAGAATTTATTGAAATGCGATCGATTATCGTCGCTGGTAAGGAACAGATCGTACGTGATCAGGAATTGCTTTAAAATCCACTTCGAACCTCGCTGAAGCGCTTCGATCGCGTCCTCAACGCACATTCGACTCAGATCGTAGTTTCGGTACAGCGGGTAGATGAGTGAGCGGCGTAGAAAAATTTCAAGGATCGTTCGCAGATTGGAAAGCGGTTCGAAGTAGGTGAGCATCGTCGAGAGTGTGGATCGCGTCCATGCACTTTCGCATGTTGTTTCGTTCTGCGTGGATCTGGTTGGGAGGTGGAATTAGTTGCAGCGTTTGAAGCGAACGCAGGACGACTTACCGAACATCGTAGCAGATGGCTAGCAGCAGTTCGATGAGGCCGCAATCGACAAACGACTGTTCGTCTTCGGAAACGTGGCACTGCTTCTCAGTGATAAGCTTCAAGGTGTACTTTTGATTTGTGTTCAGTTCGGCGTCTGCGGGGAGATTTTGATTTATTTTCCAAGCTTGCGCCAGAAGCCAAACTCTTACCACTACAACTGAAGGTAAACTTGGCGGGATTTTCCAAACCCTCGGGAACGTGCAGTTCGACAAAATTCAGTTTGTACTGGTCGCGGCAGAAGTCCCTTCGTTCGTCGGTCTCGCGCTGGTAACATCTTTGGATCGGACTGAACGTGGACGGGTTCGTGATGCTACAAACGGGCTGCAGCGTTTCCTAAACAAAAGCAAAAAATTACAGAAACCGTTCGACCTCGACTAGCGGTTCTACCCAACTTCAAGCAACGAGGTGTCGTCCTGAAAACGGCACGCGAAGCCGTAACTGAACTTATCGCCAAACTTTCGCTCGTCACCGTCCACCAGGAATGTGCAGGTCTCCGTGCCGCGCCGCATTTCCAAAATGTCGATTGTCCGCGACGCAATTTGCGCCGGACTCTGTTCGTTTTGTATTTTGGTGCCGGCCGTTATCTCGTCGGGCAGAAAAGGCAGGCGAACGGAAAATTCTCGCAAGGCCGTGTCCAATTGGACTTGGAGTGACTTCAGGTCTTTCGTGTCGATTCGGCACGTTGTGTAGTGTCTGCCAGAAATGGAAGAAAATGCCCTCCTTAACGGGACCGGCTGCAGACGCTAAATTGTACCACACTAACCTGTAGCTGAAACTGTCGCACGAAAACAGTAAGTTGTGCTCATCGACGAACACATCGCAACTCGTGATATTTTTCACGCGCTCCGGCACGACCAAGCGGAGAATCGTACGCCCGTCTTCGTAGTGGGACGTGAACTTTTTTAAACTCATCGTTTCACGGAACTGATATCAATTTCACTTCTTGCAAACGTAAGAAACTTTCAAGGGTAATTTTCGGGGAAAAAAATCCGCAAACAAAACTCAACGGAAATGTGTGAAATGTTGTAAACAAACTGCGCGAAATGAAAACGCGCCGATGACAGCTGACAGCATGTGTTCGAAACTGTCAAGTGCGAACGAAATTCTCTCAATCTTCTTCTTCGTTTCATACACTACTGCATTAAATTATCGATTCACTAGTGAAATATCGAAAAATATCGATTTATATGAAAATTTTTTGGTTTTTCTCTCTCTGATGGTGGAGCCATTTGCATAACAAAATGTCTATTTGACGAAGGGGTACGGGAGTGAATAGGAGGAATAAAACACTGTCCACTATATCCCTCCCCCGGCCACTATTCTAGCTCTACGTAAATCCCATATATTCCATATGCGAGGTTTGTTCGATTAAAAAAAAAAATTGTACCCTGAATTTCTTTTTTTACGTTTCGTGACTAGTAGACACAAAAAAAGAAAAACAAATTTCAGACCGTCTGTACACCGTCCGCCGTTCGTCGTACGTAAAATCGTTTGAAGGCTCGTACCTCCCAAACCCTTTGAACTATGGAGTTGCATTTGTTTTTGTAGGTACACTGTGTACACCCCTTTAAGGGATGGTATAGGAGGTGCTAGAACGGCTCATGATAGAAAGTTGAAACTGAGTGAGTACAGGGTGGGCCAAATACAAGTTTCTTTTTAAAAATGCAATAAAATGAACAAAATTAAATTTTTTCCATGTATTATGGCTTTATTAGTAGGAGTAAACATTGCCATTAATGATGGAACACAACTTCGTTCAAGTGGCTGCCTCGGCTGGCTGCGCAGTAGCGCATTCTGTCACTCCAATTTTCCAAGATCTTGTTGATGGTTTCGGGCTGTAGCTCACGGATTGCTTGGATGATATTGGCCTTAAGTGCTTGAATCGTTTCTGGATTGTTGGCATAACATCGGTCCTTCACGGTTCCCCACAAAAAAAAAATCCAAAGGGGTCAAATCGCAGCTCCGAGGCGAAGCAATTGACATCGCCAAGACGGCTGATAACACGATTTGGGAATTTGGTGCGTAAAAGATCGATTGTGGCATGGCGCGCCATCCTGCATGAACCAGAGGTCGTCCAAATCCATGTCTTCAATTTCAGTAAAAAACAAGCCAATCGTATAATACTCTAGATGAATACTGAACTCTGATTTATATTGTAGTTGGGGATAAAGTAGAATTACGTGTGTGCATGTTGTATGTCCTTTATTAAGGACTGCCATTAGATTGCTACTCAAAACTAAAAAACAATATTCAGTGTTTAATTTCATATCTTGAACTGGGTAAGTCATCGAAAAAAAATGTCCTTTTGAAGGACTTTCACATGGGAGGTGCAGGAAGGACTCACTCGATTTCTTACATATTTATCTTTTTCCTTGGAACCATTTAAAAATGAACGTGTACAAAATTTCAAATTCGTAGCTTGAAGCGTTCAAAAGTTATCGAAAAATATTGTTGAACACGTGTCTTAAGGACATTTTGTATGGCAGCTACCAGAAGGAGTAAAAGGATTGCGCTGATTAGTAAAGTCGACCTTCGTTTTTACTCCAAACTAATTTGTACAAAATTTCCAATTCATAGCTAAGAGATTACTTGAGTTATAGTAAGTTCCGTAAATTAAGTGAAGACGTTTTGACAGGATATTTGTATGGCAGCTACACGAAGGACTAATAGGATTTTCTTCATAAGCACAAATTTTGCTCCAACTATTGAAAAAATAATACATACAAAATTTCAAAGTCGTAGCTTAAACACTTCTGAAGTTATCGACCAATGTTCTTAAACACGTGTTTTAAGGACATTTTGTATGGCAGCTACCCGAAGGACTAGGACGATTTTGCCCGTTAACGAACTTAGCCTTACAAATTCAACCAAACATCCAGATTCAAAATTTCAAGATCCTAGGTGAAGGCGTTCTGGAGTTATCGTGTTCACGGACAGACTGTAATGTAGCACAGAAGCGTATAATGGATCCCAATCGTTGGGCGCCATGTAATGTACAAGGCGCCGTATAAGGGCTTCTAACGTTGGTCTCCATATAATGTACGCTGAATCGTTTTTAACCTACAATGCCACAATCAATTTGGGGCGCCATGACATGAACCGAATCACATCATGGTATCCGTCCAACCAAACTGAACAATCGCAACATCGTAACCTAATTAATTGTCATCGCCACGAGTGTATAGTATCATGTATTCCGCCCTGAAACAAATAGTGGGAGTAGGTCTCCGTCACCATTTGATCAAGACGGCCATGATTATATAGACCGGCTAAGACAATTGCCGTCTGGTGACACAGCCACAGTTGGGTGGCATATGCCCCATGGATTGCCTGAAGGTAGCGTGCATCTAGCATAAAAGCACGTGCGTAGCTCGTCGGAAGGTGCGTGGGTTGCTACCTGTATCCATGGACATCATAAATATTTATGCACGTAATGGACTGAGAAGTCCGGTTTGAGAAGTCCGTACTCTATCCTCAGCGGGCTGGGTCGGTATAGGAAGAAGGAAAGCGGGAAGTCAGACGAGGAAAAGGATGGAGAAAGAAGAGTGAGGAAATGAAGGAGGAGAGCACAAGGATGGAGACTTTCGGCGGGAAGGCCGAAGCAGCAACCATATTTTATAGCTGTTAAATGATCTTTATATATATTCTTTCGTGATAGAAAGGCAGAAGAAAAGCGATGTCCATGATCAGTCATACTAGCTTATCAACTATACTTGTATGATGGTGGAGGAGGGTGGTATTTCATCGCCGTAGGATGTTAATAGCCCCGAAAGAAAAATACAGAACTCATGAAGACGAAGTCCAACCAAAATATAAAGAAGGTACAAGAAAATTCTATATGTTCTCCCACATTTGACTCAGAAAAATTCGGAGAAAAATGTAATATTGTTAGTAATCGGGAAATAGGGCGCCCCTCTAATAGGACTACCTATTCGTAAAAACGAGCACCGATACTATTTGCTATTTAGAATACCGCATGTGTTGGGGCATTCACTTTTGGAGCTAAAGAAGAATAAACTTTTCTAACTCGAATTTTCTCTAACTCGAATTTTGGCTTCGCCTCGTGGCACAAGCGTCTATAACGGACAATCTGCGGCGTAGGCGAATTTCCGACGAACACTTGGCATCCACAATACCCTCCATATCCAAAAAAGGCATTGATAGCCTAAAAAAAAAAAGGAACTAAATTTTGGCGTAATCGTTTCCGCGTAGGTGAGTAAATAGTAAACTCCGTTTCTGCGTCCAGCATCCTTCAAAGTAATCGAACGCTAAGGGGGCTCCTTTTACTTTCAGCTTTTCTCCTTCGTATGCGACAGGCTCCCTTTTTGCACAACCAACTCTCCTCTTTTTCTGTTGCGTCGTTCTCGCGAAGGCATCAAAGGCTTTATTCACCCTTCGAGTATAGTTTGCGTGGTGAAGATCGTTCGTTGCATGTCAGTTGTGGCGCGATGACAGTCCTGCCCAAAAGTGACTACCAGCAGGCAAATCGTTTGCGGTTTTGACATTTAGGCATTCCATTACAAGACAGGTTGCTGGTCAAGGACTTTCCGCAGCACCAGAAAGCTGAGAAAAGGAATGTCGTCTTGATGTAATTGTTTCCTGATGATTAGTGTAGTGTGAAGTGCGACCACAACGTGTGGCTCGACGACAGTCCTGCCCAGAAGTGACTACCAGCAGGCAAATCGTTTGTGATCTTGAGATTTAGGCATTCCATTACAAGACGGACGGACGTCAAGCGGATTTGAGATTTTTGGACACAAATAAATAAAAAATAATATATACCTTTTTTTCGTCCGAGGCTTGGTTCTATGCGTTACAAACTTTTGGGCTGGATTAAACTTATAACACTCTATAAATGATTTCATCTAGAGTATAAAGATAAAAATTATCTTTTTCTTTTTTTTAGTTTCCTATCGAGTAACAAGTTACTCTTTGTATTCGACTTAGAAAGTCATTTCTTGTGGATCTAATTAATATTAGACAATTAGGAACTTGGACGCTCCTTACACTTCAATCACGTTTTTAGGAACTTAGTCGCTCCTTGCACTTTATCAGGTACACTAAATAAATTCCAGGTAATGAAGAAAAATACTCGGGTAGTTTTTATTGTGTGTTATTTACTTGATCGATTAAACTGTGACTTAGGACTAGGGCTCCGCTTCAGTTGCTTGGCCTTTTATGAACTTGGGACAAAGGGTAATTACGTTTTGATTTTCTGATTGCGAATTCAAGAATTGCAATTTTAATAAAAGGTCTACGTTACAATATTGGGACAAAGGGTGATTATGTTTTGGTGTTTATACTTCTGAGTCATCTTTGGGAAGCGAAAATATCGCGATGTTATTAGTATGTTTTGGCGATGTCGTTTCCTGGTACTCGTCCTCTTACTGTGCTGCATGATGAGTATGTGCTGCAGGGTGAGTATGTGTGTGTGAGTATGTAACTCTACAAAAGGAACTTGAAGTCCACGTTGCCTTGTAGCAGACTAGTTACTGCTGACTGACCTTCTTCTGCTTGCTCGTTGTTCCTTATATAGGTAGCGTTATAACCGGTTTTCCTGACGATTTTGATTTTTCACTGTTTTATGATTCGGGGCTGGTTTATGCAGCCGCCAGTATATAGTCTTTTCGGATTTTGGTTGGTTTTATCCAGCCGTACAGTGTCGCCTGCGGCTGCTGGTTCCGCTCCACCGGGTTTTTCAGGTATTTTGCCAATGTGCATTTTTTTGTACATAGAACACAATTGGCAAAATACCTGAAAAATCCGGTGGAGCTGCACCAGCAGCCGGAGGCGACACTGTACGGCTGGATAAAACCAACCAAAATCCGAAAAGACTATATACTGGCGGCTGCATAAAAAAACACCGAATCATAAATAGTGAAAAATCGTCAGGAAAACCGGTTATGACGAGTACCTATATAAGAAACAACGAGCAAGCAGAAGGAGGTCAGTCAGCAGTAACTACTGTTCTGACAGGACAACCGTCTCTAATCGGTTCCCAAGCTGGAGAAGGTAATGTGGACTTAAAGTTCCTCTTCAAAAGCTTGAGACCATAATTAGTTCGTGTCCAAACCACGCAAAGTCGAGACGACAGGGAAAAGAAGAAGACTGCGGAAGAAACAATGACAGCAAGCAGAGGCAGCAAGTGAAGACAACAAGCGAGGACAATAGAACGAAGACAACGAGTAAGGAGAAGGAAGACAAGGCAAGGACAAGGAGCAACGGCCAGGAGAGAAACAACAAAGACGATCGAAGAAAGAGAACGAAGACAACGAGCGAAGGACAAGGAACGGATCTTTAATTCGATTGCATAGTTAGAACGACATATGTTGGCGATAAAATGGTGTGGTAGAGGATTTAAATTGGTGCCGGTGGACGTTGTTTTTAAATTGCTGAATGTTATGCTTGTCAGGAAAACAGATTTACTGGTAATGCGCACCGCATTACTGATTGGACTATGTATGATGGAGGATGGAGGATGGACGATGGATGATGAATGGTGGAGGATAGTGGGCTTAGATTAAAGATTAAATATCAAAGATCAAAGATTAAAGATTAAAGATTTAAGTTTGAAGATTGAAGATTGAAGATTGAAGATTGAAAATTGAAGATTGAACATTGAAGATTGAAGATTGAACATTGAACATTGAACATTGAACATTGAAGATTGAAGATTGAAGATTGAAGATTGAAGATAGAAGATTGAAGATTGAAGATTGAAGATTGAAGATTGAAGATTGAAGATTGAAGATTGAAGATTGAAGATTGAAGATTGAAGAATGAAAATTGAAGATTGAAATATGGAATAATAAAGATTAAAGATTATAATGAAGATTGAACATTGAACATTCAAGATTGAAGATTGAAGATTGAACATTGAAGATTGAAGATTGAAAATTGAAGATAGAAAGATTGAAGATTGAAGATTGAACATTGAACATTGAACATTGAAGATTGAACATTGAAGATTGAACATTGAAGATTGAAGATTGAAGATTGAATATTGAAGATTGAAGATTGAAGATTGAAGATTGAAGATTGAAGATTGAAGATTGAAGATTGAAGATTGAAGATTGAAGATTGAAGATTGAAGATTGAAGATTGAATATTGAAGATTGAAGATTGAAGATTGAAGATTGAAGATTGAAGATTGAATATTGAAGATTGAAGATTGAAGATTGAAGATTGAAGATTGAAGATTGAAGATTGAAGATTGAAGATTGAAAATTGAAGATTGAAGATTGAAGATTGAAAATTGAAGATTGAAATATGGAATATTAAAGATTAAAGATTATAAATTGAAAGGAGGAGATGGAAGATAGATTAAGGAAAAAGTATTTCTGGACACCAAAACTCCAAAATGAAAATTTACATTTTTCATTTATGGCATTTCCACTTTTAAGTCAATTTCAATTTGTTTCACTCCCCGCTCGACTTGAAATTAAAAGATATCGCTATCTCAAACTTTGCAGGGCTAAAGGGATTAAAACTCCCTTGTCGCGTTCATGCTTAGCTGACGCGCGCTTCGCTCTAACTACCTTTGCGCAGCCCTGCGTGGCTAAAAGGATTAAAACTCTCTTTTCGCGTTCATGTTTGGCTGACGTGCGCTTCGCTCTTGCCATAGAAATATTTTCACTTTCGTTTAATATTTTATGTCTTTTAAAGAAACTCATTAATTTCTACTTTGCAACCTTTTCAATTATTTTTCCAACGATATACTCGTATATTAAGGAAATAAGTCAATAATTGTTACTTGTTTACTAAATTTTAGGGAATACACTCTTCGAAAGGTTAAAAATTATTAAGTATGTAAGAGGCTTTGAGATAAAATATTTTAATATTTTTAGACATTCAATTGTTATGCCGTCAAATCCGGGACTAGAGCCAATATTTTTTAAAACTAGTTTCCTATTATTTCCCACAATACCCCCAGCATTGCCTTAAAATAATCTACTTTGAGTATTTTCATTAAAGCTCATAATTTATTCATAATTTTTTTTTAAAATTAGTTTTCGGTTTTTCAAAATTAATCTGCAGTACCCTTGTACGGCAGTGCAAAAGATCCACCTGGATCTTTTGAACCGGCTCAAAGAGCCGGTTCAATGAAAAGAGCGAGATCCGGTGAACCGGTTCATTGAAAAGATCCGAATTTCCCATCTCTACTGCAGCCCTCAGATATGCGAATTATTGTCAAGACGCGGTCTGATATATGCCTTGTAGGTTGTAGCTAAGTCAGACGCCGAAAAGAATTTTTTACACTTCCGTAGAATACCAAGGCGTTTGGAAGCATCAATTGCGACATCAAAGATGTGTTGGCTCCAATTTAGGTGGCTCTAGATTTTTACGCCTACTAACTTAAAGTCAGAACAGAACGAAAAATGTGTACGCCACCAAAGGATTTGCGACCGATGCCGGAACATCTTGTTTAAGACAGAGATGACAGCCTTGCGTTTTGGACGCATTGAACTCTACTTTATTTTACTTGTCCCATTCCAAGATTAGGTTGAGGTTTTAGTTCAATGATGCGAATCACTCACTGGGTTAAGAGGCAACCGAAGTCGGGAGTGGCTCCGCAGCAGAGACGAAAATAAAGTCTACTATCATCTGCAAAACTGTGAATTGGATTGCGAGTTGACGACAGAAGGTCGTTAATGAAGATTAGAAATAGGATGGAAGATAAAACTGAGCCCTGGGGTATGCTGGAATCAATTAGAAAGGTGGAAGGAGTAATTTCGACTAATACAATTCGTTTAGAACGTTTGCAGAGAAAACTGTCAATCCATTCAAGAAGAGGTGAATTAAGGCCAAAGGCTTTAAGTGTTGCCAACTCTGTCAAACTCTTTGGCAATGTCAAAGGCGACCAGTTGACCTTCACCAAATTTATGAGTACATGGGACCGGAACAGATCGTGGATCAGATGGTTGTCCATCAGGCAGTTGACTATTTTGCGATTGACAGCAGTTTCCACGACTTTAGCGAGCACAGATTAATGGATAAAAAGTGAAAATTAGTGGGATCCACTTCGCTTCCATTTTTGGGAATATTTTCAACATTTGCAAATTTTCACATCTCTGGAAAGCACCCTGAAGAGTTCGAAAGGTAAAAGAGATTGCGAAGCGGCTAAACTAGAGAGAAAAGGCATTTCTTGAGGACTATAGGGGGATACCATCCGGTACAGCAGACTTATGGACATTAAGCCTTTGCAGGATCCTGGAATTAACCCTTATTCAGTTATTGAGTTATTGGGGAGACTCGGATTCGAAGGTAGAAGTCTAAAGTTTGTAGCAAAACTTTCCGCCAAAAGGTCAGCTTTTTTAACCAGGTACGGTTCGGTCGCAATCGAGAAGAACTGGTGTACTACGGTTCGGTCACCATCGAGAAGAACTGGTGTAGAGGTCGATACAAAACTATTATTGATCGGTTTAACAAATGACTAAAAAAATCTCGAGCTTCTAATAATTCTCAAGAAATTCATGACTTAAATAATGCTTCAAAAGTTGATATTAAATATATCGCTAAACTTGACAAATTTATTACGAGTACCAACCGTTCTGGGAGTCCATACAGGCCGTATACTGTACGGTGGGCTCCAAACAATAAAAATGTGCTGAGATCGAGTTGAAAACAGTAGTGATGGGTCGGTCACGAACGATTCGGTCGAAATGACCGGGTCAGTACTATGAACTAATTAACTCAAGTCACGAGAAATGAAACAAGTCGTTCAATCGGTTACTAGAAAAAATATTCTACGTCTCGTATTGTACCCGATGTTGATAGCCGTACAGCGCCAAAAGTCTAATCATACGCTGCCTTCGAAGTTCGTATACCATTTCCGAAGACCGACCGACTCGAGTTAATAGAAAAGACTTGTTATTTTTCGTATGCCGTGAGTCATTTCGGTCGGTCGGTCATTTGGACCGAATCATGGAACTGACCGAAGTGACCTTTTCGGTCGGTCGGTCATTTCGACCGAATCATGAAAGTGACCGAAATGACTCATATTACCAAATCTTTTTAATCGGTCACTTCAACGAAATGACTCGGTCATACTGGGTTAATGAAATGACCGATTTATCCCATCACTAGAAAACAGTACTATTTTCAACGTTGTTATTAAGTAGGTATGTATATTAAAAAGAAAAATTAATTCAATTAATGGATGTATATTTTCAACAGCAATGTTAAGTTTAAAAGCGATAGGTCTTAAAAATTTATGTTGAAATGTTTCAATTCGTTTATTATGAATAAAAATTAGGATTTTTTTAAAGAATTTGGTACGCGGTTTTTACAAATGCCTCGGCTTTGGGTAGGCGCTTTCTCAGTGATCTGGAGGAATTCGCCGACACCAAACTAACCCTAACCCTAAGCTCAGCTACATGAAGGACTTATCCAATTCTCCACATATTAAATTTTTTATTTCTAAATCTAATGTGTGAAAAATTTGATGCTTCTAGCTTGACACGTTCTGAAATTATTGGGCAATATTCGTCAACACGTGTTTTTTTAGCTACCCAAATTTGCTAATTAAATTTAATATTAACTTTAACGAATGCAGACCAAATTTCAACTACTTACAAGAACACGTTCTTCAGTTGTCGCGCGAACGGTCTAACAGAATTGGATTTGCGGTTTTTGGCAACATCTAAAAAAAATTATAATTTTTTTCCGTCCCATACTCCGTTATAAGCTTTACAAACTTTTGGGGCTAAACTTTAATATTTTGAAAAAACTTTTTACTATGCATTCTATTAAAAAACTAAAATTAATTTAAATTTAAAATGAAGAAATATTCTGTTTTTTGAATTTCAAAAACTTATAGTATAATAAAAATTTTCGAACTTTTCTGGTGGTAAATTACAAAAAAATTGTATTTTTTTGACAAATAAGGTTCGAGTGTATGGATATTTTTTCAAATCATTGGAGCAACTCTCGGTATAAGGAAAGTATTTCAGTAAAACAAATTTACCTTATTATTTTAACAATAAAATGTTGAGATTGATTTAAAAAGAATTTGCTACTCAAAATATTTCTAATTCACGTTTTAGTATTAATAGAAAAACAAAGCCAATTCACGAATTTTGCCATATATCTTAGGCCCGATAGTTCGATTAGCTTTTAAATGGTGTCTTACGTCTGTGGGCTGTATATTTTTGATCTGTAATTTTTATTTAAATGTATGTATAAAGAACCACTAATGAATTCTGTAAGTTGTATCTTACAAGTAGCTACTCTAATGAAAAATAAATTAATGAAAAATTTAACTTTACAAATAATCTCCATGTCTCAAAACATCCAGTGACTTTAGATTATGACTCAAAATCGTAATTATTGTTTCAAAGGTAGCAATAGCGTCGCAACTTCTTTATTACTTTGACTTTAACCGGTTCCAGGATTTTATCCCGAAAAAATAATAAAGTTGTGCAAACACTATTCGCAATTTTTTTTTATCCAAATACGCGATTCAAAGTACTGCCCCAGAAAGTCTGGGACATTGGAACACCCTCACTTCATTCAATAACTTCCAAACACCTACTTAAGTGTTCAGATAATATTGATAATTTAAAATTTCAGGAATACAAAAAATTAATTTGATTACAGAAAAATTAACGCGTATCATTCGAATTTAACCAATACAAAATTAGCTAATGGAATTTGATTTTAAAGTAGTTACCTGTTTATCGAATCGACTACATTGACCTTATCATTTTTTTTATCGCTGAAAGAAAAATAATTGAAGTTTAATTATCGGTTGATTGTTGCAAAAATAATAACAAAGTAAATTAGGTACATACCTAAGTTTTGTTAATTTCAATATTTTCTGCCAGCTATTGATATGGGGATATAGCTCAGTGGTAGAGCATTCGACTGCAGATCGAGAGGTCCCCGGTTCAAACCCGGGTGTCCCCTTTAAGATATGTTTTTGTCTGTTAAAATATATTTTCGATGAGTGAATGTATGCCACGATGTAGTCATAAGGGGGGAAATTCAGTCTTAAGCCATGTTTCCACTGCCCCAAAATCTCGCGATTTCGCAAATCTACTAGATTCTCCATAGGACGGGGGGACTAAGATTTATAAATCGCGAGATTACATCAAAATCTTGACTGAAATTTTGTTTCACCGCGTTCTAAATTCACCACAATATTCACTGTCACATATGTTTCAAAGAAATTTTTCAAACCACTTGCTCGGAATGCAAGGTTTGGAATTAAACAGTTTAATTTTTTGATTTCTACTCATGCAGGACAATTTTCCATCGCTAAAAATGGTAAAATCTTACAAAATAAATTAAAAATTTTGACACAACAGTCAGCAATTTGCTAAATTATCAAATGCCAAACTAAATCTACTAATGTGATGGAAACACAGTTCTCTTAATCGCGAGATTTCGGGGCGGTGGAAACATGTAAAAAAATCTGCCAACGGTCTGTGCGCAACTTTATTATTTTATGGGTAGAAGTCCGAAACGTGTTTAATGATGAGATGCGGTGTAGGTTACTATGCGACTGACAACCTAAAAAATAACGTTCCAAATAGCCTCCTAATTATTTCTTAGGTTGTCAGTCGCATAGCACCCAACACCGTATCTCATCATTAAACACGTTTCGGACTTCTAACCATAAAATAATAAAGTTGCGCCCAGACTGTTGGCAGATTTTTTTTATTCACTTACGTATTTTTTTATCAATAGAATAATTCATAGTATTAAAAGCGAATTCAATCACATTTTCTAGATTTTCGGAATCAGTGAAAACTTGAACAATACCTCCAGGGGGTTTAATTGAGAAAAATATTTAAATCGGGTTTTTCCCCGACTACGTTTAAAGCTTATAGAAGTAAAAGTGAATTCCAAATCTCAATATACGTTAGAAATATATCAGAATTCGTGAATATAATAAATATAAAAGAATAACTATTAAATATTAATAGTACATCTACATATGCGTACTAAGTTTCAACTTTCTAGCATAAGCCGTTTCTGAGATATAAAAAACCACCCTTCTCCCACGTACCTTGATACCACTATGAAATCAAATTTTTTTAGGGCGGAGATGGACAGCAATTTTTCAAAAATTGTAATTTTTATATCTCAGAAACCGTATCAGATATGATCTTGAAAATTTTACAGCAGTTGGGGTCGGTAAACTTCCAGTAGGGAAGTGTGTTGGGGGTGATGGTGAAAGGGAGTAGAAAGAAAAACATTCTGATTTTTATTTCTCGAAAACCATAATGAATAGAAAGCTAACAATTTAGGATTATATAGAGCCACTATGGAGACATCCTAGAAAAATAAAATTTTTGATAGTGGTATCAAGGCACAGGGGAGAGGGGTGGTTTTTTATATCTCAGAAACGGCTTATGCTAGAAAGTTGAAACTTAGTACGTATATGTAGATGTTCTGTTAGAGTAATTAAAGCAAAAAAAAAGTTTAGATTTTTATCGGCGTTCAGAGGTTGAGTAAAAAAAATTTCCGTGAATCCACATTTTTACGAATTTTGTTAAAACTTTCAGACATGTCGAGCTATCAAAGCAATTTTACTTCTGCGGGCTATTTACATAAGCGCCTAGTAACGATCTTCAAAATTTTTCGATATCCAACCCCTAAGGGGGTGTAAAGTGGTTGTGTACATATTCACGAATTCTGATACATTCTAAGGTATATTGAGATTTGGAATTCATTTTTACTTCTATAAGCTTTAAACGTAGTCGGGGAAAAACCGATTTAAGTATTTTTCTCAATTAAACCCCCTGGGGGTATTGTACAAGTTTTCACTGATTCCGAAAATCTCTTAGGTTTAATGTGATCGAATTCGCTTTTACTACTATGAATTATTCTATTGATAAAAAAATACGTAAGTAAATAAAAAAAATCTGCTAATTTATTTTATGGGTAGAAGGAATAACCAGGAGGCTATTTGGAACGTTATTTTTTAGGTTGTCAGTCGCATAGTAACCTACACCGCATCTTAGCATTAAACACGTTTCGGACTTCTACCCATAAAATAATAAAGTTGCGCCCAGACTGTTGGCAGATTTTTTGAATTTTAAACAACATTTTAGCGAATTGAAAGGTTTTTGTTGTACTTCAGGGTCCGTTCCGGTTATTATTTGTATTGTGATTGGAAGATGGAAATCTGTACAATATAATCATTATCAAATTAGCCGCGCTAAGCCGCACTTTATCGACTTGCGTGTCAACAAACATGATAGTGAAAAAAACGCAGATATTAGATCAAAAATTTAGATGGTGTTAACTTAGTATTTCTTCCATTTCAGGGTTATCCGGTGGAAAAAATCATCAAATTTTATTTTCCAAAATGAGTGCTCCGTTCGAGAAAAGTTCCGCGATATCGTATGGTTATCGTAATTGTTATCGTATGGTTATCTCGCGGCAGTGGCGATGTGTACTGGCCACCGAGATCGTGCGATTTAACGCCTTCACACTACTTCCTTTGTGGCTCTATGCATATAAACCGCAAACAAAAAGTCAACTTAACGAACGCCATTCAGTAAATTCAGCCAGATTTATGCGACAAAGTCATCGAAAATTAGACCTCCCGAATACGTGCCTCTAAGCAAAGCCGCGGCGGACATTTGAACGACATTATATTCCATACTAAATGCCATAAAATATTCTTTCAAGAAAAAAAAAATAGTGGATATCTTACACACAACTTGTTTCATTTACAGTGTACCAATAATGTCTTCGTACAGCAGCTATTTGAAACTCAACGGATTAAAAACAATAAATTGTTCCAAGAAATTTGAAAAAGTTTTGATGCAGATTTATGCATTAAACATTTTTAATTAATTTAGAAAAAAAACTAATCAATTGAAATTATTCAATACAAAGTTATTATAACTAAAAATAAAACTAAGTCGACAATTTGCCTCCAATAATGTCTTCGTACATTTAAGGTTTCGCTTACCCTTCGATCTCTTTACTGTTAATTATCGATCATAATTATTTGCCACACATACCGGTTTGTAATAACCGTAAACAAACGAAGAAGTGTGTTTACTGTCAAATGAAAATTTTATGAGTTTCGTTCAGTATAAATCGAAATAATGCCTGGCAAACACTTGTCGTTTGAAGAGCGTAAACTTATATTGAATTCACACGTAAAGGAGCAAAAATCATACGCGGAACTAGCCAAACTACTGGATCGGAGCCGTTCCACTATCAAATCTGTAATCGGGCGCTTTAAATGTGAAGGCCGCGTAGAAAATAAGCCTAAATCAGGACGCCCTGCAATTCTCACTAAAGCAGATCGGCACCAAATCAAGCGTATGATTGCCAAGGATCCGTTTATAAGTGCACCAAAAATTAGTGCAGAGCTCCTTCACTCCAATCACAAAGTTCATCCGGAAACAGTACGGAGATGCGTGATTGATGCCGGATTTAAGTCTCGTACACCTCGCAGGAAGCCACTGGTAGGTAAGTGAAGTAAATCGCAAAAAACGTTTGGACTTCGCTCGGCAGTACCAAAATGCATCTCTCGAGTTCTGGCGCAATGTTATATTTTCTGATGAGTCCAAATATAACATTTTTGGGTCTGATGGGAGACTTAGAGTGTGGAGAAAGCCAGGGGAAGCTTACCACCCAAAAGACACCATAAAAACCGTAAAACACGGCGGCGGCGGCGTAATGGTATGGGGCTGTATGGCTGCCAGCGGTGTTGGAAACTTGGAAATAATCGAAGGCATCATGGATCATCGGGCGTACATTGAAATCCTGAAAAGAAATTTGGAGCCAAGTGCTGAAAAATTGGGTGTATCAAAGGATTTTTACTTTCAACAAGATAATGATCCTAAGCACATGGCTCATAATACTAGGATGTTCTTGGCGTACAAAACTTCACATTTGCTTAAAACACCACCGCAAAGTCCTGATCTCAATCCCATTGAGCACATGTGGAATATGCTAGAAAAAAGGATCAGGACTCATCATATTAGCTCGAAACCTAAGTTAAAACAGGCTCTTCTGGAGGAATGGGCGAAAATAGAGCCAAGCTATGCAAAAAAAACTTATAGAATCGATGCCACACCGCCTTAAAGCCGTGATTAAAAATAAAGGCTACCCAACAAAGTATTAACAAAAAATGTATCTATAGTTTTTAAGATTTTTCATGAACTGTTTTGTAAGTGTACGAAGACATTATTGGAGGCAAATTGTCGACTTTGTTTTATTTTTAGTTAATAACTTTGTATTGAATAATTTTAATGGATTTGTTTTTATTTCTAAATTAAATAAAAATGTTTAATGAATAAATCTGCATTCAAACTTTTTCAAATTTCTTGCAACAATTTATTGTTTTTAATCCGTTGAGTTTCAAATGGCTGCTGTACGAAGACATTATTGGTACACTGTACATTTTAAAAATCGGAAAATAAAATTGAGACACCCTATAGCTGTTTATTATTATACTATGTTTATTATTTATTTATGAGCTACGTTCTTCTTCTTCACTTTATTTGTTTCTGCATATTTTATTTTCATTACATTTTATTCAGATGGTAATACAGTTTTAAAGAGGCTTCTGCAGTGAAGGTTTTTCAACTGTCATGACCTCAAGGGCAGTAGCCAGGACAGCTATCGATCCAATTTGGGCTTTTGTGTTGGTGTTTTGCACCAGACACTCCTCTGACGCCGAAAAAATTATATTAAAATTTTCTTTGTTAAAACCGAAAAACATATGAAACCGCTTACAAATGGAAGTTTGTCGATGCCGATTATCACATTTTTCGCACCTAGTGGCCGCTTCTTGAATTTGGACTAGAGTGCCGGAAGCATATATACTTTCTCATTCTATCTAATAATGACAAATTTTGTAACGACCAGTGAACCAAGCCTTGGACGAACAATTGACCAAAAATCCCCAATCCGCTTGATGTCCGTCCATCTGTCCAAAGGCTGATTCAAAAACGTCCAAAATTTCGAAACTTAGTTGCGATTTTTCGGAATGGATTTTCTTGAAATGTAAGGAAATTTGGAAGAAGGATTGTCACAAAACTTGTATGGGTTGTACAGTACACCTTTTCAGCACACCCATAGGATTTGTAGAACCAGAATACAATGGTAACCCGGGCTCTGTTCATGATTTCTGGTAAAGCTGCTATTAGCTGCTTTTGTATGCTTTTGTGTGTCCAAAGCAACCAAAAAGCTGCTTTCTCGTACTCAACGTCATTTTGAATGTTTAAAATGGAAAATGATGTTTTATTAACAATGGAAATAAGCGAAAAATTTAAGGACTACTACTAGTAGTGCTCATTTTCACTTTATTTTATTATAATATATGTTATATGTTACGCCAACTTGCGTATGTACTCGTATCTGTCGAACAGCTGTTGTAAGCTATGGAAGCTGCTTTTGGCTGTCCAAAACCCGAAGAAGCTATTTCTGGCCATGGCTAAATTTGGCAGTTGCTACAGTCTTGCTATTCTATGCTTTCGAAGCAGCTATAGCTGGGATCTTGAACACACCCCAGGCTTACGTACGCCGTACGCAAAAGCGTTTGAAGGTGCTTGCCTCACAAACCCGTTGAGATATTAAGCTGAAATTGTGGGGTGTGAAGTAAAACGCTTTGTATTGAGATGTTGAGTCTATTGAATGTAAAATTTTTTTAGGGTGGTGGTGAAGCACCGAACTAGGGGGGGGGGGAAGTATCTATTTAAAAAAACAATTTTTATATCTCAAGAACCGTACCAGACATGATATTACAAATTTTACTGGAGTTGGCCTCAATGGACCTTTGCAGAGAAAAAATTTTTATAGGTGCGGGTGTTGGTAAGAGGATCTGTAAAGGGTTAAATTCTAATTTTTATTTCTCGTAAACCGCAAAGGATATAAAGCCAAAAATTTACATAATTTTTTATTAGGGTAGTAAGGTACAGGGTGGGGGTGGTTTTTTGTATCTCAGAACCGGCTTATGCTAGCAAGTGGAAAATTGGTATGTTTATGTAGATGTATTACTGCACTAATTAAAGCAAAAAAGTACAGATTTTAAAATTTTTCGGAGTGTAAAGTGGTTGTGTACATTTTCACGAATTCCGATATATTTCTTATGTCTAAAGAGAAATCGAATTCACTTGCACTTCTAAAAACTATAAATATAATCGGGGAAATACCTACTTAAGCATTTTTCGATATTAAACCCTCTGGGGGTAAAAGGTATTGTTCAAGTTCTCACGAATTCCGACAAATCTTTTAGGTGTAATGAGCTCGAATTTGCTTTTACTTCTATGGTCTTTATATATAATGATCTAAAAATTAATTTTAGGTTTTTGCGATATTCAACCCCTAAGATAGTTTAAAATGAATGTGTGCGTTTTCACGAATTCCGACATATCACTTAGGTCTGATGAAATATCGAATGGTTTTTTTACTTTAACGGCATCGCTATATAGTCTAAATCCCTAAAAATCAGTTGCATAATTTTTTGATATTCAAACCCTAATGGGCTCGATATTTTATTAAATTGAAAAATACGTAAATAAAAAAAAATCTTTTTGAAAATAGTTCGGAACACGTTCTACCCAAAAATAATAAAGTTGCGTCCAGACGTTGCCAGATTTTTTATTTCTGTGCACTTATAGAAGTCAGTCGATAGGTACAGCTTTTAATCAGCAGGTAATCGGTAAGCACTTTGACTATTTAGTTGGACTGGTGTGCATTGTATGATTTTATTAGTATTAATCGGTCAACCGAGTAAACCCTATAGTGTGGGACTTCTTCTCTAGTGCGATAGCTTGAATCGGGCCTTGACCTATTCGATGCGATAGTTCGAATTGGGAACATTGAAGCCCACTCGATCTTCATTTTTACTTGAAGGGGTTGCT
The DNA here is from genome assembly GCA_951812415.1 of Beris morrisii. NCBI lineage: Eukaryota > Metazoa > Arthropoda > Insecta > Diptera > Stratiomyidae > Beris > Beris morrisii. The sequence continues at coordinate 130,087,460 of OX638312.1, forward strand.
AGGTTCTTAATCCACCTCTGTTAACGTTTGTCCTTAAGGAGCTGCTGAGTCGGTCAAAAACGAGAAATTCATCAAACATTCAAAAAGTCTTAACTCTCAAAGTATCTCACTATTACGACTGTAAAATAAATTTCTTTCGTTCAAGGACCTTGCGAAAATATTCCCCAACAAATTTCCCAAAAATAAGCATAATATCGTTTTCGGTTGAAGCGTAATACCCTTATTTTTGGGCGATATGTAAGCGAAATAAAGACCCCGTAAGGAACAGACGGAGACATTTTAATTTTCTTAAGTGACTATTGATTTTCGCAGGTTTTTTCTACCCCTGTCCTTGACGAGGGATGTTTCTGCGACAGCATCGGCAATTACCCTTGCATGCAACTCTACGGCATAACTTCGCGCACTTACCCCCCGAAGTATTAGGATCATTTATCATGAGTTTATTGAGGTGTAAATGGGCAACAACATTCAACTGAAATAGCGGAAGGAAAATTGAATGATTTATCGAGTGTTTAGAATTTTAAGTACTCCGTCAACGTAAGACGTCATCCATCTTCGCGTCTGGAAGTACCTCCCGCCAGGTATGTACCTACATACCACACCTTGTCATTATTCCCTTGCATAAAGTACAGTGTACAGGGTATAGACAAGAAAATGTAGGACGCCATCGTGTACGAAATTATTCACATTTTCTTTATCCTGAAACGCTCTTATTAGTGTTGAATGGGTTTGTGTGTATGTGTTTCGAGGGCTGTTGTGAAATGTTAAGTCGTTCACGATGATTGTCATTTTGAGTGGTTTTGTAAATTATTGCAAAACAAGCTAAGGAAGTTGTTCTTGGGTGGAAATAGCTACGAGCTATTGTATGACTATTAATGAGAAACACTGCAATTTTTGTGTGAAGATTACTCGGGCCTTATACGTGTGTTCTTTCGCTGAATATGTAAGTAGGTAGTAAGTACTGGCTGAATTATTGTTTTCAAACTATAAATGAAGATGTAAACTAATGAGGATGTTCTTTTTCTGACATTCAACTTAGCACGTATGCAAAAGAATTAGTTGAGAAATTTCGAGTATTTAGCATTTTTTCTGGGTTTTATTTTATTTTTACGCTTTTTCTCCCTTAGTTTAAGGAATTTCGAGTTTTAGCATTTTTTCTGCTTTCAGTTTTGTTTTTTGCGTTTTTCTCCCTTAATTTAAGGAATTTTGAGTTTTTGGCATTAATCACTGAAGCACATTTTAGCCTGAAGACGGAGTCCGCGCTTGGTGCGCTGATCAATTTGATGCTAACATCCAGGATTGTCAACACAAAGCTGGGCGAGTCCTCCTCTCGAAGGTTTGTCAGCAGAGGTACACCACAAGGTGACGTGCTCTCCCCTCTTCTTTGGAATTTGGTGGTTTAAAAACTACTATTGAGACTGGAAGGGGCGGGTTGCAGAGTGATTGCTTATGCAGATGATGTTGCAATTGTTGCTTCGGGAAAGCACTTCAACACGCTGACTGAGATATTTCGGAATGCTCTCTCTATTCTCTCTAAATGTGCAGCCGAATTCGGGTTGGGCGTGAACCCTTGCAAAACAGAATTAATCCTCTGCACCAGGAAATACAAAATTCCACAGTAGACCCTCCTTCTCTGAATGGTACTAGTCTAGTTTTCAGCGATAGTACAAAATAGTTCGGTCTTATTTTGGACAAGAAACTTCATTGGAAACCTAACATCCAGGAACGGGTAAGGAAAGCAACAGTTGCGCTTTGATCGTGCAAAAAAGCGATTGTCAAAAAATGGGGTATGCAACCCCTAATAGTTCATTGTCTCTTCGTGTCCATCACCAGACCGATACTTATGTACGGTGTTATTGTCTGGTGGACGGCTTTAGACACGGCGGTTAACCGCACCACCCTAGGGAAGGCACAAAGATAAACATGCATATGTATCAGCGGCGCTCTGAGAACAACTCCATCTATTTAATCTTCCACCCCTAGACATATTTGGGCAACCAAATGGCAGCCAGTGCAGTTATTCGACTTAGAGCCTCTACACAGTGGACTGGCATACATGCAGGTCACTCAACAATCTTGAATCACTTCAACAACATTCCTGATAGCATCGACTACATCCCTCCCAGTTATGATTTTGACAAAAATTTCCTAACAAGCATTCCAATCCGTCTAGAATGGGAAAGGGATTCGGTACGGATGGAAGAGTCCGTCCACATATATACGGAAGGCGGGGTAGGTGGAGGTGTTTTCTCTGACATGCTTAACATTAGCAGCTCCGTCCGCCTTCCGGACACCTGTAGTGTCTATCAGGCGGAGCTCATGTCGATCAAGGAGGCCTTGTACTGGCTGAGGTGTAATGTAATATCTACTAGGGATATTAGCATTTTCACAGACAGCCAAGCGGCAATAAAATCATTGGGATCGGCCTCGACATCATCAAAAGTCGTCGTAAAATGTCGATCATCTCTTAAGGAGTTGGCAGAATAGTTCAATATTCTTCCATGCTGGAATATCCCATGCTAGGACACAGGGATATTCCAGGGAACTGCATGGATGAGGAACTCGCTCGGCGCGGTACTACCCTTCAGATTATGCCGCAACACCGGAATCTAGGTGTGCCTCTCTCTACATGTAAACTGCTACTGAGATTGGACTGAGTTGAGAAAATCAACTCAAGATGGGCATACGGTTTTAGTTACATGTCACACTATGAGACAGATGTGGCCGAAGCTGGATCCAAAACAGTCTGAAAGGCTGACTTTGCTCAAAAGGGCGAATACCAGCACCACATTCGGTGTCCTGATCGGACACTGTCTTATAGGTCGGCATGCTAAAACACTCGCCCTCTTTTCGAATGACTTCTGTAGAAGCTGCCTGGATGAGGAGGAGGCAGTAATTCATCTTCTCTATATCTGTCCAACTCTATCCACTAGAAAGGAAGCTCATCTTGGAGTTTACTTCTTCAACAGTCTTAGTGACGTTGCCGCTACGAAGGTCGCGAGAATCCAACGCTTCGTTGCAAGCCTAAATCGTTTGACGAGTAGGACCGGATTCGATGATCCTGTGGTAACAGAACGGACCTTTTTAGGTCTAAGTATTTCCGTGTTCTCACGGGCAGCCACGCGTACCTACCTACCTACCTACCTAGCATTTTTTCTGGATCAGTTTTGTTTTTTTGCATTCTCCTCCCTTAATTTAAGGAATTTTGAGTTTGTAGCTTTTTTCTGGATCACTTTGGCTTTTTGCCTTTTTTCCCCCTTATTTTAGGGCATTTCTAGTTTTTACCAGTTTTTCTGGATCACTTTGGTTTTTTGCGTTTTTCTCCCTTAATTTAAAGAATTTCGAGTTTTTAGCATTTTTTCTGGATCAGTTTTGTTATTGCGTTTTTCGCCGCCAGGAAGGAGAGAAGGTTGAGTGGACTTGTTCAATGTTTTGACTAGAAGTACACTCCAGCGTTTGAATTTTACACCCAAAGACATTCTATGTAAAATACAGTCTAGTGGCAACTACCAACAATATCAATGATCAGAAAACCATAACAAACCAGGTTACGCTGCACTATGTTTCCGATTCCGCAACAGTTCTCCGAATTAGTTATAACATAATTGTTATCAATTACAACAATGACTTCCTGCCGGTAATAATAACATTGGAGAACCCAATAGTCCTTCTGCTGGACTGTGTCCATTGTATCGGGATGAGTTGTTGGGTGACTGTGTGAATTCGTGCCATGAAGTGAATCCTTCGGGGTTGTTCGTGTAACTAACAAGTTTTGATACATATGACATAAATTGTTTGGTACTGGCAACAACCTAGTCCTCGAGCTACCATAAGAGGCTTCCAGCTTGAGCGTATGCAAGAGCCACTGGCTGTCAGTAATTAACTGTGTGATGCAAATGTTATGTATGCTAATTAATTAGCGTTTATGGTCGAATCAAATCATGCATGAGCTAGGACGATAGTCCTTCGTTATATGTTCGAGTGAATATGTGATTCGAGTACCAACACGACGAGATGTAGGGATATCGCAAAAGGACCACTTAACGAAAAATACCCGTACTCGCACACACTTTACCCATATGTCGATCACATTCTAGATTCCGGTCGAAATTAATTAACACGCTGCAAACATTTCGCACTTTAAGTTTCCGCAAGTACTTGTACCTTTGATTCGATTACTAACCGGAAACGAAATCGTTAACTAAAGAAGAGGGAACCGGAGAAGTTCTTCTTCCGTCTTCAAAGATCCAAGCCAGAACACCCACATCTATCTCGGAGGATATCTTCCGAGTTACCTTGGCATATCGAGGACGACTCCGTGCTACCCCATACCTTGAGTTCTGTACCAACTGCACGGAGCGTTGGTACCTCTGATACGAAAATCGATTTTAATTAAATTAAAATGATTAAGAGGACTTCAGCGTGTAATTAGAGAATTATTTGATTGATTGGTTTCGATTTTGCTCCTGTCGAATTTGCGGAGCAAAAAAAAACAGTCTTGCTTGCATCCCAGCCCACAGGTGCTGAAGTATTTGGTATGTTTTTAGCGTTAATTGTTTTGTCTTCTTTTCCTTGGCATTTAAATTGACGGTGGTTGTAATCGAAATTTACTATCGAAAAAAGTTTTAGGTACAAACGAAAGCTGGACGCTTTTATAAATTAAAGAGGTTTTCCTGTTTGTCTGAACGTTTGTTCTAAGCAAATGAGTGGAAGGGGACCGTTTTAAATGAAACATTTTAGTTAATCCAAAAATTATAAAATCTTCAGAACCAATTGCACAAGAAAGATAAAATTTGGTTTCTGTAAATAGAATAATAAGTCGAGTTTACTGTATGTAAAATTTTTGAGGGGAGAGTTGGAGCACGGAAGTGGAGGGGTAACAATTTTTCAAAAAATTAAATAATTACATCTCAAGAACCGTATGATCTTAAGAATTTTACAGGAGTTAGGCACAGTAGACCTCCAGCAGAGAAAAAAGTGTTGGAGGAGGTGGGGGAGATGGCAGGAGAAGGTGGAAAGGAAAAAATTCTGATTTTTATTTCTCAAAACCCGCAAAGAGTGGAAAGCTAAAAATTAATAACAATGTAAAGAAACTATAAAGGCATTCTAAAAAAAAATGTTTTACTTTATTATTTCAATAATACAGTATTGCGATCGATTTTTTAAAAAAAAAATTTGCTACCCTGAATTTTTTTTTCACGTTTCATGACTAGTAGACACGAAAAAAGCAAAAAAAAAATTTCAGTCCGTCTGTCCGCCGTACGCCGTACGTCGACCGATGTACGCAAAATTGTTTGAAGGCTCATAGCACCCAATCCCATTGCGCTATTTAGTTAAATTTTTTTGTTCTGGGTAGACTGGGTAAGCCCCTTGAAGTGACCAAATTCTGATGGGTGGGGTGTGAAGTGGGAGGTGGGGGGAGCGTTTTAAACGGAAAATTTTGGTTTCTAGATTTCAGCAACCGCTTACGCTAGGAAGCTGAAACTTGGAATTTATATAAAGCTTCAATAGTGAACCCATTTGCAAATTGCCGATAGTGGTGAAGGGCTGAAGGAGTTTGGTGAAAAATAATGCGTCAAAGACGCAAGAAAGCCGAGATTGAGACATTCTAAAATTCATAATTCCTAAACGGTTAATGTCACGAAAGTAAAACTTTATGAATATCTGTTGGCATACTAGGAGAATTGATCGGAAATATATTTTTGAGTGGGGGTAGTGGCGTGCGGGGGTGGGGGTGAAAAACTTTAGATTACGATATCTTACGAACCAATTGCACTAGAAAAATTTGGGTTCTGTATTATAAAGGTTGATAAATAAAGTTTGATGGAAGTAAAATTTTTTAAGAGGGAGGTTGAGCGGGGATGTGGAGGGGATTAGAATTTTTAAAAAAAATCATGTCTCTTATCTCAAGAACAGTGTAAGATAGATGCTTAGAATTTTTACCAGAAGTAGGCCTAATAGACCCCTATCAGAAAAAAAAAAATTTCAGAGTGGTGGTGTAGAGGGTGTGGGTGGGGGAGGGTTCCGATTTTTATAACTCGAGGACCTGTAATTATAATATATAAAACTGAACCTTGGTATTTGGATAGACCTGTAGTAGTAGCGTGTTGGAAAAATATAATTTTTTATGGGAATATTATGATACGCGGGTGGGGGGTGTTTTTCCTATCTATAGAAAGGCTTATGCTACAAAGTTGAAACTTGGTATTTATATATAAATCAACCAGAGAAGTAATTTAGATAAAAAAAATTTTAATTATCTGTTGGCGTTCGGAGGGGGGGCGAAAATTAAATTATTAAAAAATTATCGGTGAAAATGGAATGCATATATTTTCACGATTTTCGTAATATCTAGTAGGTCTTCCCAAATATTGAATTAATTTTTATTCCACGGCTTTTTCATATAAATACCTAGAAAGCGTTTTCAGGATTTTTTTAATTTCGACCCATAAAGAGGTGTAAAGGGGTTGTTAATTTTTTCACGAATTCAGCCGTATAGCCCAGGTCTGATCGATATCGAATATTTTCTCACTTTCATGGGCTTGCGTAATAATCGCCTTAAACTTGGTTCTAAGTTTTTTTCCTTTATCAGCCCTTAAGAAGGTATAAAATGGTTGAACACCTTTTCATGAATTCCGTCATATCTTTTAGAAGTGATAAGAAATTGAATTGGTTTTTACTTTCTTATGCTGTTTTCATATTTATTTATTAACTCCTTTCAGGATTTTTGGATATTCAACCCCCAAGTGGGTGTAAGGGGTTGCATATGTTTTCACAGTTTCTTACATTTTTCTTAGATCTGATGATATATTGAGTTCATTTTTACTTCCCAAGGTTTTCTATATAAGCACCAAAAAGACAATTTCAGTATTTTTAGATATTCAACCCTAAGAGATGTAAGGGGGTTGTATGCTTTTCAAAGCTTCGACATATGTCTTCGGTTTGATGAAATATTAGATCGCTTTTCACTTCCATAGACTTTTTATATAATCGCCTACAAACCTATTTCTCAATTTTTCGATATTTAACCCCCAAGGTTTGCATATGATTTCACAATTTTTGCCATCCCCTAGTTCTGATGAGATATAAAATTGGTTATTCGTTCGTCATATCTCTTAAGTCTGGTAAGGCAACAAATTCGTTTTTACTTCTATGGGCTTTTAGTGTACATAATATACCGAAATTCGAATGTCTACAAGAGCTTTTTCAATGTTTTAATCGGCTAAAAATCTCTATTTTAAATATTTTTATTTTAAGAACAAAATAAACTTTCCAAGAAACCTAATAATCTCGAAACAACTTATGATATACTCCTAGTTTGACCGCTCCCGAACTTTGATCCGAAAAATAATAAAGTTTCGCCCAGAATATTGGCAGATTTATTAATAGGGGTAGCAGCGTACAGGAGTGACGGGGTGTTTTTTTTATCTCTGAAAATGCTTATGCTAGAAAGTTGAAACTTAGTACTTATTTGTAAACGTACTACAGGATTAATTTGAGCAAAAAAAAGTTCAAATTTTCATTGGTGTAAAAAGGTGGAGTTAAAAAAATTTTCGTGAAGATTTTTCTTCAACATTTTCACGAATTTTGTTATATCTTTTAGGCATGTCGAGTTATCAAATTAATTTTACTTTTGAGGGCTCTTCTATAAGTGCCTAGAAGCGTTTTTCCAAATTTTTTGATTACGAACCTTAAAGTTGGTGTAAAGTGGTTGTGTACATTTTCACTAATTCCGATATATTTCTTAGGTCTAATGAGAAATCGAATTCACTTTCACTTTTAAATGCTTAATAGAGGAAAAACCGTTTTAAGCATTTTTCGATTTTAAGCCCCTTGGGGGTGTAAGATATTGTTCAAGTTTTGACGAATTCCGACAAATTTTTTTGGTTTAATAAGAACGAATTCGCTTTTACTTCTGAGTCTTGTATACTAATAATTAATTTCAGGATTTGGCAATATTCAACCCCTAAGAGGGTCTAAATGATTGTGTGCGTTTTTACGAACTCCGACATAGCACTAGGTCTGATGAGATTTCAAATAGTTTTTTATTTTAACAGGCCTTCTATATAATCGTCTAAGAATGGGTTTCAGAATTTTTCGATATTCAACCCCTAAAGGACAATGTAGACATTTTATCCTGTTTGAACTTCAAACCCATCTTTAAAGTTAAATTTAAAAATTCACCACAGTCTACTTTTATGGGCCGGACTGTGAAGCAACATTGACGGCGTTGACTGTGTAGCTCGATCAAAACAACGGTAGACAACGGTACATGGCCCTATAAAAGGCGCGTCCGCCGTCAATACGATCTCTTTTGGATAGTGTACTTTATCGAAATATCTAGTTGCGATTCGTATCAACGCTGCTTCAGCGATATTTGGAAAGGTAATTATTCTAAATCAGTAGCAAACGGAAACCTTTGAGACTTGTCTTCACGCTGCTTCAGCTGGGAACCTTTTTCAAAGGTACTACGTTTCAACGAAACCAATTCTTGTTCGCGAAATCGGCGGAAACCTTTGAAACCTGTCTGCACGCTGCTTCAACTGGGGACCTTTTTCAAAGGTAATACGTTTTCAACGAACCCAACTCTCGTTCGCGAAAATCAAAACTCATATCTCCAACCTTTTCATTCCCTCCTGTTCAACGAGTAAAATTACCATTGAACAAGATCACTTAACAAGATCAAATATCCTGATCGCAATCATTGGTCCGTCGAGCCGGATCAAATATCAAACAAGCTGCAATTTTGACCTTGTGAACTCGCCAATAAAATTCCACACCAGCAAGTATCAACTTGCATCGATCACCTGATCGTAAACAATCCCCTAGCTTTAATTGAAATTGAAAAAAAATACGTAATTAAATAATGAAAAAACTACTGGTCTGGGCGCAACTTTATTATTTTTGGGGTAGAAGTCCGGAACGCGTTTAATGCTGATATGTGGTGCAGGTTACAATGCCGACTGACAACCTAAGCCAGGAGGCTATTTAGAACGTTATTTTTTAGGTTGTCAGTCACATAGTAACCAACACTGTTAACGAAATCTAGCGATGTAATTCAGCTTACGAAAAAGTTAAAAAAATCCAGTAAATGTCGGTGTTTAATTCCCATCTAGCATCTGATTTATCGGTAATATTTCTCCAAAAATATGGCAGACACAGGCTATAGTTCACGATCCAAACTTCATCCCGTGTTTCTATCAAGAATCACACAGGATCTTATGATGAGACGAGTTGCAGAAAAGTTAAAAAAAACTGTCAGTTTTTAATTGCTATTCTGCAACACTAGCTTGGTAATTAGTGCCTCAACGTCTTAGTCTTCACTTCATGTAAAATTTCCAATTAGAATTTCCTGGACAACTACCGAAGAAGCGGCCATTAGCGCATTTTTTTTTAAAATGTCTTTTTTTCTTCTCACACTTTTCTATTTAACGCAACCCTATTCCAGATCTTATGGTGATTTTTTGAACACGAAATTTATTTAGCACTTTTTCCCATAGCTCCTGGTAAAAAATTCTTGAGTGTCCTTCGTTCGCATTTCAGAGCTCTTCCGACGCCCCAATTCAATCCACCCAAAAAAAGATTCCAGGTATGGACATAGAACAATAAATTTTCCAACCCCGTCTCTTATCCTGGGATGTAATTAACATCAATTAAGGTCGTCAAGCGTAAGTTTTCTGTTCACTCTGGAAGTTATTTCTCGGGAATCTTTCCCTTTCATCCGGAATGTTTAGTAAATGCCCGTAGTTTCCTTTCTGCAACCCGGTTTCTACAGGTTTCAACAGAATGTAGACTAGGTACTTAGGAAGTTACTACATAGCCCGAATATTTTACCTGTGCATTTTAATTAGATTCGGAATGCATTTCGGGAATAGATAGGATAGTGTTGGCAGATAGTTGTACAGGGTCGAGTGTTCTAATCTCTCTGTAAATATGCTTTAATCCAGAATCCTGGACTAAACCACTTCTCTGACGATAAAGGTAGACAGAGGGTATGGAGTGTCCCTAAATCGAAACGGAAGTTAAACTCTGAAATGACGTTCTCAAACGGGCTAGATACTATTCTCATGAATAGTTGAAAACTTTCTACTCTACGCTAAAAGTTTCTGAGATGTTCATCAAACTCAGAACAGAATAAGACGAAAAAATCTTTAAAGAGAATATTAAAATGTTTTATGTTATTAGTCGACGAGTAGCGCACTATAATAGTGCGATGTTCATTCCACCTATCTCCGTTCAGAATACTGTTGCAGTTACTTAGATTGTATCTAAATCAAACTCATGAATTACGATGAGGATGCACTTCAAAGTTTGTGCAAACATTTTGACAATGAAATGGGTAATAATGAGTACAAGTACCGTGCTCAAATTTACATCGCCATTGTATTTTCTCCACATGCTTCCAAATAGCCACAAGAGATAGATACGAGTACTGAATAGATTTTAAAGCAAAGCAAATATTTGGAGCCTTGTATTTTAGGTAGTTTGACCGGTAGTTCAGCTAGGTAACAAAAACAATTTGCACCTCTCCTTTATTGTAATTTAAAAAATCTGCAATTTGGTTCATGTTGCTGGATGTTATTTTATTAAGAAAATTCTGCCTGCACTAGAAATTAGAAATTTTCTAATTTATGGACTTTTTGGGGTGAGCTGAATTTCAGTATATTGCTATTGAATGGCAAAGAACACAGTAATCGACAATTGGAAAAATTCAAAGAGATGAATCAACACTTGATATTTGGGGAAAAAACCAGGATATAGGTCAAAAAGGATAGAAAGTTTAAAACACTATACATGTTTATTATATACATTTAATTTATTTGTTTTAAAGCCACAAACTTCACACTTTATAAACATTATTTTCTTTTTAAATTTTAAATCACGCCTTACATAAAACCACGAAACAAGTGAATTAAATAACGAAGCGGTTAAGTTAATACATATCATAAAAACTTATGATTAATTTTACACATGAAATGTGGAAAAATGCATGCGGTGTTGCAATATAACTACCCAGTCAGTAAATTTTTGAATTATATGTGTAAAAATACGCCGTCTTAAGAATTACTCTCAATTTTATTAATTTTATTGAAAATTCGGAAATTTACGACATTAATGCAGAATATTTTACTGCTTTAAGGACAGTCATTTTCACAAATTTTACATTATTATTTCAATAATACAGTATTGTGATCGATTTTTAAAAAAAAAAATTTGCTACCCTGAAAATTTTTTTGTATGACACGAAAAAAGCAAAAAAAAATTCAGTCCGTCTGTCCGCCGTACGTCGACCGGTGTACGCAAATTTGTTTGTAGGCTCGTAGCACCCAAACCCTTTGAGCTATTTAGTTGAATTTTTTTTCGTGGATAGAGAAGGTAGGCCCCTTCACGAAACCAAATTCTGAGGAGTTGGGATGTGAGGGGGCGGTGGGGGAAGCGTTTTAGACGGTTGGTTTCTAGATCTCAGCAACCGCTTATGCCACAAAGTTGAAACTTGGAATTTATATAGAGCTTTGATAGTGGACCCATTTGCCGATATGGGTGAAGGAGTGAAGGGAAAAATAAAGCGTCCAAGACGCTCGAAAGCCGAGATTGAGACATTCTAAAATCCATATCTCCTAAACTGTTAATGTCACGAAATTAAATTTGATGAACATCTGTGGGTATACTAGGAGAATAGATTGGAAATGAACTTTTGAGTTGTGGCAGTGGCGTTCGGGGGTGAGGGTGAAAATTTTTGGATTCCCATATCTCAAGAACCAACTGCACTACAGACATAAAATTCGGTTTCTGTATAAAGGTTGATAAATAAAGTTTGATGAAAGTAAAATTTTTTAAAAGGGAGGTGGAGCATGGAAGTGGAGGGATAAGAATTTTTTAAAAAAAATCACGTCTCATATCTCTAGAACAGTGTAAGATAGATGCCAGACGTAGGCCTAATAGACCCCTATCAGAAAAAAAATTTGGTGGTTAGGGTGTAGAGGGTGAGGGTGGGGGAGGGTGAAAAAGAAAAAGTTTTTATATTTCGAGAACCGATTATGATATAAAACTGAGACTTGATATTTGGACAGACATATAGTAGTAGCATGTTGGAAAAATATTTTTTTTATAGGGGTAGTACGGTGGTGGTTGGTGTTTTTGCTATCTATAGAACGGCTTATGCTAGAAAGTTGAAACTCAATATGTGTATGTAAATCAACTAGAAAAAAAAGTTTAAATAAAAAAAAATTTCAAATATCCATTGGCGTTTGGAAGGGGGCGAAAAAAATGATCAGTGAAAATGAAATGCATAAATTTTCACGATTTTCGCAATATCTAGTAGGTCTTGCAAAATATTCAATTGATTTTTATTCTATGGTTTCTTCATATAAATACCTAGAAAGCGTTTTCAGGATTTTTTGAAATTCGACCCCTAAGAGGGTGTAAAGGGGTTGTATACTTTTTCGCGAATTTTGCCATATCCCCCGGGTCTGCTCGATATCGAATATCTTTTCACTTTCATGGGCTTGCGTAAAAATTGCCTAAAACTTGCTTTTAAGTTTTTTCCTTTTTCAGCCCCTAAGAGGGTATAAAAGGGTTGAACACGTTTTCACCAATTTCGTCATATCTTTTAGAAGTGATAAGAAATTAAATTGGTTTTTACTTTCTCGTTCTGTCTTCATATTTATCTATTAACTCCTTTACGAATTTTTGGATATTCAACCACCAAGTGCGTGTAAGGAGGTTGCATATGTTTTCACAAATTCTTGCATATCATTTTTACTTCTTAAGGTTTCCTATATAACCGCCAAAAAGACAATTTCAGTATTTATAGATAGTCAATCCTAAGTGGTGTAAGGGGGTTGTATGCTCTTCAAAGCTCCGACATATTTCTTAGGTTTGATGAGATATTAGGTCGCTATTCACTTCCACCGACTTTTTGTGTAATCGCCTACAAACCAGTTTCTCAATTTTTGGATATTCAACCCCCAAGGATTTACACATGTTTTCACAATTTTTGGCATTGAATTGAAATTTTTTTCTTTAATAGACTGGGTATTCCCCTTGAAGTGACCACTTTTTGGGGGGTGGGAGTGTTAGGGTGGAGGTGGGGAAAGCGTTTTAGACGAAACATTTTGGTTTCAAGATCTCAGCAACCGCTTATGTTAGGAAGCTGAAACTTAGAATTTATATAGAGCTTTGATAGTGGACCCATTTGCAAAAATATTGTTGACATGGGTGAAGGGGTGTGGGAGTGGGGGAGAAATAATGCTTCCGAAAGGCGAAATCGACACATTCTAAGATCCATATCTCCTAAACGGTTAATGTCACGAAATTAAAACTTAACAATCATCTGTAGGTATACTAGGAGAATAGATGGGAAACAAAGTTTTGAATAGGGGCAGTGACGTACGGAGGTGGGGGGTGAAAAATTTTAGATTACGATATCCCACGAACCAATTGCACTAGAGAAATAAAATTTGGTTTCTGTATTAAAGTTTCTGTATGAAAAGGTTAACAAATAAAGTTGGCTAAAAGAAAATTTTTTTAAGGGGGTGGTGGAGCATGGAAGTGGAGGGGGTAAGAATTTTTTTTAAAAAATCACGTCTCACGTCTTAAGAACAGTGTAAAATAGATGCTTAAAATTTTTACCAGAAGTAGGCATAATAGACCCCCAGCAGAAAAAAAAATCAGGGATGAGGGTGTAGAGGGTGAAGGTGAGGGTGGGTGAAAAGTAAAAAGTTGCGATTTTTATATCTCGAGAACCTATGTCATTATAGGTTTCCGAATGTTAAATCTGAAACTTAGTACTTAGATAGAGCTATACTCGTAGTAGTATGTTGGAAAAATATAATTTTTTATAGGGGTAGTATGGTACGGGGAGGGGGGGGGGGTTTCCTAACTACAGAACGGCTTATGCTAGAAAGTTGAAATTCGGTGCGTATATGTAAATCAACTAGAAAAGTAATTCTGTTAAAAAAAATTCAAATATCTATTGGCGTTCGGAAGTGGGGAAAAAAAATGATAAGTGAAAATGAAATGCATATATTTTCACAATTTTCGTTATATCTATTAGGTCTTTCCAAATATTGAATTAATTTGTTTTGTACGGGTTCTTCATAGAAATACCTAGAAAGTGTTTTCAGGAATTTTTGAAATTCAACCCCAAGGATGTGTAAAGGGGATGTATGCATTTTCACGAATTCAGCCGTATCCCTCAGGTCTGATAAGATATCGAATAACTTTTCACTTCCACGGGCTTATTTAATAATCACCTAAAACTCATTTTCAAGTTTTTTCCTTTTTCAACCCCTAAGAGTTTAAAAACGGGTTGAACACGTTTTCACGAATTCCGTCATATCTCTTAGGAGTGATAATACATCGGATTGGTTTTTACTTCCTCTAGCTTTCTTTATATATATCTGAAAATTCATTTTAGGATTTTTGGATATTCAACCCTAAAATGGATGCAAGGGGGTTGCATATCTTTTCACAAATTCCTACATATTTCTTAGTTCTTATGAGATATCGAATTCATTTTTACTTCTTAATGCTTCCAATCTGCAAAAGGTTGATTTCAGGATGTTTGTTATTTAACTCCAATAGAACGTAAGGCTTTCGACATACTTCTCAGGATTGATGAAATATTAGATTGGTTTGCACTTCAACAGACTTTTTATATAATCGCCTACAAACGCATTTCCGATTTCATGTAATGGCCCAAAACCAAATCACGAAAAACCTTCTAATGGCGTAACAACTGATATTATAGTAGGACTAGACCTCGTCCCGGTGTATGACCCAATTATGTAATTTATATGTTATATGTGGCAGCGGCGTAAGTATTCTAGCGCGACTCCATTCTAACCGCTTCTGGAATTTTTTTTTGTTTTCAGTCAGATAGTAACCTACACCGCATTAAATCCTTTAGGGGTTATATCGATGTCTTATCTTCATCATTTTTTTAATTAAAAAAAACTGCTACTTTATTATGTGAAATGCGGTGTAGGTTACTACGCTTGTCAGCCGCAGAACAATCAGGAGGTTATTTGAAACATATTTTTGTATGCTCCAAAGGAGCAATGATTGTGTCGGCACTTTAAACGCTTTCTGTAAACTTCTTGCTCTATTCTTAAAGTAGTCACTAGTAAACCTGATCTTATGCTTCATTTACACCAATGCACAATGCACATTAACAAAATAACAGAAGCCATTTTTATCCTTAAACATATCGCGTTCGTTTCCCACCATCTTCAGTACAAAGAAGCGCTACTCGTGTGCCTCGAATCGACTATTTCCTTAGAAACTTCATTCCCTTGACGTTCCGTCTTAAGTCTGGCATGAAGACATAGAAAATTTCACATCAGCCAAATTTCTTATTTATTTTTTATGTATCGTGTAAAGCTAATAAAGATTTATCCAGCGATGCTATCACGTCTACTTTGTGTACATCGTATACACGAAGGAAAAATTATGTTACATTTTTCGTTATAAATACGAACTGGCTACTGTTGCTCACGATTTTCTTTTTGTGCTCCTTGTAGATCCTGTGTTCACTCCCTGCGAAGTTTTGTTTTATACTTTTAACCGCTTCATGTGTAGTCGTTGGGGGTAGTAAATGCATATGATATCGGGCCCTAAATATCAGCGAATATTTTCTACGGTAATAAAGTTTAAATCAGGAATCCTTTCAAAACGTATTACTCGAGGTGATGAATGAAGTCTGCATTTCAGCTATTAACCTCGCTCCCTTCGATGTGGCAGGCGTGCAAGAAGTATAACGAAGTTATGATAAAGTTTAAGGACATACATTTAAGGGTGTGCCATGTGGGGGTGAAGTGTGTGAGGTATCTTACTTCTCACTTGGATAGTTGTACAAAGATTAATGATTCCGATGTATAGTTTAAGTTATGGAAGTTTTCCATGGTTAGGAATTTTAAATGCTCTGTGTATTTCCATAACAATGTCCGGACGCAAAGTGAATTTTAAATTAAGTTCCAACAGTTGTCTTTATTGTTTTGTTGGTTTTTCGTATTCAAATTTTACTTCCCTATCAGATTTAATTTCACTTTTATGATTTTACTTGTTTATTTTAATAATAAATTAATTATGAATGAATTGTCATGAATAGAACTAAATTTTAAGAATTTTTAAACGTCAGAGATGTTTCTGAATACGCTCTTCCATAGTCATTGAGTACATGCCATTTGAAAAACGTTCACTAAAAAGGCCTGTTTGAAAATTAGTTATCTGTTAGACTAGGTCCGAAGAAGTTCGTTCATTATCGGGTTCCATTATCTCATCTTGTTGGTATATTATGTTACTTCCGAAACCCATGTATTTTTATTTAAGAATTAACTAAGTCAAATTACCACACTGTTTTAAAAAAATATAATTTTCAACCCAATTTTTACTTGAAATTTCCAGTATATATCATGTTTTCAAGTAAAAGCACTCATTTCAAGCACTTTTACACGAAATTACTGGTATTACTAAATTATTCATGTACTTTTCAACTGAATCTTACAATTTACATGAAATATATTTATACATGAATTGAAAATTATGTCCTTTTTCATGTAAACCAAGAAGTCGGACGATTCGTTCGATTTTGATTTCTACTGAAATGAAAATGAAGCGCAGTGGTGACGCGCGCCAAACCAATGCAGCAAAACCAGAATTGATCGCGGGTTCGATTTTTACCTACAGTCAAGGGTTTTATTAAGAGTAAGTAAGTAAGAAATAATATTAGAAGTAAAAATAAGAGTATCATAAAGAGTGATAATTATACTTTTGTTCTTAGAGTGTAAATTCAAGAGAAGATCCAGTGAATTTGCTGCTTTCGATGTTGAAATTTACTGATTGCAAATTGAAATTTACTCACCAAAAATTGAAAATTACATTCAAATTCACTATTACATCTCTATCAATGTAAATTTATTTGAAAAGATGTGGCATATTTATCTACTATCCCAAAAATGTAAAATTCACTGGATTTTTTTACTGTGCACTGAAATTGGAAGATTTTTCTGACGCCGAAAAGCGAACCCAAAAAATATTTGAAAAAATCCAGCATTATTCCATGGAAGTCATCTTCTAAGTTTCATAATGATAGTGATGATAGTAAACTACAGTTGATGTTGACCATTTTGCAAATTGTGTAGATAGATAACAATCAAATTGGTAAATATTTATAATACATAATTACAAAAAAAAAATTTGTTGCACGGAGCCGAGTGGAAGAGGGGCTTATAAATAAAATATGTTTAGGGCTGACAAAGAAATGCAATGATAGGTCTGAAAATTCAGCATTCTGATCACATGATCGGCTTATAGCAGACAATTATTGCATAAATAATATATTTGTCTGGACTCTCATAGCATCATCTGATTTGCAAAATTACAAGCGTATTATTTTTAATATTTTTAAGTTCATGCAGCGTATACACTTTTTGCCTTAATATTCTCGTGCTTCACGTGCATGTACTGCATGACGCAAAAAAAAAAATTAAAAACATACTGCAGTCACGATCGGCTTCAAGCCAATCGTATAATACTCTAGATGAATACTGAACTCCGATTTATATTGTAGTATGTTGTATGTCCTTTATTAAGGACTGCCATTAGATTGCTATTCAAACCTAAAAGACAATATTCAGTGTTTAATTTCATATCCTGAACTAGGTAAGTCATCGAAAAAAAAAGTCCTTTTTGAAGGACTTTCACATGGAAGGTGCAGGAAGGACTCACTCGATTTCTTACATATTTATCCTTTTCCTTGGAACCATTTAAAAATGAACGTGTACAAAATTTCAAATTCGTAGCTTGAAGCGTTCAAAAGTTATCGAAAAATATTGTTGAACACGTGTCTTAAGGATATTTTGTATGGCAGCTACCAGAAGGAGTAAAAGGATTTTGCTGACTAGTAAACCTGAACTTCGTTTTCACTCAAAACTAATTTGTACAAAATTTCGAGTTCATAGCTAAAAGAATACTTGAGTTATAGTGAGTTTCGTAAATTAAGTGAATACATTTTGACAGGATATTTGTATGGCAGCTACACGAAGGACCAACAGGATTTTTTTCATAATCATACATTAAGCTCCAACTATTGGAAAAATAACACATACATAATTTCAAAGACGTAGCTTAAACCCTCCTGAAGTTATCGGTAATATTCTTGAACACGTGTTTTAAGGACATTTTGTATGGCAGCTACCCGAAGGAGCAAAAGAATTTCGCTGATTAGTTAACTCGAACTTCCTTTTTACTCAAAACTAGCTTGTTTAAAATTCCGAATTCGTAGCTAAAAGATTACTTGAGTTATAGTGAGTTTCGTAAATTAAGTGAATACATTTTGACAGGATATTTGTATGGCAGCTACACGAAGGACCAACAGGATTTTCTTCATAATCATATATTTAACTCTAACTATTGGAAAAATAACACATACAAAATTTCAATGTCGTAGCTTAAACCCTTCTCAAGTTATCGACCAATATTCTTGAACACGTGTTTTAAGGATATTTTGTATGGCAGCTACCAGAAGGAGAAAAAGGATTTCGCTGATTAGTAAACTCAAACTTCCTTTTCACTCAAAACTAACTTGTACAAAATTCCAAATTCGTAGCTAAAAGATTACTTGAGTTATAGTGAGTTTCGTAAATTAAGTGAATACATTTTGACAGGATATTTGTATGGCAGCTACACGAAGGACCAACAGGATTTTCTTCATAATCATATATTTAGCTCCAACTAATAAAAAAGTAATACATACAAAATTTCAAAGTCGTAGCTTTAGGCGTTACGAAGTTATTGGTCAATATTTTTGAACACGTGTTTTAAGGACATTTTGTATGGCAGCTACCCGAAGGAGTAGGACGATTTTGCCCGTTAACGAACTTAGCCTTACAAATTCCACCAAACATCCAGATTCAAAATTTCAAGATCCTAGGTGAAGGCGTTCTTGAGTTATCGTGTTCACGGACAGACGGACGGACGGACGGACGGACGGACGGACGGACGGACGGACGGACGGACGGACGGACGGACGGACGGACGGACGGACGGACGGACGGACGGACGGACGGACGGACGGACGGACGGACGGACGGACGGACGGACGGACGGACGGACGGACGGACGGACGGACGGACGGACGGACGGACGGACGGACGGACGGACGGACGGACGGACGGACGGACGGACGGACGGACGTCAGGCGGATTTGAGGTTTTTGGGCACAAATAAACAAAAAATAATATATAACTTTTTTTCGTCCGAGGCTTGGTTCTATGCGTTACAAACTTTTCGGCTGGATTAAACTTATAATACTCTATATGATTTCATCTAGAGTATAAATATTAAATTTGAATGTTAAACCTACACTAAAAAAATCTATTGCCGATGAAAAGGTCTATCCAAGACAATTTCGAAAAAATTTGAAGGTTTAATCTCAAAAGTTTTCTAAGCTTCATTTTGGTACGCTTCTGTAAACACGCAAATACACAATTAAAAAATTTGGCAATAGTCTGGGCGAAACTTTATTATTTGTTGGGTCAAAGTTCGGTAGAGGTCAAAGTCGTTCTTGGAAGATTAATTTTGTTCTTAAAATAAAAATATTTAGTAGAGATTTTTAGCCGATTAAACATTGAAAAAGCCCGTGTAGACATTCGAATTTCGGTATATTATGTACACCAAAAGCCCATAGAAGTAAAAACGAACTTGTTGCCTAATCAGACTTAAGAGATATGACGAATTGTTAAAGCGTATACAAACCCATTACTTCCACTTGGGGTTTGAATTTCGTAAAAAGTGTGAAACACGTTTTTAGACGATTTCATAAGAAGCAACTTGATATCTCATGAGACACGAGGGATTTTGAAAAATTTGTGAAAAAGTAAGCAAACCCTTCACACCTGGTTCTTGAAATTCGAAAAATCGTGAAATTGTTTTTTAGGTCATTATACCAAATGCCGTAATAACCAATTATATTTATATCTCATCAGAACTAAGGGATGGCAAAAATTGTGAAAACATATGCAAACCCTTGGGGGTTGAATATCCAAAAATTGAGAAATGGGTTTGAAGGCGATTATACAAAAAGTCTGTGGAAGTGAAAAGCGAATAGCGAATTTACCCTTTACACCCCTTATGATTGAATATCTAAAAATACTGAAATTGACTTTTTGGCGTTTATATAATAAACCTTAGGAAGTAAAAATAAATTCGATATATCATCAGATCTAAGAAATATGTAAGAATCTGTGAAAAGATATGCAACCTCCTTACACCCATTTGGGGATTGAATATATAAAAATTCTGAAAGGAGTTAATAGATAAATATGAAGACAGCACGAGAAAGTAAAAACTGATTCAATTTCTTATCACTTCTAAAAGATATGACGAAATTCGTGAACATGTCTTCAACCCTTTTATACCCTCTTAAGGGCTGAAAAATAAAAAAACGTAAAAGCAAGTTTTAACCGATTATTACTCAAGTCCGTGAAAGTGAAAAGATATTCGATATCGATCAGACCTGGGGGGATACGTCAGAATTCGTGAAAAATTATACAACCCCTTTACACCCTCTTATGGGTCCAATTTCAAAAAATCCAGAAAACACTCTCTACATAGGTATTTATATGAAGAAGCCGTAGAATAAAAATGAATTCAATATCTGGTAAGACCTATTAGATATGACGAAAATCGTGAAAATATATGCATTCCATTATCACTGATCATTTTTTTCGCCCCCCTTCGGAACGCCAATGGATATCTGAAATTTTTTTTTATCTAAATTACTTTTCTAGTTTATTTACATACACATACAAAGTTTCAACTTTCTAGCATAAGCCGTTCTCTAGATAGCAAAAACACCCTCACCCCCGTACCACACTACACCTATAAAAAATTATATTTTTCCAACACGCTACTACTACATGTCTATCCAAATACCACGTTTTAGTTTTATATCATTATACGTTCTCGAGATATAAAAATCGGAACTTTTCCTTTTTCACCCTCACTTACCCCCACCTCCACCCCAACCTTTTTTTCAGATAGGGATCTATTAGACCTACTTCTGGTAAAAATTCTAAGTATCTATCTTACACTGTTCTTGAGATATGAGAAGAGATTTTTTAGAAAAGTTCGTATCCCCTTCACTTCCATGCTCCTCCCTCTCTTAAAAAATTTTACTTTCATCAAACTTTATTTGTTAACCTTTATACGAATACCGAATTTTATTTCTCTAGTGCTATTGGTTCGTGAGATATCGTAATCTAAAGTTTTTCACCCCTCACCCCCCACGCCACTACCACTACTCAAAAATTTGTTTTCGATTTATTCTCCTAGTATACTCACAAATGTTCATAAAGTTTTAATTTCGTGACATTAACAGTTTAGGAGATATGGATTTTAGAATATGTCGATCTCGGCTTTCTTGCGTTTCGGACGCATTATTTTTCCCCCTACTCCCACACCTCTTCACACACATTGACAATTTTTATGTAAATGGGTCCACTATTAAAGCTCTATATAAATTCCAAGTTTCAGCCTCCTAGCATAAGCGGTTGCTGATTTTCGTCTAAATCGCACCCCCCTCCTCCCACCTTACTCAATAGCGAAATTTATCTCCTTAACAAAGTAATTTTTTGCCACTGTCAATACAGCTAGATTTGTAGGTGTCTTTTTGATTTGAGGAGTTAATCAAAGTCGTCAATGAAATCGTTTTTTGAGTCTTGATTAAATGATCAGTCGATCAACAATATTTATAAATATAAAATCAATTAATTTCTTAGAACTAATTGAAATTTAAATCTTTTAAAATCTAATTTATCAATTATTCGCTTCAATAAAATATTTTCAATTTACGTAACGTTAAATAATAATATTACAAAATATTTAATTCATGTTTTATTTACAAGACTTAATTTTATTTCGATTGTAATAAATTGTGTTTGCAAATTTTCCGTCTAAATCGCACCCCCCCCCTCCTCCCACCTTACACCCCTACTCCTCATAATTTGGTCACTTCAAGGGGCCAACCCATTCTATTAACAAAAAAAATTTCAATTTAATATCTCAAACCGTTTGGGAGCTACGAGCGTTTAAACGATTTTGCGTACGGCGGACAGACGGACTGACATTTTTTTTTGCTTTTTTCGTGTCTTCTAGTCACGAATTGTGAAAAAAAATTTCAGGGTAGCAAATTTTTTTTTTTAAAAATCGATCACAATACTGTGTTATTAGAAAATAATAACGTAGAAGTGTTTAACATTAAACAAATTTTACAATAATTATTGTGGTATTCTTCTGTGTAGAATTGACTTACTAGTCAAAACTACAACAGTTATTAAACTATTTGGAGGGTTGTATAAATACACTGTTTTAGTAATATTAAATTAAAACTATTGGTTTTAGATAAAATTTACTATAAGTTTGTGTAATATTAGTTGCTAGATGTGTAAACAGTAAATGACAAATAGTATATTTTTGCGTAAATTTATTACTTCTGTGTAAATGTACTAACACTCCTATAATAATAATCAAAAATTTGTGTAATCACGAAAAATATTAAGAAGAAAGCGATAGAGCTTCAGTTGTTACACTGATGTCGTGCATTAAAGTTAATTTGTTTTTTGCTGCGACTTAAAAAAGTTAGATATTTAGCAATACGACAGTGCGTCGTTTATTAAAAAAATAAAATAAAAGATTTGTGTAAATTGAATACTTTTTAGTTTTTAATTACAAACCCAAATTTGTATTATTACTTAATTACGAATATATTCTTCATTTAATTCTATATATTGCGTTTAATTATGAAATCTTTTCTTCTGCAGGTTAAAA
Source organism: Beris morrisii (assembly GCA_951812415.1). Classification (NCBI taxonomy): domain Eukaryota; kingdom Metazoa; phylum Arthropoda; class Insecta; order Diptera; family Stratiomyidae; genus Beris; species Beris morrisii. The sequence continues at coordinate 130,110,290 of OX638312.1, forward strand.
AAATATGTGGATTTGCATTGTGGGGTATTATTGGAAACCCTTTCAACTGAGATGAACTTTATTTATTGCAACAGAAGTAATAAGTTATCCCTATAATTATTGATTTGCGTTTTTAATAGCGGTACAAGTATTTGATATAGTTTGTTGACGGATTTAAGTGTAAAACGGCTCCAGTGCGAAGCAAAAGTAAAAAAACTATAGTGTAAAGTACTACTTTCCAATAGTAATGTCACTTCAAGAATTTCATCAAATAATTCATATTTGCTTAAAAATACACTCCTTTTGTGTAAAAATCAACAAGTTTACAAGTTAGGGTAGTAATTTTACATCATTTCCAGTGTAAAAAATCTGCCAACAGTCTGGGCGCAACTTTATTATTTTTTCGGTAGAAGTTCGGAATGCGTTCAATTCTGAGACGCGGTGTAGGTTACTATGTGACTGAAAACTCAGAAAAAAGTTCTGAAAGCGGTTAGAATGGGGTCGCGCTAGAATACTTACGCCGCTGCCACATATAACATATGAATTACATAATTGGGTCATACTCCGGGACGAGGTCTAAGTCGTAGTATAATATCAGTTGTTACGTGATTAGGAGATTTTTCGTGATTTGGTTTTGGGCCATTTCATGAAATCGGAAATGCATTTGTAGGCGATAATAAAAAAAGTCTGTGGAAGTGAAAACCAATCTGATATCTTATCAATCGTAAGAAATATGTCGAAAGCCTTACGTCCTATTGGAGTTGAATATCTAAAAACACTGAAATCAACTTTTGACGATTATGTAGGAAGCCTTAGGAAGTAAAAATTAATTTGATATCTCATTAGAACTAAGAAATATATAGGAATTTGTGAAAACATATGCAACCCCCTTGTACCCACTTAGGGGTTGAATATTAAAAAATCCTGAAATGAGTTTTTAGATATATGTAAAGAAAGCCCGAGGAAGTAAAAACCAATAACATGTCTTATCACTCCTAAGAGATATGACCAAATTCATGAAAACGTGTTCAACCCGTTTATACCCTCTTAGGGGTTGAAAAAGGGAAAAATTTGAAAACGGGTTTTAGGTGATTATTAAACAAGCCCGTGGAAGTAAAAATATATTCGATATCTAATCAGACCGGAGGGATACGGCGGAATTCGTGAAAATGTATACAACCCCTTTACACCATCGTGGGGGTCGAATTTCAAAAAATCCTGAAAACACTTTCTAGGTATATATATGAAGAATACGTGGAATAAAAATAAATTCAATATTTGAAAAGACCTAATAGATATGACGAAAATCGTGAAAATATATGCATTCCATTTTTACTGATAATTTTTTTTGCCCCCCTTCTTTACGCCAATGGATATTTGACTTTTTTTTTAATCAAAATTACTTTTCTAGTTGACTTACATATACATACTGAGTTTCAACTTTCTAGCATAAGCCGTTCTATAGTTAGGAAAAACACCCCCCACCCCCGTACTATAGTATCCCTATAAAAAATTATATTTTTCCAACATGCCACTACTATAGTTCTATCTAAATACCAAATTTCAGCTTGATGTCATTTTAGGTTCTCGATATATAAGAATCGGAACTTTTTCCTTTTCACCCTCCCCCAGCCTCACCCTCTACACCCTCATCTTCAAAATTTTTTTTCCTTCTAGGGGTCTATTGTGCCTATTTCTGGTAAAAATTCTAAGCATCTATCGTACATTGTTCTTGAGATATGAAACGTGATTTTTTAGAAAAATTCTTATCCCCCCCCACGTCCATACTCCACCTCTCCCTTAAAAATTTTTACTTTCAGCAAAATTTATTTCTCAACCTTAATACAGAAACCGAATTTCGTTTTTCTAGTGCAATTGGTTCGTGAGATATCGTAATCTAAAGTTTTTCACCCCCCACCTCCGTACGCCACTGCCCCCTCTCAAAAATTTATTTCCGATCTATTCTCCTAGTATACCCACAGATGTTCATTAAGTTTTAATTTCGTAACATTAACCGATTAGGAGATATGGATTTTAGAATGTCCCAATCTCGGCTTTTGAGCGTTTCGGACGCATTATTATTCCCCCCACTCCCACACCCCTTTACCTATATCATCATTTTTTTTTGTAAATGGGTCCACTATCAATGCTCTATATAAATTCCAAATTTCAGCCTCCTAGCCTAAGTGGTTACTGAGATCTAGAAACAAAAATTTTCCGTCTAAAACGCTTCCCCCACCTCCCCCCTCACAACCACACCACTCAAAAGGTGGCCACTTGAAGGGGTCTGCTCGGTCTACCAACAGAAAAAAATTCAACTTAATAGCTCAAAGAGTTTGAGAGTTATAAGCTTTCAAACGTTTTGCGTACGGCGGACGGCGGACGGCGGACGGCGCACAGACGGACTGAACATTTTTTTGCTTTTTTGGTGCTTATTAGTCAAGAAACGTATAAAAAAAAATTTTCAGGGTAGCAAATTTTTTTTTTTTAAAAATCGATAACAATACTTTATTATTAAAATAATAAAGTAAAATTACTTAACCTTAATACCAATTTTACACTATAACTTATTTATTTTTACACATCAATAGAGTATTTTAATACACAAAACATACTGCAGTCACGATCGGCTGCCAGCCAATCGTATAATACTCTAGATGAATACTGAACTCCGATTTATATTGTAGTTGGGGATAAAGTAGAATTACGTGTGTGCATGTTGTATGTCCTTTATTAAGGACTGCCATTAGATTGCTACTCAAAACTAAAAGACAATATTCAGTGTTTAATTTCATATCTTGAACTGGGTAAGTCATCGAAAAAAAATGTCCTTTTTGAAGGACTTTCACATGGGAGGAGCAGGAAGGACTCACTCGATTTCTTACATATTTATCCTTTTCCTTGGAACCATTTAAAAATGAACGTGTACAAAATTTCAAATTCGTAGCTTCAAGCGTTCAAAAGTTATCGAAAAATATTGTTGAGCACGTGTCTTAAGGACATTTTCTATGCCAGCTACCAGAAGGAGTAAAAGGATTTCGCTGATTAGTAAACTCGAACTTCGTTTTTACTCAAAACTAATTTGTACAAAATTTCCTATTCATAGCTAACAGATTAATTGAGTTATAGTAAGTTTCGTAAATTAAGTGAAGACGTTTTGACAGGATATTTGTATGGCAGCTACACGAAGGACTAATAGGATTTTCTTCATAATCATATATTTAGCTCTAACTATTGGAAAAATAACACGTACAAAATTTCAAAGTCGTAGCTTAAACCTTTCTGAAGTTATCGACCTATATTCTTGAACACGTGTTTTAAGGATATTTTGTATGGGAGCTACCAGAAGGAGTAAAAGGATTTCGCTGACTATTAAACTCAAACTTTCTTTTCACTCAAAACTAATTTGTACAAAATTTTGAATTCGTAGGTAAAAGATTACTTGAGTTATAGTGAGTTTCGTAAATTGTGAATACATTTTGGCAGGATATTTGTATGGCAGCTACACGAAGGACTAACAGCATTTTCTTCATAGTCATGTATTTATCTCTAACTATTAGAAAAATAACACGTACAAAATTTCAAAGTCGTAGCTTAAACCCTTCTGAAGTTATCGGCCAATATTCATAAACACGTGTTTTAAGGACATTTTGTATGACAGCTACCCGAAGGAGTAGGACGATTTTTCCCGTTAACGAACTTAGCCTTACAAATTCAACCAAACATCCAGATTCAAAATTTCAAGATCCTAGGTGAAGGCGTTCTTGAGTTATCGTGTTCACGGACAGACGGACGGACGGACGGACGGACGGACGAACGGACGGACGGACGGACGGACGGACGTCAGGCGGATTTGAGGTTTTAGGCCACAAATAAACAAAAAACAAGCCAATCGTATAATACTCTAGATGAATACTGAACTCCGATTTATATTGTAGTTGGGGATAAAGTAGAATTACGTGTGTGCATGTTGTATGTCCTTTATTAAGGACTGCCATTAGATTGCTACTCAAAACTAAAAGACAATATTCAGTGTTTAATTTCATATCTTGAACTGGGTAAGTCATCGAAAAAAAATGTCCTTTTTGAAGGACTTTCACATGGGAGGTACAGGAAGGACTCACTCGATTTCTTACATATTTATCCTTTTCCTTGGAACCATTTAAAAATGAACGTGTACAAAATTTGAAATTCGTAGCTTGAAGCGTTCAAAAGTTATCGAAAAATATTGTTGAACACGTGTCTTAAGGACATTTTGTATGGCAGCACCCAGAAGGAGTAAAAGGATTTCGCTGACTAGTAAACTCGAACTTTGTTCTTACTCAAAACTAATTTCTACAAAATTCCGAGTTCATAGCTAAAAGATTACTTGAGTTATAGTGGGTTCCGTAGATTAAGTGAAGACATTTTAACAGGATATTTGTATGGCAGCTACACGAAGGACTAATAGGATTTTCTTCATAATCATATATTTAGATCCAACTATTGGAAAAATAACACATACAAAATTTCAAAGTCGTAGCTTAAACCCTTCTGAAGTTATTGACCAATATTTTTAAACACGTGTTTTAAGGACATTTTGTATGGCAGCTACCAGAAGGAGTAAAAGGATTGCGCTGATTTGTAAACCCAAACTTCCTTTTTACTCAAAACTAACTTGTAGAAAATTCCGAATTCATAGCTAAAAGATTACTTGAGTTATAGTGGGTTCCGCAAATTAAGTGAAGACATTTTGACAGGATATTTGTATGGCAGCTACACGAAGGACTAACAGGATTTTCTTCATAATCATACATTTAGCTCCAACTATTGGGAAAATAACACACACAAAATTTCAAAGTCGTAGCTTAAACCTTTCTGAAGTTATCGACCAATATTCTTGAACACGTGTTTTAAGGACATTTTGTATGGCAGCTACCAGAAGGAGAAAAAGGATTTCGCTGATTAGTAAACTCGAACTTCCTTTTCACTCAAAACTAATTTGTACAAAATTCTGAATTCGTAGCTAAAAGATTACTTGAGTTATAGTGGGTTTCGCAAATTAAGTGAATACATTTTGACAGGATATTTGTATGGCAGCTACACGAAGGACTAACAGGATTTTCTTCATAATCATATATATAGCTCCAGCTATTGGAAAAATAATACATACAAAATTTCAAAGTCGTACCTTAAACCCTTCTGAAGTTATGGACCAATATTCTTGAACACGTGTTTTAAGGACATTTTGTATGGCAGCTACTCGAAGGAGTAGGACGATTTTGCCCGTTAACAAACTTAGCCTTACAAATTTAACCAAACATCCAGATTCAAAATTTCAATATCCTAGGTGAAGGCGTTCTTGAGTTATCGTGTTCACGGACAGACGGACGGACGGACGGACGGACGGACGGACGGACGGACGGACGGACGGACGGACGGACGTCAGGCGGATTTGAGGTTTTTGGCCACAAATAAACAAAAAATAATATATAACTTTTTTTCGTCCGAGGCTTGGTTCTATGCGTTACAAACTTTTGGGCTGGATTAAACTTATAATACTCTATATGATTTCATCTAGAGTATAAAAATGATTATTTTTACTATAAGGAGGAATTTACTACAATTATTGTTGGCATTTAGTTGCCTACAATAATTATAGTGAAATTCACCAAATCTTTCTTAGAGTGTAGGCAAAATTGCATTCAATAAAGACCTCTCCCTCCCCCGTCATCCTTTTCTTCAAAAGTATGATATTGTTTTAAAAGAACCATAAAAGAGCGGAAAGGTCATGGAATAATCAACATTAATCTTTAAAAGAAACTGCATTAATGAACTCCGATTTCTGAGAAACGATTTTTTTTAATATTTTTCATTATGGTGGATGTACTATATATGTGTGTCCAAGTTACAAGTTTGTGGTATAAGCTGTATCTGCACAGTTGGACATGTTTTTTTTCTTTTTATGATCTAATTTAAAAAGACGTAATTTAAGGGAAGGAATGGTGTGGCAGTTGTTAAATAATTATTAAGTATAACTTAAGGCTCCTTTTCATACCATCTCATAAGTTCCACCCCACCAAACTCTCCACTGTTGTTAAAAGTAATTGATTTATTGACTGCAGTGAAATTGCGTGAATTTCTGTTAGGCTTACGTGGAATTGTCCTAAATGAAATCGTTTCACATGATCACGAGTTTATGTCCTGCTTCAGTTAAATAAAAAACCTTCACGAACATATTCGTGTCCGATTAAGTGCTTTTACGATTGCTGGTATAAAATGTACTCTTCAAACATTACAGTAACAGAAGAAGCCAACTAGCCATTATTTTCTAAAACATCCCCTACCCACTTTTATAAAACTTTGAAATTCAATATTTTTCCTAGCCTAATAATTCTGATGGCAAACCTTTAAAAACTGCACTCATTTCGAATTGGAATTTCAAACATTTTCTATTACGGGAAACTCGGAGCACAATCAAAGTGCTTTACTATCCCTCGACCCTATATCGTTTATAACCCCTAATTGCAGTTACGCGCTTACCTACAGGTGCAATTATTTCAAGTGTTGTTAAACTCGTACGAGCCAGCCTACACGATGGGCTCTGCACAACGAAGTTTCAATTCACCTGGCACGCAACCATCAACGGCACCTAGTGTAACCTTGTTTAATCATATCGACCTACAATTTGCATAACTTTCTCAAGTTTTCTTTTAGCTCGTGCCCACGTTGATGGCGGGTTCAACACTATTTCGATTTTAATTCTATACAATTTTCTGCATGAATTCGACTTGAAAATCGGTTAGCAAAATTTCTTTTCATACGAAAAGTTAATTTAACAAAAAAACATAAACGAAAAGGAAAAGAAAATTTGAGGAAAGTAGAAGAAAAAAAATTTAATTTCGAAGTGTTAATTTCCCAGCAATAAAGATTTGCGGTTATAAAAAAAAGGGTTCAAAACCGCGAAATCAAGATTTTAAGTTCGGAATTTTGTAGACTATTTTAAATTTTGCATTCTGAGTTTCGAGTAATTTTAATTTTTATTTTAAAGATTTTTTTGCAATTTAGAATTCGGGATTTTTATTTAAGAGGTTTTGTCCTTTGATCAATTTTCAGTTTCAAATTTTGAGCTTAACCGTTTATTTTGGATTTTTGGTTTCGGAATTTTCAGTTTTCGGTTAAGGAGTAACAATTCTAATGACATATTCATATTCGGGATTACGAGATTGACTTTTTACGAAAATTTTTAGCTCGGCTTTTCAAGTTTAGGTTTATATGTTCCTTGGATTTGACGCATAGTAATGAAGACACAAATTTTTTGGCATTTTTCTTCAAAATTTTGTGGTTTTGGTTTTCGGAAATTCGAGATTTTTAGTGACTATTTGTTTTTCCGAGCGTTTTGGTTATTAGTCTCAGGAATTTATACTTCACGGTTTAAGACTCAGTTTGGTGTATTCACTCCATTTTCTGGGTTTTGAATGATACTACTCGTAAGTTTCAAAATTCTCAATTTTTTGAGATGGTTTTTGTAAATGAAAATTTCAAGTTTCGGGACTTCAAGCCCATGTTCCGGTGCATGGTAAACTAAAGATATTCGTATTTTCAGCTATGAACATTTTTTTCGAAATTTTGAGTATCGGGTTTTTTTAATTCCAGATTCTTAGGTTTAAATTTTCAGTCCAGTAATTTCAGTTCAAGTTCTCGTATTTCACGATTTTAAGCACAAGTCAGATGAAGTTCAATTATTTACTGTTTATCTTTTTGAAGTTGAAATTTTCGGATTTTGCATTTTGGGAGTTCAGATTTCTGGTATCTCTAGATATTAATTTTCCTTATTTTGAATTTCAGTATTTTCTGTTTGTAGATTTTTCTTTCGGGATTTTAATTTTTGAATTTTGAGATTTTTCATTTTAAGTATTTCCTGGCTTTGCATTTTTTTCATCATGCTCGTGAATTTTTCATAATCTTTGTTTCGCAATTTTGAGTTCAGAAGTGTAGCAACTTACTACCAAGGTTTTGTATTTCAAAAATTTTAATTTTATTATTTTAATAATAAAGTTTTTATTTTCAAACAGGGATTCGGATTTGGAATTTCGTGTCTCCTTAATCCACCTGCGTCCATTTCATTGATTTTACTTTATTATTTTAATAATATAGTATTGTTATCGATTTTTAAAAAAAAAAATTTGCTACCCTGAACATTTTTTTTCCACGTTACATCTCTATATATAAAAATGAATGTTTGTCTGTCTGTTTGTCTGTTTGTCCTGTATAGGCTCCTAAACCACTCATCCAATTGCGATGAAACTTTGGTGATTTGTTGAGGGTACGCCCTCGATGGTTTCTGCGTTAACAAAATTATTTAACAGTTGGTGGTTCGCGAGTTATTTCAACATTTGATTGTTTTTCATATGATTTAGCGGCGTTTTTGGTGTATTAGTTATGCCTATTCCTATTACTAAATGGTATAAGTGGATAGTGGATGGAAGATGGAATATGGAGGATGGAAGATGGAGGATGGTGGATAGAGAATGGAGGATGGATGATGGAGTTTGGGGGATGGTAGATGGAGGATGGTGGATAGAGGATGGTGGATGGAGGATGGGAGATGGTGGGTGAAGGATGGTGGATAGAGGATGGAGGATAGAAGATGGAGGATGGTGGATGGAGGATGGAGGATGGTGATTTGTTGAGGTCACGTCCGAGATTGTTTCTGCGTTAACAAAATCATTTAACAATTGGTGGTACGCGAGTTATTTCAACATTTGAGTGTTTTTCATATGATTTAGCGGCAGTTTATTCGTTTTCGGTGTATTAGTTATGCGTTTCTATTACTAAATGGTAAAGGACTATGGATGGTGGATAGAAGATAGTGGATGGAGGATGGAAGATGGAGGATGGTGGATGGTGGGTGGAGAATGGTGGATGGTGGATGGAGGATGGAGGATAGAGAATGGGGGATGGTAGATGGAGGATGGTGGATAGAGGATGGTGGATAGAGGATGGAGGATGGGGGATGGTGGATGATGGATAGAGGATGGATATTGGAAGATGGAGGATGGTGGATGGTGGATGGGGATGGTGGATGGTGGATGGTGGATGGAGAATGGTGGGTGGTGGATAGAGGATGAAGGATAGAGGACGGGGGTGGTAGATGGAGGATGGTGAATGGTGGATAGAGGATGGAGGATGGTGGATGGATGATGGTGGATAGAGGATGTAGAATGGAGGATGGTGGATTGGGGATGGAGGATAGTGGGTAGAGGTAGAGGTAGAGTAACGGGAGCAACGGAGCAACGGGAGAAATGGGAGTAACGGGAGAAAGGGTAGCAACAGGAGTAACAGGAGCATCGTGAGAAACAGGATCAACGGGAGAAATGGGAGAAACAGGAGCAATGGCTCAACGGGAGAAACAGGAGCAATGGATCAACGGGAGAAACGGGAGCAACGGGAATAGCAGGAGCGATGGAACAACGTGAGCGAAGCGAGCGTAGCCGCGGTACGCGGCTAGTAACTAATAAACACCAAAAAAGCAAAAAAAATGTCAGTCCGTCTGTCCGACGCCCGCCGTAATCGTTTGAGGGCTTATAGCTTCCAAACCTTGTGAACTATTAAATTGCAATTTTTTTCTGATTAGACTGGGTAGGACCCTTGAAGTTACCACTTTTTTAAGGGTGGGGGTGTGAGGAGAAAGGTGGGGGTAGCGTTTTAGACGAAAAATTTTGGTTTCTAGATCTCAGGAACTGCTTATGGTAGGAGGCTGAAATTTGGAATTTATATAGAGCTTTGATAGTGGACCCATTTTCAAAAAAATTGGGGTGTGATATGGTTGAAGGGGTGTGGGAGTGGGGGGAATAATAATGCGTCCGAAATACTAGAAAGCCGAGATCGAGACATTGTAAAATCCACATCTCCTAACCGTTTTACGAAATTAAAACTTAATGAACATTTGTAGTTATACTAGGAGAATAGATCAGCAACATATTTGAGTGGGTACAGTGGCGTATGGAGGTGGGAGGTGAAAAACTTTAGATTACGATATCCCAAGAACCAATAGCACTAGAGGAGGTTATAAAGGTTAACAAATAAAGTTTGCTGAAAGTAAAATTTTGTAAGGGGGCGGTGGAGCATGGAAGTGGAGGAGATGAGAATTTTTCTAAAAAATCACTTCTCATATCTCAAGAATAGTGTAAGATAGATGCTTACAATTTTTACCAGAATTAAGTCTAATAGACGGCTAGCAGAAAAATATGTTTTGGGGGTGTGGGTATAGAGGGTGAGGCTAGGGGATGGTGAAAAGGAAAAAGTTCCAATTTTTATATCTCGAGAACCTATAATGATATAAAGCTGAAACTTGGTATTTATTTAGAGCTATAGTAGTAACATGTTGAAAAAATATAATTTGTTATAGTGGTAGTATAGTTCATGGGTGGGGGATGTTTTTCCTAACTATAGAACGGCTTATACTAGAAAGTTGAAACTCGGTATGTATATGTAAATGAGCTAGAATAGTAATATTGATTAAAAAAATTTCAAATATTTATTGGCGTTCGGAAGGGGGCAAAAAAAATTATCAGTAAAAATGCATATATCTTCACGATTTTCGTCATATCTAATACGTCTTTCAAAATATTGAATTAATTTCTATTGTACTGATTCTTTATATCAATACCTAGAAAGGGTTTTCAGGATTTTTTGGAATTCGACCCCAAGGTGGTGTAAAGGGGTTATATACATTTTCACGAATTCTGGCGTATACCTCAGGTCTGATTAGATATCGAATAACTTTCCACTTCCACGGGCTTGTTTAATAATCACCCAAAACCCGTTTTCAAGTTTTTTCCTTTTTCAACCTCTAAGAGGGTATAAACGGGTTGAACACGTTTTTACGAATTTCGTCATATCTCTTAGGAGTGGTTTTCACTTCCTCGTGCTTTCTTTATATATATCTAAAAACTCATTTCAGGATTTTTTGATATTCAACCCCAAAGTGGGTGCAAGGGGGTTGGATTTGTTTTCACAAATTCCTTCATATTTCATAGTTCTAATGAGATATCGAATTCGATTTTATTTCCTCAGGCTTCCTACATAATAGTCAAAAAGTTGATTTCAGAATTTTAGATATTCAACTATAAGAGGACGTAATGCTTTCGACATATTTCTTAGGATTGATGAGATATTAGATTGGTTTTCACTTCTACAGACTTTTTATATAATCGCCTACAAATGCATTTCCCATTTCATGTAATGGCCCAAAACCAAATCCCAAAAAACCTCCTAATCACGTAACAACTGATATTATACTACGACTTAAACCTCGAGTATGACGTAATTATGTAATTCATATGTTATATGTGGCAGCGGCGTAAGTATTCTAGCGCGACCCCATTCTAACCGCTTCCCGAACTTTTTTTTAGGTTTTTAGTAACCTACACCACATCCCAGAATTAAACGCGTTCCGAACTTATACCCAGAAAATAATAAAGTCGGGCCCATACTGTGGGCAGATTTATATTTTTGGATGAATCAAAATATTTCAACCGTCTTCGGAATTCAGAATCCTTAGATGTTAAATTTCTCGGATTTTGTATTTTTGATTTGCAAAATTTTAATATTTCTTTTTTATTTCAGAAACTAAATGTAGGTTTTAGTTTTTCTAAATTGTACCCGAATTAAAGCTATCTTTTATTTTTTTCTATACTTAATATTTCAGAATTTAGTGTCTTAAGTTCTTTTCAAGATTTACATACATTTTTCATTTCAGAATTTTTTCGAAATTTATTTTGGTTTTCAATTTAACTTCTTTTTTGTAGATTTTTAACTCAAACAAACTCAAACAATATTTATTTATAATAATTCAATGTGCGTTAACAGATCAAACATGTTTTAGAAATTAGACTTTTCATCTTAACAAAGAGACAAAGACAATAGAAAATATATAATAATTTGCCAAGGAAAAGTACAGAGAAAAAACCTTGCCTGTTTAAACTTAAGCTACTTAAAACTAACTTAGAACTAAAGGATTACCTAGTAATTTACATGATTATCAGATAAGAATTATAATTGACAAATTGCAGTATGCAGTAGAAGAAACAAATACAATATAAGTCAAACTCTATAGGAACGATGCAACCAGCGGGTTACGTATATATCGGCATCTCTTTAAAAAGGAGTCATGTCTTTTATCGATCAGTGTTTTTATGTCATGCACGTTAGCTATTTTATGTAGGCGTTTAGTAGAAAAGTAAAAGGGTAAGTTCATGATTATTTTTAGGCATTTATTCTGGGTAATTTGCAACGTTTTTTGGTGTGTAGCGGAACTTTGACGCCAGATAGGAGCGCCATACGATATTATGGGTTGGATGACCTGCTTAAAAATCAGGAGTTTGTTATGCACCGAAAGCTTGGATTTCCGATTGATGAAGGGATAGAGAGCATGAATGCTTTTTGATACTTTGGAGCACGTCATTTCTACATGATCTTTGTAGATGAGCTTTTTGTCTAGGATCACGCCGAGGTAGTTTATAGAGTCACTCCATTCGATGGTTTGTCCAATAAAATTGATTGGGTGACTTGGAAGATTACTACGTTTCCTTTTTTTTGTAAAGAAAATTGCTTGTGTTTTTATTGGATTTATTTTGATTTTCCAACGATTGTAGTATTGGTATAGGCGATCGAGTTGATTTTCAAGCTCCCGTATGATAGTAATGGGGCTATTTGAGCGAGAATAGATGCAGGTATCATCTGCGAAAATAGCTGTTTCGTATTTGTCTCCGGTTGGGACGTCAGCAGTATATATATTGTATAAGGTGGGACTTAGGCATGAGCCTTGGGGAACACCAGCAGGAATTGGATATTTAGCGGATAATTGCGATTTGAGTTTGACAATAAATGACCTGTTGCTCAAAAATGATTGTATAATTTTAGTTATATATAGTGGGAAAGATAGCTTGATTAGTTTTGCTAGGAGGCCGTCGTGCCAGACAGAGTCGAATGCTTTTTCGATATCAAATACTATCATTCCTACTGATTCCTTTGAGTTCAGTGAAGTTTTAATGTCGCTAGTTACCTTTTAGAGTTGATGAGTGGTGGAGTGACCTGACCTAAAGCCGAACTGAAAATTGGGTAGTATATCATTGTGATCGAGGAACTCATTTATTCGGTGTAAAATAATTCGCTCGAAGATTTTGCTTAGGGTAGGTAAAAGACTTATGGGACGATAGTTTTTTGGACAGCTTGCATCCTTACCGGTTTTAGGAATGGGGAGTACATGAGCAAGTTTCCAAGCAATTGGAAAGTAGCCTAGTTTAAGGCAGCTATTGTAAATAAAACTCAATAGAATTAACGGTTTTTTGGGAAGTCGCTTTAGCAGTGAGTTAGGAAGACCATCGGCGCCTGGAGCTTTGTTGTTCGAGAGCGTTTTCAAGATTTTCAATATTTCGCGCGGCTTGCAGAGACAGCTGGCAGGTAAGTCGATAGATTCGGGGATGGTTAATACAGCGTTCCTCACAGAAAAGTTGTTGATGGGACTGCCCAAGTGTTCGGTGAGGCGATGGGCTGCTTGGAAATTCTTTGCTATTAACTCTGCCTTGTCTTTGTCATTGAATATGGCAGTACCGTTTTCGTCAATTAGTGGTGGTATGTATTTGTCACGCCTTTTAAAGATCCTGTTAAGATTCCATATTTTCTTCGAGCTTTTGTCGAGGGATGAGAGCATGTTATTCCAGTTTTTATTTCTGGTTTCGAATAAACTACCCTGAATATTTTTGTAGATTTTTGTTTCAATAATAGAAATTCAATTTTTTTTTTTTTTTTTAAATTTAAGATGCAATCCGCACGAATTAATGCTCGATTTTTTTTATTATTTTAGATTGTGAAATTTTATATTTGGGAACTTTGAATTTTTGGGTTTCTTGTCTTTGAGTTTAGAATTTTATTTTACTGAAAGGTAAGCAACGCGAATTGAAATTGTTTTATAGCGATTTTATTTTTTCCGATTTATGACTAAGAGCTTATAAATTTCGGTTTTTTAAATTTCGTAAGTTTGAGTATCGGGATTTCATTTTGCGGTGCATATTTCTTGTTCGGATTTTTGAGTTTACCATTTAAATGTTTGGCGTTTTAACCCAAACTTTCACTTATTTTCATAATATTTTGGGATTTTATATAAAAGTGTACTAATTCTAATTAATTGCGTACCTAACTTGATTTTTGAGGTCATGTCTTGATGGTCCAGAACTTGAAGTTTTGAAATTCAAAAATCAGAATATAACTTTCTAAATTTCCTTTTAGATTATCGAGTTTACTTTAACATTAACTTTTTAATTTAATTATAGATTTTGTGTTTGGTTTTTGTTACAGATTTTTTGTTCCATTTCGGGCAGCACAAATATGTCCCTGTGCATTTCGTGATTTGAGTTTTGGGATTTCCAGCAACGAGTTTTGAGGTTTCAGCAATTTGACTATCCAGATTTTATATCGCAGTATTTTATGTTCAACATTTTTGAAATGAAGATTTTAGTTTTCAGACATTTAGAACTGAAATTTTAACTTATTTTCAGGGATATTTAATACTGTTTGCGTATTTTAAGTTTCGTTATTTTAATGTTTGTGAGTTTCTACTGAGTGTTAAGTTTCGGTATTTTAAAAATTTTTTGGTTCTTTTTCGTCGTCAGAGGAGTTTCTGGTGCGAAACACCAACATGAAGGCCTGACTGGGAGCAATCCTGGCTACTGCCATTGAGGCCATGACAGTTGAAAAACCTTCCCTGGAGAAGCCAGTTTAAAACTGTGTTGGACTAGGTCCGAAAGATCTGTTCCGTCATCGGGTGGCACTGACTTATTAGAGGTTACATCAAGCGTACTATCATTGCCAAGAATTATAAATTTACTAAATTTGCCATTGCACTTTTAATTCTTAAGGTAGGTGGCACTGAACAGCATCTAATATTTCAACCAATTTGGTGGAATTTTTGGTTGTTCGCTAGGGTATTTTATTGTAATTCACACACTAAGTGCGCGACCTCGAATTCCGCCAAAATCAATTTTATTTTCAGTATTTTGTTTTACGGAATTTTTATTTTTTAACAATATGTTCGTGCTATTGAGTTCAGATTAGAATTTTGAATTTTGAAATTTTTTGTTTCGAGTTCTGAAGTTTTAAGATTAATTGACAGAATTTCGAAAATAATGATTTTTGGTTTTAATAATTTGAGTTCACTATAATTTGTATTTCGAAATTCTTTGTCTAGCTCGTGCGGACCTAGATTTTTTTTTGATCTATTTTGAATTTCAGAATTTTTGAGTTATTTTGTTCGGAATTTGGACTTCTAGATTTTGATTTTGGTCTTTTGAGTTCGGGATTTTGAATTCGGGAATTCGGGTCCGGGATTTTGATTTTTGAATTTTAGGTTCGCGGTTTTGAGTTCGTGATTTTAACCTTATTTTTCTGTAATTTTAAATTGAACTCAATCATATCCTGAAATCATTAAAATCATTTATCCAGAGCTTTCTCTATTCGTAGTTATTCCAACTGAACTTATCGAGTTCCATCCTGAAAGGGTCGATTAATTAAGTCAATGTACAGCGATAGAAAAAGCCTGAAAATAGGAAAACTTTCATTTAATAAACAGTTGCAACCTCGGACCATGTAACCGCCACAGAATCTTTTAATAGTTCAATTAACTGCTTGACAAGGAACTGTTTCTTGAACAATTTTCCTGTCCTTACCAACCCAGCAATTACGAGTTTTATTCTTCTTGTTGGGTTGTCGCTGTCATACAGAAGGAACGTATAGGGTATGGATGTATTTTATACCCTGTTATGTTCTCCTTAGTCCTGAAACTGTGTATTTCTTCAATTTCAGCTCCTTGGAGACGGAAGGCTCTAAGCTGCACAATACTCTCGACACAATGAAGTCGACAGTATTGTCGCATTAAGTTGAGAACAAGCAATTACGTTTCACACTTTCTAGGAAGCAAGGAAGGGGTTGATTTTTTTCTGCAATTATACGAGCACGAAATTGAGGGCAGAACGAGAAGTAGTTTTGCCATTATTCTTTAACAAAAGTACATTTCAAGGAATCTTAAAGAGAGGGCGCAGACTACAGATGAGGGTGCATTTATAAAAAATAATCGAATTGGAAGAGAATTTTCCAGCTGGTTGTATTCGCTACGACGACGTGAACGGTATGCAGAATTTTCGAAAGTACAATTGCGGGTGGTACAATAGCAAGCAGGAACGAGCACGTGAAGTAGGCTTCTCTAAACCGAGTTTAACTATGAAATCCAGCTGTCAATTTTGCCCGGCCGAAGTGTTCTCTTTGAAAATACAGGCCACGATGGCATGCTGGTCAGGTGAAAAGACCGTCTTTAATAAGGTGAAAAATGTGAAAATTGTGTTCGTTTTGTAGCTATAATGATCCGCATCTTAAGTACAAATCCGAGATTTTCTTCTAGATCGTTACGAGTACTTTTCAACGGATTCTTGAGTACGCAAAAAAATAAGTCTCTAAATTTAATGTATGCTAAACATATACGAAGTTTTCATCCTATAATGAAGGAACATAGCACTCGTGAGCAAAATTATGGAAAAAGCAATTAGTCTTTAACTGGTAAATTTTGTCATTTCTCGAAAACTCAAGAGCAATGCAATTACGTTTTAATGGAGTCGTTATGTCCATTAATCGAAAGACCACCCGAAAGAACACCCTCGCATCTTAGGCTCACTTACCCTCTGACAGTTGTGAAAGGTCCTCCTACATAATTCCATTTCCCACTAAGTCGAGAAAGAGGGATTTCAAGATGGGTGACTTTTGTTCGCAACTATTTCAAATGGTCCTTCATTAAACCTCGGATCTCATAGAGCTAAAGAAGCTTGATGCTAGTCCGTTCTGGGGATGTGGGCTGACAAAGAATCAACCGTACGTCCCATGCCGTCTTAACGAATAATTTCCAGAAAAAAAAAATTCTACTAAGGATCTAGATGAACTTGTATCAAGGTCCGCGGACAGAAAACCAACATTAGCTCGAATGCGATTTTCGCTGCTACTACAAGCGTCCTTATGATGTCAGTAGATCTCCTGGAACGCAGTTCATCTTCATCAAAGTTATAGCGACTATTACTGGTAATACTTGACTTCTAGCCCTCTGTAGTTTGCAGTCTGTAGTACACTATGATGGCGGACGTATCTACATAGCTAGCTGGTGATTCCTTGCGAAGGATTCATCCCACCATCATCATCATCATCATCATCAACATCGTGGAACATAGGAGAAGATTCAGTAAACATTCCGAATGTATATGCGAGGATGAAAGGAGCCTCAGAGCTATTTCGGGGCTGAAGAAGTGGAAAATACAAACCCAACCCAACGCAGGCAAATTGTGTTTATTTGTGCAAATATTAAACTTTTGACTTAAGTTTGTTGAAACCGCAAGAAGCAACTTTAAAGGGTGTAAGCATGCGGAAAAGTACTTTTCACAAAAGAAAATTAAACGAAGGGATTTTAATTTAGAAACTGAAGCGAAGACGAGAAAATCTTATTTCAGTTTTTTTTTAATTTCAATTGTAACTTGGAGTTGATTTTATTGCCTTCAGTACGTACATAGTAGGAGTATGGGATACTAGATTAAAATTATTTTGTTCACGGATTTAGTCGTAGTATTCCTAAAGAGGAGTACGTTACTATCGATTATTGCTAAAGGTTCCTTCTAATTTTCAAATGTTTATCCAGCTAACCATTCCCACTACAAGCCAAAGTCCTCTGGGATTTCAAAATTAGTTCCCAAAGAAACTTGAATTTGCACCTAAAACGAGCTGACAATTTGTTCAGTGTAAACTCAACAGTTTGAAATATTTGTTGAGGACTCATCGTAAGTGGACCCATTCGGAGTCTAACAGACACATGGCTGAATGCTACTAAGTATAGCAATATTTACCAACATCCTTGATAGTCATTCATTTTTTCAGTTTTTAATAGAAAAATTTTCGAAAATAAGAAAATACGGTTAATATATTGTAAATGAAAAAGTGTATCGAGCGGTAATTAAACTTCTCATGAAGAAGCATTACTTTTCCAAATTAACCATCGCCATTACAACTAGGGACCCCGAAAAAACGCTAAAATGGGATTGGAGAAAAGATTTGGAATTTAATTTTATGGAACTTTTTTTTTTGAATTTTTTTTCCAAGATTTCGAATTTTAAATAAATTTTAAATCTCAAATTTTTGAGCTTAATAACTTTGAGCTTTTGGGATTTCCTGACTGGTTTTAAGGAACAGCTTATGCAAAAAAGATACATGTAATTAGAAGGACTCGAAAAATATTTAAAAAAAAAAATCTAATTTATATTATCGTACAAAGCAGTGTTTGGGTTTATTTCTTAAAATTTTTTTTTATTATAATACGATGATGTTTTGGATAATATTTAAATTTCAGATGTTTTCACCTATGTGTTATATAACTGCGTAATATTTTGTACATATCGTCTACTGTTCAGAAATACACCGCATATCAGCATAAAACACATTCCGAACTTATAGTCAAAAAATAATAAAGTTGCGCACAGACTCTTCGGGGTTGAATATTGCAAAATCCTGAAATCGATTTTTAGATCATTCTGTATAAAGACTATAACGACTCGAATTTCCGGGGTAAGCCTAGTACTAACTAGAAGCGAAACGAAATTTCCCATACAAATTTTCCGTTCCAGCGAAAATTGTTAGTGAATTTTGTATGTGATTTGGCAGAAAATTTCGTTTTCGCTTCTAGTTAGTACTAGGCTGTAGGCTCAACGGGTGCCGGGATCCGTTACAAAATATTTATTTCATTGACTGACTTCACTTTATTACTCTAATTGATGACATATATTTTGCTATTTGATTTTCTTTGGATTTTTTCCTTGTTCGCCTCCGTGCGTCTGCTTTACTCGCCTTGACTTGCTCCTGATCGCCGCCTCTGCTCAACGTGATTCGATTGTAATCCTGCGCGTACGATTCCACTGGCCTTGCCCTGATCTTTCTGTGCTCTGCTCTCTCCCTGTCTTGATCTCTCTGCTCTCCCTGTCTTCGTCCTTCCCTGTCTTCGTCTCCGCGTGTGGCCCTTGCTTTGTTTTCCCTGTCTTCGTCCTACCCTGTCTTCGTCCTTCCCTGTCTTCGTCTCTCATCTCGGCTGCGCTGTGTCTGCTTGTCGTGGTTTTGGCGAAGTTCATCGTGGTTTGTCGTGGCTTGTCGTAGCTGGTTTCAGCTCGACTCCTGGCACGACTCTGCTTGCCTTAACTTGACCCTGTTCTTGAGATCGTCATCTCGTCTTCGCTCGCATGATCCGCTCGTCTTGGCTCGCTTGTCGCTGCTTTGTGCTCTGCTTGTGGTGGCTTGCCGTGCTCATCGCTGCTTCGCTCTGCGCGTCGCGGCCTGGCTTCGCTGCTCTCGTCTTGGCTTCGCTGCTCTAGTCTTGGCTTCACTGCGTTCATCTTGGCTTCGCTGCTATCGTCTTGGCTTCGCTGCTCTCGTCTTGGCTTCGCTGCGTTCGTCCTAGCTTTGCTGCGTTCGTCTTGGCTTCGCTGCTGTCGTCTTGGCTTTGCTGCTCTCATCTTGGACTTGACTGCTCTCATCTTGGCTTCGCTGCGTTCGTCCTCGCTTCGCTGCTATCGTCTAGGCTTCGCTGCTCTCGTCTTGGACTTTACTGCTCTCGTCTTGGCTTCGCTGTCTTCATCTTGGCTTCGCTGCTGTCTTCTTCGCTTCGCTGCTCTCGTCTTGGCTTCGCTGCGTTCATCCTGGCTTCGCTGCTATCGTCTTGCGCTTCGGCTTGGACTAGACCTAAATGACCCCAGACTTTCAAAGAGGAAGTGCAACTTCTCTAGCCTTATCCTGTCTGAGGATCACTTAGGACGACTGTCCACTCGGCTTTAAGTGTTGCTAGAAGAGGAAGTGTAAGTTCGCTAGCCTTCTTTGCAGACTCGCCGCTGCCGACCGAGGTGCTTTTCTGGTCGATTCGTGATAAACATTTACCATCCATGAATTATTTTGTATTGAAGAATATTTGACTTCGTATAATTCGCGATAGGTGTCTGGACCTCCCGGTATATAGTCCCACTGGATTATTGTATACTTGTTGGTGGGTTTATCCGCTACTCCGTGTCACCTGGGACGCTGGTATGACCCGCCGATATTTTCCAGGCCTATTCTGAATTCCTGTGACGTTGTTTCAGCCTCTATTGTTTTGTTTTTTAGGTTTCTTTATGTTATATGTTAATTCATGTTGTTATATCTTTCATTTGTCTTAGCTCTTGACTTTTTGGCAATTCAATTCACTGTTACTTGTTTTAATTCAATGTTTGTGTGTGGAAATTTTCGTCCTCACAAGATCATAGAATTAAAAGCCAATTCGATCTCATCAAACCTTAAAGATTTTTCGGAATTCTAAAATTTATTTGATAACTCTACATCCTTACAAAAAATTCGTGAAAATATGAAGAAACCCCATCCTTTACGATTTTCGAGAAACAAAGATCATAATTTTAACCCCTCCCACTATCACCCCCCGCACCTTCTTCCTCAATTTTTTGTAGACGTCTTTTAGTCACCCTGTAAATTTGTGAAGGCTGTATTTGTTACTGTTCTTGAGATATGAAAATATTTTTTTTTTTAAATTCCTTACCTCAAACGTCCGCGCTCCACCTTCCCCTCAAAATTTTACATTAAACAGACTAAACTTTTCCGGAATTTTTTGATATTCAACCTCCAACGGGTCGAAAAGGGGTCGAATAGCTTTTAACAAATTTGACCACATCTTTTAGGTCTGATGAGATATTGAATTAGGATTTTCTTCTACGGGCTTTTTATAGAAATGAAAAAATAGGATTTTTCGAATTTCAACCCCCTTGGTTGAGGTTGAATACTTTATGTGATTTTGATATTCAAATAATTTTTACTTGCAAGTAATTTTTGAACTGCAGTTTCACCATCATTTGCACAGTTCTTTTGAGCAGTTTGTTATCCAGCTCTTAGCGTTTCAAAAATTCCAAACAATCAAGGGAAATATTAGGCTCCTTGTTTGGAATGGCTTCATTCTTTCATAGTATGCAAAATGATGCAGGTCTTCTCGTATGTTTATTTGCTCACGTTTAGAGTATAATTAAGATATTCCCTTGTGTATTTTCTTTCTGATGTTCATGTTTGATTGGATCGAGAAAGGTTTATCCCCAAACAATTTGAAGTACTCTATCGTTGCATAAGTTTAGCATAAATCAGTTCACTGATGAATAAATGAATAAGTCCACGGAACTCGACATTGCAGCTATTGAATCGTTTCTAGACTACAGTAAAATTGCCCCTACAATACTACTAAATATATAAATAAATTAAAAAAAAAATCTAAATATAATTCAATGAATCCTTTTATAAAAAACGCAGAAATGAATGATTCACATACATAGGTATATGAATAGAAAAAAATCTGCCCGAGAGGGTATTTAAATTTGCTAAGGGTTTACAAGCGGAATCTAAACGTGTGCAAATAACCCAACTCTGGTTCTGTCAAAGTCCGTTTAATTAATTAGGTATCCAGCTCTTTTTCAGTGATAAATGAGCTCATGCCCGCATATTTTAAATTCTATGAAAATAATTTAGCACTCGAAGTTATCACCGCCAGAGGTTATAAAAGTACCCCAGGAAGGTATAGCATTTTTCCCCATTTTTTTCTTTTTTTTTTAAATTTACCTTGTAGTTTCATGATATATCTTACATTCCTGCTTATGTAGGTCGGTATGTTAATGTGATAACAAGCGATCTCTAGTACAGTATTTTACAGGGAAAATATTCTTCTACTCTAACTAAATCACATACAACATTTATTAGTGCTGTTGAGCATAGATACAACACCCACTGTGTAGTATACATGAAAAGGGGAGCGCTCTAAAAAATGGTTACCAGAACAACACTAATTAAACACCCCAGTGATGGATATCGTTGTACATTGCAGAGCGAGCTAAAAGGATCTATCAACTGAAGCTAGAGTTTTCAGTCCCACGATGCGGAAAATTAATATAATAATATTTCGTACTTGTTGTGTACCTTATTCCGGAACATACGTGAAAGACCAGAGAACTAGTAAATTCTGCACTCAAAATTAGTTTGGGTGTTTCATGCGAGACCATCTTAGTTTGGCGATTGCAAATTTCCACCAAGTCCGCATGAAAATCCTCAAGAAAAAAAAATTGTTTGTCATATTTACAACTTAAAAATTTATATACATGTTTTTTTTTGAATAAAATAAAAAATGTTTAGTTTTAGTTTTAATTTTAAGAAGGGGCGAAGTGCTAAGCCACCGCGTACACTAGACACCAAAATAGGGCCATAGCGATCGCTTTGGAGCTTTGTAGGTCACTAAACATCCCCGAAACCAGATCCCTAAAGAACTTGACCAGCTTGTCATGCCCTATCGACCTTAGATCCTCCAAATTGTCAAAGGAAAGACTGCCTAACAACCTCAGTTAATAATAATAATAATCAATGGCACAACAGCCCAAATTGGGCCTAGGCCTGGAAGTAATGCTAGAGTTACTTCATTACTAGACCAACGAAACACTAGGAGGTGAAGTCGTCACCTACACGCTCGAACGTAATTATTACCCCACCAACCTCAGTTGCCTACTTTCTATCGCCAGCCATTCACACGAAATGTGGGTAAAAAATGTTTAAGTTTACTCTCCTGCTGATTTTGTCAGCTGTCGTAAAAGTAGTCAATCTAAGCCAAGACACCAACCAAAATTTTATTGCGACAGTCATTTCATTTGTATGACTTTATAAACTGTTATAACCGGACATTGCCAAAACTGGCTAGTGAACCAGGCTATGTTTCAGCTTTTCAGCACTCCCAATTCCAGAAATTCAGACAGACACACATGGGCGCCCATACAACATTACGTAGGGACGGGCAGAACTATGGCTTATAACAGGAGTTTGAAATTTCTGGAGCTACATTTTGTGACAAATAGAATGAATGTGGATTTCACTCAGTTAAGAATCATTGAACCTTTTCTGCCACACTAAAACAATATCAGCGCACCGGGAGTTAGGGGAAAATACAGAGAAGTTGAAATTATACTTAGAATCGGTTATTAAGTAAAATCGCCCAACTTCTTCGGGTACATCGCATACAAAATTCCTCAAAAGAAGTGATGACAGTTATATTCTGGAATTTAAAAATTTCGGACGATATAACTTTTTTTAATTAAATATTGCAGGACAATGTTGCGGTACTCTTTCAATTAGTTACCATACAAAAGTTCTTAATAAAAATTGTTCTTATTATTGGGCATAGAAGCTTTTTTTGTGATTAAGTTAAGACAACATTCTCGGAGAGTAGTAGTTATACTTATTTTGAAAGCATCAAAACTGGAAAACAGAGTGAAATGAAGATACTGTTTTAGGCTGCCATACAAAAGTCTTTAAAAAAATTAATGCTTTCTGGTGAGTCAACTTGAAGACTTGGAATTAGTTGTAACCGTGTTCAGGCTATTGCAAATGCTAAGAAAAAGAGGGGTTAGTATGGTAAATTTATCGCTTTAGCTCAAAAACTTTCGAAGTTATTTACCTTTAATTTGAACTATTTCGGAATTGAGCAATTCTCTTTTTTAATAAAGTGCAACCAAAATGTGATAATCGCGGTTTAACAAAACGTTATGTACTAATGTTACTAATATCTTTCTGATCCTGCTACTGTAATCAACTTACCTTAAAATTTTGCATATTTGAAAGCACCCTCTTTCCGAAAGTCGAAAGGATGTTTAAAAAACATACTGCAGTCACGATCGGCTGCAAGCCAATCGTATAATACTCTAGATGAATACTGAACTCCGATTTATATTGTAGTTGGGGATAAAGTAGAATTACGTGTGTGCATGTTGTATGTCCTTTATTAAGGACTGCCATTAGATTGCTACTCAAAACTAAAAGACAATATTCAGTGTTTAATTTCATATTTTAAACTGGGTAAGTCATCGAAAAAAAATGTCCTTTTTAAAGGACTTTCACATGGGAGGTGTAGGAAGGACTCATTCGATTTCTTATATATTTATCCTTTTCCTAGGAACCATTCAAAAATTCATGTGTACAAAATTTCAAATTCGTAGCTTGAAGCGTTCAAAAGTTATCGGAAAATATTGTTGAACACGTGTTTTAAGGATATTTTGTATGGCAGCTACCAGAAGGAGTAAAAGGATTTGACTGATTAGTAAACTCAAACTTCCTTATCACTCAAAAATAACTTGTACAAAATTCCGAATTCGTACTTAAAAGATTACTTGAGTTATTGTGAGTTTCGTAAATTAAGTAAATACATTTTGACAGGATATTTGTATGGCAGCTACACGAAGGACTAACAGGATTTCCTTCATAATTATATATTTAGCTCCAACTATTAGAAAAATAACACATACAAAATTTCAATGTCGTAGCTTGAACCCTTCTGAAGTTATCGACCAATATTCTTGAAGACGTGTTTTAAGGACATTTTGTATGGCAGCTACCAGAAGGAGTAAAAGGATTTCGCTGATTAGTAAACTTCGACTTTGTTTTTACTCAAAACTAACTTCTACACAATTCCAAATTCGTAGCTAAAAGATTACTTGAGTTATAGTGAGTTTCGTAAATTAAGTGAATACATTTTAACAGGATATTTGTATGGCAGCTACACGAAGGACTAACAGGATTTCCTTCTTAATCATATATTTAGCTCCAACTATTGGAAAAATGACACATACAAAATTTCAATGTCGTAGCTTAAACCCTTCTAAAGTTATCGACCAATATTCTTGAACACGTGTTTTAAGGACATTTTATATGGCAGCTACCAGAAGGAGTAAAAGGATTTCACTGATTAGTAAACTCCGACTTCCTTTTCACTCAAAACTAAGTTGTAAAAAATTTCGAATTCGTAGCTAAAAGATTACTTGAGCTATTGCGAGTTTTGTAAATTAAGTGAATACATTTTGGCAGGATATTTGTATGGCAGCTACACGAAGGACTAACAGGATTTTCTTTATAATCATATATTTAGCTCCAACTATTGGAAAAATAATACATACAAAATTTCAAAGACGTAGCTTAAACCCTTCTAAAGTTATCGACCAATATTCATGAACACGTGTTTTAAGGACATTTTGTATGGCAGCTACCCGAAGGAGTAGGACGATTTTGCCCGTTAACGAACTTAGCCTTACAAATTCAACCAAACATCCAGATTCAAAATTTGAAGATCCTACGTGAAGGCGTTCTTGAGTTATCGTGTTCACGGACAGACGGACGGACGGACGGACGGACGGACGGACGGACGGACGGACGGACGGACGGACGGACGGACGGACGGACGGACGGACGGACGGACGGACGGACGGACGGACGGACGGACGTCAGGCGGATTTGAGGTTTTTGGCCACAAATAAACAAAAAATAATATATAACTTTTTTTCGTCCGAGGCTTGGTTCTATGCGTTACAAACTTTTGGGCTGGATTAAACTTATAATACTCTATATGATTTCATCTAGAGTATAAAAACCATATGAGCAGATGAATACTTTATATCAGGTAACCATTAAGACCTTTGGGTTTTCCGGTATTTTTCATGAGTCATACCAAACTTCTACGAAGAAAAAATTCTGAGTGTGAAATTCAATTACGTCTTCCAATAAAATAATGTCCTTATCTTATTAATCTTAATTTCATTAGTCTACTTAAATTTGAATTACAATCCAATTTTTATGCAGTAGGGGAGAGTGGGACAAAGTGGGCTACCAGAGTAAAATGGGCCCCTTAAAAATTTCTAGTTTGCAATAGCACCATCTCTTAGCAAAATGAATTATACGATAAATATTCATAAATTGGCCACAATGCACTATAAACGAAATCAACTTTAAATACAGTTCCTTGAAATTTTCTCATATTATGATTTTGGTTCCGTTTGATGTAAATATCAGTGTTTAATAATTTCATTAAAAAGAGTTGTTAGCGAGTGAAAATTGTTTGGAACAGTATCCTTGAGATCGGCGTACGGATTGTGAAACTTGAAAAGTAAGCTTTGATGATTATTAAAAAAATTTAGAAATTTTAGCAGATGTTTACTGTTTAGCGTTCATTCGGGGCAAAGTGATCCACGGGCACACTTTACCCCATATCTTTTTTGGCAATTAAAAATAATTACTTTAGTGTGGCTAGAACATACAATAGAAAATTAATGCAACAATCGTAGACTGAAGTTGCGATGAAAAATGCAATAGCTTCTGTTGCTGAAAAAGCTGGACCTAAAGAAAGCTAGTAAATATTTTGGTGTTCACAGGGCTACTCTTCAAAGCAGTGTACGCTCTCAACACACTTAATTTCGTTTGAATTTATTAAAATCATATTGTTTGTCTTAATTGATCCAATTGATCATATTCTTTCGCTCCAGTTTTGGGTGAAATTACTATTCCCCTTGGAAGGGCTCTCTTTACCCAAGTAGTGGGGCAAAGTGGGCACTTTGAAGTATGTATAGAAAGGAGTAGATATCTTTTTTATCAGCAGCAATAATTAAACTTCAAGAATATATGTTTAAGCTAGCATCCTAAGCTATCGATTTTGCGAGAAAAGGAGTTTATAATTATTACCCATTTTACAGAATGTCGGTACAAACCTTAGGGGGCTTACTTTGCTCCACTTTTCTATAAATTTGAGTTGACCTATTTTTGCTCAAAATTACCGCAGAGACTCGAAAAAAACGGGCTTAGGCACAATTTTTAAAGATGGCATTATTTTTGAAAGACGGCACAGCAGCGGATGCTATTAACGGATACTATTAACTGGGCATTTAGCAACTTATGTATATTTTTGCAATATTTTAACCAACATTTATTTGAAATTACATCAACAGCTTAAGTGTACGCTAGCACACCACACTGTCTAAGATTTAGGGCCGTATTATTCACCTCGGGTTATTTTCGCCTTAACCAGCTGTTAACTTATCCGGGATATTAACTTTAATCACTGGTTAATTTCTCTGGGTATGAAATTGTATTATTCACCTCAGGTTGGCGATTTAATAGGTCGGGTTATCTAAATGGCTGGTTTTCCTAAAAACAACAAACAATGTGTCTGAAACGCTTGAAAACTTAGGTCGAGACATTCTAAAATCGAAATCTCCTGAACGGTTAATGTCACAAAGTTGAAACTTGATACTTGCTTGTAGACTGGGAACTGGGCGAATAGGTCGAAAATAAATTTTTGAGAGTGGTCAGTGGCGTAGGTGGGTGGTAAAAAACCTTGCATTGCTATGTCTCACGAACCAATTAAACCAGAAAAATGAATGGCTTATGTTTAAAGATGGACAATAGGAGTTTACTGAATATATTTTTTTAGAGAGGCGATGGATCATATTCACTTCTCATATCTTGAGAACTGTTTTACAATTAATACGGGAGTTGGACCTGGAACACCCCTAGCAGAAAACTATAGGGAGCGGGTGTAAGGAGTAAGGGGTAAGGGTGGAGAACGGAAAATAATTCTGTTGGCTTTGTAAATTGGAATCGGCAGAAACAGTCTTTCTCGTCAGATATGTCGATGTCGATTCCTTGTGCCATTTTGTATTGGCGAAGCTCTAGTCGTCTTCTTCGTCAGAATCTCTCCAATTATCCCACAAATGTGATCTTGTCATAGCTTCAATCGTGAATAATACAAAATTTGTCAAATCGCCGGTTAAATCCCTGAGTATCGTAGAAAACTTGAACTTTTCCAGCGGTTAAATTTTTCCCTGGGTAACTTTAATCACTGGTTATAAAACCAGCGAATTACCGGTTAACAACGATAACCGGAGGTGAATAATACCAAATCTCTGGTAAAACTGGAATTAACCAGAGGTTATTAATAACCCGAAGTGAATAATACGGCTCTTATTGGAGAAAAAAATTGTTGGTTTTTTATTTTTCTCTAGACAGTCGACGTTTGCTTCGATTTGAATTTATCTATGTTAGTTAAAAACGTGATCATTAATCAAACAGTCAAACAGTTAATTGAGTTGGCTTGATATCAAGAGTCCGCGATGGTCAAAAAATTGTAATTAGTGTTGCCGGTGTAAAATTTAAATTTAAGAAAATGTGGCATGAACGCAGAATAGAAGATTCGAACTTTATTTATCTACCTATAACTTTACAGTATACATATATAAACAGTGGAGGCTAGAGAGATAGAGAGATTTTGAATTGGGGTTGGTTTGGTTGCCTCTGTTACTGAAGCCTCAATTCGGCCTATTGTAACGTCTCCCCGGCGTAGCTATGATTCCTCTTCGATCCCTGTGCTTTTAATGAAGCTTAGTATTTTTCGAAAAGGAATAGTCAGGAATACCGATGGTTCCAGGATTCCCTGAACGAAGTGACGAAATCTTTTGTAAGCAAGTCCCGCTCATTCACAGAGAATGTGCTCTGGTGTTTCGTCTCCATCATCGCAAATTTTGCATATTTTGCTCTCAGATAGACTAATCCTATGGAGATGCTTCCTCATGTAACAATATGACCAGTTAGAGCTATCACTAGGGTTCGGGTCTAATGTCTGCTTGATTTCAGAAAATCAGACGTTCTTTTCTCCGCATGTTTCGGTATAAATATTTTTGAGTGTCTGCTGCCCGGTGTCAAGTCCCAGTTAATTGCATTTTGCGATTTTTGCCACATTCGGATGTTCATTTTGGCTGCGCTTAACGGTGCCCCACAGAATGGATGTGGTCGCGTGAAGTTAACTTCTGAACCTTTTCTAGCCATTGAGTCGGCCATTTCGTTACCTTCGTAGCCGCTGTGTCCCGGAATCCAAATGAGGTTAACTCTGTTCTGGTTTCCGAGTTCAATCAGGCACTGCAGGCAATCACAAACAAGTTTTGAGCAGATTTAAACTGACTGCAGAGCCGATAGAGGGGTCGGCGCTCGAAGTGTTACCAATTAAAAATGCTGTAATTTTGTCAATTTTTATGATTTTTATTTAAAAACTTCAGTATATCGTAAAAACATTTCAAATTTTAAGAAAAATATCTTATTGTTTGATGTAGCCACCTTTAGCGCGGATAATAGCATCCTGATGGCATTTTGTCCTATTCTCGGCGAAGAGCAATCTTTAAGGCGTTGACCGTCTCATATTTTTTAGTTGATACTTTAGCCTCCAGAATGGGCCATATGGAAAAAGCCATTGGGTTTAAGTCCGGGGAATATGGTGACCACTGCTATGAAGAAATGAAGCTGGGAACTTTTTCTGTAAAAAACGTTGGGTTTTACGGGCTTTATGGGATGGTGCCGAGTCTTGTTGAAACGTCCAATGGTTTATACCATTTTGTTTACGTGTCCAAGGTAACAAAGCTCGTTTAAAATCTTTTCACGGTAGATTTGTTGATTTACCTTTACGCCCTGTTCAATAAAAACGAGTGGTGAGCGTCCTGTGGCAGTTACTGCGGCCCAAACCATCACTGATGCAGGCGCTTGTTTTCGCAGAGCAATTCGCTGATCTAAGTTGTCTTGTGATTTGCACTCTAACCATACACGATCGTTTTATTTGTTTACACATTATTGCGGAACCGTTAAAATTTTTTCATCAGAAAAGACCAAATTTTCAAGCTCGCCACTAACGTGGAAGTCCGCCATAGCCGGTCGCAAGCCCAGGTTGAGATAAGAAGGAGTGAGTGAACACATCCTGAATGCCCAGTAACACCAGTGCGTCTCAGGAAGTAGGTCTGAAACCGGTGTAGTTGGACTCGTAGCATAGCTGTGAGAACTCCAACACACCATAACCGGCTGAAAGTTGTTCACATGTCTATGTACTATAGACCTGGCCCTCCTGGTTGGGGGTTGGGCGATGGGCTAACAACTCATCCCCGGAAAAAAACCTATTGTTCCGAAAGCAGGCTGCAGGCCCTGGCCCGATTTGGGCTGTCGCGCCATTGATGATGATGACTAACGTGCAAGTGTTTTAACACCTTTGCTCTTGCTAGGCGAACTGCCTTTTGTGCAGGTGTTAAATCTTGCACTTTTTGTATTTTGTAGGGCTTTAATCGTAGTTATTTTTTTAATATGCGCCCCATGCTACGAGCAGACACATTGAAATTTTTCGCCAATTGAACTGCGCTTTGTCGTTGATTACGTTGAATTCTGGCCTTCACCTTTCGAACCATTTCTGGCGATGTTGCTGTTTTTGGATGTCCACCTCCATGGCGTTTTTTGATGCTACCAGTATCATTGTAAAGTGTAATGGTCCGTTACACAAACATTTTGTTCACACGTAAATGTCGTAGCTCATTAACAATGGCTGGTTACGATTTTCCAGCCAAATACAAAGCAATAACACTGTTGCGTTTGAATTCCATTTCGATAACTTTTTTAACTAAGACGTAAAACGATATGCTTCCGTAGGCTTGTAAACAACATAACAGACTGACACTTGTCAAAAAATGAGCGCGCTGTCATTAGCCGTTTGGTTGCTACAGTAGCGTGAAGTTGGTAACACTTCGAGCGCCGACCCCTGTATGCGTGGGTTTTTGTATTCCCTCTCTGATAATTTCTCTAATGCAGAGTTCAGTAGCATGAGACTCCGCCTGGAAGACAGTGGACGGAAGCTAAGATGGATGGATGGATGGACCTACAGTAGAACATACAGTACATTTGGGCGAACTCCATAAACTACCTACCCCTTGATCTGTTTTGGATCCGTATGTGTACCAGATTGAGGATCCCGGTTTTTGAGTGGGTTTGTTTGTGGCCCAATTCTCCCTCTCAGGAAGACCAACTTTGAATGGTCTTCTGAAATAAAATTTCGGTACGCTAGCATGGGGTCCTTGTTGAATTCCGCGGAAAGAGTTGGGTGAGCTATTTGGCGCTTTAACTCGTCCTCCTAGCAGACTAAAACGTAATTGATTAAAGTTGGAGGTTGTTTTCCTGGAAATTAGCGATCCCCTAGTTGAAACCAATGCCATTTATTATAAGGTTCGCTATGCTTGAATTATTTTTCTTTTATTATTAGAACTCATCCGAGTGTTGTTGATTAATTGGCTGTACCTCATATTTCACGCACAAACACTTATAAAATCCAATCAGCAAAAACACTTCTTATCCTCCTGCAAATCCATAGAAAAAATACCACTTAATGGAAATGCTGAAATTTTAGCACAGCTCTACCCCAAAGCCACATCCAATATAAACCCCTTTTCAATATATTAACGAGGTACGGATAATATCCGGATAATGTGGAAATTGAAGTAGTCTGTCGAAACACTCTTTAGTGCCGTCGTTGCCATTAACACGCACATTCACCCACACGTGTGAGAATGGCAATGTTTGTCCTGGATATTTGTACAGGAATTGTATCTACATACAGAGATATTTTTGAATATATACTTTACCGTAGCGTCCGCGTTTAATTATTAAACGAATTAGTAATGGCAGTGAAGTTCATAACAGTTAGCATTGCCAGTACCAGGCGGCTCGTAATCCCACTTCACAGGGCCCAATTATCCCTAATTGCAGTCAACTTCAGAGTATGGAACACGAAGTAATTAAAAGCGAAATCTTGTCCAAAGGGAATGAATATTTAAAAATGTTTCATTAAGAAACATGTCGGCACAAATAGCAAGTTTTCGAGCACTGGCAATGAATACCTCCCGAACAGCGTTACCATACCGGTAGGTATTCTCAGTTTGTCGTTACTCTCCCTCGGGGCTCTCGGGGGTGGAATGCTAGTGTATCCGGTCGTGGCGGGACATGGGTAGAAAGGTTGTGAAAGATGACGAGTATGAAGCCAAGAGCCAACAACAAGAACCAACAACGTAGAAGTAACCTACGTATGAAATGGTAGGGCGAACCTGACACTAGTCGAGAGTTTCCTATCGGAACATAGAGGGCGGATCGACCCAAAGCAACTAAACCAGAGAGACGGAAAACTTTATCCTCGAAAGAGCACATTAAATGATGTTATTAAAAATTCAGCAGAGGTGTTATTCACTCTCAAGTTAATTTGCATCAAAAAGTCATTTTCATCACATCAAAAGCTTTTTGAAGCCTGACAAATCTACTGTACGCCCTGTCACTATAAAAATATCATCGACACCACCTTGCCCGGGATTCCTGTCGAGGTTTGGTTGGTAGCAACGCAGATCGAATACAGCTTGTGGGGGAGTAGTGGGACGCCCCCCCCCCTCCCCCGATATTCGAGTCCTTACAACTTTTGATACCGGGCTGTGCTTCCACCGCACACAACTTAACGCCCGGTGTGGCCTAGTCGAGCCGAACAACAACGTCGAACCGGCAGGGTGAGTGAGGGTGAAACGAATCCATCTGTTAACGTCAAGTATTATATATGCTACATCTGTATGGTAAAGAGTTTGAAGCCTTTGCCATATAGGAGAAAAAGTTTTAAACTGAAGACTGGTTTTTCTTTTTTGCAAAATATTTTCCTTTTTTTTTTCCTTTCCCTGGCCAGCTTTAATATATTCGTGAATTCTTTTGGTTTAATATCAGGCGTGATGGTCGGATGTTTTCCATTCGAATCATTTGCATAAATGGATGGTGAAATATTTGCTGGGTTTTGGTTTCAAGCGCTTTGTTTAGATTCTTGAGGCAAAAAAAAAAAAATCACGAACTGATTTTGAATAAGGATATTGAACATATAAAAAAAAATCAGTGGCAGATGGCTTCTGGAAAAAAAAAATTGAGATGGTTCCTCGTCATTTGGCGATTTCGGGAATTTGTTCACAATTGATAACTTTTTGGCTGTGTTAAAGCGTTTCTGGAATCGCTGCAATAAGGACAATTGATGGAAAAGAACTGATCTGCGTACAAACTACCCTACTAGCAAAGTACCTTCCATAAGGCCTTACCGAAGCTATTTCCCTGCCTCGTAGCCTCGGTAAGGCCTTATGGGAGGCAGTTTGTTACTAGGGCAGACTAAGAAGTGTGATAATTTTGTCCATAACTGACCCAAAACTCTTTAAAAAACATACTGCAGTTACGATCGGCTGCAAGC
Organism: Beris morrisii; assembly: GCA_951812415.1. Taxonomy (NCBI): domain Eukaryota; kingdom Metazoa; phylum Arthropoda; class Insecta; order Diptera; family Stratiomyidae; genus Beris; species Beris morrisii. The sequence continues at coordinate 130,143,264 of OX638312.1, forward strand.
TAATCGTATAATACTCTAGATGAATACTGAACTCCGATTTATATTCTAGTTGGGGACAAAGTAGAATTACGTCTGTACATGGTGTATGTCCTTTCTTAAGGACTCCCATTAGATTGCTACTCAAAACTGAAAGACAATATTCAGTGTTTAATTTCATATCTTGAACTCGGTAAGTCATTGAAAAAAAATGTCCTTTTTGAAGGATTTTTACATGGGAGGTGCAGAAAGGACTCACTCGATTTCTTACATATTTATCCTTTTACTTGGAACCATTTAAAAATGAACGTGTACAAAATTTGAAATTCGTAGCTTGAAGCGTTCAAAAGTTATCGAAAAATATTGTTGAACACGTGTCTTAAGGACATTTTGTATGGCAGCTACCAGAAGGAGTAAAAGGATTTCGCTGATTAGTAAACTCGAACTTCGTTTTTACTCAAAACTAATTTGTACAAAATTTGCAATTCATAGCTAAAAGATTACTTGAGTTATAGTGAGTTCCATAAATTAAGTGAATACATTTTGGCAGGATGTTTGTATGGCAGCTACACGAAGGTCTAATAGGATTTTCTTCATAATTATACATTTAGCTCCATTGAAAAAATAACACATACGAAATTTCAAAGACGTAGCTTAAACCCTTCTGAAGTTATCGACCAATATTCTTGAACACGTGTTTTAAGGACATTTTGTATGGCAGCTACCCGAAGGAGTAGGACGATTTTGCCCGTTAACGAACTTCATCATCATCATCAATGGCGCGACAGCCCAAATCGGGCCAGGGCCTGCAGGATACATTGTCTGAAGTCATCTCGGTTCAGCGCCCGCGTCCTCCAATTTGTGCATCTAAGAAGCGATCTGCAATCTGCGTCAATTGAGTCCTCGTATCTTTTCCGCGGTTTTCCCACCGGTCGTTTGCCATGAGCTCTACCTTTCAGTGTGCGTTTGGGAATTCTTCCGTCGTTCATTCGCTCCACATGGCCTGCCCATTGTAGCTTACGAAATTTTATAAGAGTCGATGCGGATGGGTCGTCGTAGATGTTATACAACTCGTTGTTGTACCGGATACGCCATTCAGTACCTTCTCTTACTGATCCCAAAATTCTTCGAAGAATTCGTCGTTCAAAAGCGTCTATTGATTTTTCAGACGCTTGGGTGAGAGTCCACGTTTCGCTTGCATATAGTAGCACAGGTCTTATTATGGTCTTATATATGCGAAGTTTGCTCAGCCTGTGCACTTTTTTCGATTTTAAGATCGGGAGAACCGTGAAATACGCCTTATTTGCTAGTGTGATCCGTTGTTTTACTTCGTCCCGTTCGTTGCCGTCTATTACAAGGTGTGATCCCAAGTATGAGAAATGATCCACATTCTCCAGGTTGTAGTCCCCCACGGTCATATTTTGTCTAGTTGGAACGTTTCTTCTTGTTTGGGTCATGAACTTGGTCTTATTCTCATTGACCCTTAACCCGACATCCTTTGCCGCTGAGTCTAGACAATGGAAGACTTCTTTCGCGTCTGGAACAGACCTGGCCATGATGTTTATGTCATCCGCGTACACCACTAGTTGAGTGGACTTGATTAGTAGGGTACTTCTGGTATCAACGGGTACCTTTCTGATGACATATTCTAGGGCGAGATTAAAGAACATGGGAGCGAGTCCATCTCCCTGCTTCAGGCCGGATTCTGTTTGGAAGCTTTGGGTAAGCTCGTTTTGTATCCGTACTTGAGATTCAGTGTTAGTCATGGTCATTTTTGTTAATCGGACGAGTTTTGATGGGATTCCGAAGTCAAGCATTATTTTATATAGTACATTTCGATCTATACTATCGTATGCCTGTGGGAAGTCCACGAAGATCTGGTGCACGTCGATGTTATACTCCCAGCATTTTTCTAGTACTTGTTTGACTGAGAATATCTGGTCAATAGTCGATCGTCCGGTTCTGAAACCACCTTGGTATTCGCCGATAATACTTTCTGTATAAGGCTTTAATCGATTCTGAATTAATTTCGCCAGTATTTTGTAAGACGTAGACAACAATGATATGCCTCTGTAATTTTCACATCGCAGTTTATCTCCTTTCTTATATATTGGACATATAATGCTCTGGCGCCAGTCGACGGGTATTTTTTCTTCAATCCAAATGATTTTGTGTAGGAGATTGGCGAGGTATGGACCACCTCCCTTTAGAAGCTCCACTGGTATTGCATGAACTCCAGGTGATTTATGTATTTTTTGGTCGCGCAGGGCTGCTTCCACTTCTCCGACAGTGGGTACCGTAGTTGATGCCTGCTCATCAGATGGTGCACTTGGTGTAATAATTGGGTCGGCGGCCGTCACTCTGTTCGGGTTTAGCAGCTTTTTAAAGTACTCAACCCATCTTCGTTTAATTTGTTCTGCGTCACTAAGGATACGTCCTTCCTTGTCTTTACAGAGGTTTGTTCGTGGCTTATAGCCTTATAGCCTTATAGCGTTAACGAACTTATCCTTACAAATTCAACCAAACATCCAGATTCAAAATTTCAAGATCGTAGGTGAAGGCGTTCTTGAGCTATCTTGCTAACGGACAGACGTCAAGCGGATTTAAGGTTTTTGGCCACAAATAAACAAAAAATATTTTATAACTTTTTTTCGTCCGGGGCTTGGTTCTATGCATTACAAACTTTTGGGCTGGATTAAACTTATAATGCTCTATATGATTTCATCTAAAGTATAAATAGGTTTTATACCTGAATTACTTATCGAGATATCATGAAATCGAGTCGATGCAATCACAAATTATTTAAAGGCGTTTGTATGGTAGTAACTCTATGGAGAGTCTTGGCTTTCCCAATTTTCTGCCCGTACTTTAAGATAGTGAGAAATTATAGTGCATACAGGTAGCTTATTTTAACAGTATTCTATTTAATTTGTTTGATTTTCACATTCGGGAGCGCTCTATAACTCCTAGATCGAACTTTATTCCTTACCATAGTCCTCAAATAGACATGTTATCATCTCAGCGAGACCAAGCACATGAGGAATGGAAACGATTCAAAACACATGAATCTAGACTCCGATTTACCAAGCTGCGAAACAGAAAGGCGCACAAAAGCTATGTTGACGGAATGCTGAATCCTAATTTTCCTTCGACAACTTTTTGGTCAAATGCTGCTAAACTTGGGCTAAAAAACAGTGATTTTCTTAGTCTTGATATCAATGAGTTTAACAAAATTTTCTCCGCTAGTGGTAGTATCCCGCCTGATAGGAGTTGTCCGTCAAGGTTTCCTTATACCAGACCGGTTACGTCAACTAATTTCGCTTTTCGAAATGTTACTCAAGAGGAGGTTCACACGGCTATATATTGTGTAAAATCTGATGCTATTGGACCTGATCTGGTTCCATTGAAATTTGTTCGACTACTTCTGCCTGTTTTGGCCTTCCTTACATAACGTATTTGTTCAATTCTATCTTAACTACGTCAAGGTATCCTTCTGCTTGGAAAGTTGAAAAAATTGTTCCAGTTCCCAAAACTTCTAATCCTGATATCAACAATCTTCGACCAATTAGTTTGTTATCAAGTCTGTCCAAGGCGTTTGAGCATATGATGACTTCCAACTAAGCGGTTTTCTTAACGACAATAACCTTCTTTACAAAAATCAGGTTTCCGACCAAAACATAGTACGAACTCTGCCCTACTAGAGATTTCTGATTGTATTTACCGCAACATTGATGAAAAGTTGGTTACCATACTTCTATTACTTGACTTCACTCAAGCATTTGATTCCATTGATCATAATTTACTATTGTGAAAAGTTGGAGCATAATTTTAATGTGGAGAAATGTGCAGTAAACCTCATCAGACACTACTTGACTGATAGATCTCAATTTGTTTCCTTAAACGGTGCCAAATCGGATCGTATCTCTATCTCCTGTGGAGTCCCGCAAGGATCTATTCTGGGGCCATTACTTTTTTGCCTTTTTATAAACGACCTACCACTATGTTTAAACGAAGCAAATTGCCGCTTGTATGCGGATGATGCACAGATCTTTCTAGGCTGTTCAGTTTTGGAATTGTCGGGGTATATTGGTAAGATGAATGACGAGCTGGATGCTGTAAGTTACTGGTCAAGTATGAATGGACTGAGGCTAAATGGTCGAAAAACTCAAGCAATTGTTGTTTATTCGCGAAATGTTGATACCCAATATCTGCTCGAGTTGCGACTCAATAATGAAACTATTGCGTATCTGGATATTATTAAAAATTTTGGAGTGGCGTTCAACAAATGCTTTAATTGGTCTGACCATATTCACCAAAGTGCTAAGCGAGTGTACTCTGTTTTACGCAAATTGTGGAGGCTAACTGTAGCTACGTCGTCTGAAACCAAGAAGAAACTAATAAGATCTTTGATCCTTCCACATTTTCTTTATTGTAGTGCAGTTTACTCATCTATGAGCATTGGGGAAGAAAACCAAGTTAAAGTTATCTTTAACTCAAGCACTAGATTTGTTTGCGACAAGAGAAGATATGAAAGTGTGAGTGCAGTTAGGAAGTGTATCCTTGGGTGCTCTTTCCTAAATTTTGTGAAATACCACTGTCCGACATATCTTTCCGAAAAAATTGTTTTTGGTAAGTCCTCGAGAGCGCTGGCACTTGTTGTACCGCGACATTGTGGCCCATGTACGAAAAGTAGAACGGCACAGCACAGGCTCAGTACTGGTGCCAGAGTTGCTAGTACTGGCTAAAGTTTCGGGCCCAGTATGTGGCCTAGACCAAATCATTGCCGGGCCAATGTCGATTTGATAACACCGGTCCTACTCTTGGTGAAACTCTGGCCCGATACTGGGCCTCAGTAAAGAAAAGAAACAAAAAAAAAATAATAATTATTATAATTATTATAATTATTATTATGTTTTTTTTAAACTACGAATTTGTTTTGCTTTTATTTTGTTGAGAAACAAAAAATTTTTCTACCAAGATGTGCCCACCGTCGAGCCAATGCCGAAAGAGCTTAGACACCAATAATAAGCCAATTCTAGGCCTGACATAGACCCAGCAACTCGGACCAAAGTCGGCTCAGATCAAATGGGAGTTTTGTTTTAAGCATTACGCGGAGTTAGAGTAAATTTTTCTTTTTTTGGGAATGCATGCACGAGTGTATTAGAAAGTATTCCTCCGAATATCAAATTGTATTTTTCTTTCACATCTGTAAGTTCAAATAGTATTTCCGTTCACATTTGTGAGTTTTCTGAAAAAATTCTTTATTATCTTGTTTCTGTACATTTGTTTTCTAATTCATGCACAATTATTTTCTTTATTATTTTTGTTCAACTTAAATTCTGTTATCTTTTTGTAAATCAAGTTGTAGAGACTTGCCGTCTCTGCTGCAATATTTGGGTTTAATAAATGAAATGAAATGAATACTGAATTATTAAAAAAACGCAAATTACTTATTTTTAACTATAGTTCAATATATTAAAGTCGTGATCATGCTTCATTGTCACAGACATTCGTAATATTGGTACAGATTACTTAAAACCTCCTCCGCTATTTATATTTTAAATTTCCAAATTTTTGGAGTCTTTGGTATCCACTTGTCTTAAAAATTTCTTATCGAAGCCACTTTAAAAAATTTTGATCATTTATAAACACAGCAAACCTCCCATTTTAGACTATAGTTATTACGTGAAGTTTTGGCTTTATAGCTCTACGCATTTCGGAGTAATTGTTCGAGCGTATTTAGGGCCCACTTCGTTAAGAACTTTTGTGTAGTAACTACACGAAGGAGTAGCCATGCATCACCTGTTTCTGTTTCCGCACTTTTAAATAGTGAAACGTTATGTAGTACAAACAATTTTAAATTTCAAGTTTTTTCTGTTCTCTGGTAATAGTAGGTATTCGAAATATTTTTGAATGGTAGCTACACAGTAAAAAAAATCCATTGAATTTTACATCTTTTGGATAGTATAGGCAAATATGCCACACCTTTTCAAGTAAAAATTGTCGTTCTATTGTCTAAAAATTAATTCTGGTTCTGCTGCGTAGGTTTGGCGCGCGTAGCCACTGCGCCACCGAAAGCGTTTGATTTTAATTTCAGTAGAAAACAAAATCGAGCGAAGCGTACACCTTCGTGGTTTACATGAAAATGAACGTAATTTTCAATTATATATAAATATAGTTAATTTTACACGAAATGTTGTGTAATTTTGTGAGACTTTTCATGTAAATTATACAGTTCAGTTGAAAAGTACATCAAAAATGTAAAAGTGCTTGAAATAAGTACTTTTACTTGTAATTTCGTGTAAAAGTGCTTGAAATGAGTACTTTTACTTGAAAAAATTAAATATACTGGAAATTTCAAACAAAAATTGGATTGAAAATTAAATTGTTTTAAAACAGTGTACCTAAAGCATTTGTATTACGTTCAATATCGATATCTATATAATAATTTTATTCCAAATTAATTCTTGCGAAATTCTGACTAACTTTCAATTTGATCGTCTTTTCTTTGTATTAGAGTGTATAAAGGTACCGCAGGTGGAGTGCGATATAATCGATGAAATAAAAGATATACTGAGTAGGTATAATATTTGAATTTTATTTGATAGAGATGTTGTCGCGTCGATGTTCAAAAATAGAAGAGAATGTTAAAATGCTTACAATATTCCTAGTGGTCCATTTACGGTAAAAACAAGTTTTTAATGTTCAATATTTAGAGTACAGATGTGTACTTAGGTTTATACGAATATTTAGTTAAATAAGAAATGAATTTGAATATTGATTATGATGTGTTGGTAATTATGTTATCCACAAGTGTAATCCAGAAAGTGAATGCACAACTTTTCAATGATTTTTGTATGGAAGCTACACTCTTTATGATAATTTCTTTAGCTGTAACTGTAGGAAAATTTAACATTACGTTTTCTTGCTTCTAATAAGCTATATGTATTTGTGAGCGTGGCGTGCTATGCGAATTTTTGTATGGGAAATACTATTACGGTTTGCTCATAAATGGAGTTGTCTTTACACGTTCCATTTTTTTTACGGCCGTGGATATAACTTAGGGGGTCACCCTTTAATGCGATTGCCGATTGCATAGCTAGGACGACAGAGGTTGGAAATAAAATGGTTGAGGGTTAATTAGTGGGTACTAACTTTGGAATTCATAAGTAGATTTACAAGGGGAGTATTCGAAATATGTTTATTTGTTGAGCGATGCAGCGTACGACTATTCTATGTGCTTTCCATCAACGGCGTACACTACAAAGTTGAAGTCTGATACTTTTCAGTGGCGTGCAGCAGTGTAAAAAAATGGTATCATGAAAATTATGCTCCATATCAAAATGGGCAGTAAGTGCCCGGGGGAGACCAATTTTCTGCAGTGTTCTTTTCGGCCCAAGGATATTGAAGGTTTGAGAGTAAGAGCAACATTTTTTTAATGGAGCCAGACTACTATTTGCCATCTATTGAGTTATATTTCCTTTCTCGAAAAAAAATATCTACACCAAACTGCCATTATAAAAACTTTGATTCAAATCTTCTACTTTTGACCGAGTCCAACCCTTAAATATTCTGAAATTTCCTCATATTTCTAAAAACTTTAATGCACTCATTTTAAGTAACTTTCAATTACATAAAAAAACATTATCGATATTTAAGCAATTTAATTTGAACGCAGCTCTCTCTGAAGGATACTTCTTGAAACCTGTTCCAACAATCAGCTTAGCCTACGGCTAGCTATAACAGTATATGAAATCGTGCATAGTAAATTCTTTTCTCAATTTAATTTTGGTTGGTGTCTTGGCTTAGCTCAAGTAGATTTACGCCAGCTGATGAAATTATCGAGAGAGTATTCTTTAATATTACTTGAATGTTATTTGAAAAAATAAATAATTATTTTAGCAGATTTTTATACTGAGACCCAGCGGAAACTAGTATTTTTATATTTCCACTTTGACACCCGAAAGAAGTTAACGATTTGGACGGATTACCGTACCTGACCGTACCGGACATCAACATAGCTATAGACGTAGATGTAATTGACTCTTAGAAGAAGTCCTACGAACTTCTGATTGTTTGCGATGTGTAAAATAATGCCAACGTGGTTGAATTGATGAAAAATGTGAAACCCTTGCACATTTAAGGCTAAGTTTTGCGCGGCTCATTTTGATCTTTGTCTTGCCCAACCCAGACTCTTGGAATGGTGTTCAGCTTTCAATATGAATTTATTTGCTTATCTTGATGTCTTTTTAATTAAGGTGCAGAAATCACGATACGCAAACATTGTTACTCGGTTGTTTTTCAACTTACACTGCCTCCAAAACCAATTACCAAATAGGCAATCCTTTTTGTATCGAAATAATTACGTAGGAACGTCAAATTTTGAATTGATGCGTTGAATAAAATTTGTAAAGTTTAATTTTATGCATTCTACCCCGCCCAGTTCTCATTAAGAATATTATGGCCTGCGTGTTTGCCAACGTAGTGCCTTTAAGGTTTACTGCTCCCATTGGGTCTCTGATATTCTGTAAAGCATATTGAATTAATATTGTTTCTTAGTATTAAGTTCACTTGTAAAACACCTTTTGTATTATAGTGCTTTTGAATTTATGGTTAAGTTTCGGATAAGTTAACTCTTTTTACTTCGGCAATAAATAAAACTTAAAACTTACCCCGTCCAGTTCTCATACCAATATCCTTAAAAGACATGATCATAAATATTACTCAATAACTTCAGAAAGTGTCGAGCTGGAAAATTTGAAATAACGGTAATTCTCTAAAAACTACAAGTAATTAAGAATAAAATTAAAATTATAAATAATATGAAGCAAGTCCTTCGTTTAGCTTTCATACAATATGCCTTGAAAAATTTTGCGTTTTCGCAAAATTATTTGATGCTAACTGAAAGCAATCGTCAAGCCAAAAATTATATAATATCTTAATTATTTTCAAATAAAAAATAATGTTGAGTTTGTTAGTTAGCTAAATATTCAATGTACTTCAGATAGCTTCCATACAAAAGTCCATGAATCAGAGGGTTATACCTTTTTTAGAAATACATTTTGTACCAAACTATAGTTTTTTGGCATTTGAAAGGACGGTAAAAGGTAGAGTAAGGCTACTCCTTGGAGTAGCTATCAAACAAAAATGTTTTAAGAAAATTCTGCTTGGCACAAATTTCCTACGACTCGGCAATGAAGTTTTGTTCAAAATGAAAATTCTGGTGCAGTAATGAGCGAAGTAGCGCTACTGGTCTATACTTAGATTTCATACAAAATTGATTGAAAAATTTGGTCAAACACTTGCCAGATTACTTTACACTGAAAAAAATGCTGTTCTTAATATTAATGAATTCTTCGGATTAATGAAAAAATCTTTACAACAAAGAAGAAAATCATCAAATATTTTTCATGATATATGAACCGTACATTAATACTATCAATTTCATTTAATTAAAAATATTTTCATCATTTTGCATGTATGGAAAGAGCACTCATACTCTAAAAAATCAACACCTAGAAATTTTAACGCCTTCATCAAAAGTTCTTATAAACGAGGCATTTTTGCTTGGTACTCGTAAAATATATTGATTATGTTCATAGTAATAATGAACAAATTCATTATATTGAAGAAAACTACCATCGCATAGCTCAAGGTTTCGGATCCTCTGTTGTTTGCTATTTTTTGTTATGGTTCCCACACACGGGTATATAATCGTTGGCACGTAATAAAATGGTGTAAATTGTTCCACTGAGAAACAGTCGCAGCAGCAGCAAAAATTTCGCACAAGTGTCTGGGAACCTTTATTCGTATGGCATAAAAAGCCGAAATTATATCTAGTTCCACGTTCATAATATTAATGTTCAAATTCATCACATTGATATCAATATGTGCATTAATATTATGAACGTAGTACAGACAGGATTAATCGCAATTATGAATTTATACTTTAATATGTGGAACAACATTAATAACATTAATTATTCTTTTCATCAATATTATGAATTCGTTCATCATATTATACTGAGAGTGACATAGTTAATAGTAATAATGAATCAGTACTTTAACACCAATTACTGATTTCATCAATATTATGAACTCATTCATTGTAACAATGAATTTTTACATCAATTGTAAGTGTCCAAAGCAGACCGAAAAATGATGAACCGTTTTGCATAACATTAATGAATATGATTTTAATTGGTTGGATGTACCTTTTTGGTTCAGTGTAGAACACGATAATCCTAAATTTTTCATGCGACATTTTTTTCAAAGTTCCAGATACAGGATTGAAAATGGGTTCCTTTTGTCCTCCCCTACAACCTTTTCGCATGTAAAGAAGGCCTCACGATATGTGCCTCATGTCCTGATTCAATTTTTTATGCCCATTTTAGATTTAAATAGGCTTTCCGTATTTCATCTGTACTATCATATGATTGGCAGCTACCAAATGTATTTGCGGTATGTTTCACATTTTTGGTTTTGTAGTAGCCCAAAATTTTGAGAAGAACTTTATTCGTGTTTTATTACAGCTTTCTCACTAGCCACGCGTTATCCAACTAATTTAGATATGTGCATTTCCGGTAAACATAATCCAATCAGTTTAATTCAAACTTTTAACAGTCGCGATACTAACATCATAACTTCTTCAAAATCTCGACAAAGAAACTAAATCAACCTCGGTGCATCTCATATCTGACATGACCTCTTTTAACAACCCTCACACTGTCTATTAATTCAAAAACATTATTTTGAACTTAATTTTAATTAGATTTTCGCTCCAGCATCATTTATCCCTTGCACATTCGCGCTAGAAAACTTTTCTCGCTTCATTACAACTTTTCACATTGCGGTTAAATAAAATAAGTGTGTAAAGGTTTGGATCCATGTAGGGTGTAAAAGACTTCGCACTTCAACTGCAGTCTTAGTCCAGTAAATTCTCACATAACTAAAATTACTTCGTACAAGCCATCGGATAAAGGATCAGGTCTTCTAGAACCCTACCGATTCGACTTCTATCCTACGGCTTAGGATCTTATCCTTGCCGAACTGTACACATACAATCGCAATCAACATATGCACTTAAACCCAAATGAACTTCTCTTCTTAACTCCCCCTCAGTGTTATTAAGTCAAGATTATTCACACGAAGATAATTACTTTTGACTGCACGACAAAACTTTTGACTCAAATCGCATAAAATGTAACAAGATACCGTCCGTATACCGTACGTAGTGAAAACTTACCTAAATCCGACATATGCTTGCGCTTATACGTGTAGAATGGGTGCATAGGGGTTGGTTCGTAGTGGGCTCCTACGTACAATAGGTCTGCATAATTGAATAGAATTATTCTAATGAAAGTCGTACGACAGAATGGTGAATTTGAATTTGGATTTAAAATTTAATTTTTGTCGGTAAATGATGCTAAAACTTTGCCAACGGTGAAATGTGTTCGGGGGAAAAAAGTTTCGCAACATTATTATGCCAGTTCGTAATTTTATTCGGATTGAAATTTGGTGCGAGACCAAAAACTATTTGCCCAGTTTGAATGGGAAAAAATCAATCAAACAGTTGGTGCACAACTTTGTTTTGCCTTGGGTCAAAGTTTCAGATATGGGCAATTTCTCCAACTAACGCTAATTACCAAAAACACTTTTGCTCTCTTAAGACCAATTAGACTATGACCTACATATGAACCAATGGGATTTCAAGCATTAAAATTAAACCTTACTCTGCGTCTACACTGGCAATTTTTCTGGCAATATCAACGACAACGGCAATATTGCCATAAAAAAATTGACAGTGTATGTCAATATTGCTCTCAACATTGCCATGGCAATCATTGACATGTCAATTTTTAGAGCAATAATGCGTCACTTGTCAACAAGTAGGAATAATGTATTTTTTTGCTTTGATCACGAAATGGCTGAAAATAAGTTGACTAAAGAGAAAACTATTGAACTTATCAATGTTTTTTTATGCTTTGCTTCAGAACTTGACACCTCGAATTCACTCGCTCAAATGAAAATTGCTTGGCAATCAAATGCCCACTCATTACGATTTGACCTTTAATGCAATGGAAATATTGCCATTAATATTGCCAGATAAATTTCCAGTGTAGACGCAGAGTAAGTGGGTAAAACCTCAATTTTATTCGCTTTTCAAGTAAAACTGTCAAGTTGCATCATTGTGTCTATGGTGCAATGTGTTATGGAAATTTAAATTTATAATTTTATATGTCAATTAAGCTAGTACTAAACTGTTTGCCCTCGCTGTCAAATTGCAGTAATAAGAAATGCGAAATAGCGAATTCGAATTAATCTCAAAGTATCCGCTCGGTCAAATTCGCTATTTCACATTGCTTATTACTTCAACTGAACCACTTGGTCAAACAGTGTAATACTAGCTTTAACAAATTGTGCTTCAGAAAGGAAACGGCTTTACATATTCCGATTAAATTTGGTACAAATATGGTCATATTTCGAAATTCAAACGCAACGTGTGTTGTAATTGGTCGTGTCGCTTGCGAATCCGGTATGTGAGCCGATACAGTAATCACCATAAAATTTATTAAATAAAATAATAAATGCAATTAGGATCAAACAAAAATTAAAGAATAGTTTGAAATTATGTTGAAACAAAATTAAGAAAATGTAAAGATTAAATACAGTGACACCTAACTTCTATGCCGGGTGTATGGCTATAGATGTACACAAATTTCTTGATAATTGTTCCTTGATGCGTCATTTTTAGCTGTTTTTATTATGTTTCAAAGGAAAAAAATTTGTTCACATTAATTTAATCGAAATCGAGATTGCTGATCTAATTTTTCTTCCTGAAATTATAGAACCCTATTTTTTCTGCTTTCAGACGGTGGTACATTTATTGCTCTACTTTCAGCACTTTCAAAGTTATCTTTCTATAGTATAAACCATTTCAGCAATTGAGCAATTCCTTTATTCTTGATAAAGTGTTGCACTTAAGAGGGTAAAAATTACTTCCCGTGAAACACACTACACCGATGCAACTGATATCTTCTGGTCCTGATATTTTGAGCACTGGAACTTTAGATTTAACGACTCTGACAAGATCCTCCTCCTTAATATGGCGTTGAAAATATAAGTCATACAATTAGTTTCCAGGAATCCGATAGGATTTAGTTTTTTTCTAATTTCAGATAAAGGAAAACTGTAAGTGGTGTCGCTTCAATACATAAATTTTAAAACCAAGGAAGGTCTTAATTACACTCTATTCAAAATAAAAGAATTCCTCAAGTTATAATATAGATAGATACAGATATAGATAGATATATTTGTTTCTTAAATTTAGATACAGTTCGATATTTCAGTTAATTTTCACAATAATAATAATAATAATATTTATTCATTGATGATTTCGAGTATAAACTTATGTTATTAATAACCAGAGATTAGTCCATAGTTTTTACATCGTTGTTTTGGGGTTTTATTTTGCACACAAGTATTCCGAATTCATTTGAAATTGGTGTAACAGTGTGATAGGAAAACTTAGACAAAAACCTATTTCTATTCACTAACTATACTAACTTAAATGCTAACTTAAAAAGAAAATAAAAATAAAATAAAAAATTGAAACTATAAATCTAATTATTAGTTGACGTAACCAGAGGGTTCATTTAGAGTTTAGAGGTAATGTCTGAATTAAATGTTTTAATACCAAGATAAAAGTTTTAGCCAACGATCACATTTTTGAGATATATGACGATGATCCAAAATTTTGACTGTTAAATGTAAAAAAATCTGGTCTGGGTCAATCTTTATTATTTTTCGGGTCAAAGTTCGGAAACGGTCAAAGTCGGAGTATATCATCAATTTTTTCAAGATTGTTAAGTTTCTTGGAAAGTCAATTTTGTCTTTAAAATAAAAATATTTAAGATAGAGATTTTTAGCTGATTAAACATTAAAAGACCCTGAGTGGACATTCGAATTTCGGCATATTATGTACACTAAAAGCCCATAGAAGTAAAAACGAATTTGTTGCCTTATCAGACTTAAGAGATATGACGAATTGTTAAAATATATATAAACAATACAAATCCATTACTTCCACTTGGGGTTTGAATTTCGAAAAAATTGTGAAACAGGTTTTTAGACGATTTCATAAAAAGCAACTTGATATCTCATGAGACACGAGGGATTTTGAAAAATTTGTGAAAAATTGGTTCTTGAAATTAGAAAAATCGTGAAACCAGTTTTTAGGTCATAACATCAAATGACGTAATAACCAATTTTATATCCCATCAGAACTAAGGGATGGCAAAAACCCTTGGAGGTTGAATATCCAAAAATTTAGAAATGGGTTTTTAGGCGATTATGTAAAAAATCGGTGGAAGTGAATAGCGATCTAATATCTTATCAAACCTAAGAGATATGTTGAAGCTTTGAAAAGCATACAACCCCTTTACACCCCTTAGGATTGAATATCTAAAAATACTGAAATTAACTTTTTGGTGCTTATGTATAAAACCTTAGGAAGTAAAAATGAATTCAATATATCATCAGATCTAAGCAATATGTAAGAATCTGTGAATACATATGCAACCTCCTTATACCCACTTGGTGGTCAAATATCCAAAAATCCTGAAATGAGTTAATAAATATATATGAAGGCAGCACGAGAAAGTAAAAACCAATTCAATTTCTTATCACTTTTAAAAGATATGACGGAATTCGAAACGTGTTCAACTCTTTTATACCCTCTTAGGGGTTGAAAAAAGGAAAAACTTAAAAACCAGTTTTAGGCGATTATTACGCAAGCCCATGAAAGTGAAAAGATATTAGATATCTGATCAGATCTGGGGGATACAGCAGAATTCGTGAAAAAGTATACAACACCTTTACACCCCCTTAGGGGTCGAATTTCAAAAAATCCTGAAAACACTTTCTTGGTATTTATATGAAGAAGTCGTACAATAAAAATGAATTCAATATTTGAGAAGACCTAATAGATATGACGAAAACCGTGAAATATATGCATTCCATTTTCACTGATAATTTTTTTCGCCCTCCTTCCGTACTGCAATTGATATTAGCAATTTTTTTTTATCTAAATTACTTTTCTAGTTGATACCGAGTTTCAAGAGATATACAAATCAGAACCTTTTCCTTTCCCTCCCCCGCTTTCACCTTATACACCCTCACCTCCAACATTTATTTTTATACTAGGGGTCTATTTAGCCTACTTCTGGTACAAATTTTAATCGTCTGTCTTATACCGTTTTTAGATATGAGACGTGATTTTTTAAAAAAATTCTTATCCCGTCCACTTGCATGCTGCACTGCCCCCTTAAAAAATTTTACTTTCAGCAAACTTTGTTTGTCAACCTTTATACACAAACCGTTAAGTGCTATTGGTTCGTGAGATATCGTAATGTAAAGTTGTTCACCACCCATCCCCGTACGCCCCTGCCGCCTCCCAAAAATTTGTTTTCGATCTATTCTCCTAGTATACCTACAGATGTTCATTAAGTTTCAATTTCGTGACATTAACCGCTTAGGAGATATGTATTTTAGAATGTCTCGATCTCGGCTTTCGAGCGTTTCGGACGCATTATTTTTTCCCCCACTCCCACACCCTTTCACCCATATTGGCAATTTTTTGCAAATGGGTCCACTACCGAAGTTCTATATAAATATTTTTACAAATGGTTCCACTATCGAAGCTCTATATAAATTTCAAGTTTCAGCTTTTTAACATAAGCAGTTGCTGAGATCTAGAAACCAAAATTTTCCATCTAAAACACTTCCCCACTAACCCCCCCCCCCACCCCTAAAAACTGGTTACTTCAAGGGGCCTACCCAGTCTATTAAAAAAAAATTTAATAGCCCAAAGGGTTTCGGAGTTATAAGCTCTCAAACGTTTTGCGTATGGCGGACGGCGCACAGACGGACTGCATTTTTTTTGCTCGTTCATGAAACGTGTAAAAAAAATTTTTCAGGGCAGCAATTTTTTTTTTAAAAAATCGATAACAATACTTTATTATTAAAATAATAAAGTAAAATTGCGCTATTGATATGTTTCATTCATAAAAGATTAAGTGTTTCTATCTCAGGAACGGCTTATGGTAGAAAGTTGAAACTTGGTACATATGTTACTATAAAAGTAATTTTAGTAAAAAAAAATTAGATATGTCTTATCTTACGTAGGTGGAGCAAAAAAAATGTCGCTGAGAGGGTGTACACTTCTGAGCGTTATTCATATAAGACCGAAGAAGTAGTTTTCGTGAATTAAGAACCACTAATGAATATTGAAAGTTATATATTTAGGAGTACTCGTAGCTGCTCTAACGATAATTTTGATCAGGTATTTGGGTTTGCAGCTGTCAGATTTTTCTTTTCTGTTTCTAATATTTTTATTATGGGCTATGGGGATGGGCTAATACTTCCCCGGTTTAGCTTAATACATAAGTATATTCAAATGTAAGGTAAAATTGTAACGGAAATAGCATTACCAATTCTGCAACAACCCAAGCTTATCCACATCAAATCTTTGACCAGCAAATAATAAAGATACCCTCATATAGTTGGCAGATTTTTTATTTGCATTTATCTCCATTAACATCTACATAAGCAAACTGAAATATTTCATTAATTTCTGCTCAGCAGTTCCAGATATTTAAGCTCTGGAGCTATACAAACACACTATTCCTCTTCCCTGTCGGAACCCGCTTTACTAGTCAAAATAATTATTATTAAAATTATAAAAGGGAAATGTTTGATGTTGATTGCAACATATAACAATCCAAAAACTGGAGCATACTTTTGCGACGCACTACATGTTGTATAAAAAGGCAGACCTGCTAAGGTATTGTCCGTTTTTGTTTATTGTATATGCATTCATTATCCGATTGTTATTAGTCATTTGCCATCCATTCGAAATACAATCTATACAAGTGTCGAAATTGCGTTACACGCGGACAAAATGAATAGTCGCGATTGGAGCGATGCGATATCATTATAACTAGTTACACGCATCGCTTCATGTGCGCATCGCGATCAATGTAACGTCACTGCTACTATGCGCTACACCATCCATGAATAAACATTTTCAGAAATACACGTTAATTTGGCGAATGGCAGCGTGCATATTACGTGAAAGGTATTTGGCAAATCGTAATCTTTATTGATTGATTAATATATTCCAGATATGGAGAATTTTTTGATTATAAAAAAAAATTACTTTTGATAAATTATTCGTGGTGTTTTCCAAGTAGGAAATAATGAAACAAAAACCATTTCACGCAATTTTGCATAATTTTTTTGAATACAATTTATTTCTATATTTTTTTAATATTTTAAAGAGTGCATTGGAGGAGCTTTAAATATTGTTAATTCTTAAAAAGTTTCGGCAAAAAATCAATAAGCGCAACTACTTGTCCATAAAAAATCTAACAATTCTTCCGAATAGAACCCAAAAATTTAAAAGACCCCATCAAAATCTTTTTCGGAATTGATTCATAATAATATGTTTCAATACTCCAATTTGATTCGCGTCTATAAAAATATGGTGCAATCATTCCTGGCTCGTTGAAGTGCACATTTCGAAAATAATACGAATTAACAGGAAGTGGACAAACCATTGACATATTCGAAAACGATTCGAATATGTGCATTACAACACCAATCATTGGATTCCTATTCTTATACCGCTTAATGTCACATATTTTCAACGTCTTATTGAACACTACAACTACTCGATTTTTACTCGTATCAACTAACATCAATTGAAAGAGTGGAAGAATTACGGCCTTGTGAAGTTTTATATCGACATTAACTGACGAATTTAAACGATTTAAGGTGGCATTTACCGAAGCGTATTCCGGGTTTACGTACAACGGGATGCTTGTCAGATTCACCGGGTAGCATTTCTATGGAGAGTAAAATATAAGTTAAAAAATAAATAGATTATTCCTTTAATTTGAATTACCCAGTTCGGTAAGCCGAGAACTGTGTTAAAAATTATAACCGAAAATATTGCTGCACAGAAGCTTCTGCCCATGTTGTCTTATGTGTTACTAATAAAAAATCATATGAGTTTTACATTTATTCAAAAATATGAATAATTTTTTTTCAGATCCATTGAATGGTTTAATTATATGTTTTTAAATGTACATTACTTCTCAGTTGCTATTTAGAAATTATGCCTGAATTTAAAAATTTTTTTTTAATTACCTTTGCAATTACTGGATTGAGCCAAGTGAGACCACATTGTAAGAAGATAGCTTTTCTTTACTATTTTACTTTATTATTTTAATAATAAAGAGTTGCTATCGATTTAAAAAAAAAAAATTGCTACCCTAGTAGACACCAAAAAAGCAAAAAAAAATGTCAGTCCGTCTGAACGCCGCACACCGTCCGACGTACGCAAAATCAGTTGAGCGCTTATTGGTCCCAAACACTATGAGCTATTAAATTTAAATTTATTTTCTGAATAGACTGGGTAGGCCCCTTGAAGTGACCACTTTCTGAAGGGTGGGGTAAGCGTTTTAGACATAAAATTTTGGTTTCTAGATCTCAGAAACCCCTTATGTTTGGAGGCTGAAACTTGTAATTTATGTAGAGCTTCGATAGTGGACCCATTTGCAAAAAAATTGCTGATATGGGTGAAGGGGTGTAGGAGTGGGGGAAAAAATAATGCGTCCGAAACGCGAGACATTCTAAAATCTATATCTCCTAAACGGTTAATGTCACGAAATTAAAACTTAATGAATATATGCAGGTATACTAGGAGAATAGATCGGAAACAAATTTTTGTGAGGGGGCAGTGACGTGCGGAGGTGGGGAATGAAAAACTTTAGATTACGATATCTCACAAACCAATTTCACAAGAAAAATAAAATTTCTGTATAAAGGTTGAGAAATGAAGTTTGCTGAAAGTAAAATTTGTTTAAGGGGGCGGTGGAGCATGGAAGTGGAGGGTATAGGATTTTTTTTAAAAAATCACGTCTCATATCTCAAGAACAGTATAAGATAGATACTTAGAATTTTTACCAGAAGTAGGCCTAATAGACCCCTATCAGGAAAAAAATTTGAGGGGTGAGGGTGAAAAGGAAAAAGTTCGTTTTTATTTCTCGATAACCCGTAATGATATAAAGCTGAAACTTGGTATTTAGATAGAGCAATAGTAGTAGCATGTTGGAAAAATATAATTTCTAATAGGCGTAGTGTGGTACGGGGGTGGGTGTTGTTTTTCGTAACTATAGAACGGCTTATGCTAGAAAGTTAAAACTCGGTATGTATATGTAAATCAACTAGAAAAGTAATTTTGATTAAAAAAAATCCAAAATCCAAAAATCCAAAATATTCAATGGCGTTCGAAGGGAGGGCAAAAAAAATTATCAGTGAAAATGAAGTGCATATATTTTCACGATTTTCGTCATATCTATTAGGTTTTTCAAAATATTGAATTCATTTTTATTGTACGTATTCTTCCTATAAATACCTAGAAATCGTTTTCAGGATTTTTTAAAATTCGACCCCAAGGTGGTGTAAAGGGGTTGTATACATTTTCACGAATTCAGTTGGATCACTCAGGTCTGATTAGATATATAATAACTTTTCACTTCCACGGGATTGTTTAATAATCACTTAAAACTTCTTTTTAAGATTTTTCTTTTTTCAACCCCTTAGAGGGTATAAAGGGGTTGAACACGTTTTCACGAAATCCGTTATATCTCTTAGGAGTGATAAGACATCGGATTGGTTTCCACTTGCTCGAGCTTTCTTTATATATATCTAAAAACCCATTTCAGGATTTTTGAATATTCAACCCGAAAATGGGTGCAAGGGGGTTGAATATGTTTTCACAAATTCCTACATATTTCCTAGTTCTAATGAAATATCGAATTCATTTTTACTTCCCAAAGCTTTCTGCATAATCGTCAAAAAGTTGATTTCAGGATTTCTAGATATTCAACTTCAAGAGGACGTAAGGTTTTCGACATATTTCTTGGGATTGATGAGATATTAGATTGGTTTTCACTTCCAGACTTTTTATGCAAATGCAAATAGTAGCCTAGTGTTCAAGTGTTTGGGGTTTTTTGTTTTCAAGACCAGAGTATAATGTAAATGTGAGTGCCGGTCCTTTGCAAGGAATCGACTGGCTTCAAAACAGTCGCTGCTCGTCATATCCATTACATATATCTCTATGTGCCGGCGTATGGCCCATTTACGTAATTCATATCTTATATGTATGAGGCAGTGGCGTAAAGGTACAATCTGGCTGGTACTCCAGACTGTCGCAGTCAGCAGTAACTGCCAACCTCAACCACTCACCACTGCTGCTTTGCACTCACAAGCGTCAACTGCCGAGCAGTCACAAACAGACATGACAGCTTGTTTTTGCCTGACGTAGTAGTCTACTGCCGGCAGTTACTGCTGACCGCGACGGTTGACAGTACCAGCCAGATTGTACCTTTAGTATTCTAGCGCGACCTCATTCTAACCGCTTCCCGAATTTTTTTCAGGTTTTCAGTCACATAGTAACCTCATCTCAAATTTAAATGTGTTTCGAACTTCTACCCAAAAAATAATAAAGTTGGGCCCAGACTGTTGGCAGATTTTTTTAATAATAAAGTATTGTGATCGACATGAAATTTAAAAAAAAATGTGTTCCCTAAAATTTTGTATTTTTAGGACTAATAAACCCCAAAAAGAAAAAAAATTAGTTTGGTATGTGGCGGGAGCTGGTTTTCCTATCTTTCAAACTTCTTAAAATTTGGTGACTATATGTACTAGGCAAGTAATTTAAGTGAAAAACAATTTCAGATATCCATTGGTGTACTGAAGTGGAGAAAAAAAATTATCATTGAAAATGGGGCGCATATATTTTCACGAATTTCGTCATATCTCTTAGGTGTTGTAAAACATTGAATTAATGTCTACGGGTTCTTTAGTTAAATGGCTAGAAAGCGTTTGCAGAATTTTTTTTTAAAATTTCATTAAAGGGGTATAAAAGAGTTGTGTATATATTCTTGAATTCAGCCATATTCCTCAGGTCTGATTATATATCGAATAACTTTTTACTTCCACGGGCTTTTAATTGATTCGTTTAAAAATATTATAGTTTGCCGAATTTTTTTCTTTTTAACTGCTTAGGGAATAAAAGGGTCTTACACTTTTTTACGAATTCCGTCATATCCCTTAGAAGTAATAATACTTCAAATTGGTTTTTATTTCTTAGGGCTCTCTTTATAATCATCTAAAAACCGTTTTAAGGATTTTCTGATATTCAACCCTTAAGTTGTTTTCGTACGTTTTCACAATTTGCGCCATATCCCTAAGGTTTAATGAGATAACAAATTGGCTTTTACTTCTATAGAGTTTTCACATAACGAATACAAACTAATTTAAGGATTTTCTGATATTCAACTCTCAACGGGTTGTATACATTTTCACGAATTCCTACATAATTCTTAGATCTAATAATATATCGAATTGATTTTTAACTTCCTAAGGCTTCCTATATAATCGCTAAAAAATCAATTTTAGAATTTTTAGATATCTAACCCTAAGGGGGTGTAAGGGGTTGCATACTTTTCACACTTTTCGAAATATTACTAAGGTTTGATGAGATATCAGATTGGTTTTTACCTTTACAGACTTTTTATATAATCGCATACAAACCCATTTCAAATTTTTTTGATATTCAACCCCCAAGTGGTGTAAAGGGGTTGCAAATGTTTTCACAATTCTTGCCATCCCTTAGTTCTGCTGAGATATATAATGCAATTGGTTATTACATACACGTGCATTTCATGGAATGATCTAAAAACCAGTTTTCACGATTTTTCGAAATTCAACCCCATTTGGGTTTGGGGTTGAATACGTTTCAACAATTCGTCATAGCTCTTAAGTCTGATGAGGCAACAAATTGTTTCTTACTTCTATGACAAAATTACCTTTCCGATAAATCTGCTTATCTCGAAATAACCAATGCTACATTTCGACGTTGACCGCGTCCCGGAGTATGACCAAATTAAGTAATTCATGTGTTATATGGGGTAGTGGTGTACGCATTCTAGCGTGACCCCATGTCAAGAGCTTCCCGAACTTTGACCTAAAAAATAAGAAAGTTTCGACCAGATTTGGTAGATTGGCAGATTTTTTTTTTAATTTTGAAATTTTGTCGTTGGAGCCCGTCGGTTTTCGGTTAAAAGTTTGCACTGCCCTTACGCTTTAACAACCTGTTATCGATGTTTTTGAACAATTATTCATCAAAAAATTCCATTCATAAAGTTCTTTCCAAATAGAAAATGACATGATTACACTATCTTCTATCCGTCGAAAATTGCAGAAAATTAATTGTTGTAGAATATAATTTCCTAAATCACGAATACTCATTAAAACTTGTGCATTCACTTAAGATGAGCGACAGAGACAGCGAATAAAGTTTTCGCATTAAAAGTTAACAATTTGTTGTATTTTCCTATAGAGATACCTCGCTCTATGAACACGAAGGCAAAAACTGCCAAAAACCTATTCGGAAAAACACCCAAAAGTTAGAATTACCATCCCCCAAGCCACCCCATTCATGCAGCTCTCTAACAAAACCGCACCACTCACGAAATTTAACGTTGTTCTCCGGATAAGTTTCGTTTGTTGTTAATCATCCTGAACAGAAAAAACTCCTATACACACTCGCTCATTACAGGGTTGGTATATGGTGGAACGTTGGTGAACTCTAGAAATGGAGTTCCACCTCAAACATGGAGTTTTAATGTAGAGTCTACTGTTTTATAAAGTGAAAAAAAAAGTTTCGATAAGTTCTAAAGTGGTGCACTTTGTGTTACTCGTAGGTGAACTCCGAAAACCGTCTCGATTGGTCGGGAAATTTATACCCTTCATTGAAAAGTTAAATAGGAATTCAGTTTGACGAAATAAAATACAAAAAAGTCTGAGAACGGTTCTAATTGTGAGAAGATTCGAATCAAATTTGACTCGGAATTTTCTACCGAGTCGGATGAGGACAATATTTCAATCCGGTATAATTCGCAGAGATAAATTCAATGATTATATTAAAACAGAAGTCTCAACAAGTACCACTTAGCTGGAAGGGCATTCGATAGTTGAGCAGATGAGCTGAAAACATAAAATTTAAAAACAAATAGTTCCTTAATTAACAGACAGAGTTTGAAGGGGTTCATATAAACACAAAAAAATTCCCTTGAGAAAAACATCGGGAAAATGACCGATTCAATTTATTAATTTTTTTCTTTTTAATCTGATTAACCGCGTAACCTAGGAACATTTTCTCAGCTCGAAGAACTGGACAGGATTCAGTCAATCAGTTCGTCGAATCGGAAAAATTTTACCCTGGCAATGTACGTAATAGAAAAAATCTATTGATTATAACTAAGTTCTTCATTTAAATTTCGACACCCAGATGGCGTTCTTGAATTGAATTTTGTTTGAGCTGAAAATTCACCGCTTTAAAAATTAGCATCCGTTTACGTCAAATCATGCCAAAGAAATTTTAAAATGCAAAGAAAACCGAGTCCCATATCTCAAAAACTAGGGAAGATGGGATCCTGGAATTAGTAAAAAAGATGGACGAGGCAAGAAGGTATCTAAATATTTCCGACACCTTCCAGTTTCATATTTTTGAATATCTAATTTGGCGAAATAAAACGATACACGAAATATTTTTAGTTAAAATTTTTTTAGTTAAATTTTCTTTTTAATTACATTTTTGCATTTCACCTACAAGAAGATACGTCGAAATCTGATGAAAGTCACCTTTCCTTCTCTGTTGTAGGAACGTACTGTTTATCGTCCAAGTTGCGTTCGATCGTACAAGTATCGAAATTGGTACCAAATGCGATTCAGCGGAAAAATCCTTTATAAAATATTTACCCGGCGAAATTGGACATTTCAACGGAATGTTCGAGTGATTCTTAAATGTTGCGATTATAATATTTCGGATTGGATTATTGAGCCAACTCCTTCCGAGATCACATACAGCAAATTGTTTCTTGAAGAGTACTGTTTCGCGATTTCGATACGATTCCGTAATTTCGAGGTTCCAGAAAGGCTCCTTTAAATTTTGTCGTAACTCAATATCTAAATCTACCACTTTTGAATCTTTTATTGATCCGTTTATGGCCATGTACGCCGGATCGGACAACCACGTCTGATTTGTTAAATGAAACGCACACTGGATACAGGAAAAAAATTAGATACAATTTAGTTGGTAAGTAAAACAATCTCACCTTTTTAGTTTCGACCATAGACGTTTTCAAGTACAGTAATAAAACTTGTAATAGCAGCAGAACGAATGTCATGGTGTGAAGAAGTTTAACATAAAACTCCTTTATAGTTATTACTCACAACATTTCAAAACCAGCCACTATATATTCGCACAATAATAGCACCATCAGTTTGATAACATCAGCAAAATTAAGTTCTAATTGTCGAGCGATTGTAGCAATTACACCATGATATTGAACTCAAAATAAGAATTTTAATGCATTTTTAATATCTGCGTTTATTTCTCAATATATAGTACATTGAACGGTAGTCATCCGAATAGTTTTGTGAAAATCTTAAGATCGGATCTAAGGGTCACTTGAATCTTGGACCACAGACTACAAAACTTTGTTGGTAATACAGCAATTTGGAAAAATAGTAATTAGTAATTCAAATAATAATATATTGGGGACTTGATCAAGTTCGCACTGTTTCCCGATAGATGGTGTTGTCTTGGCCTTTTTGCATCGGGCAATACTACAACCAACTCCATCGTGAAGCTTCACCGTTAGATTTAAAAAGACTGTATATGTATTCTACAATGTGTCCTACAATAAGTGTAATACACTTAAAGTGTGGTGTATACTAAGTGTAGGCAAAAAGAAAAAAACCCAATGCGTTTGAACCCAGCATTGAAGGAAAAACGGCAGTAATACAAGGAGACACACGACAAAGTAATTTTGCGCAATGATGGTTTTTTTTTAGGGATACCGAACTGGACTTAGGTGGTTAGCCTTTAAAACACAGTAGTGTACAGTCCAGTCAGCTTAGAGATGGGAGCTCAGAAATCGGGCCGGGTATAGCAGTGTTCTAGTAGGAGTTAATAATTTTTAGTGCTGTTTGGTTCTGACATGATCTACCAGAACACCAATGTTATCTATAACAAATCAACTACTGTCTGGTAGCTTTGATGGTGTCTGTAAATCTGATAAGAATGTAAACATATGCTCATATGCTCAGTGTTAAAACCTTTAGTACTGGCCCTATTAAGTGGCCTTTTTTCGACAATTTTTTTTAATGGAAGGAAAGGAAATAGATTAATGTTAAAGATTAAATTAAATGTTAAATTTTAGGCGCTCTGCGGCAAGCAGTTTAGCTTACGTAAATTTGAACCTAGCACAAAGAAAAAAAAATCACTGAATCTTCATGAGTATAGCTAAAGAAATACGTAGGGAAATTTAGAAATATTGAGTTTTGTGGGATTAACGAGTATTTGAATAATTTTATTCAATTTTCGACCAAAAACAGGACAGTTATTTGCTAATATCTATTTTTTAAATTAACGTATCAAAAATCCCGTACGTGTTTCTCTTCGAAATATTATTAAAAAAAATCTAATGAAAAGAATGAAAATTGTTCGAGTTATATTGCGTGCCGATTTCGAAAATCGTGTTTCAAGAAAAACGCATGAACGCATATCAAATGCCGTAATCACCAATTTTATATCTCATCAGAACTAAGGGATGGCAAAAATTGTGAAAACATATGTAAACGCTTGGGGGTTTGTAACGAACGCCAAAAAATGTTACATCTAGCATAGCAAAAATGTTCGGTAACACTGTCGCGAGAAATTTGCCTGCTGGGCAATAAACTGCAGATGTCAAGTACGCATGCACGACAGGCTATTCCGCTAAACAGACGTCGCGCTGCAGATTTTTTTTGAAGAATGACCTGTCATCCACGATTAGGTGCCCGAGAGTTAAGTTATGTTTCAACCTCCGACGAGGATAGTTGTGGTGTTTTCTTAAAAAAAGTCTTGTTTCAACGACCGGCCGAGACGGTCGCATTTTTTTTGTTGTGAGTTGGTTCCAGCCACAGGCCGAGCCGGTACGGTGCCTTTTTTGAAGTGTGGTGCCACAACGGCACGAAAACCAGAAGGAGTCCGCAATTTTTGGATAGGAGTGGAAGCCGTGCGCAGCCGGACCAAATCTAGCCCGCACCCGGAAGTTTTTTTTTGGTTGCTGTCGAAGAATTGGAGAGAGAAAATAAGAAAAAATAAAAAAAATCATTTAAGTCAAGGAAATTACCTTTATCCTTTTTTTTTGATTGGTTGTTTGTGCCTGTTGTTGTTTTTGTGCGTCGTTTCCGGTATGTCGCGAAGTGCCCACTTTCCTTTTTTTTTGTTTGTTCACGTACGTTGGGAGGATTTTGTGCCGCACATTGCCGTGATACCAAAACCCCCATTCGGTCGTAAGGGGTGTAGGTAATTGAGGTTATACTGTGGACATGCGAGCTGACAGCCCTGTTGGAGCCTTAGAGCATGTCAGAAAAGCGCTAGCGCCCCTTTATTACAGTATGCGTGGACAGGAGTCGGATTTTTGTTGATGCAACATTTCCCTTTTCTTATGTAGTTATTTATAGTTCGCGGAAACTAGCGATTTTCAACTACATACGGCATGTTGCAGGCTCCGTGGCCCCCAACTAAAAATATCCGCCGCAAAATCTCAAACCTAAGTTCGCGAGTTGTAATAGTTTTTTTTTGATTTCACAAACGAAAGGGACAAGGATGCGACGTTCCTTTTTCCATTTTCGGCTCTTTACCGGAATTTTCAGTGTCACTAGGCGCGTGGAAATTGTGGCCAATTAACAGTACCTCTTTCAAGCTTGGCTTCAGCCCGTTAGTCGGTACCGTTAGCCATGTCAGAAGTGCAGCTAACTGACGCGCAACCGCGTGCTTTTTTTTTTCTTCGGTGACTCGATTTTAGAGCAATGTGATTGATAGTTTGTGATAAGGGAATTTTCTTCTTCTGGCCTCTTCGTTGCGAGTGTTACCTTTTTAATTTTCTGGACTGAATATAGGTGTTATAGCCAAGTGGACCAAGCTGAGGCATTTTCAACGGCTGGATCAAGATTAGCCACCCCAGTTTTATTTTTTTTTGCTCTGACCGATTACTCACACTCCTGTTTAGGACATATGCCCCAAATCGATTTTCTTCTGGTCTTTAGGTGCAAGTTTTTTTTGCCAGGTACCCAGGATCCGGACGCATGAAGGAAGTATGCAGGAAATAATTTGGCAATACGACGATACCCACAAGTACATACATATCTTTATTCAAACCTTTTTTTTTAAAAAAAAACCGCCGCCATAAGCCATTTCGCGATCAGCTGTGAGAAAAAGGTTAGGGAACCAGAACGGAAAGAATAAGAAAACCATTGTGGATACTGGTGGGGTTTTAATATCTTTGGCCACAATCATAGGTTAAGTCCTAGCACGTGCCGGACCAGGTTGGCCTTTACAGTACGATAGCACCTATTCTGGTGGTTATGGCATTTCCAATCAATTGTCGATTTTGATCAATTGTATGGTTTATCGTTTTTTTTTGTTTTGAGAAAATCCGAGAACACAAATCATGTGGTCCATAGTGCTTTTTGTAGTTAGCAGAGCGGAAGATCGCGGGCTAAATTCTTTTTTTTGTTTGTTTGAGTACGAGTGCATAGTCGGTGCCTTCCGGCGACGTGCAGTCATTTAGGGCCCATATGGTTTGGTACCCCATCGATTTTCTTTTTTTTTTGCAAGTTTTTT
Source organism: Beris morrisii (assembly GCA_951812415.1). Lineage (NCBI taxonomy): Eukaryota > Metazoa > Arthropoda > Insecta > Diptera > Stratiomyidae > Beris > Beris morrisii. The sequence continues at coordinate 130,171,048 of OX638312.1, forward strand.
TTTCGTCATTACCTAGTGTCACCCATTGTACGGCGCACTACGCTGTGACGGCAAACTGCTGCGCCAAACCAGATATAGGGTCCAATATAGGGTACCCAACGACGTGTTTTGCGTCGTCAGGGCACAACATACATGATATGACGGCCAACGTATGGCATCGGAAGACGGAGCCGAGCAATATACGGCCCCGACTCCATATGATTTAATTCATCGGTTCAATATCGGGTTCCGTAGCTTAAAGGAATCTCCAATGGCCACGACTATTTCTTTTGGTGTTGGTTGGGGATACTTTGGTAGGGCACCTTTAAGATACCAAGGGGATTTTGCACCTCGATGCCCATATGGCCCCTACCGCTTCAGGCGTCGGGAGGTTTATACTCGGAACTAAGCCAAAGACTTCTTTTCAGAGTTGCATATATGTCAACTGGTACTGGAAATAATAATAATTCTATCCATCTCGAATATAGACTGTGTCAAAAGTCCTATTCCATGAGCCTTAGGGCTTTCAAAGAACTTCAACTCTTGTGAGTTAATTTTATGTCATCTCAAGATGATGTGTGATTGAGAATGACCTCGGCCTTCCCGTCGAAAAGTCTACATTTCTGTGCTTTTCCGCCTTTCATTTCCTTCTTTTCTATTCCATTTTCATTTCCACCGTCTGTTAATCCTTCCTTCCTTTTTCCTCCACCTTCCAGCCCGCTGAAGATAGAGTTCGAACTCCTCAATTCGAACTTTCAGCCCAAACCGTGCATAAATACGTTTTGTCCATGGTTAAAGGTAGCCACTCACGCCCCTTCCGACGAGCTACGCACGTGCTAGAGCTAGATGCACGCTACCTATCGGGAAACCATGGGACTAAAGTCACCCAACTGTGGCTTGGTCACCGGCTGACAATCGTTTTCGCGGTGTGGGTTTGTCCTGACCGACGTGAGACAATTGTTGATGGAGACATACTCCCTTCAGTTGTTTCATGACGGGGTAAAGAACGAACCCTTACTGATGGCTGAGACGATTAATTGGGTAGTAATGTTGTGCGAGGATTTGGTTGGACGGATACTATGGTATGATTCAGTTCATATCATAGCGCACCAAATCACTTCAGCATTACTACGCCAAAAACATGCTTGTGTACATTATAGGTTGAATATCGAAAAATTGAGAAATGGTTTTGTAGACAATTATATAAAAAGTCTGTGGTGGTGAAAAACGATCTAATATCTCATCAAACCTAAGAAATATGTCGAAGCTTTGAAAAGAATACAACTTCCTTACATCCCTTAGGATTGAATATCTAAATTAACTTTTTGGACTCTTATACAGAAAACCTTAGGCAGTAAAAATGAATTCGATATATCACCATATCTAAGCAATATGTAGGAATCTGTGAAAACATATGCAATCTTCTTGCACCCACTTGGCTGTTGAATATCAAAAAATCCTGAAAGGAGTTAACAAATAAATATGAAGACAGAACGAGAAAGTAGGAACCAATTCAATTTCTTATCACTTCTAAAAGAAATGACGGAATTCGTGAAAACGTGTTCAACCCGTTTATACCCTCGTAGGGGCTGAAAAAGGAAAAAACTTAAAAACAACTTTTAGGCGATTATTACGCAAGCCCATGAAAGTGAAAAGATATTCGATATCGATCAGACCTGGGGGATATGGCAGAATTCGTAAAAAAGTATACAACTGATTTATACCCCCTTAGGGGTAGAATTTAAAAAAATCCTGAAATCACTTTCTAGGTAATTATATGAAGAAGCCGTAGAATAAAAAAGAACTCAATATTTGGGAAGACCTAAGAGATATGACTAAAATCGTGAAAATATATGCATTCCCTTTTCACTAAAAATTTTTTTTACCCCTCTTCCGAACGCCAATGGATATTTGAACATTTTTTTTTATCTAAATTACTTCTCTGGTTGATTGACATACACATACCGAGTTTCAACTTTCTAGCATAAGCCGTTCTAAAGATAGGAAAAACACCCCCACCCCGTACCATACTTCCCCTATAAAAAATATATTTTTCCAATATGCTACTATTACATGTCTATCCAATTAGCAAGTTTCAGTTTTACATCGTTTTGGTTCTCGAGATATAAAAATTTGAAGTTTTTCTTTTTCGCCCTCCTCCACCCTCACCCTCTACACCCTAACCCTTTTTCTGATAGGTGTCTATTAGGTCTTCTCCTGGTAAAAATGCTAAGTACCTATCTTACGCTGTTCTTGAGATATGAGACGTGATTTTTTAGAAAAATTATTATCCCTCCACTTCCATGCTCCACCTTCCTCTTAAAATATTTTACTTTCATCAAACTTTATTTGTCAACCTTAATACAGAAACCGAATTTTATTTTTCTAGCGACATTGATTCCTGAGATATATTCATCTAACATTTTTCACCACCCACCCCCGCACGCTACTGCCACCACTAAAAAATTTTTTTCCCATCTATTCTCCTGTTCATTAAGTTTTAATTTCGTGACATTACCAGTTTAGGAGACATGGATTTTAGAATGTCTCAATCTCGGCTTTCGAGCGTCTCGGACGCATTATTTTTCCCCCCACTCCTTAACCCTTTCAACCAGAGCTACAATTTTATGGCAACTGGGTCCACTATTGAAGCTCTATATAAATTCCAAGTTTCAGCTTCGTAGAATACGCGGTTGCTGAGATCTAGAAACCAAAATTGTCCGTCTAAAATGCTTCCCCCACCTCCCCCCTCACAACCCAACCCATCAAAATTTAGTCACTTCAGGGGACCTACCCACTCCACCCACGGAAAAAAATTCAACTGAATAGCTCAAAGGGTTTGGGTGCTACGAGACTGCAAACAATTTTGCGTACACCGGCAGACATACGGCGTACGGTGGACAGACGGACCTTTTTTGCTTTTTTCGTGTCTACTAGTTATGAAACGTGAAAAAAAAATGGTGAGGGAACCAAATTTTTTTTTTTTAAAAATCGATCACAATACTGTATTATTGAAATAATAAAGTAAAATCTTATAAAATAATTTATGCGTTGAGTGGGAATTGAACCGTTGACATCCCCGAAGCAATGTTTTCAAGACCTAGTACACTACACCGCTGGACTACACCTGGCTTATTATGGATTTACACCGAACCTTTGAGGCGCGCCTCTACCCCCACAACCAATCAGATAGCTCGTGGAGTCGCAAAAATTCAACAGTTCTGGACTTTTTCTTCGATCCCGGCTTCCATGCATACACACCCATGAACTGTGGCTGCACGCATTTCGCAGCTCATCGTATTTCTGTCGTTTCGCACTTATAAGGAAGTCGTGCCGCAGAGGCATGTACGCTGTAAATTGCTAGCACCACAGCAAAGACTACAGCCGACGAAAACCGGTTTGTAATGGCTTCTCGGGGGTAAACGCGCGACTCAATTTGTTCGGTGTAAATCCAGCATGACAACGCTCGGCCACATGCTTCGAAACCCGTCAAAACCTATTTGGAAACGTTCAACTGGGAATTTCTACTACCCCACCCGCTGTATTCACCGGACATTGCTCCTTCCGATTACCACTTGTTCCGATCGATGGACGACTCATACCTAGGCTGAGCAGCGCTTCCATTCTTATGCTGTTATGACACTGGCTAGTTCTTAAACCTCAGTTACAATGGCTTCGATCTGATCCGATCTGGAAAACGGACAGTGTTGAGTTTCTCCATCCGACACACTTCTAAAGGGAACGACTAGTCACAATCGTTCCGTTGATTAGCCGAGACACAAAACGGAGGAGTAAAGTTGACCAACTTTCAACTTCTATCCGTTTCAACGCTAAGAGGTGAATTTTGAATTATTTAATTTCACCACCCCCTTCGCCTAACTGAAAATCAAAATTACACCTCGATAGTGTCACTTTGACGGATGTCGAAACGGAATCTTGTGCTTAGAAAATTTGCTCCTCCGAGGTTGCCGGATCGGATCGGACCCATTGTAAAATAAAATATTTACCCGCAAAGGAGTGCTTACTCAATGCAAATATTTGGGCGTTCTATTTCAAAGGGTTTCTGAACAATGGTGCGATAATAGTGCTGATGGACTATGAAGGTGTATACATTTTTTAGTCATTTTTTTCTATTAAAGAATCGTTGTCACAATTAATTATCCGAAGGAAATATGTATATCATTAAATTGGACACATCTGACAATTCCTGCCAACGAAATTTTTACAAAAATACGCTGTATATTTGAATTCCGTGAATTATCTTCGTCATAAATTAAGACAAATAAATTGCCAGTTCTGCGAAAATACCGCCGCATTAAACCATCACTTTGATGTCGCATAACATTCCTTTCGTTTCGTTTTATACAGCCCCTCCGCTCTCCAACCCTTTACCGCCCTATCACAATTCCTCAAATTACAAAAAGCTTAAAATCCTTGTCAACTCTTTTTAGGCTTGCAAAATATTTTTTTTTTAATTTTGTAGGAGTGAGTGCCGTTAAAATATTAACGTTCTGAATTCGTCATAATTTCCGTATTTCTTCAGTCGGAAAAGAAAAGAATGTCTTGTAACTCTATACTTTTGCCTATTTAATTATCATCCCTTTGAGTAATTTCTGTCTCTCGCGAAGGATTAAAATTGGTCTGGATGAATATAAATGTCGTATACTAGGACGGACACCCACGAGCAATAGAATTATTTAGTCCGACTTTAAGCTACATAAATCAGAAATGAAAAATTGACAAGGATAAATTTTACCCAGCGATACAGAGGATGAGAAAGAAGTAGATAGATAATTAGACAGAGAGAGGAAGAAAGAGAGTGAGTATAAAAATTAGATTTTGTAATATATGTCAATTAATTTTTGTTTGTTTGATGGTTAGTAAGCTTTTTTTAATTATTAGGAATACATTTTGTTTCAATTTAATTAAGGTTGTTCTGACCTTAAAGCGAGGATAATTTCATATGTACGTTATTGAACTGGAATTCATATCCACGAATTACAAGAAGCTAAAGTTCATCTCATATTTCAACCAATTTTGGTTGTTCACTAGACTAATCGTACCCACTAATAACGAAATATTCTGACTGTAACATTAGCCGAAGACCAAATGCAACTAACAATAATTAAATTTTTTTTTTAATATGTATTTATATTTTATGTTTTATATTTTTCTTTCAAAAAAAGAAAATTTGATACCCTGAAACTTTTTTCATTTACGTTTCATGACTAGTATGCACCAAACAACAAAAAAAAAATCCAGTCCGTCTGTACGCTGTCCATCGTCGACGTATGCAAAATTGTTTGAAGACTCGTAGCTCCCAAACCCTTTGAGCTATCAACTTGAATTTTTCATGTTGGTAGTTTGGGAGGACTCCTTTAAGCGGACACCTTTTGAGGGTGGTGGTGTGAGGAGGCTGAACCTTGGAATTTCTACAGAGCTTCCATAGTGGAGCAATAGTCGATATGGGTGAAGGGGTGTGTGAGTTGTGTGATCAAGACATTCAAATATAGATAACTCTTAAACGGTTAGTTTCACAAAGTTGAAACTTAGTGATTGTTTCTATGTACGCTAGGAAAAGAGATGGGATAGAAAATTTGAGTGGAATTAGTGACGTGCGGGGTGGAGGTTGGAAAGCTTTATATTACGATATCTTTCGAACCAATCACGACAGGAAGATGAAATTTGGTTTGAGTATATTGGTGGACATATCGAGTTAGCTAAATATAAAACGTTTTAAATGTGTGGCGGATCATGGAAGTGGGAGAGAAATGAATTTTTCTAAAAAAAAACGTCTCATATCTTAAGAACTCTTTATGTTAGAACCTTAGAATTCATGCGGGAGGTAGGCTTAATAAACCCATAACAGAAATTTTGGGATGGGGTGGAGGAGATCGAAAAGGGAAAAAATCAAACTTTTATGTCTCAAGAACCGCTAATGATCAATAACAGAAATTTGATACTAAGGTAAAGCTATAGTAATAACACGTTCCAAAAATAAAATATTTAATAGGGGTAGTCTAGTTCGGGGGTGTGGTGTTTTTTTCTATATCTGGAATGGTTTATGCTAGAAACTTGAAACATGGTAGGTATATGTAGATGTATGTACTAGAAAAGTTACTAGGATAAAAAAATCAATTATATATTGCCGTACGGAAGCGGAGTACAAAAACTGATCATTATAAATACGGTGCACAAATTTTCTCGAATTTCCTCATATTCCTTACTTCTTTTGAAATAATAATTTCATTGTTTTTTTCCTACAGGGTCTTCAAATAAATGCATACAGCTGCTTTTCACGATTTTTTTTTTAAATTTGACTACTAGGAGGAGGAAAGGGGCTGTGAACACTTTCACGAATTCAAACATATCCGTCAGGTCTGATTAGATTTCGAATAACATTTTACTTCCACGGTCATTTCACATATTTATCTAAAAACAGTTTTCAAAATTTTTAGAAAAGAGTTGTGCACATTTTTCCGATGCCGCCTGCCTCTAAGTAGCGATTAATCTTCGAATCGGTTTTTACTTCCTCGGCATTTCTTCGTGATCATCTAAAAACTGATTTCAAGAATTTTTGGATATTCAGCCCCCTTAAAGGGCTGCTTGAGTTTCCACAATTTAAACTATATCTCTGAGGTTTTATGACAAATCAAATACTTTATTATTAAAATAATAAAGTAAATTGACTTTGTCTTGTTCAGAGTTTGGGGGCGATTATATAGCCTTCAAACACATTTCAGATTTTTCTGATACTCAATCTGTTATATACGCTTTCACGAATTCATACACATTTCTTACATCTGAAGCGCGAGGATTCAAAACCAATCCGATGTCTTATCACTCCTAAGAGATATGACGGAATTCGTGAAAACGTGTTCAACCCATTTATACCCTCTTAGGGGTTGAAGAAGGAAAAAACTTGAAAACGAGTTTTAGGTGATAATTAAACAAACCAGTGGAAGTAAAAAATTATTCTATATCTAATCAGACCTGAGGGATACGGCTGAATTCGTGAATATGTATATAACCCCTTTACACCACCTTGGGGGTCGAATTTCAAAAAATCCTGAAACACTTTCTAGGTATTTATATGAAGAATCCGTAGAATAAAAATGAATTAAATATTTAGAAAGACCTAATAGATATGACGAAAATCATGAAAATAAATACATTCCATTTTCACAGATAATTTTTTTTCCCCCCTTCCGCCAGTGAATGGATACTTGAATTTTTTTTAATCAATATTACTTTTCTAGTTGATTTTCATATACGTACCAAGTTTCAGCTTTCTAGCGTAAGCCGTGCTATAGTTACGGACACGCTCAAACAATTCTACCTGACGGAAGGATAGAAAAATCCACAACTGCCATTCATTGGAATTTCAGTTGATTTCAGCTGATTTGAGTTTTAGATGGCGCTGACGGCAGTTAAAAAGGTAAAATTATCGAATTTATATACAAGAAAACAGGTTAGATATTATATAGATATCAGCTCGTTGACGTACTATATGCGTATTATTGGGTAATACACTGGTGATATTGACGATATTATGATTTGTATACGAGCTGTTTATCCAAGGTATTACACTGTTCTTGAGATATGAGATGTGATTTTTTAGAAAAATTCTTATCCATTCCACTTTCATGCTCCACCGCCTCTTTAAAAAATTTTACTTTCAGCAAACTTTATTTGTCAACCTTTATACCAACCAACCGAATTTTATTTCTCTAGTGCAATTGGTTCGTGAGATATCGTAATCTAAAGTTTTTACCCCCCCCTCCGTACGCCACTGCCCAGTCTAAAAAATTTTGTTTCCAATCTATGTTCCTAGTATAACTACAAATGTTCATTGAGTTTTAATTTCGTGACATTAACCGTTTTGGAGGTATGGATTTTAGAATGTCTCGATCTCGGCTTCCGACCGTTTTGGACGCATTATTATTCCTCCCACTCCCACACCCCTTCACCCATATCAGCAATGTCTTTGCAAATGTGTTCACTATCAAAGCTCTATATAAATTACAGGTTTCAGCCTCCTAACATAAGCCGTTGCTGAGATCTAGAAACCAAAATTTTTCATCTAAAACGCTGCCTCAACCTTTCCCCTCTCATCCCCACCATTAAAAAAGTGGTAGCTTCAAGAGTCCTACCCAGTCTATTCAGAAAAAATCTGCCAACAGTCTGGGCGCAACTTTATTATTTTATGGGTAGAAGTCCGAAACGTGTTTAATGATGAGATGCGGTGTTGGGTACTATGCGACTGACAACCGAAAAAATAACGTTCCAAATAGCCTCCTGGTTATTTCTAAAAAATAACGTTCCAAATAGCCTCCTGGTTATTTCTCAAAGTCAAAAAACGTGGAAAAAAATGTTGGGGGTAGCAAATTTTATTTTTTTTAACAAATCGATAACAATGCTTTATTATTAAAATAATTTCTCGCTTTTCATGTAATCGCCAAAAAATTTATTTCACAATTTTACAAAATTCAACCTTCAACGGGTTTGTATACGTTTTCACAAATTTCGTCATTAACAAATGCCTTAAGATCATCTTGAATAAGCCTTGACATTTGGCTACACAAGAACTACATACATTTACTAATTTGCCGCGAATAATTGATTTGACTGAAAAGCAGACTGCAAAATTCATAGTTTTAGTTTAGTTTTAGTTTTAAGAAGTGGCGAAGCGCTCAAGCCACCGCGCACACTAGGCACCAAATGGGCCCATAGCGATCCCTTCAGAACCTCGTAGGTCACTAAACATCCCCTAAACAACCCAAATCCCTAACGAACTTGACTAATTCATAACTAACTGCAAAAGCTCAGAAAACCCCCTCATTCGATCCATCTTTCCTGATCACTATTCACCATAATTAACGTAGTTTAAAAGTAGCTTAAGGTTAGGTGAATTTAGTTTAGGTTAAATATAAGGTTTTTCATTCTGTTTTCCTTGTTTCGTAACATTATAAATAACAAGAAAAAACTAAAAGCTATACGCGATGAATTAATATCAAAGTTGCAAAGACCATAAAGTAGTCTGATCACTGTAGAATATAAATTAGATTATAAGCTAAACACATGTACAAATTATGGAAATAAATCAAATCAAATCAAATTTCGTCATATCTCTTAGGTCTGATGAGACTACAAATTATTTCTCACTTCTATGGGCTTTTAGTATAATCACATAAAAACTGATTTTAGGACTTTTGGATATTCAAACCCGAAGGGTGTGTTTAAGGGGTTACATTCGATTTACGTCTACAAAAAATCTATATATTTCACATTTTTACATCTATCTATCTATTATCTCGAAATAACCAATGTTACATATCGACTTTGACCGCGTTTTGTAGTATGACTCAATTGCGTAAGTCATTTTATTAAATGTGACAGTGGTGTAAGCTTTCAATTGTACCTCACTGTAACCTCTTTTCAAACTTTGACCCGAAAAATAGTATTATGATATGAGTTTTGACCAGTAGCATTGTCAAAATTTTTTGTCAAAATTCAAGCAGTTAAATTTGAAGTCTGAATATCACTTTTCTTTTCAATTTTTCAGCTCGGCCTGTGTATTCTTTGAAATAATGCCTCATAGAATAGAATAGAATAAAGTTCTTACAAAAATTGAATTTAATCATCAAATCTCCAAAATAAAAATAAAATAAATTCTTATTGGCCAAAAAAACATTTTCAATTCTGTTCAACGTAATTTCAATGTAATCCCTGACACGATTACTATATTGTCACTAAAGTTAATTGTTTGTAGATGTGTTCAAGATACAAAAAGAACCAAAATTATAATAAGAAAAGATTACATCCACACCATGACTACCAGCAATATGATAGCAGAACTAGATACTTCTTAGTGTATATTTTCATCACCAGAACACACCAAAAAAGTAGAAACAGAAGGAAAACTAATTATTTCTGTAAGCCATTACTGATGAGTATCATTTGATGAAATGAATCGGAAGAATCACTTTATGATACGAAATTAGAACATCTCGGCGAATTCCCCAAACGCTAGATGTCTGATTCGGTGATGAAAAAAAAAAGTTACAAAGTTATTAAACGGCTTGTAATTTTCTTTACGTTGGGGAGTTGGGTGCTATTTATATATGGCGTAATTCATCTGTAGCATCGAAAGGAAAGATTTGTATTCTAAGTTTGTAAGATTTTACTTGACGTAGGAAGTAAATTAGAATTGAGGAAGAAATGAATTGTTTCGTCGGTATATTTATGGATAACATTGAAAACATGTCGTATTGGTGTCTTTAATTAAGCAAACAATTTCAAAATGTTCACAGTATTCAGTTTTTGTCGTTTTAAATAGGGTGCCAGGAGTCGGTAATGAACTTGATCCAATTGAATATTTTATTAGACTTTCAAAAGTAAGTTGTTTCTGCACAAATGTTTGTATCTTTCGGGTTCATCAAAGGGCGTATCATAAAAAAACTGAAGAGTGCTCAGAACACCCCGTTCCTTCACATCCCGTTTAACCAACCTTTTACCTTTTGCCTATAATTTTATACTAATTAAAGTAAATTAAATTAAATTAAGTCAAATTGTATTATATTAAATTAGAATAATCTGAATTTGTAAATATCTTGTTTGGTAAATAAATAAATAAACACCCACAACCAATTTCGAGACCACGCAAATCCCAAAGAAAAGACTTATAGAGAAAAAAAAATTTGCTCTCTACAAATTTTTTAACAGAATTTAAATTATCAATGCAACCTGTAAACATATTTTTTTTCTTTTCTTACAAGGAGAAGATTGGCCCATTCTGCGGAGTTCAAGTCCTAAATATTTAATGTCATTTTATGTTGTTGAACGTGCTATTGGCCGTAACTTTTTATCACTACCTTTTAAACGGAACATGTTCGACGTGTTAGTAATATTCATCTTTCGTTCATTCTTTTAAAGATGAAGTCATTAACTCAAAATATATTTTACATAATCTTTTGAATTATGAACCCATCTAAATATTAGAATTTTAAGAGCTCCGACTGAATGCAAAGACTTAAAAAACTGTAATCTACGAGCTTAAATGTATGAAGAATGAAATGAACGATGATAACAAAGATATTCGTACACTTTAAAATCATATCTTTTTACAAGAATAAATAAATAAATGAAAGTGTACGAAGTTATGCGTTTTACTTTATTATATTTTAAATTGAAAAGAAAAAAATACAAGATGTAACGCTGGAGGACAGGAAGAGTTTGCTATGTATAATTTTGTTGAAACCGTTGTAGGTAGTAAATGTACTTAGAAAAGTTATTGCTGAAAGCTGACTCCACATATGAAGCTGTGATAGTAAAAGTGCTGTAAGAATGTTCTTCAGATATTTCGTGTCGTTTCGAATATTTGTTTTGTAAAATTACCTTTCTGAAAAAAGTTGCCAAAAAAGGAATATCAAGTCAATCTTTCTTTCAGGAGAAAATGTTTTTTTCAGAAAATTGGACTAATATGTAAGTTGTAACACTTTTGCTTACAACATCTCATATGTAGATAACGTCGTATTATTGATTGAAGAATTAAACTTCAGAACATAATACTGAAAATTAAATAAAATAAGTTTCAGTATTTCTTTTGTGATTTTCTTAAAAAAAATATTTTTCGATTGTTAATAGTATTTATTATTATTATTATCATATATTGTTAAAAATTTCGGTAAGAATGCATAAATTGATTTAACGATATTTCTAAAAATTTTATTGTGTTGTACTGAGTAAATTTCTTAAAATATTAAATCGCAATAAAAAGCAAATAATGAGTGGACTTTTATACCCTTCGTACATTGATGATTTTTTTGTCAATCACTGCAGTTACTGATACTTTCGCCACTTAATCGGTGAACTTATTCTGACTTTTGGTAATCCAAAAATTTAGCTGACCAAAAAATTCGATTCAGCCCCAAAATGCAGATACCTTTTTATGAGGATGCAGGATACGACAGGAGTGGCGAATGTTTTTTTTTATCGAAGGAATGGTTTAAGCTAGAAATTTGAAAATTGTGGTTCTTATTTGTAGTTATACAATTAAATTGTTTTGGGTTAAAAAGAAGATTTGGTCTTACAATATAACCTTCCAAATTTTTCAGTAAGGAAACAGAGTAGACTATAAAGGAGTATTCGGTATGAAGTGGTTAAGTGGGAAAAGTTTTAGTAAAAAATGTTCTGATTCTGATATTTTAAAACTTTAAACTTACTTCTTATTTGCTCCGGAAATGCCATTTTTATAAAAACTAAACTACTGAAATGCAGTGCTCAAGAATGATTTTTTACTTTATTCATTTTTAATAATGAAGTATTTTGATATGTGTATATTCTACTATGGCAGCAGTAAGATACAGCGTTGGCTAATATTTTTTTTTATCTCAGGAATGGCTTGTGTTAGAAAGTTAAAACTTGGTACCTGTATGAGTACCTAAGTAATTACACTATTAAATTATTACGGATTAAAAAGTGTCAATAGTTTGAATGCAACGATGCAGAAATACATTGGTCGGTAGAATCCTTAAAATACTAATTACAAGTTTTTTGCTATAGTCTGAACCACTGGGTTGGTCGAGGTCGAGACTGCTGGTTTTTGACTGTTTTGAAATTTTGTTTTGTGCTCGAATATATTTCTAATTTTTAGTGTATTGCGAATTACCCATCCTGCTCAGGATCATCTCTTTCATATGCGCCCAACGTATACTTGAATAGGGCATTGGGATTTTGGCCGAAAAAAATTATTTATTATCGTCATACCGTTTTAATATTTATAGCCATGTAACTCCAAGCTAAAATCAAAGCCATATACGTATTCTATTAATATGTATTCTATTAATTGAAAGTTTCTATGCCTACATCATGATAAACATAAATGTCTCGTTATCATAACAATTTCAGATGAATGTAAAACAACTTCGACTTCAATTCTTCGCGCTTCATGAACAAATTCTCTATCTAACCGGGGCAATAAAGCTTTTGATGTGAATAAAAATTCAATAAAGTTCGTTTTATAATGATCTGGGACGTAGTATCACTTGTCGTGTTTGGGTCCCAGCTATTTGACAATGGGTTTTGGAACGCTAAGTTTGAACTTTTTAATGTTGTTATGGTAGTGTATAGTCGGGAATTTTGATGTTTGTGGTTCAAAGGTTATGTCAAAATGGCTTAAACGGATTGCTTACGTACTAGTTGAGTTTGGTGGCATTCAACAGGATAAATAAATACATATGTAATGAACAGAAAGCTAAATATTTCACAATTTTTCATCCAAGCTGAATTAAAGTGTCTCTAATTAATTGTGGAATGACCTATGCTAGAAGGTTGAAACCTCGGACTTGATTCATACAACAGTTCACATCATCTATAATTTCCGCTTTTATTGCATTTTGGTTGGTGTCTCGGCTTAGCTTGACAAGTTGTCCGACAGCTGACGAAGTCATTAAGAGAATAAAAAGAACAAAATTAAAATTTTTCTGCTGATAATATGCGATTTCTATAGAAATCTGCATGCAATTTGACAAAACCTAGCGGAAACTTGCATAATTATCATATATATTTGAGTTCTGTATGTAATCATGAACCATGAAGATGACTATTTGGACGGATTAGCATAGCGTTTTCTAAATTATTATAACTGGTGGGATCAACGTAAAAGTAAACGAAGCTGACTATTGGAACGGGCGGGTACTTACTTAGATAAACAGAGCATTAAAAAAAATCTGCCAATGGTATGGGCGAAACTTTATTATTTTCGGGTTAAAGTTCGGGAGCGGTCAAAGTCGGAGTATATCATCAGTTGTTTCGAAATTATGAGGTTTCTTGGAAAGTTAGTTTTGTTCTTAAAAAAAATATTTAAATTAGAGATTTAGCCGATTAAACGTTGGAAAAGCCTGTGTATGGTAGACTATTCAAATTTCGGTATATTATGTACACTAAAAGCCCATAGAAGTAAAAACGAATTTATTGCCTTATCAGACTTAAGAGATATGTCGAATTGTTAAAACGTATACAGAGCCATTAATTCCACTTGGGGTTTGAATTTTAAAAAAATTGAGAAACATGTTTTTAGACGATTTCATAAAAAGCAACTTGATATCTCATGAGACACGAGGGATTTGAAAAACTTGTTAAAACGTAAACAAACCCTTTACACCTTGGTTCTTGAAATTCGAAAAAACCTGAAATTGGTTTTTAGGTCATTACATCAAATGCCGCAATAATTAATTTTATATCTCATCAGAACTAAGGGATAAAAAAAAATTGTGAAAACATATGCAAACCCTTGGGGGTTGAATATCGAAAAATTGAGAAATGGGTTTTGTAGGCGATTATATAAAAAGTCTGTGGAAGTGAAAAGCGATCTAATATCTCATCGAACCTAAGAAATATGTCGAAGGTTGGAAAAGCATACAACCCCCTTACACCCCTTAGGATTGAATATCTAAATATATTGAAATTGACTTTTTGGTGCTTATATAGGAAACCATAGGAAGTAAACACGAATTCGATACATCATTAGATATGCAACCTCCTTACACCCACGTGGGGGTTGAATATCCAAAAATCAAATCAAAAAGGAGTTCATAGATAAATATGAAGACAGCACGAGAAACTAAAAACAAATTCAATTTCTTATCACTTCTAAAAGATATGGCGGAATTCGTGAAAACTTGTTCAACTCTTTTATATCCGCTTAGAGGCTGAAAAAGGAAAAAAACTTAAAAACCAAGTTTTAGGCGATTATTACGCAAGTCCTGGAAAGGGAAAAGATATTCGATATCTGATCAGACCTGCGGGATATATGGCAGAGTTCGTGAAAAAATATACAACCCCCTTTCCACCCCCTTAGGGGTCGAATTTCAAAAAATCATGAAATCCCTTTCTCGGTATTTATATGAAGAATCCGTACAATAAAAATTAATTAAATATTTGGGAACACCTAATAGATATGACGAAAATCGTGAAAATATATGCATTCCATTTTCATTGATAATTTTTATCGCCCCCCTTCCGAATGTATATTTGAAATTTTGTTTTATCCAAATTACTTTTCTAGTTGATTGACATATACATTCCGATTTTCATCTTTGTAGCATAAGCCGTTCTATAGATCGGAAAAACACCCCCACCCCCGTATTATACTACCCCTATTCAAAATTATATTTTTCAAACATGCCACTGCTATAGCTCTATCTAAAAACCATATGTCAGCTTTCCATGATTATAGGTTCTCAAGATATAAAAATCAGAGCATTTCCTTTTTCACCCTCACCCTCAAACACCCACACCCCCAATCATTTTTTTCTGCTAGGGGTCTATTAAGCCTACTTCTGGTAAAAATTTTAAAAATGTATCGAACACTGTTCTTGAGATATGAGATGCGACTTTTTAGAAATATTCGTATCCCCTAAACTTTCATGCTCCACCGTCCCCTTAAAAAATTTTACTTTGAGTAAACTTCTTTTGTCAACCTTTTTATACAGAAACCAAATTTTATTTCTCTAGTGCAATTAGTTCGTGACATATCGTAATCTAAAGTTTTTCACCCTCCCCCAACCCTACGCTACTGCCCCAACTCAAAAAATTGTATCCGATCTATTCTCCTAGTATACCTACAGATATTCATAATGTTTCAATTTTGTGACATTAACCGTTTAGGAGATATGAATCTTAGAATGTGTTGATCTCGGCATTTTTGCGTTTCGGACGCATTACATTTACCCCCAATCCTACACCCCTTCACCCATATCACCAAATTTACCTCTATATAAATTCCAAGTTTCAGCCTCCTAGCATTAACGGTTGCTGAGATCTACAAACCACACCCTCACCACCCTTCACACCCTCACCACTCAGAATTTGGTCACTTCAAGGGGCCTACCCAGTCTATTGGTAAAAAAAATTTCAACTTAATATCAAAAACCGTTTGGGAACTACGAGCCTTCAAACGAGATTTTTTGCGTACGGCGAAATATGAAATATGGCGGACAGACGGACTGAAATTGTTTTTGCTTTTTTCGGGTCTACTGGTCATGAAACGTGAAAATGAAAATTTTGTTGGTAGCAAATTTCGTTTTTTTAAAAATCGATCACAATACTGTATTATTAGAAAATAATAAAGTAAAAATAGGTGGCCCTGCTCTTGCTTTAAATATTCAAAATTTTGATGCACGTTGATGTTGTTATTCCAGAATTTCTAGAAGCTTTTTTTATTAAGAATTTATAATCAACTATAATTCATATGAATCTAAGCCCACTTTGTTTAATTTCGACCATGAACGCTTTTAAATTTTGTTCACGGTTACAACAGCGCTACTGTCGGACGCCATGGTTCAAAATTGAGAGTACTGAAAGCAAGTATTATCGAAATATGTAAATACCCTTTTTTGCTCCAAATTTAAGGTTAAAGTTGTGCTAGCTAGTTCAAGGGTGGTACACCTTTGTCTCCAACCCTTAATTTGTTGCAGAGTAGCCATTGTTGAGCTGAACAACCCGGGTATGAAATTTTACGATACCCATCTTGCAATTTTCCACACAATTCCTATTCAAACTGACATTATTTCAAACACCTTCCACCCCTCTGGTATCTGACTAATACCTTTGTAAATCGAGCATTACCTTACAAGGACTTACTCGGTCTTACCCGAAGATGTGTAACTTTGGAATTTGTAATAATAAGGTATTACGAAAGGAAGGGTAGAATAGATATAGTCGTGCCCGAAGTGTGTTTGCAATTTGTACAGTCCAAACCCAAATTCAATTATCGTCGATCAATGTGACAGTAACGAACTGTCTCTACCCTTACAATAAGACGAATGACAAATTGTATAAGATCAGACTAGTGTAAAGCGCGCTTGGTAATACACTAAGTGAACTACACACTAAAACGTTCTAGGGGTAGTAAATTCCGCTCTATATTCCGGCAGAAGACTACAAAGTCGATATATTGATGACTTGTATTTTTCCTCACACGCATTCCATATGTCACGTCAAACGAAACAATCGACTTATTGTTCGGCGAAAGGCTAAAACCGGAAGCTATCGAGTGATTGATGTGGTTGTTCAATTTCAAGTTGGTGAATTGAAAAAGGGAAAAACGTAATTCCAGATGGAGAAAATTTTCCATCCATTTTCCATCCATTTTGAATTGGAAACAATCAAAAGCAGACCTACACCATTGTCGCTTCTAATTATATCGATCCGACTACTGAATGTCCTTCAGGCGATTTAATTAGGAACATCTTCCCATTTCTTCAGCATGTACACGAACCACGTGTACGAGTGTCCGCTCTGCGCCCCAATGACTGAATTGCTTCACATTCCGTTCACGTCTTCTTACTTGATTGGGGCGACTATACTATTCCACTTTGGGTCATAACATTCCTGCAATTAATGTCCTCAAAACCATGGACGACCACCAACCATGTTTCTTGTCTTCATCTGCAGTCGAAAACTGAGAACTTTGATGACGATAATTGCCCACTGCTGGAAGTCCATAAACGTGAAAATACTGTGCCTAGTTATGTTTTGTGTTTGTTCAGGCAAGAAATACTTGGAGAAAACCCGCCCCATTATCACCTCGCCGACAACTTCACTTCGAACCAGCTATGCATACAGTTCGTATCCCGCTTTATGTCACTACCAAGCCCTGACTAAGCTTCGGTTCTTCCGCCCGTACCGTTTTTTTTCGATTTAGTTTCTGTAAGGAACCTGGGCACTGACTACCGGTTAAAATGCAAGAAGTTACTCGGTAATAGCACAGTGAATTAATTCATCTTTTTCACACTATACGAGGACTATTGTTTCTGGCAGACTTTGTTACATGCAATTAAGAGCTGCAGCTTTAGCATGCAAGGCTACACAAAGTTTTTGTGCTCGAATGAAATTGTTTCGTAAACTTAAGTTTGATTGTTCCATGTCGTGGAAGTTGGACAAAAACTTGGAAACAACACTTGGAATGAAAAGGATTTTCGGAAACAGTGTTTATGCTGTCTCCTCATATACACACATTGGTGTTGCGATAGTGTACAGAATAATGACGTGCTTTTATAGTTTAGAACCAACACAGTATTGTTGGCATTAACAAGAAATCTGTAGAAAGCAGGGAAGAAACGCGCTATTGTCGTTGAGTTATCCGAGTTCCGCTTTTTTTTGGCTAAGATGCTCCACACTCCATTTGCATACTGAACTTTCGGCGGTCGGAGAAATGCAAATTTTATAAGGAAGTTAGTTTTTGGAATAACTTACGATGATAATTCGATTTTAGATATCTGAATTGCATGTAGCTTCTTATTTACACAATGAAAAATATTTCGCGACTGTTTGCCGCATTTACCAATTGAAAGGAAAAGAAATTCATAAGAGATTCTGATGTCCCTATCTGGAATTAAATTCAAGTCGTACCTAGAATAAAATCTTTTTAAAAATTCTATGAAAAAAAAAATTAATATGCCGTGGTACGTTGACCGGCTTAAGTCACATTTCCTTTATTATTTCAATAATTAGTTCATACAGTGCAAGACCTGACTACAGTACTTAAAAAGACAGTCTACAGTGAGCATATCACCCAATCTGAGATCGTCCTTTGAAATTTAAATTCATTGTGTACAGCAAAAACGGTGTAATTCAGATCAAACGTTTTGATCTAATGTTTATTTTTCATAGCACCAACGTCGTTATCGTAGAGAATTAAGGGCTCACATACCCCTGCACGCGCTGAAAACCGAGTAAATTTGAAAAATTATTACAAAGGTTATATGGTGAAGAACAAAATTTATTTGTTGAGTTCACATATCTTATTAACTATTCAGCTATAAAAAAAAGAAATTTATTTTTTATTTTTACTTTATTATTTTAATAATACAGTATTGTTTTCGATTTTTAAAAAAAAAAAATTTGCTACCCTCAAAATTTTTTTTTTCACGTTTCATGCCGAGTAGACACGAAAAAAGCAATAAAAAATTTCAGTCCGTCTGTCCGCCGTACGCCGTACGCCGTACGCCGTACGCCGTACGTCGACCGCTGTACGCAAAATCGTTTGAAGGCTCGTAGCTCCCAAACCCTTTGAGCTATTAAATTAAAATTTTTTTTATGAATAGACTGGGTAGGCCCCTTGAAGTGGCCAAATTTGGAGGGGTGGGGGTGTGAGGGGGGAGGAGGGGGAAGTGTTTTAGACGGAAAATTTTGGTTTCTAGATCTCAGCAACCGCTTATGCTAGGAAGCTGAAATTTGGAATTTATATAGAGCTTCAGTAGTGGACCCATTTGCAAAAAAATTGCCGATATAGGTGAAGGGGTGTGGGAGTGGGGGGAAAAATAATGCGTCCGAAACGCAAAAAAGGTGAGATCGACACTTTCTAAAATCCATATCTCCTAAACGGTTAATGTCACAAAATTGAAACTTTATGAATATCTGCAGGTATACTAGGAGAATAGATCGGAAACAAAAATTTGAGTGGGGGCAGTGGCGTACGGGGGTGGGGGGTAAAAAACTTTAGATTGCGATATCTTACTAACCAATTGCACTAGATAAATAAAATTTGGTTTCTGTATAAAGGTTGACAAACGAAGTTTGCTGGAAGTAAAATTTTTGAAGGGGGCGGTGGAGCATGAAAGTGGAGGGGATAAGAATTTTTCTAAAAAATCACGTCTCATATCTCAAGAACGGTGTAAGATAGATGCTTCAAATTTTTACCAGAAGTAGGCCTAATAGACCCCTAGCGGAAAACAAAATTTTGGAAGTGTGGGTGTAAAGGGTGAGGGTGGGGGAGGGTGAAAAGGAAAAAGTTCCGATTTTAATATCTCGACAACCTATAAAGATATAAAGCTGAAACTTCGTATTTGGATAGAGCTATATTAGTAGCATCTTGGAAAAATAAAATTTTTTATAGGGGTAGTATGGTACGGGGGTGGGGGGTGTTTTTCCTATCTATAGAACGGCTTATGCTACAAAGCTGAAACTCGGTACGTTTATGTAAATCATCTAGAAAACTAATTTACATAAAAAAAAATTTCAAATATACATTGGCGTTCAGAGGGGGGGGGGGGCAAAAAAAATGATCAGTGAAAATGGAATGCATATATTTTCACGGTTTTCGTCATATCTATTAGGTCTTTCCAAATATTGAATTCATTTTTATTCTATGGAGTCTTCATATAAATACCTAGATAGTGTTTTCAGGATTTTTTAAAATTCGACCCCTAAGAGGGTGCAAAGGGGGTTGTAAACTTTTTCACGAATTCTACTATATTCACGTCTTATCAGATATTGAATATCTTTTCATATTCATGGGCTTGTGTAATAATCGCCTAAAACTTGTTTTTAAGTTTTTTCCTTTTTCCACCTAGGAGGGTATAAACGGGTTGAACACGTTTTCACGAGTTCCGTCATTTCTTTTAGAAGTGATAAGAAATTGAATTGGTTCCTACTTTCTCGTGCTGTCTTCATATTTATTTATTAACTCCTTTCAGGATTTTTGAACATTCAACCCCCAAGTGGGTGGAAGGAGGTTGCATATTTGATGATATATCGAATTCATTTTTACTTCCTAAGGTTTCCTATGTAAAAAAGCCAAAAAGTCAATTTCAGTATTTTAGATATTCAATCCAAAAACGTGTAAGGAGGTTGTATGCTTTTCAAAGTTTCGACATATTTCTTAGGTTCGATGAGATATTAGATCGCTTTTCATTTCCACAGACTTTTTATATAATCGCCTACAAACCCATTTCTCAATTTTTCGATATTCAACCCCCAAGGGTTTGTATATGTTTTCACAATTTTTGCCATTCCTTAGTTCTGATGAGATGTAAAATTTATTATTACGGCCAACCAATTCACGATTTTTCGAATTTCCAGAACCAAGGAGATGTGAAGGGTTTGCTTACGTTTTCAGAATTTTTTCAAAATCCGTCTTGTCTCATGAGATTTCAGGTTGCTTCTTATGAAATCGTCTAAAAACCCGTTTCACAATTATTTCGAAATTCAAACCCCAAGTGGAAGTAATGGGTTTGTATACGTTTTAACAATTCGTCATATCTCTTAATTCTGATAAGGCAACAAATACGTTTTTGCTTCTATGGGCTTTTAGTGTACATAATATACTGAAATTCGAATAGTCTACACGGACTTTTTCAATGTTTAATCGTCTAAAAATCTCTATTTTAAATATTTTTATATTAAGAACAAAATTAATTTTCCATAAGAAATCTAAAAATCTCGAAGCAACTCATGATACACTCCGACTTTTACCGCTCCCGAACTTTGACCCTAAAAATAATAAAGTTTCGCCCAGACTATTGGCAGATTTTTAATATTAACATTGTTTTGTACGTGTATAAACGGACTACTTATGATAACCATGGCGCCTCCTGGTCGACATCATAACTTCACCAAAAATAATTTAATTTGCAAAAATAAAAAAGAATCTTGTAAAATAATGTAGTAGTTATAGTCTCACAGAGGGAATTTTTTTTTTTTCAAAAATAAATAAGTTACAGAATTTCAAACTTTAGTAATCAGTTTTTTTTAAAAAAAATTGCGTTTAATAATTTATAAAAAAATTTCCAAGCAAAAAATTAAAAAAACCTCTCGACAGACTATAGAGAAAATAGTTATCAAAATTTAAGAAAAAAAAAAAGTTGAAAAATATTGAAAATTGACTGAGTTATCGTGCCGACCATGTCTAAAAACATAGTTTCGAGAAAAATGCGTTTAAAGTTTTTGATAGGTACAATGTGAACTTACGGCTAGTCTCCCATTCCAGCTTCGTACTGTACACCTTCTTCCTCTTGTATCTTCGTGTTTTTCACAGATGGTCCTATAAATGACCTTGTTTTCTATGAAACCCAGCTTTTACGAAAAAATAAACGCTAAACGCTGCTGTTGAGAGTGGCGCGGCAATTAGCCAGGAAGCCGTTCCAAGCCGATATCTGGTGACATTTATTGCTATAACTTTGTAATGGAGTGGAATTTTCTAAATTCAAATTTTTTTTTTAATTCTTAAAAGTATAAAAAATAAAAATCTGTAAAAAAAAAAAATCAATTTTTTGAAAATTTCAGAGGTATATGAGCCCTTAAGGCTATAAAAGAATATTTTTAGAGTAACTTTTAATGTCGTACACTACTTTTGCTTCCACGTCCATTCTTGCAGATAAGAATAGTGTTTAATTGGAGCGATGTGGCGCCCAACGTGGGACACTTTGTTCATATTGCTTTTAAGGGGAGCTTGTAGGGAGTGTAGAAATGACGAATTTTGGGACCCATTTTCTCTGAAACCGCTGATCGTATCACTCTAATTTTTTATTTATTTGTAAAGCTACGTTAGTGCTACTACTTGATCGAAGCATTTTAAACAATCTGCCAATGGTATGGGCGAAACTTTATTATTTTCAGTTCAAAGTTCTGGAGCGGTCAAAGTCGGAGTGTATTATCAGTTGTTTCGAAATTATGAGGTTTCTTGACAAGTTAGTTTTATTCTTAAAAAAAAATTTTTAAAATAGAGATTTTTAGCCGATTAAACATTGGAAAAGCCCGTGTAGACTATTCGAATTTCGGTATATTATGTACACTAAAAGCCCATAGAAGTAAAAACGAATTTGCTTCCTTATCAGAATTAAGAGATATGACAAATTGGGGTTTGAATTTCGAAAAAATTGTTAAACAAGTTTTTAGACGATTTCATAAGAAGCAACTTAATATCTCATGAGACACGAGGGATTTTCAGAAATTTGTGAAAACGTAAGCAAACCCTTCACACCCCCTTGGTTCTTGAAATTCGAAAAATCGTGAAATTGGTTTTTAGGTCATTACATCAAATGCCGTAATAACCAATTTTATATCTCATCAGAACTAAGGAATGGCAAAAATTGTGAAAACATATGCAAACCCTTGCGGGTTGAATATCCAAAAATTGAGAAATGGGTTTGTTGGCGATTATATAAAAAGTCAAAGGAAGTGAAAAGCAATCTAATATCTCATCAAACCTAAGAAATATGTCGAAGCTTTGAAAAACTTACAACCCCCTTACACCCCTTAGGATTGAATATATAAAAGTACTGAAATTGATTTTTTGGCGCTTATATAGAAAACCTTAGGAACTAAAAATAAATTCGATATATCAACAGATAGACAACGTCCTTACACCCACTTGGGGGTTGAATATCCAAAAATTCTGAAAGGAGTTAATAGATTAATATGAAGACAATACGAAAAAGAAAAGACCAATTCAATTTCTTATCACTATATGACGGAATTCGTGAAAACGTGTTCAACCCTTTTATACCTCTTAGGGGCTAAAAAGGGAAAAAACTTAAAAACCAGTATTAGGCGGTTATTACGCAAGCCCTTGAAAGTGAAAACATATTCGATATCTGATCAGACCCTGGGGGATATGGCAGAATTTGTGAGAAAGTATACAACTACCTTTCCACCCCCTTAGGGGCCGAATTTCAAAAAATCCTGAAAACGCTTTTTAGGTATGTATATGAAGAAGCCGTAGAATAAAAATGAATTCAATATTTGGGAAGACCCATTTTCACTGATAATTTTTTTCACGCCAATGGATATTTTAAATTTTTTTTTATCTAAATTACTTTTCTGGTTAATTTACATAAACGTACTGAGTTTTAACTTTCTAGCATCAGCCATTCTATAGTTAGAAAAAACACCCCCCACCGCCGTACCATACTACTCCTATAAAAAATTATATTTTTCCAACATGCTACTACTATAGTTCTATCTAAATACCAAGTTTCAGCTTTATATCAATATAGGTTCTGGAGATATAAAAATCGGGACCTTTTCCTTTTCACCCTTTTTTGCGTTTCGGCACTATTTTACCCCCACTTCCACACCCCTTTACCCATATCGTAAATTTTTCTGCGAATCGAAGCTCTATATAAATTCCAAGTTTCAGCCTCCTAGCATAAGCGGTTGCTGAGATCTAGAAACCAAAATTTGTCGTATAAAACGCACCCCTTTCCTCCTCCTCACACCGCTACCACTCAGAATTTCAAGAGGCCTACCAAGTCTATTCCAATTAATGCTCAATTTAATATCTCAAAGCGTTTGGGAGCTACGAGCCTTCAAATGATTTTGCGTACGACGGACGCCGTACGGCGTACGGCGGACATTTTTTTTTGCTTTTTTCTTGTCTACTAGTCATGAAACGTGAAAAAAAAAATTTCAGAATAGCAAATTTTTTTTGTTTTAAAATCGATCATAATACTGTATTATTAAAAAATAATAAAGTAAAAAATTGCATCACTTTTTTTATAACAGCTGTTCAAAAATCGGTACTTTTTGAACCATCCTTTATGGCCTACAGGCCGGTACTGCGTTATTTAAATTTGATAATATTCGATCAAATAATTATTTTATCCAAAACAAAGAAAACAAAAAAAAAATTATAACAAGCAGTTGGCGAGAAAACGGGGCAAGCGCTTCAAAAAACATAGTTTTGCAGGAAACCAATTTGTTTACAACAATAAGCCAGCTGTGCGTCATTTCTTTTAGAATCTCTTGTTGATCAATTTTCGTAATTTTTTTAGTCTTTTTTTAATACCTTGTAAAATATATGTGGCAACACTGATTTTTATCATTTGACAATAAAATAAACTAACAAGCAATCGTTTTATTAGAGAAAGTGGGAAGGGTCCTCGTATTCAGCGGGTGCATTTTAATTTCAAAATTTATTTTTAGGCACTTCTCGGCGTCCAAATGTTGCGATTTTGGTCTTGTGTTATCAGGAAAAGTATAAATTTTAATAATCAGTCGAAAACAGAAAATTGATTTTTTTTTCTTTTTGTATCTAAATGTAACGAATTATTTTGGAAAACACAAGCATCATAGTGAGATGGGTTACACATTCAAGTTGAGGCCATATTACTCAAATAAACTGGAATATATAATGAAACAGCATCCCTTACACCAATTTTAGGAACCATAGAGCCTATTGTTTTTACACTTATAATGTTTTATATGCCGAACTAGGGACTTGTGATAGGAATTGAAGCGGTGGTAGTACGCACTAATGGGTTAGCACAAAAGGACAAAAAAAAATTTGAAGCAATTTTTAAAATATGCCGGTCTATAAAGACTTTGTGAAAACTGAAGCAGAAACGTTGATGCATTAAAGGGGGACAATCCTTTACATGATTTTCAAGAATTATTTTCTCAGGTATAATAACTCGAAACGATTCGAAATTTTTATGACAACTTAATGCATAATTCAAGAGCACAGTGTAATTTTTTCATATTAAAAAATCGGATCTTAATTTAAACATACTGCAGTCACGATCGGCTGCAAGCCAATCGTATAATACTCTAGATGAATACTGAACTCCGATTTACATTGTAGTAGGGGATAAAGTAGAATTACGTGTGTGCATGTTGTATGTCCTTTATTAAGGACTGCCATTAGATTGCTACTCAAAACTAAAAGACAATATTCAGTGTTTAATTTCATATCTTGAACTGGATAAGTCATCGAAAAAAAAAGTCCTTTTTGAAGGACTTTCACATGGGAGGTGCAGGAAGGACTCACTCGATTTCTTACATATTTATCCTTTTCCTTGGAAACATTTAAAAATGAACGTGTACAAAATTTTAAATTCGTAAATTGAAGCGTTCAAAAGTTATCGAAAAATATTGTTGAACACGTGTCTTAAGGACATTTTGTATGGCAGCTACCAGAAGGAGTAAAAGGATTTGACTGATTAGTAAACTCGAACTTTGTTTTCACTCAAAACTAATTTGTACAAAATTTCGAGTTCATAGCTAAAATAATACTTGAGTTATAGTGAGTTCCGTAAATTAAGTGAAGGCTATTTGACAGGATATTTGTATGGCAGCTACACGAAGAACTAATAGGATTTTCTTCATAATCATACATTTAGCTCCAACTATTGGAAAAATAACACATACAAAATTTCAAAGACGTAGCTTAAACCCTTCTGAAGTTATCGGCAATATTCTTGAACACGTGTTTTAAGGACATTTTGTATGGCAGCTACCAGAAGGAGAAAAAGGATTTCGCTGATTAGTAAACTCGAACTTTCTTTTTACTCAAAACTAACTTGTACAAAATTCCGAATTCGTAGCTAAAAGATTACTTGAGTTATAGTGAGTTTCGTAAATTAAGTGAATACATTTTGACAGGATATTTGTATGGCAGCTACACGAAGGACTAATAGGATTTTCTTCATAATCATATATTTAACTCCAACTATTGGAAAAATAACACAAACAAAATTTCAAAGTCGTAGCTTAAACCCTTCTTAAGTTATAGACCAATATTCTTGAACACGTGTTTTAAGGACATTTTGTATGGCAGCTACCCGAAGGAGTAGGACGATTTTGCCCGTTAACGAACTTAGCCTTACAAATTCAACCAAACATTCAGATTCAAAATTTCAAGATCCTAGGTGAAGGCGTTCTTGAGTTATCGTGTTCACGGACAGACGGACGGACGGACGGACGGACGGACGGACGGACGGACGTCAGGCGGATTTGAAATTTTTGGCCACAAATAAACAAAAAATAATATATAACTTTTTTTCGTCCGAGGCTTGGTTCTATGCGTTACAAACTTTTGGGCTGGATTAAACTTATAATACTCTATATGATTTCATCTAGAGTATAAAAATGTAAGAATTTGTGAAAATATATGCTACACCCTTGCACCCACTTTGGGGTTGAATATCCAAAAATCCTGAAATAAGTTTTTAGATATATATAAAGAAAGCCAGAGGAAGTAAAAACCAATCCGATGTCTTATCACTCCTAAGAGATATGACGGAATTCGTGAAAACGTGTTCAACCCGTTTTTATACTCTTAGGGGTTGAAAAAGGAAATAACTTGAAAACGAGTTTTAGGTGATAATTAAATAAGCCCGTGGAAGTGAAAAGTTATTCGATATCTAATCAGACCTGAGGGATACGGCTGAATTGGTGAAAATGTATACATACCCTTTACATCACCTTGGGGTCCAATTTTAAAAAATCCTGAAAATACTTTCTAGGTATTTATATGAAGAACCCGTAGAAAAAAAATTAATTCAATATTTGGAAAGACCTAATAGATAGGACGAAAATCGTGAAAATATATGCATTCCATTGTCACTGATCATTTTTTTTGCCCCACTTCCGAACGCCAATGGATATTTGATATTTGATATACGTACCGAATTTCAACTTTCTAGCATAAGCCGTTCTATAGTTAGGAAAAACACCCCCCACCCCCGTACCATACTGCCCCTATAAAAAATTATATTTTTCCAACATGCTACTGCTACAGCTCTATCTAAATACCAAGTTTCAACTTTTCATTGTTATAGGCTCTCGAGATATAAAAATCGGAACTTTTTACTTTTCACCCTTCCCCATCCTTACCCTCTGCACCCTCATCCATTAAATTTTTTTTTCTGCTGGGGGTCGATTAGGCCTACTTCTGGTAAACATTTTAAGCATCTATCTTACACCGTTCTTGAGATATGAGACTTGATTTTTTTAAAAAATTCGTACCCCTTCCACTTCCATACTCCACTGCCCCCTTAAAAAATTTTACTTTCAGCAAACCTTATTTGTCAACATTTATACAGAAACCAAATTTTATTTCTCTAGTACAATGCGTTCGTGAGATATCGTAATCTAAAATTTTTCAACCTCCACCCCCGTACGTCACTGCCACCTCTCAAAAATTTGTTTCCCATCTATTCTCCTAGTATACCCACAGATGTTCATTAAGTTTTAATTTAGTGACATTAACCGATTAGGAGATATGGATTTTAGAATGTCTCTATCTCGGCTTTCGAGCATTTCAGACGTATTATAATTCCCCCCACTCCCACACCCCTTTACCTATATTATAGTTTTTTGTTGCAAATGGGTCCACTATCGATGCTCTGTATAAATTCCAAGTTTCAGCCTCCTAGCCTATACGGTTACTGAGATCAAGAAACCAAAATTTTTCGTCTAAAACGCTAACCCCACCTCCCCCCTCACAACCCCACCTCCCCCCTCACACCCCCATCACTCAAAAGGTAGGCCCTTGAAGGAGTCTGCTCAGTCTACCAACAAAAAAAATTCAACTTAATAGCTCAAAGAGTTTGGGAGCTATAAGCTTTCAAACGTTTTGTGTACGGCGGACGGCGGACGGCGTACGGCGCACAGACGGACTGAAAATTTTTATTGCTTTTGTGGTGTCTACTAGTCATGAAACGTGGAAAAAAAAATTTTCAGGGTAGCAAATTTTTTTTTTTTAAAAATCGATAACAATACGTTATTATTAAAATAATAAAGTAAAAATTCGATTTTACTTTATTATTTCAATAATACAGTATTTTTTTCGTTTCCAAGTGAGGAAACCCCTTAATATCGCCTCGTTTCTAGCTTCGTACACTCTAGCGTCCTTAATTTTGATCTGAACCAAAAAAACGAAAGGTTTTTGTAAAGTTTATGATACTAGCTTCTAGATGACTTCGAGTAAAATTGAAATTGCACGTTTTTACCCAGTTTTAAATTTAAAGTGCTTTTCTCGCTAAAAAAAATCGACTTTAA
The DNA here is from genome assembly GCA_951812415.1 of Beris morrisii. NCBI lineage: Eukaryota > Metazoa > Arthropoda > Insecta > Diptera > Stratiomyidae > Beris > Beris morrisii. The sequence goes on from OX638312.1 coordinate 130,199,593, forward strand.
AATACGAAAAAAATATGTAAAAAATTGTTTTTCAAAAATAAATTAAAGTCATTTAGTAGAGAATTTAATTATCTATAAAATGAGCCGTCATAAAGCCAAATCAGTTCAGTAGAATTTTCTCAATCGTGTACGCAAAATCGAAAAATGCTATTTCGAGAAAAACGAGTTTAAAGTTTTGGAAGCAATAAAAATACTATATACTCGTCAACCGACCCCTCCGCTTTATGAGCTGTAACTCGTAAACACTACAGATTTCGACTGAAATTTTTTCAGAGAATATTCTTGAATAGTTTAGCAATCGATTAAGACTATTTCCAAAAAATCGATTTTTTTGACCCGATAAAGGAGTGTCCCGCTTAAGGCCGTATTGAATAATGTAGGGTATTTGTTGCTGCGAAATGAAATTTAAATTAATACCATAGTTCGTTTGCATCTGTTAACATGCCTTGCAACCGTGTTTCAATTAAATATGACCTGAGCTTATATACATTTTATGATAATAGCTGAACGCCAGCAAACACTCGCTGCCATTGTGAAACATACTCCAGTTTTCAGTTTATTTGGCAAGAAATTATACCTAAATGGTGAGGATCGAGCAAATAGTCAATACATATGTTTCCTTTCTATTCGAAAATCCGAAAAAAATTATTGGGAATTTTACAATTATCGAAAAGAATCGAAATTGGTAATTTTCGTTCCAAATTCAAATCAATCCGGTCAATGTAATTCAATCTACTCTTATATTAAGAAAATTGTTGATAGGGGTAGCAAGATATGTGGGTGGAAGGTGGGTTTTTGTATCTTAGAAACTGTTTACGATAGAAAGTTAAAACTTACATATATGTAGATGTACAACAGGAGTAATTAAAGCAACAAAATATCAGATTTTAATTGGCATACAAAGATGAAGTAAAAAATTGTCCGTGAAAATGGGTCTTTTTTTTATATTTTTAAGAATTTCGTTATATCTTTTAGCCATGTAGAGTTATCAAATTAATTTTACTTCTACTAGCTTTTTATAAAAGCGGCTAGAAATCGTTTTCCAATGTTATTGGTATCCAACCTTTAATAGGGTGAGGAGTGGTTGTGTCCACTTTTACGAATTTCGACATATTTCTTAGGTCTAATGAGATGTTAAATCCGATTTCACTTCTTAAGGCTTTAAATATAATCGAAAAAGAAAACCAATTTAAGCATTTTTTGATATTGAACTCCCTAGGGAGTGTAAAGAATTCTTCAAGTTTTCACGAATTCCGAAAAATCTTTAAGGTTTAATGAAATCAAATTCGTTTTTACGTCATGGTCTTGATCTGAAATTTCTTTTCGGGATTTTGCGCTATTCCACCACGAAGAGGATGTAAAATGATTGCGTTCGTTTTTACGAATTCCGACATATCACTTAGCTCCAATTGGTTTATACTTCAACCGGCTTTTCATAGAATCGCCTAAAAATCTGTTTCAGAATTGTGTTGATGTTCAACCCCTAAAAAGCTATGTCGATATTTTATCTCATAAGAATAACCAGTATGCTTTTTGCAACTTTATTTTTTTAGGTTAGTAGTTGCATAGACTGTTTGCAGATTTTTTGATTTACAAATACTTAATTTATATTTCATTTAAATAAATGGTTTTTTATAAAAAATGAATTTTCACCAAATAGTGAGTTTCTGCTGAAAATGCGTATTTAAAATAGGGGTTAAAAATGACTTTCACTGCCGTTTTGAAGGACGTGAGCTGTGATATTCGATGAATTTTGAATTAAATTGCTTGGTATCACTTTGCCCAGACCATCACAGTAGTGTTTTCACCCGCCATAGAAAAACAGCTTAAGTGGTGTAAAAAAGCAGTACCGCTTTTAAATAATAAACAAATTTGGGAAGGAAGAAATTTAAAATATATCACTGAAATCAAAAAGGTCACTTTTTTAATATTACAAGTAGATACTGAAGCTAATAAATGTGAATGATTTTGTTCTTTTCTGTTTTCTACTTTGATTAAAAAGAGCAACTCACTAGCCTTATTATATGTAAAAACTTACCACTCATGTAGTATTGACCCAATTTATGAAAAGTCACCTGTAAAACAGGAACCAAGTCCCTTTCCGTAAATTAACATAACATATTTTTTTTAGAATTTCTACCCTGCGCACTTACAAATGTCTGAATTATTAAATGTAATAATTTATTGGTGTATGCATTCGTTTATCCTCATGCGATTTAATAGAGCATAATGGAAATTTACATTTTATTTTGCGTGTGTAGGTATTCTCTTATTATTAAGAAAGGTGAACAGAAGAAATTTATTCCCGGTGACTTGCAAATTTTGTTAGCTGACCGATTTATAAGGCCATGACTAATCACATATGTAGATTATAAGGAGATATTATTCACACGATGATAGCTTCATTTAATAATTTCAAATAGATGGTATTATCTTTTCGCCTTGTACAAATTTAGCTGCTTTGTCATTTTAAGCTAGCTGCTACCGTTTTAACGGCACTCTATTATTTTAAAAACAAATTATTTCGATCGATGTGAAGGACATAACACGCATTCTCAAGGAGTCGTGAAATTAGTCTATTGGAAGATTTAAGGACAATTATATGGTCGCTACCATAATATGTTGTTAAATTTCATAATGAATTCGACGTTAAAGTGGAAAGAATCCAATCCATTTCGCAGCATTTCTCGCCGTCGAATTGCACCCCCTCACTTATCTGGCAATCAAGTGTTTTTCTTTCAAGGCGTGTAAGCTCTATGGTTCGTTCCAACCCAAACGAGTGACGAAGTGAAAATTTGTTACGTATCTGCTTCTTCCAGTTGTAAACACACTTGGGCGTGTTATCCTCGCGGGATGGAATAACCTGCCCAGCAGGACGGAGTAACCCAATATGATGTGGTCCTTAATATCGCTAAGTATTTGAAGTGCATTGTTCTGCGGTGGTTTCGTTGTGCGATTTTCGTTTGGTTTGCGATGATTCAGCTACGAATGATTTGTTTAAACGGGCGTAATGATTTTGAACGCCAATAATTCAAGTAATGAGTAATTCAAATAACTACCAATTAAAAAAGCTAACCATTAACTAATAACTAGTCGTAAATTATTATAAATAAAATGCGGTATCCTAATATTTTCAAATTCCAGGCTCTCTTCCACTCGAGTGTATGGTTTATACTCTGACCCTTACTAATTCGATATCTTTGCGTTCACTTTAAGGTTGAAGTGAGGCCCGAAAGAATATTACATTCGCAAGGAGCACACTAAATGCCATTAAGTAAGTTGCTTTGATCGACTTCTTCTTTAATGTTACTATTAACTTTCTTCTTCTCTTCTAACCGGATCGCTTTTCATGAGACCGTAATATTTTCACGAATTTCGTCATACTATTTAGATCTATTGAGGCTGTCGAGGTTTTGAATTAATTTTACTTCTGAAGGGTCTTTAAATAAGTGCATAGAAAACGTTTTCATATTTTTCTAACTTCAATTCCTAAGTGGTCTACTGAAGTTGTGTACGTTTTTACGAATTTCGACATATTTATTATATTTAATGACATATCGAATTACTTTGCTTTTACTTCTAAGGGCTTTAAAAATAATCGCCTAAAAACTGTTTTAAACATTTTTTAATATTCAATCGCCAAAGAAGTGTAAGGTGCTTGTAAATTTTCACGAATTCCGACAAATCTTAAGGTCTAATGAGATATAGAATTCGCTTTTATTTCTATGAGCTTTAAATAATCGCCTAAAATTTAATTTCAGCATTTTGTGATACTCAAACTGGATATTTTGTCCCGCATGGGTTTATTGAATTTGGAACAGAAATATATATATGCAAACAGTCTGGGCGCAACCCGTAACGCGTTTAAGGCTGAATTGTGGTGCAGGTTACTATGCGACTCGTAACGTAAAGAATAATTAGACGGCAACTTATAACGTAATTTCTTAGATTGTCAGTCGCTTAGTTACCTGCACTGCATCTCAGTTGTAAAAGCGATCCGGACTTCCACCCTAAAAACAATAAAGTTGTGCCCACACTGTAGGCTGATTTTTAGACCGCGAATACAGTCTAAAAATAATTTATATCACATACTCGTAGATTATATTCTCATTAGTTTTAAATGTGGTTTTAATGCTTATGGTATATTAATGCTTATGGTATTTTAATGCTTATGTGATCTTATTAATCGGTTCGTAGTGATTCCGGTCTAATATTGCATTTAAATACTTACTATACTTAACTTTGTAGCAGAAACGTGTCAGCAATGAGGATGGGTGTGTTATTCTACACCTTACTATTGGTTCTCACTAATTTTTCTCTGACTGAGTCTAAGACAAAGGTATTATTATTTGGTATTGAAAGTTAAAGCATTAATCTTACTCATTAAAACAGAATTGTTATAAACACCAATTTATCGAAGAAAGTCACCGGTCGGATCCTGAATACGCGAAATTCAACCTTTCACTTAAAAACAACACTTTTGATTTTTCTTTGGATATACAACGAATTGTTCATAAAGTTTTTTTTCGACTTCAACTATTTCGAGTTGAAATTGTTCGTAATCGTAAGGAACGAAAGATTCTCTCCTATAAGCAAATTTTAAATTTGTGTGATACTGATGAGAATCCGTTTCGAAATGTTTATGTAATTTTTCTTTTTCATCTTTTCCGTCAAGTACTAAATCAGAGTTTGAGCTGTCCACTACCAGCCGAAAAATATTCCGGTAAGGGATTCAAAGTGAAAATTGATCAACTACCATGGAATCTATTCTACAAGAAAAACACTTACCTCATTGCAAATAATTCCTGCTTTTTTGATAATCCAAAGAATGAGTCTGCTGCAGAAATTCTTGGCTTCACGCTGACACAAACTATTGAAAAAGTAGCTTGTTAGTGGGTGAATCTCGATTGACTTTATTGCAATAAAATATTTTTGTATTGGAATTGTCTTTTCTTTAATTAACATACTGTTTAATATGGGATATATGGAAGAATGACTTGATCTCGGCTTTCAACACATTGTTTTTCCTCACACTTTCACATACTTCAACCCTCAATGACTATTTTCTTGCAGATCGCTTCAGTATTACACCTCTATGTAAATTCCAAAGTTCAACTTCATAGCATAACCCGTTCCTGAAAGTAAAAAAATTTCATTGAAACCGGGTCTTCTACTCCGCCTAACGACCGCTCCAGCCAAAATCCATTTAAAGGAGTGTTCCTAATCTACCCATCAAACAAATTTGAACTTAATAGCTCAACGGATTTAAACGCGCCTTCAAGCAAGTTAGTGCACCGCAGTCATTCTTAGAGCTCAAAATTGTCCGGTTAAAAAACCCAACCCGTTTTTTTTAAGTTTTGTAGCTGCAGCTGGGCAGATGAACGCGAATAAAGTTTCAAATTTCTAGTATAACAGACTGATTTCAAGAACTTTTGTGTTTCTTTTACTCCGAGAAGTAGGATGATTTTCTTTAACCCTACGTGGTCACACCTCTGTATTCAATCTCGGTGGTCGCACTGGGTCGATTCTACCCAGTCAAAAAGTTCAAAACGCTATTGTGACCAAATTATCTGTTCGAAGTGGTTTAAAAAATTACGAAACATGCTCTGAACGTTCTAGATGATGTACGAAAAATTTCTTTCTAAGAAATAAAATGGCGACATGTTAAACAAATTTCATGAAAAGGTGAACACGTAAAAAAGACACTTTTTCGCTAAAAAAAATTATAGCTTCGTCAATGTTAAATTTTTTTTCATAAAATTTTGGTGCTTCACTTCTTAGATATACTGCTTTTGAAAAAAAAAAAAAATAGTAGCATAGTGCGCGTTCCAAAAAAGCTATTTATACCGACATATGAAGAGTGTTCATTTTACACCCAATATTTTTAGTTAGTTTTAGTTTTAGTTTTAAGAAGGGTCGAAGCACGGAGCCACCGCTCATACTAGGCACCAAGAGGGCCCATGGCGATCCCTTCAGAACCTCGTACGTCACTGAACATCCCAAAAATAACCCAGATCACTAACGAACTTGACTAGCTTACCATGCCCTATTGACCTCAGGTCCTCCAAATTGTCAAAGAAAAGGCTGCCCAGCCACCTCAGTCGCCTCCTTGCAACGGCCTGACACTCACACAAAATGTGGGTGGTGTCCTCCTCGGCATATAGGTCAAGGCAATACCTGCACACGTCAGAGTCAGCGATTCCCATACGCATAGTTATTTACACCGCTTCCCTAGCAAGCAGTGCCCTGCCAGTATACCGACAAGTAGCCGCAGACTTCCCCTACTCTATGTCAATATCTCCCTAGTCTTTCGTCTGTCCAACCTTGGCCAGAGTGCCCCAGAAGTTCTACAGCTCTTTAGCGCCTCCCATCTAGAGTTCGCTGCATCCGCGGCACAATCCCTGATACGTGCTTTAATTCCGTTAAATGGCGGATTAACCACCTCCTCTATCATCCAGTCTGACACCGATCATATTCTCGCCAGTTCATCGGCTCGTTCGTTGCCTGGTACGTCACTATGCCCTGGTACGTCACTATGCCCTGGTACCTAGCATAGTCGTACTCTATTCTGACTACAAAGTACCTTGAGCACTTCTCGACAGCGCTTTACTAGCTGGGATTTAATAGTCCCCGATTCCAATGCATTCAAATCCTCCTGGATGTCAACGTAGAGTGAGATATCCCGACTGAATATCCCCTCCATCAGCATGATCTTACCTGCCTGGAGCACTGCCAGAATCTTCGCTTGGAATACACTATAGGCATCCGGCAGCTTAAAGGACTCCCTTGAACTCAGCTGCTCAGAGAAGACTCCAGCGCCAGTGCCGCATTCTATTTTGGAACCGTCCGTATACACGAAGAGTTCTCTCTCATTTACTACCCTTTTGCTTTCCAAGTCCGCTCTGCTTGGGTATACAACCCTGAACGATAATTTAAATCATTCACCGGGATCATATAATCCGTGCAAAAGATGACCGGACCCTCAAGAAATTCCGTAAAAATGGAGCCGTGTCCTATGGATTTCTCCCTAAAGAGACAACAGCTCAATAGTTTTACCGCTGTGTTTGACTCAACCTGCTTAATGAAAATATTAAGCTGTAAAAGGTGCATGGAAACTTCCTCTGCACTCCACTCTCCCTTTGGATATACTTTTTGTCTGTGGCTTTCCACCATACCAGAGCCCTGTACGTCAGAATGGGTCTTTCAACCGCAGTATGCAGCCAATGGATCATATTTGGTTTCAGACCCCAGCTCTTTCCAATGGACTGTCTACACGCAAAAAGCCCGTTGGTAGCCTTTTTAATACACTCTCCAACATTTTCTTTCCAATTTAGCTTCCTATCCAAGATCAGGCCCAGCTATTTCGCTTTTTCCGATAGTTGCAGCTCGACCCCTTCAAGCATTGGCAGCCTGAATTCCGGGATAATTTGTGCTTCTTAGTAAATAAAACCGAATCAGTTTTTGAGGCGTTAACCCCCAAGCCACATCTTTTGGGCCACCTGCTCAGTGTACGGAGTGCCGACTCCAAGATGTCAGTAATAGTATCCAAACATTTTCCCTGAACTAGTATGACTATGTCATCCGCGTAGGCCACAACCTTGATTCCTTTCCTTTCGATTTACATCAGAACCTCGTTCAATACAAGGAGCCACAGAAGGGGCGATATCACCCCACCCGGTGGAGTACCCCTCGAGGCTTGCCTTGTTACCTTTCCTTGCCCCCTCTCCGAACCCGCAATCCTGGTTTCCAACAAAGTCGTCAACCATCCCGTCAGTCCCTCCTCTAAGCCAATGCCATTTAAAGCCTCCCTAATTGCTTCCACTGTTACGTTGTTGAAAGCCACCTCAACGTCAAGAAATGAAGCCAACGTGAATTCCTTACTTTCCAAACTAAACTCTATAGACCCCATTACTTCATGTAGGGCTGCGTCTACCGATTTCCCTCTGATGTAGTCATGCTGAGCGTTAGACAGCAGCCTGTTCTCGCATAATCTCCGAATGTATGTTTCTATAAGCCTCTCTAGCACCTTAAGAACAAATGACGATAGACTGATAGGTCGAAAGTCCTTCGTTGTCGTGTGACTGGGTCCTCCCGCTTTGGGAATGAAAACTACATGTGCCTACCGCCAGGCTCGTGGAACATACCCTGTCCGTAAGCAGCTCCTGGAAATCGTACTCAACCAGCTTAGGATTGACTCGGAGGCTTTCTGCAGCATGATTGGCCTAATGCCGTGTGGTCCCAGTAATTTGAAGGAAGCAAAAGAGCTTATAGCTCATTTGATCGTGTCTTCACTCAGGAGTTCTTCCATTCCATTTGGTACAACCAAATTGGGTCCAGAAAAGCCCATATTATCCACAGAATAGGGGTCCACCAGTGTACTACCAGGGAAGTGTGTGGACATCAAGAGCTCCAGGGCCTCCTGACTAGTTTCCACCCATGACCCGTCACTCCTCTTTATGTAGCTAGGTGAACACGGCTCCTGAGAAAAAACTTTTCGGAGCCTGAACGCCTCACAACATTTACCTATTGATGCGCAGAAGTTCTTCCACGACTCCCTTTTGAACTTCCTGATCTTGTATTTGAAGACCCTGAGACTTTATAATTGTCCCAGTCTTCCGTCTTCCCATCACGCTTCGCCCTATTAAAAAGCTTCTCAGAAGATTCCCTGAGTTCCCTTAGTTCGCTATTCCACCAAGGTGGACTAACTTTCTTTGGAGCCCTAGGTAGCGAGCTGGATTTCTCGAAGGCCATTACCGGAAAGGTATTGAAAGTCCCCACACTTGCTTCAATCACATCCCTACTTACCAGATCCCGCGGGATCGTTAAGAATTACCGCTCTGTGATTCTATTGAACCTATCCCCATCCGCCCTCCTGGATTTCCACAGGAACTGCCTTTTCTCCCGCTCAAAATGAATTTGAAATAGGATCCAACAGTGATTCGAGAATGACGGTTTATCTGAAACCTTCCAATTATCAACCTTCAGTGTTCTGGAATTGGTGGCAAGGGTAAAATCCAAAACCTCCTCTCTGTTCCGCACTATGAACATAGGATCTGAGCCCACATTGCATATCCTTAAATTAGATAACAGTATAAAATCAAAAAGAGACTTAACCCTTTCGTTGATGTCGATGCTTCCCCATTTTGAACCAACAATTTTTAGTCGGCTCGATTCTACCCCGTTTGACCACAAAGAAAGTTCATTCGATAAACCGACAAGGGGGGTCTGTGCAGTCATAAGGGTTGCAATTCTGTGTGAAATTAACCATGACGTTTTTTTTTACCTTTTATTTTAAATTCAACGTGTTTTATTTTTCAAGGATGCTGAGATTAAACACAACAGAAAAAGAAAACAAATCTAAAATAAGAAGCGCCAAGAAGAAGCAAATCGATATCACTCTATACATCGAGTTAAAGAAAATATAACCCATTAAATTCAACGTGCTATGATGGTATCTGTCAATTCCCGAAAGACTTCCTGTTCATATAAGAAGCTTTTAGGCGAACTTTTCATCGTAATAGCAAGCCATTTAAGATTACATCTAATACTCTGGAAAGTCTCCTTAAATGGGAATTTTATGTTTTTTGTGTCTCTTCGAATTGAAAAACCCTCCTCATCTTTACTTTACTGTTTGCTGGTCCCATTTCAAGGAACAGACAAAAATGTTTACGGGCTTTTCTTAATATCTCCTTGCCTTTTCCAGTTTTTCAGGTGCTGCAAGAAAATTTACCTATAAACTGGGAAAACCGATGAGGAAAAGTTTCTTTAAAATATTTTTGTTTTCCGTTTTTGTTTTGACATTTTGTTTTCAAGATGAGTTTTTGTGATGTTTCCGTTCCCGTTGGCGACAGAGAGCAGAAATAGAACGTCTTTGTTCTGTTTATGGTTCTCGACTAAACGATAGGTTTCTTCCTTTTTCCCCAATTTTTATATAACTTTTCCAAATAAACCCGCCTTACCCTCGATTCTCAAACAGCAGCAATTACATGACAACCACTTCTCCATGAAAAATATCACGTGAAGACGAATAGGTAAAATGTAGACGCCTCCACGTGATTTCACTTTACAACGCTCCTATATCACGTTAATTCACAGTTACCTGAAACCAGAAAGTGAAAATGAAGACCGAGCTTAGAATCGAAATTAACCTAATTTTTTGAACACATTTGTATGGTTGGCAAAAACGCTAGTTGTGTCGAGCGAAGCAAATCTATCTGTAAGGACTATTGTATGGCAGCTATTTCACTGAGCTGGACATGTAATATCTTCGCATTTAATGAACTTTTAATTTTTGTTTAACTTTCAAGCTTCCGATGGAGCACGCCTAGCCGGAGAATGTAATTGTTCGGTTGGATTTCGAGACAAAAAAGCGACATTTTGTGCCCAAGCCGTATTTTGTTGCTAAATTTACCCGAATATTCAAAGGAAATTGGGGCCAACTGAACCTGGATCATTCAAGCATCCTTGACAAAACCGAAGCTCCAAAGTTTTCAAACTACGTCGGTCAAAATAGAAATTATATCCAAAGATTTTTTCACGCCATTCGAGATTCTGGGAAAAAATATAGCAAAAATTCTGCCACCTTTGATTGCTGGACATAAAAAATCTGTCACGGTCACTATGGGCAGAATTCAATAATCTGTAGATGGAAACTATTCAGGGCTTTCCTAGCCATCCTTTCTAATATTCGTGTGCACAGATTTTAGGGACTGTGAATGGTGGAAATTACTCGAATAAGTAGGTTGGTTTCGATCACTGACCACCTTAGCCTTACTCTTTAGTTAGAACTAATTTGTGTTAAATTTTACCTTGCTGAACGATTTCTTAAAGCAATTTTTCGTCTCGGAAGTAGAATGTATCTTTGAATTAACAGATTCCGCGAATGCGATCCGATCAGTTACTAAATTGTTTGCTTAAGCGTTCCTTCACTTGCAATCATTGAAAAATTAGTGTTTGCCAAATTTAAAATTCACTTTTGAGGTTTTTGGTCAAATTATTTTAAAGAGTTTTGTATGGGAATTATCCGAAGATGTTAGGTTATTTTGCTACCCTGAACTTGGCATTATTTTTTACTTGAAACTAATTCGTGTAAAATTTCGACTTCCAGCATTGAACGATTTATTAAAATATATTCAATTCTACGAAAAGATTAGCAATTTTTTTAATGACTTTTATATGGAAGATACTCTTGTGATTTACTGAATTTTCTTTGTTGTCAGTGATATACCTCAAAATATAGTAAAACTTATTTATTTAGGATTCTGACCTGTGTCAACGCACTGTGTCAATTTCAGGATGATAGAATAAATAATCTCAGGAGGCCAGGGCCCGATTTGTGTTGTCGTGCCAGTGATGAGAATAAATAATCAGAAAAGGAGACAAAAAGATAAACGAAAAGATGGACAGATGGAGAAATAGTCAGACATACAGACGGAAAATGGACAGACGGATAGATGGAGAGACGAACAGATGGACGGACGGACAGACGGACTGAAGGACAGACGTACAGAAGGACAGACGGACAGACAGGCGGGTAGATGAACAGACGGACAGATGAAGAGACGGACAGGATGGCAGACAGATCGACAGATGGACAGATTGACATACAGACAGACGGTCAGACAGATAGATGGACAGACAGACAGACGGATAGATGGACAGACAAACAAACGGACAGACGGACAGACGGACAGACGGACAGACGGACAGACGGACAGACGGACAGACGGACAGACGGACAGACGGACAGACGGACAGACGGACAGACGGACAGACGGACAGACGGACAGACGGACAGACGGACAGACGGACAGACGGACAGACGGACAGACGGACAGATGGACAGACGGACAGACGGACAGACGGACAGACGGACAGACGGACAGACGGACAGACGGACAGACGGACAGACGGACAGACGGACAGACGGACAGACGGACAGACGGACAGACGGACAGACGGACAGACGGATAGACGGACAGACGGACAGACGGACAGACGGACAGACGGACAGACGGACAGACGGACAGACGGACAGACGGACAGACGGACAGACGGACAGACGGACAGACGGACAGACGGACAGACGGACAGACGGACAGACGGACAGACGGACAGACGGACAGACGGACAGACGGACAGACGGACAGACAAACAGATGGACAGACGTACAAACGGTCAGATGGACAGACGGACAGGCAGACAGATGGACAGGGGGACAGACTGACAAACGAACAGACCGACAAACGAGTAGGCAGTCAGACAGACGGAGAGGCCGATAGACAAGTAGACATGAAAACATACGGAGAAGCTATCATACGATTTGACATACAGACAGAGATATGAATTTAGTTGCGCATAGGTCAACTGCTTCTTCTTTTTCCTTTTTATTTAGAAGAACGATTTTATTTCAGTTTTTTGGATCCGATTACATGCAGTACTTTTGGATACTTTAACGTACAATGGCACTTCCTTATCTCATTCTTCTACTTTTTATTCGTACTCCTCTTGCTATGATATCCTTTTCTCTTTTATGAATTTTTTCTTCCACTTGAAACATCTACACTCTTATTTCACATACTCGACGTCATATCGCCGGAAGTTATGCACCCTTGCAGAACTTGTAGCATAAAACAAAGCGTTTCCTTGCAATAGAATTCCCATGCACCGGCTCTACCTATGTGGGATCGAAAAAAAGTAATTAAATACAACTTAACTTCGACATACCACTCGACTTGCTAAACAAAACAATTTCAAGGACCACTACAACTTTACCCATTTGTCTGAGAGCATTGTCATGGGACGTAGCATGATCGGTATCCAAGTGTTAAGGACGCCTCCATTGTGCACCACTTAACTAAGAGGCAACAAACGAACAGGGGAAAAAAATATTTGAGAGCATTCGGGCTCCTTCAAGGATAACAAAAACAACTAGGAAAATATCCGGTATTCGCATTTCTAACTACCAGAAAATTGATGGTCAAACGCTGGAAAAACACAACACAACAGGAGCTGGAAAAAATTCTCACAAAATATTCTCGAAGGACTCATTTGTTGATAAATTTGGAAAATGTGACATTATGCACTGTACCGCCATCGGGCCAAAGTATTTCGCAAGATTCGTACTGAGCTCCTCTCTCACCGTGGACATTTGCATTAAAACCTGTTTACGTCCTACTATACTCCAAGTGGCGAGTAGCAGTATCAATTCTACCCTAATTAGCATTTATCAAGGATGCGCGTCTCCAGTGACTTGAAAGTAATTTAAGTTGAACCTCAATTTCGTTGAACGGTTCAATAAAAAGGAAACTTGAATTTTTTGTTCGGCCACCCAGACCTCTCCACCTCCATCTTCTAATGCCGTCTTCCCATTCCATGGCTAATTTCAAGGAATAGTCTCAAAGTCTACAACGACAAACTTTTTCCACTTAATTTTCTGTCAAAAACTTTATATGTCTGCCGAAATTTTGATAAAATGTTTCCATAATTCGACATTCGAAACAGCTTCAAGTGTATGCCATAATTCTTTAAATGAAATAACAACTGATTGAACAATAATTGGTAGATTTCGTAACTTTCCTTCAATCCTTTCTGTGACGGATGAGAAATTGTTTGCTTTTTTTCAATTTGTATTGTACCAATCTCTACTCATTCCTTTAATTTCATCCATGGCTTCTTATTTTATTCTTATTATGTCTCGCAGTAGGGTTTGATAGCTTCTTAATGGTAGTACTTTTGTTTGGTAGTAGCTACACCAAAAATAAACTGATTTTGATCCTTGAATAACCTTCTCTTTTATCTGAAAAGGATTGACAATTTTACCCTAAACGCTCCACACTTTGTATTTTTAGGAACCTTTGTTTGGTAGCTACTCCAAGGTATTTTGATTTTATTGAATTCAGTGCAATCCGAATTCTTTCTCCACTTTCACTACCAGCTTATACGTCAGTAAAACATCATTTTTGGACACTACTTCCTCGAAGGTGTTAGTGTCTTAGCTGTTCTCCCGCAGTTAGGCATTGTTTCATCAGATGTTATTATTAAATTTCGAAATCGGTTCTTAAGCGTGTGTACAAATATACTTCAGAGGCAAGAATCTTTTCGTTATCTCATCAAGCCCAAGAAATGTTGAGAAATTCGAGAAACGTACTAAATTTCTGTTTCACTCCTTTGGTGGTTGATCATCAAAAGCACCTTTTAGGCGTTTGTATAAATAGCCACCAATTTGATCTGATCCCAAAAACTAAAATCCTAAAATTGATTTTTAGACGTTTGTATAAGTTGCCCCTGAAAAGAAAATCAAAGCGTCATCTCATTAGTTTTAAGAAATATTAAAACTTTTGTATATTTATAAATAATCTCTTTTCACTCCTTAAGGGGTTGTACATCGTAACTACTTTTTAGGCGTTAATGTAAAAAAATAAAACCCAGCCCGATATATCATCGGAGAGATAATGGGGAATGGCAATAAGCATATTTAACCTATTTTCATTCGTGAGCTTACTAACAAAAAATTCCTGTAAATGCATTTTAGGCGTTTGAAAGAAACCCAGCTTATAACATTAACGAATGTGTTTCATTAAGAAATATTCTTCAGATTATTTCAAAACTCGTTGGAACAATGAACAAAATCATAGAATATTTTTATGATCTATGAACTGTACGTATAAACAATGAATCTCATTGCATTAAACATGTTTTTAAAAATACGTTTAATAAGAATGTGTATAAATGCTATTAAAAATCATCGTCAAATTTTGATGAACATTTTCTTCGTGTTGATTATAATGTTCATTTGATTTATGAATCTCGTTCTATAATACTTTCAATGGAATAGTTCTTAATGATTTTGTTCATAGTGATAATATTCAAAACATTGATGAAAATGTATTTATATTATCGAATATTTTCATAATATTAATGAAAATGTGTGCACATTGAACTTATTAGGTGTATTGAAATCAAGCCAGTATTCGTTGTGTTTATTTATTTAAAGAAAAACAATTACAATGTTCAAATTAAAAAATTAAAAACTAGTAATTAGAGAAACCCTTATAAAAAATCTGCTACTAGCTTGGACTAACTTTATTAACTTTTGGGACAAAATCCAAGATACGGTTGATGACAGGGATGCTATTGTCCACCTTACAATGCAAACTACGTTTTTGGGACGCTGTCAGAGTTGAAATATTTTAATGGAGTTTTTGAGGCAGGCACTCTACATTATTACCTTTTCAAAAAGCCGCCTGCTTAATTGTTTTTAGCATTTCTGTCGCAAGACACCAAAAATTCTTTGGATGTTCCTCCAGCACATCTCTATGTTTCTACAAAATTACAGATTTCTAGCGAAAGCTAGAAATCCATTCAAAGCTCCCGTCTCCCCAACCCCCCCCCCCCCCCCACCAGAGGGGGATGAAGGTTTTGTGGGTGAAAGGGCCACAAAACCTTTATCCACAATAGAGGATCACGTACTCTAAACACTGTTTCAATTTTTAAAAAGGGATTCTTGAGTTATGGCTAGACAAACTAGGTTACTTAGCGGACATTTTTTTTAGCTGTATTGTTGGGTATTGTAAGGATGGAAATTCTGGGCTGAATTTCCAACCACACAAAATACCGACGAGCAGAGGGCCAGAGCACATTGAATTAAAATAACATGTAAATGAATTATAAAACAACATAGAATTATAAATAACAACAAGGGAACATGAATTACATAAAAACACAGAACATGAATTACATAGAGACACAAAACATGAAACACATGAGACAAAAGGAACACAAGAACCTGAAAGGGTGCACATTGGCATCAACAGTCAAAAAGCCTGTACAGCCGGCAGGAGCCACAGGCGACATCGGGTGGACAGATAAAACCCACCGACAAATCGCATGTGAAGTACGGTTTTACTATATAGTGAAGAGTACATACATTATTATAAAAACGAAGAAAAAAGAAATTCTTCCATAACAAATACTGCGTGATAATTCGCAGATGGCAAATGTTCTCGCGTACTACCAGAAGGCACGCAGTCGGCAGCGATCAACCAGTAGCAGAGGTTGTGAATTTATAATTCTGCCGGAGCGAAAACTGAAGACTGTGTTTCAAATCAGGTCGACCTATGTTTGGGCTGAGGCTTTGTAAGTCCGCCAAACTATAGAATCGAGGAGACTAAAGAACTAACGACCGTCAATGAGCGGTACCAGCTTACGAGAAGGCTGATGTTTTGTAAGTCCGCTTCGAGTAGTTTGGAACTGTAGTGAGGATGCTGAGTCGAAGTTAAGGCTGAGGCTTTGTAAGTCCACTTAGTATAGTCAAAGCCAATCACAGTCAGTAGGAAGAACACCCGGAGTCAGGGGTAGCCATCACGAGCAACGAGCCAGAAGACGTCACCTACGACGAGAGGCAATGAACACAGAAGAATAGTATTAACGAGCCAAGATGAGAGACAACGAGCCAATACAAGCAGCGATGAGCCAAGTAGCGACAAGCCCAGTAGCAGAGCCAAGCAGAGCAGAAACTAGCCCAGTAGAGCGGAGCAGAGCAGAAACTAGCCCAGGAAAGCAGAGTAGAGCAGAGACTAGCCCAGCAGAGTCAAGCAGAGCAGAGAGTAGCCCAGCGGAACCAAGCAGAATCGCGGTGCAATGAGCAGAGAAAGCCACGACGAGCAGAGCCCAGCAGCAACGAGCACAGAGCAAGCCACGACGAGCAGATCAAACGGAACAGAGACGAGATGACACGCAGCGACAGGGTCAAGTAAGGCAAGCTACGACAAGTCACGACGAACGAGATGATCAAAGCAGAAGCACACGTAGAGATGAAGACAGGGCAGAACGAAGATAGGGAAAGTGAAGCAGAGGCAACACGCGGAGACGAAGACAGGGAAGGACGAAAACAGGAAGAACGAGCAGAGGCAATACGCGGAGACGAAGACAGGGGAGGACGAAGACAGGGAGAACGAGCAGGGGCAACACGCAGAGACAAAGACAGGAAGAGCAGAGCAAAGAAAGTCAAGGAAATGCGAGAATCACAAATCGAATTAGGTTGAGCAAAGGCGACGGTCAGGAACAAGTCAAGGCGAGTGCAGAAGCACGGAGGCGAACAAGGAGAAAACCCAAAGGAAATCAAGTTGAAATATATGTCATCAATTAGGATTAATAAAGTGAAGTCAAATCAATGAAACAAATGTTTGTAATGAACCCTGGCAACCGCTGAACATACCCCGGCTATAAAACAAGTCGTTACAGTATTCTAGTCCTAAAATGTGAAATTTTAAATTTCAGAGTAGCAAATTGTTTAAAATATCACATCGACCATATTAGTTAAAGAAATGCAGTAAAATTTATAAAAAAATTTTCAATTATTTGATTTTTCAATTAGCCCGCTTCTTTATTGGACGGTAAAGAAAAAATCCTACAAGACATAATTATACATTAATGCTAAGAATGGAATTCATTATCTACTTTGTTCATGATATGGATGAATTCGGAATTTATAACCAGTTGTGCGTTCATAATTATATTAATTATATTAATATATTAAAATATTAAGGTAAAAATTCATCGCACTGTTATATTATGAACGCAGTACAGTTTCATAATCGGGATTCATTGAGTTAATGAATTTATATTTGAATATAAATAATTTTTAATGAATTTTACTTTAATATGAAGAATAAAACTAAAAGAAATTATCCAGTTCATAGTCATTGTCGCAATATTCATTTATCATTTGTGCAATAGTGTGAGCAAAGAAGACCTAAAATTATTGAATGGGTAGCATAATAATAAGGAATACTTGGATCTGCTCAAATTTAATGATTTTTTTCATTACGATGAAGAAGATGTTCATTATTCGTATGCAACTTTTTGGATTATTATATATGCAGCGTACACAAGTAAAAACCAAGTCAATATTTTAAGGGGGTACATCCGAGTAGAAATTTATTTTTTTAAAAAAAATTTTTTTCACTTATCTTAAAGTTTGCAGTCTTAAGAATATTGTGTGTAAATTTCATATTGAATTTCCAAGAATTGTGAAAGTTATGGGCAGTTAACCGGAATGGGACCTTCATGAATTCTCTATATGGAGCGGCATACAAACGCGATTATCTCGAAACATACTTTTCAAAGACGGTCCCCAAAATCTTCGGA